>CM070771.1:206081950-206681950 GCA_036346955.1 Dipus sagitta
GCAAAGGCACCTGTTCCCTGATGCCTCTCACTGAAGGCGGGCTGCGCAGATTCCATGGTCTCCCGCTAATGCTCAGGGCTTCTCAGGGATTTGGATGCATGGCTGCCAGGGGAATGGAGGACTGGACTAGATTCTCTGCTTGGCTGTCCTGCCCTTTGGGAAGGTGCAGGAGGGTGCAAGCACTCACTCCACATAACTGGATGGGACCCTAGTGGAAAATGAAGTAAGTGCTGAAAATAACCCACTGTCCCCAGTGTCAGGAGCACCACAAATCTTACATCCTATCAGATACTGAATATCAGGCATGTCTGCTTTGACACATGGCCCCAAAAACAGCCACAGAGAAATGAAAAGGAAAGAAAAAAGAAAGAAAGAAAGAAAGAAAGAAAGAAAGAAAGAAAGAAAGAAAGAAAGCCAGCCAGCCCACTATTCTACATGCTGGGCCAGCTTTGTCTATTTTTGTCATGTTTTTACATGTATTAACTTCCAAAATTCTTTTCCAAAGATAGTACCCATTTCACAGTTGAAGAAACTGAGTTTCCACAAGCAGAAAGTCCTCCTAAGTCTCGAAGTTTTCATCCCAGGTAGGCAATTGCATGTAAGCTCTTGTCTGAGCCACATGACAATAGTCTCAGAGGCAGAAAGCAGGTTGGAGTGTCTGTTAATAGGTCAGTGGGCTGATGAGAGCTACAGTGTTCACCACTCTGCTCTGTGCAATCTAGGGTCTTAGCAGCTTCCAGTAGCAGCTCTATGTGGCCCTCATGCACACTAGAGATGCACATCACTGCACAGTTACCTCCCATTACTGTCTGTCTGCTTACAGGTAAGGCAACAAGGGGCCCATGTAGCTCACCTCTGTGCATTCAGCTCTGTGACTCGTATAAAATTGTGTCAATCCACTTAGGATAATCTAAACCTATGCCGGAAGAAATCCACAGGCTACAAAAAAGTCCATGCTAAAACAGGACTTCCATGGCTCAGGGAACTTTGTGGAAGAGTGTATGGAAAAGACTGTAAGAGCCTCAGAGTGGGTAGGAGTAACACGAGGCATGGTTCCCTGCTACCCTATCGGGATTGACTGAAGCCGTCATGACCCCACAGTGACTACCCTACTGAGGAATGCCCCTTTAGTAACAGGAGTTGAGGTGATGGGACAATAGTGTGTATAACCTGTTACATATAAAATAAAATTAAAAAAAGAAAAACGAAAAAAATTGTGTCAATCAATCACTTAACGCACATTTCATGAGGATTGATTGTCCACGGCAGACATGACGTTGCGGCCTAAACAACCTGAGGTGCATGTGATGGTCTTTTCCCTCGACAACTGAGAGCCCCTGTGAGGAGAAACCATGATCCCTAGGGCATCTGGAAGCCGGTCTTGTCTCCTGGGAGATCAGAGAGCATTGTCTCAGCAGTGGTGTTGTCTGAAAAGTCTTGGAAGAGGTGCAGGGAGAAGAGCATCGAAGTGCTTGGGGGCAGAGAGCTCAGCATAGTCCATTCCGTATGCTTTGGCTGTGCCAGCTCTGGACCTCAGCGTGGGAGGCAAGTGTTGAATTCAGCAGTGAAAACTGACAAGCATAATGTCCCATGTCCTCCAGAAAACAGTTTGAGCTGAACATTTTTAAGAAGTCTACTGGGGAGTCCCTCAAAACCTACACATTGGGGGTATGAGAGAGGCCTAGGTAGAGGGAAAGTCATTCTGTGATAGCACCCCAGGAGGTAGTAGCTGATGCCTGGGCAGTCCTAGATAGCAATTAATCCCATGGAATCAGCTTCCAATGCTCCCAGCAGCAGGGAACTTGGCACATGTATGAGGGGCACATCACATCTTCAGTGTAGGATGAGGGGTCTGTTGTAAGGCTTGATGATGGAGATCCTTCTCTGCTGGCCCATGCCACTCTGGAACATGAATTCACTAATGCCCAGGAGGAAACGCAGCTGAGGGACCCTGCTTTCGACTTTCTTCCACGTGCATTCCAGGCTCTGGTACTGCGGCTAGACACCTGAGGCCCTGGGAAGCCCAGAGTGGCTCAGAGGTCCTACAGTCACGCTGATCCCACTAAAACTAAAGGCCTGCACTTGGCATGCCACCGAGCAGTCGGGGGGATCCTGGCAGCCATCTGTGCACTCCTCAGGACCCTGACAACGTGAGATCCATACGGCAGTCTACACCACCGGCAGATGCGGCTCGTGTAACTCTTGCAGCCAGACCTCAGGGCTGGTCTCAGAGCCAGTAAAGGTCCAGGAAAGCAAGGTAAGTGAATCACCTCGTTTCCCTCAGAGTCCAGAGGCTCAGGAAGGTGGATGCGGCTGGCTGAGTGCAGAAAGTCATTCACATTTGAGCCACTGGCAGCACCTTGATTAATTTCATGTGTCCACTTGTCTGGGCCATGGAGAGCCAAGATGTTTGGTTAAACACTGCTCTGGCGGTCAGCTTGGGTATTTGTGGGAGAGAATGGTGTTTGATCTGAGTCAAAGAGTAGACTGAACAAAGGAGAAGGCTAGATGAAAGAGAGTGCCTTCACCAATGTGGACAGGACCCATCCAATCCACTGACAGTCTAACTAGATCAAAAAATAGAATCAGAGAGAGGACTATGTTTCTCTTAGTGATTGTTTTTGACCAGTGCCGCCAGCTTTCTTCTGCCTTTGGTGTCAGACTTGGACGAGAGCTCTACATCTGTATTAACTCTCATTAGATCCAACTTGCTGAATTCATATGTAGGGCCTTCTCAGCCTTTGTAATGCTGTAAGCCAAGCCTTGATGATAAAGAAAGACTATTGACTCTGTGCCTCTTAATAACACAGGCTGGTATTCATTAGAACTACGCTAACAAAAACCACAACATATTGTCATTCAAAAGAATGTACACAGTGACACTGTGTGTGGCCAAACCCTGCACATTACAGAAAAGTATAGCAGATGCTTTCTTAGAAGAAGGAACAAAAGGAAGTGCAGGGTGGGCATGTTTACTGAGCAACGACCAAGTACTTTGTTAAGAATTTTGTATCATCCATAGCAGAGGATACACAAAACTATGCACTAGGCTATTAGTGCTTAGTGATCCCATTCTACAGGTGGGGAAATACACTCAGAGAGTAAGAAAGGAGATGGGTCCAGGGTCTGAAAGTAGGCATTACTCACTGCCAACAGATGCTCAATGTCACCATATAGGATGAGGCAGACTGCTCACAGCACAGCCTTCTGGCCTTCAGAGAGACCTTTTCCCCATGTGGCCCAGGGACAAGAGACACTACATAGGGACCACCTGTGCTGTGTCTACCACAGGGCTTGGCGTCTGGGTGGTTTGGGAAATGCTGTAGTGATAAAGAGAAGGATAGGCGGATAGTGAAGAGGAGAGACAACTTTCTGAGAGGGGCATTTGAAAGATGTAAGCATCTCATAGAAACATACTGCGCCAGGTGAGGCTTGCAGGTCACAAGATCACATTACCTCTGAGGAAGTTGGCTTGCAATATCCAGCTCCAAAGACCAAGTTTTCCAGGGAAATTAGGGGCTGTTCTGGTCCTGTGTCTGGGCCACCTTTACCAAGCCAGGAGCCTCTTCCTGGACGTGCAAAACTAGAGAAGAGAAGTGGGGAGGGAGAAACAGGAGGTGAGGACAGTGATGCTGCAGTAGCCCTGCCTCCTGGAGCGGTGTTTCCGGGAAGCTCATGGTATAGAGTTAAGTGGTCTTCAGACATTGTGATGACAAGAGAATCTAACAGGCAGGTATGCTTGAGAGCCACACATCCCACACCTCGAGACAGAAATGCCTACCCCAGCTACTCTGAACACACTTGTCAAGGTGACAAAGCCACAGGGACAGGTGGAAAGAGTTCATGGCCAAAGCAGAAAGAACAGCCCCAGCAGCTTTTCCCCTAGTACCTTGTTTTTGCTCTCATTGGGATGTCACCTGACACGAGCTCCTTCCACCCAGGGACCCCTCCCTGACACACTTGTCTTCCTACGGAAGACATAAAATGGTATCCACCTTCCTGATCCAAGCACTAGTTAAGCAGAGCGTTCCAGACTGTCACACTGACAAAGCTTTCCCTATAGACAAACACAGATTGTATTCAGTTCTATGATTCCTTGTAAAGCTCGCCTAATATGTGTGCCAGTCAGGATCAATTTTAGGCTCAGAGGAGATTAACAGAGATGATGTTATCATGCATCTTTATTGTGTTTGTGTTTATGGCCATTTCTCCTGCCTTAACCTTCTTGATGTATCAATTAACATGTCAGTAAAATCGAATTACACTTGCTTTACCTTTCTTTCAGATTTTATCTACTAAACAATCTAACGATTCATTATTTCCTGCTGCCATTCATATTACAAGTAGCAGTTTATAGATGTGGTTTAACCCCCAAGGAAATTTAAGGTCAGTGACAAATAGCCTCAGGTATCATGGTCACCTGTCAAGAGAACACAGCAGTTGCTTCTGCTTAAAATACTGACAGGGATATAAAAGTATCACTATGTTCCCATGTAATTCAATTATTCAAATACTGTTAGTCTCATGTCACAGCTTCAATAAGGTGTGAGATCCCAGGGTAGCAAGATAATGAATTGTGACCCTCACCTGAAGCCTCATCTAGATGTAGAGAGAGGGCCAAACAAGACAACAGCTGAAATGCAACAGAAGGAATCCAAGGCCAGTGGACCCAGAGGGGAAGGGATGCATGATGTGAAGCGGTACACAAGTAGGCAGTAACCAAGACTATCACCTACTAGTACCAGACTCCAAGGGCTATAAACACCGGAAGCACCAGTTGCACACTTGTGACCTGGGAGAAGTTTGAACCTCCCTCCCCTTTCCCCGTGTCCCATCTCTCAGAAGGGCTGTCAATGCCCTTACGCCATGGGGCACTGTGAATACTGATGATTCAACAAGTGCTAGCAATTATTGTTGGCAGTCTAACTATTATCAAGAATCATTATTACAAATATATATATATATATATATATATATATATATATATACACATATATATATATGCATATATATGCCTATTAGTGATAGTAACATGTAATCAAATCCTCCATAGCTTGAGTTCAACAGATTCAACGTACTATAGATTAACAATATTAATAAAAGAAGTGTCTACGGCTGGAGAGATGGCTCAGCGGCTAAGGCACATGCATGCAAACCCTATGACCTGAGTTCGATTCTCCAGTACCCACATAAAGCCAGTGGCTGGAGGCCCTGGCGTGCCTATTCTCTCTGTCTGTCTCTCTTCTATCTCTCTCTGATTGCAAATACATTTAAAAAATTAAAAAACTAGTAGTGTCTAGAGCTGGGCATGGTGGTATATGCCTTTAATCCCAGCACTCAGGAGGATGAGGCAAGAGGATCACCATGAGTTTGACGCCAGCCTGGGCTAGAGTGAGACTCCATTTCAAGAAAAAAAAAAGAAAGGAAAAAAAATCACTGTGGCTATATTAAACATGCCCAGATGTTTTTCTTGTGATTATGCCTTAAACAATAAAATGTAATAACCATTTGCACAGTGTTTACATTGTATTAGTGTTGTGAGCAATTTAGAAATGATTTAAAGCATATGGGAGTTTGTGCATAGATTACATGCAAAAATTATTTCATTTTATACAAGGTTCTTTAGCATCTGTGGATTTGGGTGTCTGAGAGGAACCTTACTGAGGGTTGGGTGTAAAATATAATACTAACACTGTTTGAATTTGCTTAGAACTGACAGCTAAAACAAGTTTACTGGGTTGGAGACATGGCTTAGCGGTTAAGCGCTTGCCTGTGTAGCCTAAGGACCCTGGTTCGAGGCTCGGTTCCCCAGGACCCACGTTAGCCAGATGCACAAGGGGGCGCACACGTCTGGAGTTCGTTTGCTTTGGCTGGAGGCCCTGGCGCACCTATTCTCTCTCTCTCTCTCTCTCTCTCTCTCTCTCTCTCTCTGCCTCTTTCTCTCGCTGTCTGTCACTCTTAAATAAATAAATAAATAAATAAATAAATAAATAAATAAAAACAAGTTTACCATTCAGTCTGAAGATGCTAGAAGGAACAATCCAGAAGAAAAGTAGGACAGGTGTGTGTGTGTGTGTATTTAAGTGACCATAAATCATCCATTGAGCCTTCTGCAAATAAATAACAGAAATACTTGGTACTTGCTTAAGTTTGGTCTTTAATTAGCATTCAGAGAGGACAGGCGTCCACCAGGAGACGCTCATTTAAAGGATAAAACTTGGATTCTCCCCTTTGGTCTTTTCCAGGAAGGTTAAGGGTCACCTGAGGTTAAGTTTTTATTTCACACCTGATTCACCACCATTGCTACCTGATTTTCTACGAAAGCTGGTGCTCGCCCCATTTGACAGGTATTTCCCACAATCTCAAAGGGTTCCCTTTGCACCAAGAAAGGACTTGTTCCTGCAAATCCCAGAGAGCGGAAGCAGTTCTATTTCCACCTCCTCCGTGGAGCACTGGAAGCCCTGCAGCAGCTTCTGGGCTCCTATCTGAAAGGCTGCTCCAGCAAACTTGCAGCAGTGAGCTCTCATCAGAAGGCTAACTTCCCGCTGAGATCCCAGCTCCCAGATCAGGAAGACAGCATCAAGGCTCTCCATGATGGCTGGTGGCTTCAGCTGCTGGGAGCCCTGCTAACCCCTCGCTAGTCCTCTTGCCTGAGCTTCAGCCTCTCCTGCTGGAGGGAGCTCTGGGGAGGGTGGGGTCTTTGAGGGTGTTTTCCTATTCAAGCCTGCTGTGAGTCCTCATTCACAGCCAGTGGCTTTAAATCCCTGAGTATGCCATTAATTACACCCTGAAAATCTGGCTTCAATTTACCTTGCCAAATTCATTTTCACTGTCACAGGCTCCTGCCTCCTGTGTGGAGCATAAAGCCATTTCTCCTGGCAAGCTTTCCTTTGATTCCCAAGCACCACGTGCTTCTCCCAGCACTGAAAATCACTGCCATTGCTAAGTGCTTATCAGCATTAGGTATGTGGCATAGACCAAATTCTGGAATACCACCGTGGCTAAACAAACATTAATCGACTGTCGTCATAGTCAAGGTCTTCACACATACTATATCATTAAACCTTCCAGCATTCTCCTGGTATACCCTGAAACTAAAGCTCCCATGCTCAAGTGAACAGACTTGCAACCAGAGGCTCGGTGTTGCCACTTGGGTCCATCTGGCCCAAACACCATTCTTTAATCACTTCACTAATCCAGCCTCCCTCTGATTTTAACAGGAGAACTTTGGAATTAGAGCGTGCTATCAGTGCACGCTTCTTCCAGACTCTGGCAGTCTAATATATGAATCTCAGAGCTTTCAGGTTCCATCTTTTTGGATGTTTCTCAGATGTGATGACACTCACCTTGAGTCACACACATTTTCATGAAGCAGGCACTGTATAACCCATGTGACATTTTAATGCACCCTCTGTCCCTGTTGGCTTACTATGACCTCCTGTCTTTTAAAAAAAGAAGTCTATTTGTATATTGGTACTTGGTCTTTGTGCTTACATGGAGAAAGAGATGTTTAGAGAAGTGGTTGAGTTATCCCAATATCCTCAGTGGTAGCACTAGACAGTAAGACAGTCTTGGCTCCAGCTGTGGAAAGACACCTCACTCTCTGGGCCTTAGAACCCCCTTAGAAGAGCCTCCTTTCCCATGTGAGCTGTTGCCTGGCTTCTAGCAGAACAACCCCCACTGATGCCAGGACACAATCTTCAACCATCTACGTTGGCCAGTGACAAATGATACCTTGAGCCTACACTGAAGAACCTTTCATGCAGGATCAGGGGGAGACAATGGTTAGGAAATGTGTTTTGCAGGAGACACGTACTCTGCTGCTTTCTGGATTATACTTCTGCAGCTTCCCAAGATCAAGTGCTCTCCTACATTCCCATAAGGCCGGTTCTACCCTATGACAATTCCATATATGGAGATCAGTTCAGTCCACGGGACTGTGATGTTCTGAGGAGACTGCATGTGCCCCAGCATGCTGCACTGTGCGGATCCTGACACCCCTCCTGCAGCACCTAGGAGATGGAAGACCATCACCCCCAACCACGAGCCTCTCTTCTCTTCAGAATCTCTCTTTGGTCTAGGAGCCAAATCAAGGTTCAGGGCAGGAGAATGCTCAGACTTCTCAGCATAAACCAGAGGACCATTAGCTTTCTGACTTCTGGCCATGGCTCGAGGCTTGGGTTTGCCGCTCACTTGCTGTGTGCCCACCTCAATTCTCTGTGCGTACCCCTCTAGCCGTGTGCTCTGATTTAACGCCCGTGCAGGCTAGCCCTTGCCAGGAGCCAGCACTACTCCAAACCTCCTCCTCTGTAATTCTTTCTGCTCTTTCAAACTTCACTTCACCTTACCTGAAAAGCTCCACCTGCTCTATCCTGAACAACACTTCTCCATTTCTGGATTCTAGTAGAAAAACATACCAGACAGCTCTAGAGTCTTAGTCAGTACCTGAAATGCCCCCAAAGGCCAATGAAACCAAGAACAGAAATCAGCGGATGGGCATGAATGTTTCTAGACTTCCAGCGGCAAAGTCACATATCATGACCAAGAATAGGTTTCATTTCCTACTTCCAGATCCCAACAGAGAGAGGAGTTTTAAGACCTCAGGCAGCAAAATTAGTGAGGACTCTAAATCTCTCCTATACAAGTTTACACTCTTAGCCCCAAGAAGCATTCCAGAGCTGGGAAAGTGGGCAAATTTCCCTAGAGTCTGGGCCACGAGATTCTATCCCACATATGTGAAATCTGTTTTCAAAATGATCTAAATGCATGTGTCTGGAGCATGAAGGACGGCTATGGACAGTCCCTCCTGTGGTAGCTATTGTCAGCGTCATTCCTCTATGTGAGGAATTCATTAAATCTCATTGAGTCTCTGCATTTTGGAGATGCTATGAGGCAGATCACTGAAGGACAGGGGCCAACGATCTTACAGGCAAACCTGCATTTGAACAGACTGAAGACCAGGGAAAAGAGATAGAACAGGGTCTCAACCAAATGCCTGGCCCAGCCCTTCTTTGGGATTCACTAAATCTATACAGATGGGGAATCTTAGTGTTCCTTCTTCAGAGGTGGAGATTATGAGGATTAGGAGCATGAGGTGAGTTTTCAAGGACTTTAGGAAAAAGTAGGCCAGTGGAAAAAACCTAAGTCCTTGTGGTGTAAGACATGGTTTGGATGTCTTTAGCACCTGGGATCTCCCAGTGTCCACAGTGTCCACTGGACCCCGGAGGCCAACACCAACCTCTTCTGTTGCTTGCAGTGAGTCTAAGCCCGCAACCTTGGAGAACTTCCTCTCCAGTCTATGTGGATCATGGTGCACATTGGGTCTCTAGGTAGTAACAGTGATGGATAGTCGGCCCGCCCCTAACGTCATACCTAATCAGGGGCTGCTGCAGTGCCACCAGGGCAGCGTGGATGGTCATCGAAATCACTGACAGGTGGAAGTAGTCAAACATGACAGGGACCTGGTGGTGCAGACCCCTCCGGGGGTGGAAGTGCAGGCCAAGGGTGCGACTACTGATCATCGGTGTCCCGGTCACATCCCTCAACCTGGAAGACAAGCTCACATGAGTGACAGCGGATTGTCTCTGCTGTCATCCAAACAGGTGCACACTGAAGCCTCCCCCTCCACAAGCTGAGTGCTGGGCACAATGTCATTTTTCTCAGATCTGCTAATACTCTGCCAGGTTGAATACATTTTCTCACAATTGGCAAATCAGAGACCAAGGCGATATGGCGTCCCTGGGACTTAGTACTGCTGCTGACACCAAATCTGCACACCAGAGCTCGGAAAGATGTCCAGCTCTCTTTTCAAGGAATTTTAGTAGCATGGCTGCAGCCTTCCTGGCTCCCCTTCTTCTCGTCCTGTCCCCTCAGGCTGAGCTCTGCTCTTATAATTCTGCATGGTCTTTGTGGGATCTCCACCCTCCAAGGACAGGAACTACAACATATTCATTTTTGCATCCCCAGCCCCTCACTAGTACCTGGTGTACTGTAGAAATTGGTCAATTCTGTGCTTCTGGCAATGACTAACCAAAGCCTAAATGGCTCCCAGAACATAAGACAGAAACCGTCCCACCATGTTCACAAAGGCTTCCCAAACTTAGCTCCGGTTCCTTGTAATGCAAATGTCTCATCACACTCCCATTACAGACAACAGGCGGGCAAGATAAAGTAGCATCCAAGGTAATAAAAGTGTTTGATTCTTCTCTAAATAAAAGCCTACTGGCCTTCAGGAGAGTTGTAAAAGTAAGGTCCCGTGGACTGCACAGGCTGTGGTGAACCGGAGCACTCAGAAAACCTCCAGGATTGGGGCAGTCACCAAGGTGCTGCTCCTTACACAGCAGCAAATGGGGCCCGAAGCAGGTGAGAAGCAGAGCCCCACCACCCAACACAGTGGCTATGATTCCTGTAGTTTTTGCCACTGGTGTGCAAATGAATGCCAGCTTAAAAAGTGGCTAAAAAGCACCACCTGAACCCCTGGAGCCCACAGTGACTCCCTTGTAAGCCACATGTAATGGGCGTTTTTCTGCACCAGGAAAAATCCTGATGAGACAGGGATAAAGAATCCAGCCACAAGTCTCAGAGGCAAGCTGTTAGGATCCCTGCTCACTAGAATTTGGTCGATTCACTGAGGTCTTATATGGACCTAACACAATACTTTCTCCTTACTCTGTAAGAGACCCATGTGAAGTACTGGCTGATGTTATCCCACTCATCAAACAGGAGGTGAGCTAATGTGAGTTATTTAACGTGTTCACAGTCACAAGGAAAACTACAGTGATAGGCCGGGTCTTTCTGATTCTGCTTTGAATTCAGACACAGGCTCATGACAAATGACCAGCAGGAAGTAAAGCATATCTCAGGGAGGGAAAGACCTAAACAATGTTAACAGGAATCTAAGCCAGAGTCATAGAAGGGAAGAATTGAGAATGGGATAGTGTGCAATCATAGAGCTCAAGCCCCTTCCTGGGCGCTCTCACTTTAGGGAAGGAGGTAAACTTAATAGTAGGAGGAGAGGTCGGAATTCTTATAAAGAAACAAGAACAAACAAAATAATTAAAGAACCACCAAAGCACACTCACGGGGATAGTGTCCTGACGTTTACCCTGGTGGTGAAGAGTTGGCTGACTCAAAGACACTTCCTCATCTGAAAAGCCCTCCAGGCTGAGCGTGCTGTTGCACATTTACAACAAATAAGATTGGCTGAAGGAAGGCACAGACAGGAGGATGAATCGCTCCATGAAGTCAAAAAGAATATCATTCCCTACAAACTGCAGAACAGAAGGGGACAGGCAGGGATGAGCCTCCTGGCCTGGGCAGGCAGGTGCTACCCGGGCTCTGCAGAGCAGCAAGAGGGCCCAGGATGGTAGACTTGTGCCAGGCACCTCCACCGGAGTAATACTGACTTAGGGGGCTAGGCACTGAAAAATGCTTGTTTGGGAGCAGAGCTGTCCTGGGTGTTCTTAGTGATGAGCAGGATCTCTAGTCTCTGCCCATGCAAGGTCTGTATCACTCCCACCTCCAGTGTCGCTGGATATGGCCAGATCCCCCTGGGGCAGCATCACATCAGCACCAGTACTGAGCCACTAGATGAGATGGGCTGAAACAGCCCTTTCAATGCAATCAGGATTACAAATCAGCCTTTTGTGTTTTGTTCCTTTTTGCTTGTTTCTTACATGATAATAAAAAAAATCCTGGATGAGTTAGTAATGCTTCAAACCTAAGGACTACCCCCAGGATGCACCACACATGTCTTAGAATCCTTAAATCCAATTTATGAAAACGAAAAAAAAATATGGTATTTCCAATCTTTTCAAGCCTTGGCTTCCTGTTCCTCTCAGCTAGTCTCATGCTCCACAAAACCGCCCACTCTGATTGTCATTAAGTGCTTTGCATTATGGTGAGGGAGCAACACGTGAAACCATGCCCTAAGAGCAAGCAGGAAGAGATAAAGATAAAGAGGCCATGTACTTGGCAGGCCATGTACTTGGCCTGTTATATACATCGTCTCTCTTAATCTTCATAACAGACCTAATAATGATGCCCATTTTATAAGTAAGGCTTCAGAAATTTGTAAAAGCACACAGATTTGTCCCATATTTCATACTTGATAAGTGCCTAGCCAAAGTTGCTGTATTTTATTTTACCCACTGTGACTGGCCAACTTCCCTTATAAAGGCTCACCATTAACTCCTTGTCTACCAAGTGCATGATCACTTTTAGTTCATCCACTGTGAATTGTATGAAAGTCTAAACAAGCCTGTTGGGCAATAATTTCCGAACTAAGTTTAGAATCAAAGCTAAGGTTCTGTAGTCAACTGAAAAGTATCTACCATGAAGGGATGGAAGAAATTCTCTGAAGAAGGTGGACATGAAGACCTCAGACAACGATAGTGCCAGATATCCTGGATGGCATAGAGAGTACTGAGAACAAAGGAAACAGAGATTTTGTTTGGCAAATTGGATTTCGTAAGCATCTACCATCCTGAGGGTCAGCACAGGTGATGAGTGAGGTGAGTGTGAGGGGTTAGTCAGCACAGGTGATGAGTGAAGTGGGTGTGAAGGGTCAGTCAGCACAGGTGATGAGTGAGGTGGGTGTGAGAGATCAGGCAGCACAGGTGATGAGTGAGGTGGGTGTGAGGGGTCAGTCAGCACAGGTGATGAGTGAGGTGGGTGTGAGGGGTCAGTCAGCACAGGTGATGAGTGAGGTGGGTGTGAGGGGTCAGTCAGCACAGGTGATGAGTGAGGTGGGTGTGAGGGGTCAGTCAGCACAGGTGATGAATGAGGCGAGTGTGAGGGGTCAGTCAGCACAGGTGATGAGTGAGGTGGGTGTGAGGGGTCAGTCAGCACAGGTGATGAGTGAGGTGGGTGTGAGGGGTCAGTCAGCACAGGTGATGAGTGAGGCGGGTGTGAGGGGTCAGTCAGCACAGGTGATGAGTGAGGCGGGTGTGAGGGGTCAGTCAGCACAGGTGATGAGTGAGGCGGGTTGTGAGGGGTCAGTCAGCACAGGTGATGAGTGAGGCGGGTGTGAGGGGTCAGTCAGCACAGGTGATGAGTGAGGCGGGTGTGAGGGGTCAGTCAGCACAGGTGATGAATGAGGCGAGTGTGAGGGGTCAGTCAGCACAGGTGATGAGTGAAGGCGGGTTGTGAGGGGTCAGTCAGCACAGGTGAGAGTGAGGCGAGTGTGAGGGGTCAGTCAGCACAGGTGATGAGTGAGGCGGAGTGTGAGGGGTCAGTCAGCACAGGTGATGAGTGAAGTGGGTGTGAGGGGGTCAGTCAGCACAGGTGATGATTGAGGTGGGTGTGAGGGGTCAGTCAGCACAGTGATGAGTGAGGTGGGTGTGAGGGGTCAGTCAGCACAGGTGATGAGTGAGGGGAGTGTGAGGGGTCAGTCAGCACAGGTGATGAGTGAGGTGAGTGTGAGGGGTCAGTCAGCACAGGTGATGAGTGAGGTGGGGTGTGAGGGGTCAGTCAGCACAGGTGATGAGTGAGGCGGGTGTGAGGGGTCAGTCAGCACAGGTGATGAGTGAGGCGGGGTGTGAGGGGTCAGTCAGCACAGGTGATGAGTGAGGCGGGTGTGAGGGGTCAGTCAGCACAGGTGATGAGTGAGGCGGGTGTGAGGGGTCAGTCAGCACAGGTGATGAGTGAGGCGGGTGTGAGGGGTCAGTCAGCACAGGTGATGAGTGAGGTGGGTGTGAGGGGTCAGTCAGCACAGGTGATGAGTGAGGTGGGTGTGAGGGGTCAGTCAGCACAGGTGATGAGTGAGGTGGGTGTGAGGGGTCAGTCAGCACAGGTGATGAGGAGTGGTGTGAGGGGTCAGTCAGCACAGGGATGAGTGCGGTAGTGTGAGGGGTCAGTCAGCACAGGTGATGAGTGAAGGTGGGTGTGAGGGGTCAGTCAGCACAGGTGATGAGTGAGGTGGGTGTGAGGGGTCAGTCAGCACAGGTGATGAGTGAGGTGGGTGTGAGGGGTCAGTCAGCACAGGTGATGAGTGAGGTGGGTGTGAGGGGTCAGTCAGCACAGGTGATGAGTGAGGCGGGTGTGAGGGGTCAGTCAGCACAGGTGATGAGTGAGGCGGGTGTGAGGGGTCAGTCAGCACAGGTGATGAGTGAGGAGGGTGTGAGGGGTCAGTCAGCACAGGTGATGAGTGAGGTGAGTGTGAGGGGTCAGTCAGCACAGGTGATGAGTGAAGTGGGTGTGAGGGGTCAGTCAGCACAGGTGATGAGTGAGGTGGGTGTGAGGGGTCAGTCAGCACAGGTGATGAGTGAGGTGGGTGTGAGGGGTCAGTCAGCACAGGTGATGAGTGAGGTGGGTGTGAGGTGTTAGCACAGGTGCTGTGTGAAGTGGATGTGAAGGGTTAGTGATCCCTGCTGTTCAGTGAAACAGGATGTGTAAGGGTTAGTACAAGTGATGAATGATGTGATTATCCAGGTTATTCTTTATGAAGAAGAGAGGAAAAGATGTGTCTGGTTGAGCCCAGACACTGTAGTGGGACTAAGGCATATTCCTAAGAGCCATAAATGCAGGGCATCACCAACTACAATTTAACACATGTTCCTTATTAGTAGCAAATGACACCTGGACTCTGAGGCTCGAAGGAGCTCCTTTTTTGGTTAAGATTCATGCTGATTAAGCACTCATGTTGTGAAAAATTACACACCAATTATATAGGTGTCAGGCTGGGATAGCCTTTGAGAAATGGTAGGAATTCCCAAGGAGCAGAAGTTGGATATATAAGCAACTGTGATAAACAATTTCTACTACCATTAGCCCAAACAACACTGGGTCTCCATTCTCCAAAGGAAATGTGAAGCAGTTTTTGACATGGCTGAAAAGACCTGACATGAGGGGTATTGTAGAGGAGAAAGAGGCCAGTGTGTGATGGCAGTAGGATGGAAGGAAATAGATAATTCTATTCTTTACTTTAAGTCAGAGGTGTAGAACCTCAGAGGAGCTTGTCTTGTACCTTTAGAACAGGTGCCTGACACGTCCTACAGTGGCCCCAGGAAAGAAGCTGCAAGAAGTTCAAATAGTGAGAGAGGAGTGGGAGAAGAAGGAAGATGAGGAGGAGAAGTGAAGGAAAAGAAGAAGAGGAAGAAGAGCATGGAGAAGAGGAAGATGATGAGGAAGAGTAAGATGAAGAAAAGGAGAAGGAGGAAAGAAGATAGGAAGCAAAGTGAGAAAAAGAGTAAGAGGAAGAGGATGAGGACCAGGAGGAGGAGGAGGAAGAGAAAGAAGAAGAGGAAGTAGAAGACAGAAAAGGAAGACGAGAAGGAGGGAAGAAGGGTCCCCATAAACCTGGGAAGGGCATTCTGAAGTGTCTTTGTACTTTTCTTATGGACCACATGGGTGACCACAAGAGTGTTCATTATATCAAAGATTCACAAGCATGGAGCTGGGTTGGAATCATGTGCATAATGTAATCTCTAAGGCTGTCACATGAACAATTTAAGAGATTATTCAACACCCACCCTATGAGGAGCCCTGCTTACAACCACTCAGATGGGATTCTCCACACCTTCTCCACCTTTGCCCTTCTTCCCATAGCTGCATTACAAGCCTCGGAAGCAGTGAGGCAATCCCTGGATGAAATTCAATCCCCTCCTCCCCATATTCATCTCTTCCTAAGGGCTTCTTCCCACTCTATGTAAGCTCAATCTACAAGGCAATGGACTGAAGCCTGAAATGAATGACAACTTAAAGTTTTGCTATCACTCATAATTTCTCTTTAACCCTTCAGAGAAAGATGCTCTGTTTGTTCCTCAAAGAATACAGACAGGCTAAGTGACATGAAAGCCACCCCAGAGTAGGAGGAAAAGGCCTCATAACAAACATGAAGGAAGAAGTTATGATATAAAAGAGAGCTGCCCTTGTTTATTAAGTCAGCAGGTTATACATAGATTTTCAATTTCCAAAGAGTTTAAAAATAATAGCAGATATTCAGTATGAAGACATAGAATCCCAGCAGAGCTCCCCTCCTTTATGAAGGGCTTTGAATTCTCTAGCCTCCTAGGGCCATTTTTCTGAAGCCCCCAAAATACTCCCACATTAAAAATGTACTATGTATGGGAAGACGTCAGTTAATAATCCAGAAGTCAGCAGTTTTCTGTGTGCAGAATTGGAACAACTTCCCTCAAAATGCATGAAATTGCCCCGCCCTGGAAGATATACTTATCCCCTGCTCCTGCTAAGCTGTGACCATGGAGGGACACAGCAGCTTATGGGGAACTTAGTATCACAGAGGCATTGTGAGGATGTCCCAGAAGTGAGGAAGGAGAGGAGGAAGACACCATGGTACCACACTTCAAGGATGGCCAGGACACTCACTGCTGCTCACTGTCTGTAAAGTGCAGGTCCACCTTGAGCTGAAACTCCACCTCGCTCAGAGCATCTTCCACCTGCAAGACAAAGTGCCCGGGACGTCAGGAGTCAACTCCCACCCAGATGGATTATTGAGTTATCGGTTTTTACAGAAACAGAACCTCACCACAAAATTAATGTCTCCAATGATTAAACAGATGTCTCATGGAGTTTTAGATGAAAAGGGTACCTGGGAGTATCACATGGAAAATGGGGGGAAAGAATTTGCAGAGCCAGTTTGGGAAGACTCTTTTCAAACGTATTTGTTAAGCAAATATCCTTACTATGGGATTGTTTTCTAAATTCCTATTTATCAATTTGCATCTGTGTGTGTGAGCGCATGCACACACATGCACACACGAGTACACGTGCTAGGGTCTCTTGCCACTGCAAATGAATGTCCATCCATCTGGTTTTACATGGGTGGCTGTGGAATTGAACCTGGGCCAGCAGGCTTTGCAGAAAAGTACCTTTAGCTGTTAAGCCATCTCCCCAGCCCTAGGATTCTTGAAGGCTTCAGTTCCCAATGGACTTGGTCTAAATTCTAGGCAGGGTAAAGCACTCCATAGCACCTGCTTTGAGAAGAATGGAGCAGTGAACTAGCAGGGAAAATGAACTCAGCCAGGCATGGGATGGAGTCAGAGATAGGTTACCTCTTAAGCTCAAGTACCACCTGACTGGACCATTGTCCACATGGGTAGAAGAGACTCTGGCACAGAGGGTAATTTCCAGGTGGTTCGAAGCCATAAGGAAGCCGCTCCTTCTTTATGCTGAGGTTTGTTACATTTAATCCCAGTCCCTCCCCTTGAGCATTTCAGATTCAACCCATGACTTCACTCGTCTACAGTTTACAAAACAAATATTCAACTTGTGAAGATGCCCCGAAAGCTGGCACCCTCAATTCTCCTCATTTCATATTCAAGGAGGAATTGCACGCTACATGCCAGACTGCATGACTTGAACTGGCCTGACCCAACCAGAATCAGCACTGCATTCCTGTCACAGGACTGACTTCTCTCCACCCGCAAGCTGGATGGAGCATCCCTGCTCTGTAATGCAAAAACCGGCTTCATTTCTCGCAGAGTGCAGCAGTCCTGACCACGATGGTTTATAAGCCTGAAGCGCATTAGCGAAGTCTTACCTGCAGATGTGTTCTATTTAGTCCTTATGGCACTAAAAAATGTTTTGAACAATTTGCAAATATTTCACAGTCGGTAATTTCACGTGTGTATTACAGCTTCTGCAAAAGCATCTCTGGACCTGAGGCGGCAGGGCTGACGCTTGTTGGCACTGTTTGAACTGCATACTTCCTACAAGTTCCACTGGTTTACGACACTCACTAGGAATACCCAGCTGCCTCAGGCTAAACACCCTGGCTATTCTCTTGCCATATGTGCTTGCTAATCTGTGCATCAAGAAGGGATAAAGTAGTCTCCATTCATTTTGGACTCCAATCATCAGGAACATGGACTGATGCATAGACAGAGTCAATGCAGCTCTGAAGAATGCAACTCGCCCATCCCCACCTCCTTTGGTTTTGGTTCTTTGTCAGCATGCTCTTATCCTTCAGGGACACACAGCTCCTATCCAGAGACTTCTTTGGAAATATCTTCCTGTCTAGGCATAATTCAGGCACAGACATATGGATGGAATTTATCTTTAGGTCCTTGGGGTTTAAAAAATTGTTGTCTAAAAAGAAAACATTTCAAAGCTAACATTTTGCTGAATCTAAATGCTATAAATAACTTCCTCTCTCAGCTTTGTTTTGCATAATCACAAATCCAGCCTCATACACAGAACACACTTTCCACCCCTCCAGTTCCTTGGAAATAAGACTGGCAAAGCAAGCTCAGGCCACCTCCTGAGCATCCATTTGCCTGCAAAATGAGAACTCACTGAGCTCCAGCTTTCAACTGGTCACAGTGTTCTGGGAACTGTGGCTAGACTGACCCTGCCTACAACACCCCCAAATTCTCAGTAAATCTTACCTGCAAGACTTCTTGCAGCTCTATTCATGATAAACGTGTAGTAGAATCAGCCTAGGTGACCATTAGCAAATGAATGGATAAATAAACTGTGGCATATGTACATTAATGGAGTTTTAATAAGCCACAGAGAGAATGAAACAATGGCATTGGCAGAAAAACGGATGGATTTGGAGATCACCGTGTTCAATGAAATAAGCCAAACTCAGAAAGACAAACGTCACATGTTTTCCCTCATGCATGGGATTCTATATTTTATGTGTTCTATTTTATATATGTGATATATACATGTACTACATATACGTTCATATTTGTTATATATATTTATGCATGTATAAGATTGTATATATATATATATATATATATATATATATATATATATATATATATGGCATGAGATTAAAAGTGAGGCTATCTGGGAAAAAAGCAAGGGACTAGTGGAAAGGAAGAGACATACGGTGCTAAATATGGTTGAATTGTATGATATTCTTGAATTAAGATCTCTTAATGAAATACATCACTATATGCAATGAATGAATGTATAACCATTAAAAAATACTCAAGAATGAAGTGATTGTTCTTACTTTTAAAAATTATTTATTTTGGGGCTGGAGAGATGGTCTAGCAGTTAAGTGCTTGCCTATGAAGCCTAAGGACCCCGGTTCGAGGCTCAATTCCCCAGGACCCACGTTAGCCAGATGCACAAGGGGGCACACACATCTGGAGTTCATTTGCAGTGGCTGGAGGCCCTGGCGCGCCCATTCTCTCTCTCTATCTGCCTCTTTCTCTGTCTGTTGCTCTCAAATAAATAAAAATAAATAAAACATTAAAATAATAAAATAAATAAATAAATTATTTTTAATATATTGCATCTTGGTCATATTCCCATCAGGTTATACTCTGAGGCCCCCCTCTCCCCCAGCCCCATCCCACTGAGGGGCCTCCTCAGTGGGGTTATCAATATTCACTGTGGGGGCTGTGTTTTTTCTAACCATCCATTTCCTGACTGCCTATTAAGTACTTGCCCCTGCATACACCCCCCCACCCCGACACACACACACCTTCCTTTACCAGGTCATATCTCAGTAAAGACACAATTTTCCTGAAAGCCACATGTTTTCACCATCAGAGCCATTGTAGATTGTGGAAATAATAAGAGAAGCTAATATATTTAGAAAAGTTTCGCCATGTGCAGGAGACAAGCTGGTATTGTGTGTATACTTTCTTATATGATGAGGACAACACTACATATAGAGAAATGCTGACGTCCATCTACAAATGAAGAGGTTGAGGCTCTGTGAGGTAAAGTCACTTGCCCAATCCTGCCTAGCTCACGAGTTTATCCTGTGCTCTGCTCCTCCTGCCTGGTGCTCTGGGTTGCCATTCTCTCCCTGGGAATTTCAGCTGCGCTTCTTGTATGTCCTTCACTTCTCTTCGAGCACAATGCAAGCCGGTGGCTGAGAAGATAGCTTCCAAAGCAGACTGTTGCCTGGGTACAAATTCGTATTCTTCTACTCACTCAACCTTTTTATTGCTTCTAATTCATAAATGAGAGTGAAATAATTACACTTACTCCATGGTATCACAATTGTGTGAAGTCAAAGACAGAATGTATACAAAGGGTAGAAAAATTACAAATCGTGTTACCATTATTGTGGGTATTGCCACTTTACTCCTGTGTCTGGATACACAAAAGAGCCATTCTTCCCTCACCTCCACATGTGGATCCTCCACACTCCTTGGCAACACACAATGTCATTAAGCTGCCTGTATTTGAACCATGCTTCTACCTCTTCCTAGTGGTATGACTCTGAGAAAATGACCACTATAAATCTTTGCACCCTCTTCCATAGAATGCAATGAAAAATCACATCATAATTCAAAGATGCCATGAGAAATTATCAAGACAGCCCCATGTAGATAGCTGCACAGCATCCACTTAAGAAATGTGAGCACATTAGTCATTAAGATTGATGTGATGGTCCTTATAGTTCAACATATGTGTCACTGTCCAATAGAAACTCTGCATCCATAAACTGCTCTGACCTATCAATAGCATCTCCAAAGCCATGTCACACTCATATAGTCACTCCATTGATTTTTCTTCTCCACATGGAGTCTTCCATCTCTAAGGCATAACAGAACTAGTATCTTGGATGAAACTTAGCTATCCCATGGTTCACCCTTGGACTTCCTCTGTTTCTGCAGCTGTTACTCTGCCAGCCATGGTGGTCACTCACAGATGAGAGAATCACCTACCTGCATGTCCAGTGCCTCGTTTCCATGTTTGTACTAAAATGACCTTTGTCAATCTCCTCTCTCTTCCTTCTGTGTCCCCGAAGGCTTTCTACCTTCAGGTAAGCATGTGGCATTCACTGGAATCCTGTGGCTTCTCCTATCACATCCTGAACCTCTCCAGCTTTACATCTATGCCACTTCCTTTGCTACTAGCAATGATACTTTTGACTCCAAGTAGATCCTCTGCTGTCACTGAGCTATTGTCCCATGTCCTGGAAGGCCAGAACAACTTCCTATGTAAACGCTGCCCAGACTTACTTACCTAACCTATGAATCAACTAATCCCCTATCCTCAAAGCAGCCCTGTATCTGGGAAACTGGGACAGGCTAGAGAATTAACGTTTTTCCACTTATTTTCAAAGTTCTCTGCTGCAGGTGTACCAAGGATTCTCTCTTTCCTTTTACTCCCCTGTAAGATGTAACCTGATCCTCTCTGTCCTCAGTGAACTCCACACCTTCTAGTGTGAATTGGTACATCTTATTTTCTTTGGGTACTAGAAGCTTAACACTCTGTGTGTGGGTCTCCACAAGCCCAGGTCCAGAGAGTGGACATACTTTGCCTTGTATTAGACTTCTCCCCGAAAGGCTTCCCTTTACTCTCTATTTATCTGCTTCTTTGGCCAATCATATTGCTGTTTTGTTTCTATTATTATCTATATATTTTGTAAACTAGCCTAAATCTGCTGTGAGATTACAGTTTATATAAGTAAAATACCCTCAGGCCCTCCACAGTCACTCTGCACTTATTTATTAAACACAACCTTATATTCCTTAACTGCTGACAAGTTCTTTCCATGGTCATCTCTCACATTCATCTCTGCATCTGTATAGGGATTGAATTGTCTGTTTCATGGAATTCCCCTGGGTATGTGGGTGGTGGGCTTATTGGATAGATGTCCATGCTGCCAATGTCTGTTGTCCATAATTATTGCTGTGTGCATTTGGGAACATGTGTTCTGGCCACTGGGCTATCAACAATGTTTTGTTTTATCCAAGTAGATAGAAATAGGCTAGAAAAGAGCTAATATCTCCATTATAAATATGTAGTTGTTACAGGCATAGTCAATTAACTTTAATTGCAACTGATTTGTATATAATGATTAGTTGTAGTATTGTATGATGCTGCATGAATTGCCCCTAACACAATCATAAATTATTAGCTTATAGAAAAGTAACTTGACATGACATGCAGAGTTAAATAGTGTATCCTGAGAAATAAACCCTCTGGTAAGCCTTGGACTGTCACAACATCACAAGATTATGCATGAAAGCCTCACACTGTTAAGGAGAGAGCAAGACTCTGATACAATTTAGAAGGAATTATTTCCATGTTACAAAATGCGCTCATCATCTCTTGGTAAAATATCAGTGCCAAAGCAGAAAGAGCACTCTCTTGTACTGTACTTTATATCCATCAGATAGTAGCTACTTCATGGGTGCTAAGCAAACTGTGGGTGATAGATCTGGAATAAATGAGTGAATAATGATTAGTGACTTTTAGTTTCAGCCACAAAGAAGAGTCTGTTCATTATCTAGATCATGAAAGATGTGGAAAAAAATTCACAGGCTGATGCAGGGAAAGTTATCAGGTGCTCAATAGGAGCCTTGTTGCTTATCACATGGAAGGTGTGAGCAAGGTTGCTGTAGGTTTTCCTACACTAGGATCACTCTTCCTTACCATGTCTGCTATTCCATCTGAAACTAAACTGTTGAAATGTGGCAACTGGGATTTGAGCTGGGACAGGGGCAGTGAGAACAATAGTGTGGATTCCAGAGAGGCCTTCCCTTCAAAATATGTAAAACTGATGAATGAGGAATTTTCAGACAAGTTGCCTGCAACAAAACAAGGATTGCCAACGCTGCTGAGTTTTCACATCTGCTGTACCCTCTCTGTGGAGTGTCCTTCCTCTTTCTCCCTTGGCTGGAATCTTAGGCATGTGCATCTGAAAGCCAGATCCCCTGTGAGATGTTTGACAGACATGAACTCTGTCATCCCAGAGTTCTTTCTCCATCCATGGGTATGTCCTTACATATCCCTTGGGTATGTCCTTACATATGGCTAGTGAAGTACACTTCCACACATGACGCCTCCTTATACATTTTCTTTCTTGCTGAATTATCAACACCTTGAAAACAGAGTCCCTGCTGCTCTCTTCACTACTGTCTTTCATCCAAGGGCCCAACCTAAAACCCTGAAAAGAGCAAGTGTTTAAAACATCTGTTGAGGAGTTCATGGGCAGTAAGTATGTTTGAGCAGATGTACATGTGAGCAAGTGAGGAGTGAATAAGTCATAAGTGGCTCAAAAGTGATGACGTACTTGGACTTCATGTGATTGAGCAAGTATGTGAATGAAAGGAAGTGGGAAATGCATACAGGAGACAGTGTGTGCATACTCTAAGACAAAAATGAAATCTAAAGCTTCTCCTTACCATGAACCCACTGTGAGAAAGAACAGCCAGTCAAGAGAGCAGCAGCCACTCGTGGCTCACAGCAGATGCATAACTTACCCTTTCACCATCGAGGAGCAACTGAGCTCGGAATATCACAGCATCGTTGATGGGAACCTCTTCATTTCTGTATAAGATCTGGAAGACCCGGCTGTGCAAGGTGCTCTCATGGACGCAGGCTGAATGCAGGCTGCTGTTTTCTGCAAGACAGGATTCAGCAAACACCCATGAACCCCAGGACTGTCCTGTACCCATGGCTCCATCAAGTGTATGTCCTGCTTGAGAAAAATGCTGACTTCAAACGGCATTGCAATTTCCAAAGCTTAAAAATCGTAGAAGCACGAGCCAATATCACTGGAAGTCATGTTAACTGAGTCAGGCCAAGGCGCAGGAGAGAACCTTACTCCATGTCTACAATCTTCATGAACTTGGCAACATCGCACGTGCTACAGGCAGTATTCCCAGGCTGGAACTAAAGTCTGTTAAACACCTCCCGTGCTTGCTTGTTTCCCTCCTCTGTGAATCCTTCCATCCTCATCCTGAAAACAAGAATAGCAGGGGAAAGGGGGAGTGTGCTGGTTGATTCAAGTGCCCCCCATAAACTTAAGTGTTCTGAATGCTAAGTTCCCCAGCTGATGGAAAATGGAAGTTAACGCCTCCTGGAGGCAGTGTATTGTTGGGGGCGGGCTTATGGGTGCTATGGCCAGTTTTCACATGCCAGTGTTTGGCACACTCTGCTGTTGCTATTGTTCACCCAATGTTAGCCAGGAGGTGATGTCCATCCTTTGCTCATGCCATCATTTCCCCCTGCCATCAGGAGCATCGCCTAGACTCTGTAAGCCAGAATAAACCTTTTCTCCCACAAGCTGCTCTTGGTTGGGTGATTTCTGCCACCAATGCGAACCTGACTGCAACAGTAATGTTGGTAACGAGGAGTGGGATAGTTGCTAGACACCTGACTGTATGGCTTTGGCTTTTTGGAGCTGATTTTCAAGAGGAATGTGAAAGGATTTGAAACCTTGGCCTAAGAGATGCCTTGCAGTGCTCTAAGTACAGCTTGATGGACTATTCTAGTCATAGTTGAAAGACCTGAATGCAGTAAAAACTATGGACTGTGAGGTTTGGCTTATGAGGGTGAAAAGGAGCTTTGTCTGGACTGGGCTAGAAGCAGTTTGTGTGAAAGGCTTCCTGTTATGCCCATGTCCTGAGAACTTGTGCAGGGCATCAGTGCTTAGATAATGCACAGGAAGAAATCTTTGGGCAGAAACTAATGTCTGTTCACCTGCAATTCTATGAGAGATTACAACCATGGAGATTGGGCCAGCCAACCTACACTGGGGAAACAGGAAGAATGTAGACTCATTTGAAGGGATCTGAGTACTCAAGGAGTGTCCTGTTCTTCAAAGTCTGTTTTTTCCCTCCTGGATTAACCCCACCTGGTATTTTGGAGTATAAGAAATGCAGGAAAGAGGGGGTCATTGAGTTTGCAACATGGTCTTCTGTCTTGGAAACAGCCATGGGCTGTGTGAAGCTGGTTTACTGGATGCCTGCATGGAAACCTGATGGAGGTGTGAGGATGAATTGTGGATTGCAGTGGAGATCCAGTAGAGATGCCAGGAGCACAACATGTCTGCAAAGGAAAGCTGCCAGCACCAGATGAAGTTTTACAGGACTGTGAGTAGCCTAGCTGGAGGGGTGGAATTGGAATACCAGAGACTTGTTTCTGGTTAGAATTATTGGACTTGGAGATTTGTCACTGACTACAGTTTTGGACTTGAATCTACAGAGTTTGATGTTTGCCCTGGTTGTTTTAAATATTGTATTGGCTGAATGTTTCTTTGCTATTCCCAATGCCATCTTTTGCAGTGTGAATGCTTATTCTGTGCCATTATGGGTTTTGTGGGGGATTTTTTGGTATTGCAGCTCAGTTAAAAGACCCTGGATTATGGGAATGTATGAAAACTATTGGAATTGATAAAAACTATGGGGGCTTTTAGATTTGGATGAATGCTTTGCAGTTTACATCATGGATGGTTATCAGCTTATGGGGGCTAGAGGTGGAATGTGGTGGTTTGAGTAAGGTGTCCCCAATAAACTTAGGTGTTCCGAATGCTAGGTTCCCAGCTGGTGGAGATTTGGGAATTAACACCTCCAGGAGGCAGTGTATTGCTGGGCATGGGCTTATGGGTGTTGAAGCCAGTTTCCCCTTGCTAGTGTTTGGCACACTCTCCTATTCTGTTGTGCACCTTATGTTGCCCAGGGGGTGATATCTACCCTCTGCTCATATCATCATTTCCCTGCCATCATGGAGCTTCCCCTCTAGCCTGTAAGCCAAAATAAACCCTTTCATTCCCAAAAGCTGATCTTGGTCAGATGATTTCTGCCAGCAATGCAAACCTGACTGCAACAGGGAGCAAGGCATCCTTGTTTCTGTAATACATGCTAGTGCCCATGGCATCCACCACCCCTTAAAGGCCCTCATACATCACATATGATCTGAAGTGCACTGTGGAGTTTAAGGCAAAAGTCCAATTGCAATTTCACTATGCATTCATATACATCAGATACTTTCAGGAACTTCTTGAGGTTTGTGCTCCAAAGTGTTTTAATATTACACAATCCTTTGACAATATTTCAAAGTGGTGTTTTAATATTATACAATCCTTCAACAATGTTTCAAAGTTGTGTTTCAGGGGGGCAATGAGGTTGGGAGAACTTCCTGCATCCAGTGATCAGGGTAACACCAGGGAGTGTTTAGTTGGATTCCTCCAAATCCTTAACACGTCATCTCCATACTGAGGGAGCTAAGAGAATGACTATCTAGAATTGTTTCCATTTATGTGGCACTTATAGCCTCCAAGGGGGTTTTCAATGTGTTGTTTTCTTTTTCTTCTTTAAAATTATTTTTATTTATTACTTGCATTCAGGGAGAGAGAAGGAGAAAGAGGGAAAGATACAGAGAGACTATGCATGTCCCAGTGCCCCTTGCCACTGCAAAGGAACTCCATACACATGAACTATTTTGTGCATCTGGCTTTACATGTGTACTGGGAAACTGAACCCAGGCCATCAGGCTTTGCAAGAGAGCTCCTGTAACTGCTGAGCCATGTCTCCAGCACAAATGTGTGCCTTTCATTAATCCTCACAGCAAAACCCAAGAGCAAACTTCACTAGAGTCCCTAAAATAAGAGGCAAATGTCTTAGCATTTCGTTACTGTGAACTAAAAGGCTGTGTTTTGCCCAAATTCATGTTATAATCTAATTCTTCGTGTGATGGCATTTGAAGCTAGAGGCCTTTGGGAGGTGATTAGGTGATATCTGGGCTATCCTCATAAATGGGATTCATGCCCTTGCAAGAAAAGGGCAGTGAATTAACCGCTCAATCCTTCTACCATGCGAGGATACAAGGGGCAGCTTTTAATTTGCAAGCCCAGAAGAGGGTCCGCACCAGTCCCAGCCATGCTGGCAGTGGGATCTCAGATTCTCACCCTCCAGATTTGTGGAGAATGCATTTATGTCATTTACACACTGTGGTGATTTGATTTAGGTGTCCCCCATAATGCAAAATTCCTGCATGGAGACCCCATGGGGCCATGAGGATGATCCGTGGATTGCAGTGGAGACCCAGTGGAGATTCTGGAACCATGAGATGGCTGCCAAGTAGAACTGCGAGCCCGGATGAAGTTTTCCAGGACTGTGAGTAGCCTAGCTGGAGGGGCAGAATTGGTTCTCCAGAGACCTGTTGCTGGTTCAAATTATTAGACTTGGAGACTTGGCTAGACTGGCTAGAGGTACTGGACTTGGAGGTAGAAAGTTTGATATTTGCCCTGTTTAAATCTTGTATTGCTTGAATATTTCTTTGCTATGCCCAATGCCATATTTTGCAGTGTGAATGTTTATTCTGTGCCATTATAAGGTTTGGGGGCATTTTTTTGGTATTATGGCTCAGTTTAAAGATCTTGGACTATGGGGATGTTTGAATATCACTGGGATTGATAAAAACTATGGGGACTTTTAAAGTTGGACTGAATGCATTGTATTTTGCATCATGTATGGATATCAGTTTATGGGGACAGAGGCGAAATGTGGTGGTTTGATTCAGGTGTCTCCCATAACCGTGGGTGTTCTGAAGGGTAGGTTCCCAGCTGATAGAGATGAGGGAATTAACACCTCCTGGAGGGAGTGTGTTGTTGGATGTGGACTTATGGGTGTTACAGCCAGTGTCCCCTTGCCAGTGTTTGGCACACTCCCCTGTTGCCATGGTCCATCTTATGTTGGCCAGGGGGTGATGTCCACCCTCTGCTCACGCCATCCTTTTCCCTGCCGTCATGGAGCTTCCCTCTCGAGCCTATAAGCCAAAATAAACCTCTTTTTTCCCTACAAGCTGCTCTTGGTTGGGTGATTACTACCAGCAATACAAACCTGACTACAATACCCACCTTTTAGTATGTGGTGTTTTGTCACAGTGACCTGAGCTATAACAAGACTACATTACAAGGCAATTTGTGGGCTTGTATGCACAAACAAAAATTGACATCTCAGGTAAATGAATAGAATTCTCACATTTCTTAACAAAGTTCAGTACTCTACAAAATTACAGTAGAAAAAGTACACAGTATCAGTGTCATCTTCCAATGGATGGTGGCATCTAAGCCAGCACCTCTGCGGCTTTGAGTCAGAGACAGAAACTTTGTAACATCCCCCATGGGCCCCAGTGCTAAGACAAACCTTCTCTAATGTGAACTTGGTTGAGAAAGAAATGAAGCCACAGCCTTATTGCAGTTCCACTGAGGCCTGTCAGGTTCAAACAGTCTCACCTCTGTCTACAGATGCCTCTTTTGATTTGCTACTCCAACCCTTTCCCCTTCTCCCTAGGCCCTAGTTGAAATATAAGTCAGATCAACAACGTGGCAGAGGATGGATGGGGTAAATATTCTGAAGGTCAAAGCAGCATGAGCCGTCTGCTGCCAGAAGGGACAGCTGGCAAAGCAGTTCAATCCCTTTCTTTTTTGGGGAAGTGACATCATCCTTTATAAAGCAGCTTTCCATGTTAAAAAAAAAAAAAAAAAGGGCATTTCCACACTGACCTTTTGGGAGAACTGGAGATGTAAAGAGGATATAACAGATCAAGTCTATGACCTGATACATACCAGCCCTGCCCTATATACTACGCTGACTGTGTATGCATGTGTGTGTGTATGTGTGATGTGCTGTGTGTGTTGTGTGTCTGTGTATGTGCACGGCATGCACACACAGTGCAGAAGCTGGAAGATATGTCTTCAAGAGCTCTCCCACCTTATTTCCCAGTGATAAAGTAGCTCCTGAACCCTGAGCTTGCCATTTTTCAGTTAGCCTGACGGGCCACGGAGCCCCAGTGATAGACCAGTCTTTTTCCCTCCATGTGGACTTTTAAAAGAAAATATTTTATTTTACTTATGTCTTAGAAAGAGAGAGAGAGATAGAGAGAGAAAGAGAGAGAGAAAGAGGAACTCTAGACACATGCACCACCTTGTGAATTTGGCTTATGTGGGTCCTGGAGAATCAAACCTAGGTTCCTTGGCTTTGCAGGCAAATGCCTTAATCACTAAGCCATCTCTCCAGCCCTACTATGTGGACTTTTAAAAAAATTATTTATTTATTTAAGAGCGACAGATAGAAAGAGGCAGAGAGAGAGACAGAGAGGGAGAATGGGCGCGCCAGGGCCTCCAGCCACTCCAAACGAACTCCAGACGCGTGCATCCCCTTGTGCATCCGGCTAACGTGGGTCCTGGGGAATCAAGCCTCGAACCAGGGTCCCTAGGTTTCACAGGCAAGTGCTTAACCGCTAAGCCATCTCTCCAACTGCTATGTGAACTTTTTTAATTGTCATTAGTGACGAAGTTCTGGATCCTCTCTGCTGGCCTAGTCTTTAAGAGAGTTCATGATACCCCTAATTTTGATTAGATTTACAAACTATACCATAGAGCCCCTGTGGTGCTTCACTGAAGGTCCCTAAACCCCAAGATGCTCACTTCATGACAGGACACAGCATTCTTAGGTCCTTTGGAACTCTTTGTCATTTCCCAGCATATTAAATAGGACATAATTTAGTCTCTGTGCAAGGGAAAGCCCACCAATCAGGAGGCACCCTCGTGTGTGGCGGACATTGACTGAGGCTACACCTGCCTGTGTTGTCTTAGTGGGATCTACTTGCGAGATGGTGATCCACGTTTGAGTCCATTAGTTTTGGTTTTCCTGACATTATGAAGGAGATGTGACCTTCTTGTCTCAGCAAAGCCACTTCCCTGCTTCTCCTGCACTGTGCAGGCTTCCTTGTCAGATACAATGCCTCATTCACAACAATTGCGCCTCTCCTTCCTCTTCTGATCCAAGCACTGGGAACCCAGGGGCCAGCAACGTTCCTCCTGTCTATTTTTCAAGAGCAAATACACCTCCTGTGTATGGGGTGAATTATCACTTTTCTCTCTGGAGTATTTTCACTTGCCAATTAATGACAAGAGAGCTACTCTTTATGGTTAAGAAAATGAAGAGTTGAGTCTTCTGAAGTATTTGTCTTCTTTTGTGTTAATCAGTGATGAAGTGATTAAAAGATAAGTAGAAGGGATGGCAGGGGGAGATGTTTGGGAAAATGAAAGAGTAAACTAAAGAGAATAGGGAGGAGAAAGGTAGAGGAGATCTTCAGAGGCCCTCATTGTACAAACAATACATATAAACAGTTTAATCTGGGATTTCAGTTCAGAGATTAGCACTTAAAACTGTTTTAAGTCTAAAACTTAACATATCTAATACTATAATAATACTATAACAATACTAATAATCTACATGTTTAGAGAGAACACACGGCTCTGAAGATGAGAAAAAAGTGGTGCTGCTCCTGATCTGATGCCAGCAAGACCCTCAGTGGTCACTTACTAATGGACTGAGTCCTAACTCCATTTCAAGGTCATGGCCAAAGACTCTATGGGTTCACAGGAGCTTCCCAAAGAATCATGTGTGAGAGAATTGTCAGAAGTCTAAAAGACATCCATCTGCTCTCCAGGCTTGATGGCCGAGGGGTGAAGTCTGAAATGTTCATACAGCCAAATGCAGAGAATCTACTCCTGAATTTCCATAATCCCAGCCCACATTCTATGGGAGACTTCCCCGTTAGGTCCAGCCACAGTGGAAAAACCCTAGTAGATACGAGTCCCTGTAGGCCATGATCCCAATACCATATGAAAGGCTACTGAGAACAGGTTCACTATTAGCTTGCTCTAGACTCCCTCCTCCTCATTCCCTTTTTAATGGTGTAGTCCAAGGCAAATCAATACATCTGAGTTCAAAACTAGGCAAGCGACATGCCAGATTTCCATGAAATGATGAATATAAGGGACTGCTTTTAAATGTAAAACCCTTAAAACCCAAAGAGATTTCCTAGTAGTTGGAAGGTGACCATGATGATGATTTTGTACCATTAATTTTCTGGTTGTTTCCATGAATGCAGAGGATGAAAACTCACTAGAAGCTGAAATGTTATCTTTCCAACCATTTCAAGGAAGAGTGAGAAAACACACACTGCCTTGAAAAATATCTTCAGAATGAATTCCCAAGGTCATGTAAGAACTGGGCTCATGGTTTACCAGGTATAGACGGTGTGGACACCTGCATCTCCATCAAAGTAGCTGATCCCTCAAAACTGTGTCTCTACAACAATTGGGCAGGAAACCAGGAACTCCTGGGTGAGAAAAAAACCATATCATCTCCATGGTGTTTTGTTTTTGAGTTTGAAATTTAGGGAAACTTTTGGAAAGGAACAGAATTTTCCTACCCACTGAGGTTTAAGCATCCCATGTGGAACGGGAAAGACAACCCATTCCCAGAAATCAGGAAAACTTCGGAAAGCTGCACTGCAGCAAGGCAACGATCGATGCTTTCATTGGCCCAAGGCTTACTGGGAAGAAGTTTCCATTGGATCCATTGTTAGCCTGGAAGTCCTGAGACCTATTTTAACCTGATGTGAGTGTGATGTCTTAGTATATCTTGTGTTGCTGTAACAAAACAACACACTGATTGGGAAATTCATAATAAACTAAAATGTGGTGGTCCAAGTTCTTGAGGCTACAGAGTCCAACATCGAGGTGTCTGTATCTGGTGAAGACTTGAAGACTTTTTTGTGTGTGTGTGTGTGAAGACTTTCTTGCTGCATCATCCCCTGGGAGAAAGCACAAGGGTCAAGACACAAAAGGAGGATGAAGTTCCCCTTTTGTAGTGGTAGTTATCATACCAATAAGGGTCAAGTGCTTTTTAACTCTCATCTCTTCAAATCTTATACCAAGAACTATTACCATGGCAACTAAATTTTATTATGTGTTTTAGAAGAGACAAACATCCAAGCCGTAACAGTTATCTAAAGAGTTATACCTGGATGCTCAGGATGGGTTCTCCAGTGGCCTACCCAGATACCTGGACCATCAAGAAGTTCCACATTATGTTGTAAGCAACACCTTGAATGCTAAAGATCCTTGCTCCTGGGGCTGGGGGGACTGCTCAGTGATTAAAGCACTTGCTGACCTGAGTTTGGCTCTCAAGGAGCCCATGTAAAGCCAGGCAAGTATATATCTTCCCAGCACTCCTATAATGAAATGGGCAGCAGAGGCAGAAGAGCTGTAAGCTCCTGAGAGAGCCAACCTTGTATACGCAGCTGTAAACCACAGACCCTGCCTCACACAAGAAGGAAGACTAGTGTTAACTCTGGGGAACAGGAACTGTCCTCTGACCTCCACACATGTGCCATAGAAAATACATGTCTGCAACAACATACATGAACCCATACACACAAAAAGTTAATAAGAAGATCCTCATGTCCATAGACCCTACATGTGAGTGAAATATTAAACAACAAGGATCTATTCTCTCATATAGCATTCAGAAAAAAAAAATTGCTCCTTTGATTATTTAAACCCAAGATTTTTTGGAAAATGTGAAATGGTAACTAGATGTCATTTCTAATAACAAGGAATTCATAATAAGCACTTATTTGGAATATCTCAAATCGTGTGATTCCATGTGTACCTTCAATTTTTCAAGCACATCTCATTGGTGACACATCAATAAAGGGTTGTCATTTTCATTACAATTTCAATGAATATCAAATCTAGTTTTGCTTTCTACATAAGAAAAGGTAACTTGCCATAAATAAGATGTTGATTAGTTTTCTTTCATGGGTGTAGGTATAAGCTTATGCCTTACACATATTCCAGATATATTTTATGACTTTCAATAATATATATTCATTCATGCATACATTAAGTATTCATTACTCACCTGGTATGTGCCAGGTCTTGAGCAGAACCCTGGGATTCAGCAATGAGCAATATCAGAGTGTTCCTTCTGAGGTATATCTGTTTCACACTATTGTTGTGGAATAAGAAATGAGATTTTTGTTCCGCTCCATGGAAATCTCCTTGTCCAATGTGTTCCTTACTTCTCCCTGACATTCCACTACTTGCATCATCTCCCAAAAGCTAAGTTAAGATTTTAATTGAAGTGGTAAATTATGTGTACCAAACTGAGTCAGCCCATAGATATTTTAATTGACTATATGATTTACAAACATCACTTATGCAATATATTATAAACAGAGTTTTACTAATTGCAAATTGCTCTATAGGAGCTGGGCTGGCACTGGTTGTTCCAAGACCCACATTTTCTTATATGCTTTTTATATAGCACTGAACATGATCTTGAGTATATGAGTTCTCATTTTATTCACAAGGAAACTTCGAATCATAGAGTTGTTACATCTTCAATGTCAAATACACAGCTAGTAGCATGGTTGTTCCATATTTAGTTCCTTGTTAAAAAATTCCCCTCCTTAATTTGTTAATCTGATCATTCATGATATAACTGAATGATCACATAGGCGGTCTGTTTGACATAGCCCTGGTGCTGGTGAGAAGACACCATAGAAAAGAAATGCTCTTCAATAGTCAGTACAGCATCTCCTAAGTTATATCTCTTCTCACATTGACAGGGAGTAGTCAGCACAGCATCTCCTAAGTTATATCTCTTCTCACATTGACAGGGAGTCAGGTAGGTTTTTTAGGTGGTTAGAGTGACCTGTGAAAGTAAAAAGGCAAGACTGTCTGCACTAGCTAGAAATCAAAGGATGAGCTGGCATCTTATCTCTTGCTTGGTTCCCTAGACCTACCACAAACAACCTGGGCCCCTCTTGGGAGGGAGGTCTTTCATAGGATTTAAACATTATGGTTGGTCAAGTTCAGCCCCCAGAACTTGGTGTCATGGCTGGCCTCTTCCTGAGATGGGCCCTAGCCCTAATCAACCAGCTGCTCCTGGGGTTCACCTGAGCTGGAAGGTAGGGTCTACCACCATAAGGTTATACATATGTTTGCGAGGGGAGAGAAGGCTCTCTGTGCTGCCTAACTTCTCCTGACCAGAAAGCTACCCCCAGCCCTTACCATCCACATGGGCTCTTTACCCCATCCATCTCCCCACATGGCAGGGGCTCTCTGAGCTTTTTTCTGTCCTTTTTACAGTTTTTCCAGGCCTTCAAGATGGGCTCTCAACCCATATGTGTATCTTTCCTTAGTTCTGTACTTCCCTAAATATATATAATAATTTAATAACTACACTTCTCAGTCTTATTTTATCAAATTCTTTGGCTAAAAGTAGACACTCACCTAGGGTTTAGTGTTCAAGGACTTTACCGCACCCCTAACACCCTGTTACAATGTCACTTGCAGACTGATATCACTCCTCTTTCACTGAATTCCTAGAATAAGATAGTGGGACAGCAAGCTTTGCATAATTTGGTCACTCAACTATTCACCAAATCAATCAATTAATTATTGATTAACACAGGGATAGAGAAGATACCTTGCCCAAGTCTTCCAACACTAGTGGGTCTTCAGGTCAGTTTCATAATTCTAGTACTCTTGTTTACTCTGCAAGAAAACTCAGGTTACACAATACACACCTTGCTCTGACAGAAATGTGTATTTATAGGCAGGCAACTAAACCAAAGAGTCCCATTCAACATGCATTTAAAATTCTGGCAATAAGCAAGGGCTGTTTTCCAATTTACCAGCAAGAAGTGTTCTCCTATCAACACTGAGTGGGTTTAATTACTTAATTATAAGCCATAGTGACCTGTCTATTAGATTGAGCCCAGTAAGCCCAGCCCTTGATAACACTTTATTAGCCAGTAACATGCATCGCTCTATAATTGCAGAGGTAAAAGGCCAGCACGTGGCCCAGAGTGCGCTCTAGTGCTCCCACAGTCCACCCACATGGCCTCTGTCAGGCCAGGTCCCATGCTGGGCAGGCTCAGTTATTTCAATTTGCATTCTATAACAGCATCCAGTGAATGGTCTTAGACCTGATTTTGTAAGGGTAAAATAAATGATGAATTTGAGTTAAAAGTTGTGAGTTTGCTCTTAGCCTTGCCATTCATTTATATACATTGTCCTTGTAGACAAAGAAGTTACCAATCTGAGCCTCTGAGCCTCAGTGTCCTTGGCTATGAATTGGAAATGGGAGAGTCCCCCTGGCCCAGGACTGGGGGGGCTGACTGTGTGATGTATGAATTTGCTTGACACATGGTGCCACATGGGCTGAGTTGTCATAGCAATAACAGTAGACCGCCTGCTAGATAAATGGTATCTGATGTGCCCAATTAGTAAAACTCTCAGTGGGGCAGTGGGGGTGGAGTGGAAGACATCTTGGTTGCACTTTTACATTATAAAGAGAGCACCTGGATGCAAGACTGTGGCCACTGTCTGGATGCAGCATGGATAATCTTCCAGTTTATATCTAGAGGATACTGGGGAAGACTTGAATCTCTCAGCCCTGGTTGGTTCCCTGACAAGAATGGAACTAGCAACATGACTCCCAACAGTAACCCCTCATGCTCCACTCACTGCTCATGCCCCCTCACCACTCATGTTGTTACAGGAACCTGAGTCACACAGACGTGGCACCAGAGTCAGAGTGGAGAATCAGAAAACTTATTTATGTTGGCATAGACTCGGGCTAGTAGGTTTAAGTTCATGGCTTCTCTCTCACCTCACTCTAGCCCTTATCACTTCTTTCCCCACCTCCCACCCACTTCTCTGTTAGGCCACATGTCATTGCACCAATTATCTTCTCCTTCATATGCTATACTCCCTCTCAAAGGGTCTGACCTATGCCCAATTCTCAATATATACTCCACCTATAAGTTGAAATTCCTAACACAGTCTCTTTCCAAGCAGGAACAGCCCCTTACTTGATATCATTTCTTCCTGCCAAAGAGAGAGCACAAAAAAAAAAAAATAGTATGTTCAAGACAGACCTTCTCATTATGTTTCCCAAATGTGTCTCTTTCATAATCTTACCTAGAATTATAATGAAGAATGTCCACATAATTTTTGGTTCATCTTTCCCTCACATGCCCAATTCAACCATCATAAATCCTACTAGTTTTCATTCAAAATGTGGTTCTGAAAAATCTATTCCTTTTCATCTCTTTTAATTTTTTTTTCTTTCAAGATTGAATATTGAGCCGGGCATGGTTGTGCATGCCTTTAACCCCAGCACTTATAAGACAGAGGTAGGAGGAATGCCATGAGTTCAAGGCCACCCTGAGACTACATAGTGAATTGCAGGTCAGCTTGAGCTAGAGTGAGACTCTACCTCAAAAAAAAACAAAAAGAAAACAAATAAACAAAAATAAAGACTTCATCTCCCCTCAATGCACTTTGAGCAAAATCTGAATTAAACTATGGTTTAATTGTCTAGAAAAATCACCATGCAAGCACCGTAAGGACTGAACACAGGGCTGTCACTGTGCATCATATCCAGGCTGGGCAAATATTTATGGGAGGCATGACTGCCCAGTGCTCCACGTGACTTGAACACCAGGAATTTGGCAGTAGAAGTGAATTAGATCTCAGATGCAGCAGCTGGCTTACTGGAGCTGCCTCTGTTTTCCTGCAAAGTTCTCGCAGTAACCCAGTCCATCATCAGCCCATGATCCCTTGCAAACAACAGGCATGATATACGCCTGAAACATACAACGTAAGACTATCTTATCTGAGAAGGGTATAATAATGACGGCTCTGTCTTCTAAGCCTGAGCACTCCCTACCCCATTAGTAAGTCATCAGGAGACTCAGCAAACGGGAAACAGAGAACCCTGTTTATATGATTCAGGCCTTCCTGAACCATCTGCCTCAGCCATATGTTTCCCAAGGAGAACTAAGTTTAGCTGTGATTGCAGCTAATCACATGTCTGTAAGAGTTGCATGGCTCCCATCCAATCATGTCCCTAGGATTTTCCAAGAAACACAGTGTGGTTCTCTAGCTCACAGTGCCCCTAGCCTAGGCCACAGAATATGAGGGGGAGCTGTGAATTGCTTCACAAATAGCAAGGAGCCTCAGAGCCACTGTTTAGTAAGCACCACCAAGTGCTATCTCTCTGACTTTGTCTTCCACAGAGACAGAGGATCCTACAGGCTAGACATCCCTAGTTCCATCGTCTGAGCCAAACTCGTGCTGCTCAGAATAGAACAGCAGCCATAGCTCCCTATAGTGATTGAGTTCCGCATCAGGTGAGCTGTCCCTTCACAGGTCATTCACCTGACCTCTCTCCTGATGTGCCTCAACTTTCCTCTGTGCCCTTCCTCATGGGCATGAGACATAAACTTACGTCAAGTGAATCATTCAGAGAGGATAACTGGAAGACAGGACACAGATAACAGCAATCAGAAGGCATTCCGTGCATGGTGTTGAGCAGGGTCTGAAGGGTGTCAGGTGCCCTGGCATAAATGCTTTACTTCTAGATGGTGAGGATTGTAAAGGCTGTGAGGAACCAGAGACTCAGACCACTGAGGCAGGTGGCATAGAAATCAAAGGGTCAGTGATTAATATGGAACTATCATGATAGTTGGTAACACCAGAAAAAAAGGTGTCAGGCATGGTGGCACACGCCTTCTATCCCAGCACTTGGGAGGTAGAGGTAGGGGGGTTGCCATGAGTTCAAGGACACCCTGAGACTACATAGTTAATTCCAGGTTAGCCTAGACTAGAATGAAACCCTACCTCGAAAAAAAAAAAAAAAGTATTACCAAGCCAGGGGCAGTTCAGTCTGCTGCACCCATCCTTGTAGCTACAGCAGTATTTTTCCAACCTCACATGTTTACTTCTCAATCACCCTCCCTCTAAATTCCAAGTTCCCTGGCCCTATCCTTCAGGACACGAGAGTATTTTTCAGCTGATACTTTTCCTTTCCCTTAACCAACATCTTCATGGTCCCAAGCACGTAAAAATGCCACAGGAATGACACAGTTCTGTGTGTGGACTGGGATTGACTCCAGAGCCTCCTCTCCTCTCCCCTCTTCTCCTTCCCTCCCCTCTCCTCCCCTTCCATCCCATCCCCTTCCTTCCCTGTCTTCTCCCCTCTTCTCCTCCCCTTCCCTCCCCTCTCCTCTCCTCAGCTCTGACCTCTTCACTGTCTTCAATCTCTTACTTTTGCCTGGCATGCTTTAGAGTCCCAGCACAGTTACTGACCTGCTTTCTGAAGTCCCCAGACTCAACCCTGTTCTTGGCAGAGCCATGGACATTAGCTTCCCACTGCACACACTGAATACAGAATAAAGAGTTCCTTACCACACATCCTGACCACATTTTGAGACCCTTCTTGATCTGAGCTCCTGCACATCCTGCCTCAGTTCCAGACAACTATCACAGTCCAGTATCTGGTAACCAGCCACTCACTGGTACTCCCATTTAGGAGGCAGGGGTTTGAGGGATCAATACAGGGGCTGGTGTCATCCCATTTTTCTGACATTTCCAGACTACCATGAACTATGCTACTCCACTGTGTCTTCCACACAATGATGAACTGAGTTCCTTTGAAACCACCCAACAAAATAAATCTTTCCTCTCTTATGTTGATCCTGTCACTATTGGGGTCATAGCAGCACAAAAGTAACTAATGCAGCTTTTAGACACTATGGCCACTCTCACCTGGCCTTCTGTCATATGCTGCTGCTGAAGGCCAGAGTACTGCTCACCCTTGGTATTATGCTTTGAATCTGAAATTTCCCTAACAGGCTCATTTTGTCATGTGTACATGTGGCCCAGCTACAGAATCCAAGCTATAGGGGTATATCCTTCGGGGCATGTTATCCCTGGCCACTTCCTATAGCTAGCTCTCAACTACCTAGTCCCCCATGATATGAACAGTCTCCACCACTCACTGCCACCTCCCTGATCTCAGCTGCTTTGTCTCCATGCTTTCCCATCACGATAGAGTGAAACCCTTGGGAAACATGTGCCAAAATAACAATTCCCTTGATTAAGTAGTTTCTGCAAGCATTTTGTCACAGCAATACAACTGTTGCTTGACCATCCCTAGACATTTCTGGGCAACACCAGCCCCACCATGGCTACACTGCAGCATTCCTTGCTCTGCCTTTCTCAAGATCCTTCTCTATCTATGTGTCTATGTATCTATGTATCTATGTATCTATCTATGTATCTATCTATGTATCTATGTATCTATCTATCTATCTATCTATCTATCTATCTATCTATCTATCTATCTATCTGTATGTCTTTAGGGGGAGCTGGAAAGATGGCTCAGCAGTTAAGGAACTTGCTGGCAAAGTCTAAGGATCTAGGCTCAATTTCCCAGTACCCATGCATGTAAGGCCAAATGCACAAGGTGGTGCATGCATCTGGAGTTGATTGTAGCAGCTGGAGGTCCTGCTGAACTCCATTCTCTCTCTCTCTCTCTCTCTCTCTCTCTCTCATTTCTCTGCTTGCAAATCAGTAAATAAAATGTTTTTAAATATCTCTTTTTAATAGTTTTATTTTTGTTTTGCAAGCAGAGAGAGATAGGAGACAGAGAGAATGAGTGCACCAGGCCCTGCAGCTACTGTAAACACACTTCAGATATGTATACCACTTTGTGCATCAGTGTTTATGTGGATACTGAGGAACTGAACTCAGATTGTTAGGTTTTGCAGGCCAGCACCTTAACTGCTTAGCCATCTCTCCAACCCATCGCAATTTTTATGTAGACATCTGTATAGCACCTTGAAAAGTCATGCTTTTTGAAAAAAAAAAGTCTTGAATTTTTGTCATAAAAAGCTTACACCCATAGACCACCCCCCCATCCACTGCCTCAATTCTGCTAAGGGTCTTTGGTGTCGTTACTGGTATTCATTGTGGGGACAAAGAGGCCTCAGTCAGTCTCTGCAGGGATGGGAAACGTGGTGCCTCAGTCTATTCCCGCCGCCCCCCCGATGTTCTTACAATTTTTCTGCCCTCTCTTCTGCATACCGCTTGTGGGCATGGTGGCACACACCTTTAATCCCAGCACTCAGGAGGCAGAGGTAGGATTTGTGTAGTGTTTTGTGCAACTGATTTATTTGGGTTTTGTAGAAGTGAATCTAGGCCATTAGGGTTTGCAAGCAAGCATCTTTAACTGCTGAGTCATCTCGCCAGCCCAAGAATTATATCTTTAATCCAGATTTTTACTTTCCTATTAATGAACTAAAAGTTAAATTGCCCATGTGAGCACTTCTGCTTAGAATTTGCCAGTCAAGGGGCTGGAGAGATGGCTTAGTGGTTAAGCGCTTGCCTGTGAAGCCTACGGACCTCGGTTCGAGGCTCGCTTCCCCAGGACCCACATTAGCCAGATGCTCAAGGGGGCGCACGCGTCTGGAGTTCGTTTGCAGTGGCTGGAGGCCCTGGCATGCCCATTCTCTCTCTCACTCTTTCTCTCTCTCTCTCTACCTCTTTCTCTCAGTGTCACTCAGATAAATAAATAAAAATGAATAAAAAATCTTAAAAAAAGAATTTACCAGTCAAAATGCATTGAAATTATTTTTTATATTCTCCAGAAATCCATCTTTTATTTATTTCCATTTTGAGCATTCAATTTCCTCATGATTTTCTTAAGACTTTGCGTTTAAAAGTAAACTTTCATATTAGAAGACAAGGGAAGATATATGTAGTTATCTTTGTGCTTGGAATGAATGACTTGATATGTTACAACATGACCATACAATGCAAGAAAGTACGGATGAGACGCACTCCATTCAAGTGAAATTTTCTGCTCTCAGAAAGACATTGCCAAGGAAATGGAACGATAAACCACATTACAGAGAAAACATTTGAAAAAAAATCTCTCTGACAAAGAACTGCTAACCAAAATATACAAAAGCTCTTAAAATTGAATAATAAGAAAATAATTAATCCACTGTAAAAATAGGCCAACACTTTTTTGTTGTTATTTTTGTTGTTTTTGTTTTTCGAGGTAAGGTCTCACTCTAGCCCAGGCTGACCTGGAATTCACTATGTAGCCTCAGGATGGCCTCGAACTCACAGTGATCCTCCTCCCTCTGCCTCCCGAGTGCTGGGATTAAAGGCATGCACCACCACACCCAGCTTAACAACACTTTTAAAATGCACTTCCCCAAACAACTTTTTCAGGTGAAAAATAAGCAGACAAAAAGAATGACCTGTGTTACTTATCATCAGGAAAATGCAAAGTAAAACATGTAAGTAGTACCAGGGCTCTATTCGGAGGACTAAAATCTAAAACTGACATCACCAGATGCTGCAGAGACCAGGAAACAGCAGGAGTTCTCGTTTACTACTGCAAAATGCCACCCCCATTTTGGAAGATGGGCCTGTGCTTTTGTCAAAAGCAAACATGCTTGCACTCCCAGATCCAGAATCATATTGCTTGTGTTGATTACAGCAGTTGAAAACTTATGTCTTCAAAAGAGCCTATGCACAACTTATTCACAGCTGCTATCATGTGGAAACAGTCAAAATATCCTTCAGTAGGTACAGCAGTTGCCTTCTTGTTGCTGGGACAAAACACCTGACCAGAAGCAGCTGGTGGAAGGAAAAGGTTTACTGGAGGCTTCCTGTTTTGATGGGGAGTTTTATCATGTGGGGAAAGCATGAGAGAGCAGACAGACATCGCCACAGCAGCGGGAACAACACTGTCAGTGCAGCTGGGCTTTGACTTGGGGTGTATCTCTCCAAAGCCTGCCCCCAGAAACACACATTGTCTAGCAAATCTCCACCTCTCGGAGGCCTCATAGCTTTCCCAAATTACCACCAGCTAGAGATCAAGTATTTACATGCATCTACGGAGTTCATTTTATCCAAACCATCATATTGCCACTTGCCTGTACCTTGTCATTGCAGGGACAAAACTCACACCAGAAGCAGCTTCTGTGCACACTTTTCTCGTGGTGGGGAAAGGGCCATGTAAGAACAGACAGCAGGGCCTCATGTCTTGTCACATCGGCACAGAGAAAACAGAACACTGTGCTAGCCAGCACTACGAGGGGGGCTAGACTATGAAGTCCCAAAGCCAGCCCACAGCAGCACGCATCGTCCAGCAAGGCTCTACCTCCCAAAGGTCTCACAACTTTCCCAGGTTCCCACCAGCTTGCCACCAAGAATTCAAAGCACTATGGGGCACATTTCATTCAGATCATCACAGTCAGAGAATCAGTGAATAAATATCTAGACAATGGAGCATTATTCAGAGCTAGAAAGAAATGGGATATCTAGATAGGCAAAGGTGTGGGAGAAACGTACTATGTGAAAAAAGTAAATCTGGAAATGCCACAGACTACAAGCGCAACTGTATGCAGAACCTCCTGAGACAATATCCATAGCTGCCAGGGTCAGAGAGGACGGAGGGATAAGTCACTGCAGCACACGAGATATGTAGAACACGTAAAACAGGCTGAACAGTATGCCAACGGCGGACATGCATCACTTACACTTTGCCCATGCCTAACATATGATACCAAGAGTGAGCACTAATGGAAACCCTAGCCATGGGTGACAATGACGTGCCAGTGTGGGTTCCTCAGATGTAAGTTGTGTGTCATTCTGATGAGGCACATTGATACTGTGAGAATCTGCTGCTTGCGGGTTAAAGGGGAGCGTATGGGATATCGTTGTGCTTCTTTTCAATTTTGTGGTTATTCTAAGACTATTGTAAATGATAACATCTGTAAACATCAATCATAAAATCAACTCTACATATCCCTATTGGTTAAAGGGGTTTTATTTTATTTATTTAGTTTTTGGTCTCAGACTCAGTCTAGCTGAGGAAGACCTTGAACTTTCAATGCTCCTTTCCTGTACCTTCCACGTGCTAGGAGTATAGACATGTGCCCCCTGTTAGCTTATGTCATGCTGGGGACTGAACTCAGGGCTACACACATGCCAAAGCAAGCCCTCTACCAACTGGGCTCTACTCTAGGCCTAGGATTTCATTGTTTAGGCTGGGTGCTCTTCTTCTCTTCCTCGTTTTGGGGATCCACCATCTATCCTCCAGGTCAGAAGGGACCAGCGTAGCTTCACCCTACCTTTCCTATATAGTCCTCCACCATGTGCTCCCATTTCTCTTCATCTCAGTTCCCACGAAACTTGCCAGTGCTCCACGTCCCTCTTGCTGGGACGGCTCAGGAACTGCCGTTTGCCCAGCTGGCCTCTTCTGCAGACTGGCTCTCCATAATATTCCCTCAGAACAATCTTGTCGATATGCTGAGTAGATTAGGATGCTCGACCTCAAATGCCATGGGTTCCTGTGTTTCCACTATTAAATATATTGACCTCAAAGCTTATTTGTCCCTCCCAAGCCCCCCCAGATCTATAGCATTTCAAGATCACTACTCATTTTCTCCAAGAAAATGTCCTGCCAGCCCCTTTATGCTCCCATATCACTAGCCCTCGGTGTTCCTTCTTCCCGGATCGAGGTTTCCCTTCTCTGTGCACTGAGGTGATGTCTGCCCAGCCTTCACTCTCGATTCCAGCATTTTCTTCCCTAAATAACCTTCTTTTGACACTACTTGGTGGAGAAAAAACTTCAGGTGATTATTTGCATAACTGCCTTCTATATGGGGATAATTCCTCTGCAAATGCTAGGCTTGTTTTGCAAACATCAACCTAATAGTTTGTATAGCACCTAGCTGCTGGATAGATTATATTTTTGATGTAAAACTTGAGAGGGACACACACATACACGGCGGTGAACTATAAGACCAAACTGTGGAAATGAACTATGGGAAAGTGCTAGAAATGTTTTAAAATACATTTTATTTACTTATTTGAGATAGAGAGAAAGATGGGGGGGAGGGAATGGGCATGCCAGTGCCCCTGTCCACTACAAATGAACTCCAGATGCATGGGCCACCTTGTGCATCTGGCTTAAATGAGTACTGGGGAATGGAACCTGGGTCCTGTGGCTTTGCAGGCAAGTGCCTTAACCTCCAAGCCATCTTCTCCAGCCCTAGAAGTATTTTTTATGGACCTTACAAATAACTTTTGTGACATTATTATTGTGATATGCTAAATTCTTTGCTTGTAACATGCCCTAAAGTTAATTTTATAACTGTTTAATCCACCTGATTAAAACAATGTGACTAGGTTTCCTCTGCCTTTGTGTTTCTTTGGCATGAACAGCACGGATGATCAGTATTAACAAGAAGTGTTGATAGATGCTGACTGATCTTAAGATCTGTTCTTTGCCCGATTTCCTCAAAAGCCTGGTTGGAGTCTCAGCTCAGAGTAAACATACATACATAAGAAGTGCTGATCACAGTGTTGAAGGCAACAAGGTCAGTAACTATGATCCCTCATATCTGTTGAAGCCAACAGACAGGCTTAGTGTGATTGCTCTTGTTATCAGAGTATATGTGTGTCCTGGGTCAGCAGAGTCCAGCAGGTCATGCCCCAAAATCCCTTACTTTAACAAATGTTTAAGGATTATCTAAGGTTGAAAGTCCCTTACCCTGTGCTCATACAATGCACTACCTGTTCATGTACTCCTGGGTCTGGGCTGCTCGACAAGAACACCAGTGCGTGTGTGGAAGAAGCCACAGCTGCGGCAACAGCAGAGCAGAGGTGACGGCGCTTGCATCAGGTTTACCAAGGGCTTAAACTAAACTTCGCTTCAATTGCCTTTGCTACTCAGTGGCTGCCAGAGGCAATTAGCCCACACTTGGGGGATACCGGGGGTCCGCTCTCTCACCTCTCACGCTCTGCTCCTGGAAGCAGTTTGGCCTCTTCTTGATAGGAAAGTTCCAGAGGTTATTCTTCTCTGACCTCAGGGCTGTGCCCCTCATAAAGGGCACATATATACATATACATATACATATACATATACACTACACATATATTTGCTGTATGCACTATACTATATTCTCTCTCTTTATACATACACATTTAGTATTAGATTTGAAAAAGAGTATAAATAAATTAAAACATTGACCAGCTCATTTACAAATCAATTTCTTATAATTTGACTATTATAGAAATTAATTAATAATACCAAGGTGTTGTTCACTTGATGCAACTAAGTTGTCAAAAGAACAGGTGCAAAAATTCAGAAATGCCCAATAACTCTCAAAGTCTCTGATATTCTAGGTTCTCTTTTGCAAAATGGTAACAGAGACTTTTCTCTAAGATGGTTATGAGAACATAAAAATAATATCTACAAAACCCCTAGTGCAGTGCTCACTGTTTGGGAGGTGTGGCCCACAGAAACTTTTAGTGTTATTACTACCAATCTAGGGAGATTTGGGTCAGTCACTGGCATGTATGACAGAATCCAAGGCAAAGTGAATTTATTTCAAGGAAGATAAACAACACATACATTATCAGGAGTCATGACTTCTATTGTGCCTTAAACATTAATGGAATCAACCTGAATTGCTCTAAACCAAAGTCATTAACACCAGAACACATATGCAGGAAGCAGCTCTCCAGCCCAGCTTAGATGAAAGAGAAAGGTCTTTGAGTGGAGACTTGAAGTGATGTGAAGAGCTTATCATTCACCTGCATATCTTTTCATCTGCCCATCACCTTCCTCTCAAAACGTAAGTATGGAGGACGATGAAATGTGAAACCATGAATAGGACAGTTTCTGCCCTCAAACGAAAACAAACACGCTCTTAAAAGAAAATGCTCAGATAAGTCCATAAATATTATAGAAATTAAAAGCCTTAAAAATATAGCACCTTAGCTTGTATGTGGGGACATTTTATGTTCTAGGAATATAAACAAGTATTTACATATGTTGTTACAACTGAAACTTGACAGGGTCCAGAAACTCTGCAACCTAATATGAAAGAATAAAAGTCAATGATTGGAGCAGAACTGAAGCAAAAATGCCAATTAGTACATGTATATGGATGACATCCCTGGTCTTCGACCCTTGGTCAGGGTCAGGTCAGGGGAGTGGTATGATGTCAGGTGGAATGGAGAACGAGGATTTGGGAGAGAGGATACATATGGATATTTGGAAAGCCTTTGCCATGCACATTCTACTTTCTTCTGCTGGAGGAGATAAAAGAGGAGCCAGGTACTTGGATTCAAGTGTGGACAGCCTTGCTGCTGACTGCCACAGCTTGGGGGACAGAACACAAACGCATGTTCCACAAAAGCCATTCCTGGCAATGAGGCTGAAGTAATGCATCATGCTAAATGCAGACAACCAGTTTGCTGAGGCAAGGACGCAAGCTAGAGGGGAGACACGTGTGAGACGAGCTGGACTTGCTCCTTTTCCCATGATTACTAAGGGGCCCGCATGTGCAGGTAAAACCTGTCCAGTAACAAGACAGATCCAAGGCAGGCTGGCAGCAGGTGCTGGCTGGGGCACTAGTCGTGGGGAACCCCCACAGCTGTGCCAGAACACCAGCACGGAACTACTGGTTAAATACTGCCGAATACTGAAATCAAGCAGATCTGAGTATAATTCCTAACCCCATCTCTTACTTCCCTAAATTTAAGCTTCTCCAACTGTAAAAGGAAATATTATTAGTTTCAATCATAATGTTTTTGGAAAGAATATTTATGTAGGTAGGAAAGCCTACTTTAAAAGCTAATAGCCATGAATAAGCTACATAGAAACCTTCTTTCTTAGATAATGACACACCTAGAAGCCATAGACTATTACTAGAAAATTTTCAGTGCCAGGAATGGGATATCTTCCAGTCAGTTGTTGGCCAGGAAGGTCCTTGATGCCCTCAAAACACCACAAGCCATTGTCAAGGCTCTTGGTTTCCCACCAGATGGTAAGACTCTATTGCTGAAGACTCCACATACTTGGGCTGCAAGGTCACTGAGAAATCAAACTGGAGCTCAGCTGAAAATTTCTTCTCTCTTGACTAGCTGACAGAAAGCTGGAAAAAGCTATGATGTAGGCACCAATATGGGACAGAGAACTCATCAGAGATGAAAATAGTGGACACTAAAAGCCTTAAGTTTGGCCAGCCAGGCCAAGGGACTGAATGGGTGCAATAATGGTATGTCTGTTATGTGGGAAACAAACTGCTCTCTGATTGCACTGGTGGCCTGCTCCATAGGAAGAAATATATTCTTGTTACTGAAAAACTAATCAAAAGCCTATGGCAGGGGTGGTCATGAGCCCTAGGAGTGTAACAGCTGCTCCTGTCTGGCTAAATGCATAAAGTATGCTCATCAAACTGCCCTGTAAGCACTTTTCTTAATGTTCATACCCATATATTAATGCTACTCTCACTTTTGCTTAGAGAACCTTCTCTTTTCAGATGGTGGTGACCACTGGGTGACTCAAAGGGCACCATAGTGCTACGAAGAAGTGACAGAGGAGTATTTCGCAATGAAATATCTCTATCATACTTTCCAAGGCTCAGGGTTCACTCTGGAAGAAGTGGCCAAAAGAATGTAAGAGCAAAAAGAAGGGTAGGACTGATACAATCCAATTGTTCAAACACAAATTTGCCTCGCTATCCATGACCTCGCAGGGCCTAGCACTATGTTCACAAGACCCTCAGAAGGAAAAGATGATGACAACAAAATAAAAGAGAAACTAATGTAGAGAGGGAGGGGATATGATGGAGAGTGGATTTGTGAAGGGAAAAGGGGGAATTATTATGATTTATTGTTTATAATTATGGAAGTTGTCAATAAAAATGTTTTTAAGAAGCTAATATATAAAAGCTTTGATATATTAAACTTCAATGCTTAAAATATTTCTATAACAAAAATGACCCAAATCAAAGTTAAAACGTAAGTGATAGATCAGAAAAGATGACATATCAAAGAATGGCTATCAAGAATGTTTAGCAACAGGTAAGAAAAAATACATAATCAAGGAAAATCTCTTTGATAAAAAAAAAAACAAACTTGCAAGTGAGAAACCATTATGTCCATCATCATCTCCCATAAGCTGGCACAAGGTGACTGCAGCACACTACTGGCCCCAATAGCACAGGCAAATTTGTTTCTTAAGAGACAAAAATCTCGGTGTGACTTTACTATAGGTAAAGTACAGAAAGAAAGAGAATACATGGTAAGAAGTTAGTAATGTCACCTTCAATAGGATTTGAATAGAATTCCATGATACCTCTAAAATCTCTTTTATACTACTCTCAAAAACTATTTTCAAGCCGGGCGTGGTGGTGCACGCCTTTAATCCCAGCACTCGGGAGGCAGAGGTAGGAGGATCGCTGTGAGTTAGAGGCCACCCAGAGACTACATAGTTAATTCCAGGTCAGCCTGGGCCAGAGTGAGACCCTACCTTGAAAAATCAAAAAAAAAAATATTTTCGAAAATTACTCACATAACGAAATTTCTGAAATGATCAATCACCGAAATGGTACAGTTTGGTTATGTCTTCTAGGAGGCCCTCTCAGGGCAAGGAAATGAAATTCTAGCAACATGAGTATATTGGACTTCATCTCTCCTTCCACACACACAGCCATCAAGCCCACCTCTGCTACTTGCACACTTTCGGTTGGACCCTGCATTCACTTGCTCCCAACTTTACTATTCTGCATGCATACGAGTTAACACTCACCTCAAAGACTGAGCCTTGTACAGCCTCCAGCAATTCCATGACTCTCATATTTCTGCCCATCTTAGACATTCTGGGAGTTAGTAAGATATGACAAAAAGTTGCTTTATTAATTTAAAAAGCATTCTGTTTTGTAGGGACTGGAGAAATGGCTCAGTGGGTAAGAATATCTGCTGTGCAAGCATGAAGGTACAAGTATCTGTGTAAAAGCTAGGCACGGGGCAAAGGCCTGGGACTCCGGCACTGGGCAGAGCAGGGACAGGAGGCCCACTTGGGAGTCTCTGGTCAGCAAATCTAGCTGAAAAACAGCATGAGCTGCAGGTTCAGGGAGAGAGCCTGTCTCGAGGAAGTAAGGCAGGAGAAGAGGGCACCCAGTGCCCTTCTTCCGGCTTCTCCGCGTGTGCAAAGGACACACACATCTGTGCACACATGTGCATATGCCACATACCACACACATCACACACATACACAGATGAAAAGTCTTGCTTAACTCCTTTAGTTATTATGAAGCATCCAAGGCACAATGGCCACAAGCCAGGAGCTCGCTCGGGGTTGCCAATGTGTGACATCAACGTTCACATAAAGTGACGAACACAGCATCATCCAGGCCAGTACCACACCAATGCACCAAATCGCTGCTGTGGATTCTACATGGAGATGATACCAAAGCCCTTGTGCATGGAAGCTTTGGTCCTTAGCTGGGGGTCCAGTCACTGAGGAGACATTCTGACATCATCAGTGAATTAAACCAGTGACGGAGCCCTGCCATGGTGGCATTTGGGGATATGTTTGGAAGTAGAGTCTGGTCGGAGGATACAGGCCACCGAGGCACGCCTTTGAAGGGGTCTTGACCCTGACCCCTTCCTGTGGCTTCTGTACGGTGTCCTGGTTGCTGTGAGGGATAAGACTTCTCAGATACACACCCTCCTCCATGGTGCTCTGCCTGCCTCAGGCCCAAAGCAATGCATCCAGTTGAGGCTGGACTAAAGCCTCTGAAAACACAAGCTAAAGAACAATCTTTCTTCCTTTGTTTCTCTCAAGTGCTTGTCAAAGTGACAAAACAAGAACAACAAAACCATGACTAATTTTCAATGAATGTTTAAAGAAGCTGTGCACTCACTGAGTGATTCCCCACAACCCTGCAGGGCCCAGTCTTGAGGCGCCCCTGCAGCCCTCCTACATTCTAGCAAACAGGGTTTGTGTTAGATTTCAGGATCTGTGTGCCAAAGCAGGAAAGTGCAGTTGAGGGCTGGGTGGCGACAACTGCCTTACTCTGAACAGAAGCAGGTTGGGCGGTGAGCTGGGTTGACATGCACAGAGAAAGAAATCGTAGAGGTTGGCTCCCGACACCGCTCAGCCCCTATGAGTGCAGCAGGGAAGGCCCAGATTGTGAATTCTCAGTGATCTCATATTGTCCGGCTTAGCTTCTGCTGTTTTATTCCATTAAGCCTTGGTATTTATTCTCTCTCTCTCTCTCTTCTCTCTCATTTGTGCTTTGTTTTGCTTTGGTTATTCTTTTATTTGTGGAACTAAGTACTGGGGATCAAAGTCAGGACTTGGCACACGCCAGCCGAGACCTCTACAACTGAGCCATTCTGTCGTCCCTATAACTGAATGTTACTTGGCTGATGCAAAAAGGAACTGACCCATTTAAGAAACTCACCCTTTGTTTGAGAAACTCGAATTTGGTTCTGTTGCACTCCTTTTCATGTCTATCCTCATGGCTTACATTATCCCAGTGGTGTGCTGTCAGGGAAACAGAGTTACTGGGATAATGCAGCAGATGGGTCTAGCACAGAGATCTGATCGCACACAGTATCGCGGTGGGCTGAAAAGGACAAGAGAGCAGGGGATGGGGATGCTAATGCAAGTGAAGAAAGCTTGGGGCCTCATGCAATGAGGAGACTGATGCTAGAGGGCAGGAAATCACTGGTCAAAGGCCCTGCTAACCGGTGTTCCTACACACCCAAAAAGCCACATTGAGGGAGAAAAGGTGCCCCAATATCCAACCTCATTCCTAAAAGTGCCATGCTGACTCTCGCAAGTGGGGTGACAGGAGCCTGAGGACCAGCCGGCCGGACTGTTTACACCTCTATATCCTCTTCTGTGCTCTCCTCATCTGCAAACTCTTGTTGTCTGGTCTAACATGTCACGTGCGGAACCACCTGACAACAGATTGAATCTGAACAAACAAGTAGACTCACAGGGACTGGTTCGAAGTGCCTAAATTTAGACTGAGACAATGGTATGTGACAGTGAAAGATGGAGCCTACTTGCGCACTGACTGAACAAGCATGTGACTACTGGGAGATATCTGTAAGGCAAGGGAGAACAACAATGGCAGAAGTCAGGCACAAGTATCTATCCCACACCCACCTCAGTATCAAAGAGCATTATCCCTTCTCAAATCCTTCCAAAAGATGGAGAGGGAGGCACACTTCCAAACTCATTTACATACACATCATTCCACAGTTACCAAAGCCAGACAAGAACAATAAAAGGAAAGAAAATTATGGGCTAATATATCTAGTGAGTATAGATGCAAAAAATTGTCAACAAAATATTAGCAAACTCAATTTGAAAGCATATTAAAATGATCAAACACACGAGGATGTAGGAAACACAGGGATAACTCAACATACAAAAATCTATAAATACAACATACCAGAAAAAGGGACATAAAAACCACTGGTGACCATGTAGAGGAAAGAAAACCCTTGTATATTTCATGCAGATGGTGATGGAAATTGGCACAGCCATTATGACAAATATTAAAGAGGTAACTTTAAAGAGTTAAAACAGAACCACTTGGTCTGGAGAGATGGCTTAGCGGTTAAGGCACTTGCCTGCAAAGACTAAGGACCCATATGCTACACTCTCCAGATCCCACATAAGCCAGATGCACAAAGGTAAGGCAAGCACAAGGTCACACATGCACACTAGGTTGGGCAAGCATCTGGAGTTCGATTTCAGTGGCTGAGGCCCTGGCATGCCAATTCTCTCTCTCTCTCTCTCTCTCTCAAAATATTAAAAATAAAATAAGAATAGCATAGGCACTACTACCTGATCCAACAGTCCCATTACTGGGCTTATATCCCCAGGAGTGAAAAACAGTATCTTGAGGAGTTCTCTGTTATGCACACTCATTCTGATGTTGCTAACTGTTAGCTGGGTCATGAAAGCAACTGCGATGAAGTAGATACCAAAGTGAGGCATGTACCCAATGCCATGTCAAGCAACCACACATGGAGTAAATAACAACATCTGAGAAAACATGCATGGAGTATGAAGGTCTTATGCTAAGTAAAATAATAATTTTATAGAGCAAGAGAAATATTGTCTAGTCTCACATTGGAATGTTAAGAAGTTGAACTCACTGAAGTAGAAGCAGCAGGGTGATCAGTTACAGTAACACACACAGGGTAGGGATGCTTAGGTAAGATTTAAGGAAAGATTTGTTAAGAAGCAAGAGCACTCTTACTTGTATAGAATAAATAATGTTCTCTAAGAAGGTGGAGGAAATGAAGATGAGGAGTGTAATGACCTTGTTTGAAGAGAATAAGAAAAAGCCCAGGCCAATCACACACAGACATCACAGAACAAGGCGAGGCGACCACTGAGAGAGCAGGAAGCGGTCCTGCCAGAGGGAAGGGCAGGTGTCAGGGGATAACTTGAGAAGTTTTATTTCTAAGTCTTTGAATACAAGGCTTAGAAATGTTTTGCTATTTGATGCTTTCTAGTCCAATCAAAACCACCTTTGCAACTCTCAGTACTATAGACTTAGGTTGGTCTTTGGAATTCTCTTCTGCCCTTGTCTTTCCTCTTCATCTGCCGGATGTTCATCTTCACCTGCTTCTTTTTATTTTATTATTTATTTATTTATTTGAGAGTGACAGACAGACAAAGAGGGAGACATAGAGAGAGAGAGAGAGAGAGGGAGAGAATGGGCGCACCAGGGCCTCCAGCCACTGCAAACGAGCTCCAGACGCGTGCGCCCCCTTGTGCATCTGGCTAACATGGGTCCTGAGGAATGGAGCCTCGAACCAGGGTCCTTAGGATTCACAGGCAAGCGCTTAACTGCTAAGCCATCTCTCCAGCCCTCACCTCCTTCTTTTTATCTGCCCACTGCTAGATACTCCCCATGGCCTCAGGCCTTGGCTACTTTCTTTTCAAAGCTAATGTGTGTGCCGTGCATGATGTGCTGCTCGCTTCTGGCTTCAGACTCTGTTTGTTAGGGAGTCCCCTCAGACTGTCCACACTAGGAACTTCACACAGTTTAGAATACTCAATTATTTTTAGCCAGTGGAGCTCTTTTTGTTACTCCGTCCCCCAACTCAATCTTATATGGAATTTCAATCTATAAAACATGTGGGGCTGAAGAGATGGTTTAGCAGTTAAGGCGCTTGCCTGAGAAGCCTAAGGACCCATGATTGACTTGCCAGACCCCATGTAAGGCAGACACACAAAGGTGAGGCAAGCGCAAGGGCACACATGCCCACTAGGTGGTACAAGCCTCTGGAGTTCAACTGCAGTGGCTGAGGCCATGATGTACCAATTCTCTCTCTCTCTCTCTCTCTCTCTCTCTCTCACTTTCTCTGTTTCCCTCTCTCTCTAAAATAAAAATAAATAAATAAACATATGATTATAACTTTATAAATATAATTTAGGATATATATGAAATAGTGATATTTGTTAAGGAAAATATGAGATAGTGATATTTGCTAAGGAAAATCAATGAACTGACGGAGCTCTTCTGATTGAGATGAAAGTTTGCAACCAGGAGCTATGGAGCCTTAGATAAAATTGGCAGTTGAAGAGATAGCTCAGTCGGCAAAGCATTTGACATGAAAGTACAAGGATCTGATTCCTGACTGTAGCATTCCTGTAACTGCAAAGCAGGCATAGCGACCAGCCCACAGTCCCAGCACTCGTGAGGTAGAGACAGGAGAAGCAGGAGGGCCCATGCACAACCCACTAACACATCAACACAAGCCCGCTGCTCTCTTGACTTTGGCAAACAGCCTGGTCACCTCTGTGCAGCACCAGCTCCCTTTCTCTGGCACTGGCTAGTGTGAGGTTATTTCCCCCTACAAGGAAGTTGGCCTGGCTTATTTATCATGTGTCCAGGCCAAACTTGTTCCCTTCTCATAGCATTGCTCCTGGTTGTCAGATATCATCATGGAGAAGAAGCAATTATTCAAATATACTCATAGATATGAAATTCTGAAAATGATTCCCATGAATCAAAACCAATTATGATTTGAAAAAGTAGCAACTTATTAAATTCATGAGAAAATACAGACAGCAAATAAACTAGCATTAATAAAATTAACTATAGTAGCTTGAAGAAGAAAAAGAGAGTAAGGGATTACATGACAAAAAAGAAAAAGAAAAACTGTGGCAAGAATATGACTCTGATAGGAAGGGGCATTTGACCTAAACCCAAATTAACTGAGAACACTAACAAATGTGAGAAGCTCTAAGTTCCTGGCAAAATACGTGAGTTCAGAAGCTCTGAGCTGGACGTGAACTTGGTGCATTTAGAGACTAGTGAGTGTGTCAGGAGGAGATAGAGCAAGATCCCAAGAGAGAGCCTGGGAACAGGTGAACGGATCAAACCAGGACCACCTTCTCCCCAAGGCAGGCAAGAGGAGCTTTTGGAAGAAGCCACACTTCCCAAGTGATGACCCTAACTCCTCCACTTCCCTAGTGTGACTCCCAGCATTGTCAAGGAAAGTGAGGACTACAATGGTCCCTACCCCAGAAAGATGGGAGAACGATGTCAACAGAGGGAAGCAGCGCACAGTGACACTTCCCAGGTGGGTCTCACATGTAACACAGTCCTGTGAAACTGTAGGAGCAACATGCTATGGCGCTGCACAATGACACAGTCACTAATGGTGCACTTCTCGGAACAAGCCCCCACCATACGGCCAACATGACATGCAGGGCACACAGAGCAGAGTCTGGGGCACAGGAGCACCGTGCAAGCATGCGCTGCTGGGGGTTACTGTTGTAACCTCAGAAAAGGAGGAGGAGGAGGAAGTGGGTGAACAGGAAAGGAAGAGGGGGAGGAAGTGGGTGAACAGGAAGGAGGAGGGGGAGGATGTACTGAAAGCATTGTTCAGAGGGTAAGACTGCTTGCCACACAAACACGAGGACCTGAGCTTGACTCTTAGCACCCACATAATAAACACCACAGGGCTGGAGAGATGGCTTAGCGGTTAAGACGTCTGCCTTGAAAGCCAAAGGATCTTTGGCTCGGCAGGACCCACATAAGCCAGATGCACAAAGTGGTGCATGCGTCTGGAGTTCATTTGAACTGGATGGATGCCCTGGCTTGCCCATTCTCTCTCTCTCCCTCTCCCTCAAATAAATGAAATCTATCTTTAAAAGCACCATGCATGCCTGTAACCCTAGTGCCGAGGGGCAGAGGCAGCAGAATTGCTGTAGCTCACTCACCTGTCAGTCTGATAGCAAATTCGAGGTTCTGTGAGAGGCTGTATCTCATACCCGCATTTTTCTCTGGCATCCACATCACACATCTGCATACACTGTACACCCAACACATTCTACACACCTAAAAATTGTTTTTAAGAAGGAAGAAATGGAAGAAACAGAGGAAGAAGCAGAAGGAATCAGGAGGAGAAGTACGGCTTTTTAGAAAAGACCCAACATGGTTGCCATCTACACCACCCGTACAAGACCCATCTGGCTTCTGTATGGAAGTGGCAGGAGTTGACCTACACCCAGCCATGGTGAGCTACAGCGACCTGATCCTTAATCACCCCCAGATAGTGGTGGAGGGAACACCACACGCACGCGCGCGCACACACACACACACAGAGAGAGAGAGAGAGAGAGCAAACAATGGATGCCGAGGGAGTGGTCTGCTCATGGCATCCAGATTTCAAGATTTCACAAGTTTCCCTGGGAATATATGCTTGCTGGTCTGAGATAAGCAGAGTCTTCAAAGCTGTCCTGCCTAGATCAAGTGGGTGTCGCAAAAGTGACACAAAGATAAATCAAAACGATGCATGGTCTTACTTCCAGAGCATTCTCGAGGGAATGAGGGACACATCCCTCACAGCCTCTCCTGGCCTATTTCCAATTAGCTAACAAGGCAATGAGGAAAACAGTTTCTGGAGCTGTGTGAGCATCCACGGATTGAACAAAGCGAAAGAGGTGCATTCTGCTAGCTTCCCTGCTTAGGCTTCCACACGAAGTCACCCTCTTTCTAGGGCTGCCATCAGCAGGAGAGGAGGACTCTGGTCTTCTAAGGGCAGTCTCCAGGGTAGCTCTGCTCCCATTGCAAAGGCTTCTTAATCACATTATTGCACCTGTGGGGAAATTTAGCTCCACTTGAAGTAATATGTAGCTAAATTTTTATTGGGCTGACATAAATAGGACAATGACTCCAGGCACTCTAGAAAAACGTGACCTGGGTTCCTGACTTTTTCAGGAAATAAAAATGCCTGGAAGTATAATATGAATGTTCTAGCTGCTGGGCAGAGAAATTTATGACTATAAAGACCCAAACGACTCCTTGTATCTGTGCACATCATTTCCATGTACACCAGTGAGCCCTGCTGGCATCTTCCAGCGGGGACACTACGCATTGCAGATGACATCCGTGGCTGGGTACATGGAGGATAAGCGGGCTCTGGGACCAGTGCCTGGCCCACAGGAGGCCCTCCTGAAACAGTGGGTTCAAAAAGCCCATTTGCATTAACATTTTGGTCCATGGAGTTTACCTCCATGCTTACAATTCTGTTTTATAAAATCAAACAAATAGTCAGCATTGATTGAGGGCTTAGGATGTCAGTGCTGTGTGTATGGGTGTTTTCAATTCTCCCAACATCCAAAGAAGGTGTTTTTGTTACTACCATTTCACAGTGAAAGAAATGAGGCCTCGGGAGAACAATAAGGACTTCAAGGTCATCCAGGAGAAAACCAAGTGTCTGCTTTTGGAGCGTGAATCTCTGCTTTAAAGGCAGATTCTTCTCCTCCTGCCCCAAAGTAAGCTACTCTGAAGCCTTGTACTGTACCTCAGAATGCAGGCATCAGAGCCCCTGCTCTGTTCCCTCGCCTTTCCCATTGGGTTCCTCTGGGGAGCAGTGGGGCAGGTACAAGCTTCCCCTACACGGGTGCAGGGGCATGGAACCTTTCCTCTGTGAGTACACAGACAGAGCATGCGTGCTGAGTCCCTGAGCTGAAGTCATGGGGACTAGCTAGGGACCGTCCTCATTTACTAAACACACAGAGACTTTCATCGAGGGCCCTAGACACTGGAGGACCAGATATACCTCACAGGAGACAGAGTCCACAGAGAGCAGCCTTCCCTGAACAGCCCTACTGATACCTCACACTGAGTGGCCCTCCTCTGCAGTTCCATCCCGAACACTGTAATTGTCGCACTTTCCTGTGCCACATCCCAGCTGTCTGAGCACCATCACGGCAGGGCCAGCAGCCACGTGTGAGATCACCAGTGCCTTACACACAGCCAGCTTTCAGGATTGAAAGAGCATCACAACAGAACTGACATCAAACGTGTGCAAGACAGGGATCACTGCTTGTAGATGAGGGTGGAAGGCAGTACACAAAGGTGATGCCTTAGTGCATACTTGTGCGTGTGTGGTCCCCCAGGAAATCCAGGTATGCGCAGGCATCACCTAAACCAACCTTGAGCTCTGTGGGCTCCTTGCTAACAAGCATCCAAGCATCCTTCAGCTACACTGACACACCTTGACTGCGACACAGGATCAGGAGGCAGCAGCTAAAATCAGGTCTAATAACTCTTAGCCCTCTGGGCCTACATGCTTCCAGACACAGGTGGTAAAACTGCAGACAATGTGCACGGCAGTAGCTTATTACAGATATGCCCCTGACGCAGTCACAGGGAGAGTGGGAGCCCAGAAAGGCGTATTATTGGTGACGTGGTTAGGACAGTGGGAGCCCCAGGTAGGTCTATTATTTTGCTTGTTGCTGCAACAAAGTACCTGACTAACCAGCTTAAGGGAGAAAGGGTCTATTTTAGATCAGAGTTTGAGGGGACAATGGTCCATCAGAGCATGGTGGCAGAGCACAAGACACCTGGTCACACTGGGTCCACATTCAGGAAGCAGACAGATAACAATGGATACTAGTACTCATATTTAGATATTTTTATTTTATTTATTCAAGAGTGAGAGAGAGAGAAAGAAAGAGGCAGACAGAAAGAGAGTGAGTATGGGTGTGCCACGGTCTCCTACCGTTGGAGACAAACTCCAGCCACACATGCCACTTTGTGTACCTGGATTTACAACATGAGTATTGGGGACTTGAATCCAGGTTGCTAGGCTTTCAGGCTTAACTAGCAACCAAGATCCTTTAACCAGAGTAATCTCTCCAGCCCCACCTTTCATATTTAGAATATGTCCCCACCTCAATTAACCTGACCTAGATAATCCCGCACAGTGATTAATTTGCATTGTGATTCTAAATCCAATCAAATTGACAGGATTGATTATCACACTAGGTAAGGAGGAAAGCAAGCCCCACACACGCTCCGCAAGGCTTGTGGCAGGTGTCCACACAGGCCCCGTGGGTGCTCTGGAATCGCACACTGTGTCCACTTCGCCCATGCCGGGCAAGAGAGCTGGGCTTCCATGCAGCTAAACGAATTGCTGCCGGATTACAGTGGGGCTTGTGGGTGGGAACGGGGTTGATGGTATCCCAAATCTCAGGCAAGATCAATTCTTGGACAATTCCTGTGGCCTAGTGGTGGTAGCCGGACTAGAAGCAATTCAAAGGAAAGGATTTGTTTTGGCTTACAGTTGTGTGTGGGGGGTACACAATCCATTGTGGAGGGGCAGGCAAGGCAGGAAGAACAGGAAGCAAGAGAGAGACTAGAAAGTGGACTAGGCTCTGAAAGCTCAAGACCCACACCCAGTGACTCACTTCCTCTGGAGGCTCCACCTCCTGAAGTTTCCACACAGGACCAGCCACTGGGGACCAAGTGTTCAAACACATGAGCCTACGGGGCATTTTACATTCAAAGCCCACATCCCCCAAATTAAAGACCTGGCTTTGTGTTACGTAAAACGAACTACAATAGGACTGGAGACACACCGAAGCGTGCCAGGGTTTTATGAGGGAGGGATGAAGGCTGCTTTTAAACACACTGTGAAGGACCCTGGGATGACGGATCATTCATTCTGATAGGGCAGGAAATCACTCTTGGATAACATGGCCATTAAAGATCATGTGCAGTCTTTCTGTCTATCCAGTGGGGCAGACAGAATTAAAGAGAGGAAAGAATAATAAGGAAAGAAAAAAGGAAAAGGAAAGGGTTCTGAATGAAAGAAACAGGAGCGCCAGAGGCAGGTGTGAGGTGGCAAGAAACAGAACGAAGGTTCCTGAGAATGCACTGAGCTTTAAGATGCCGCCTCAAGGACAAATCAGAGAGCAGCCCCAGCTTGACCCTGAAGAAGCCGGGTCCGTGGACAGCTGGCAGAGCTGACTCCCGGGGTGCTTACAGGCAGAGGTAAGAACGCCCCAGGCACCCCTGTTTTATCCCCAGAGCTGCTGCCTGTTGTGAGTTAAGCAGGTGACATGGCCTCCCTGAATTTCCTGACTGTGACGAAACACAACCAGAAGCTGCTGAGTGGAGGAAAGGGCTTCCTCGGCTTGTAGTTTGCAGAGGATGTGTCATGGTGGTGGGAAAAGCTTCATCGTGGGGCAGCATGGCAGAGCACACAGCCATCTGGACCCCACATCTGCACAGAAGCAGGCAGGAAGTAGCCTGTCCACTGGGCTGTATTTCCTCACAACCCACCCACAGCAGCACACCTCCTCCAGCTCGCTTCCAGAGGCCCCACAGCCTTCCCGGATTGTCACCAGCTGTGGACCAAGTATTCAAAACGCATGAGCCTGTGGCTGACATTTCATAAGGTCCACTCAGCAGCCGCTAGCAGGACAGCTGCCCTGCTGGCCCTGAGCGGGCTCTCCGCAGGACCCAGGCAGGAGGAGAGCGTGTGAGCTGACGGGTTTCACCTGCTTAGCATTCTCCAGAAAAACAGGCATATTTGATATTTAGGTGCACTTTAATGGACCCTGAAAGGAAATTAGATTGATTCATTTGAAAAGTAAATGTCTCTCCCCCGCCCTCTGCACCGAGCAGCTCCTAAGTGCTTCCACTTAATGGAAATGGAAATCACCTCTCAAAACATTACGAAAACTAATCATGGCAATTTTTGTACATTTCCACCATTTACTATGCTATCTCTCCCTTCGCTTTCTGAGCAGATGACTGCTGTGTGCCTAATCATATCCCACAGCCTTGATCCACTTGGATAGCCCCCCTCTCTCTCATGTCTGCTTTAATTGATCAGGCCCCAAAAGGAAATGACTTCATATTTTTCCTTATCATCTCAAGAGGAGGAAGAGACCAAAAATCTATTAGATTGCACCTTTCAGTGGGAGGAAACAACCAAGGTTAAGTGTACCTGACATTTATCCAACTGGACGCAATAATTACTCGTGACCCTGAACTCAGAAGAGAGAAAAGCATGCTTTGAAATAGCATGATTGTTTTTTTTCCTATTATTATTTCTCACATTTTCTTCCAGGATAATTTAATTCTCAAAATGTTTTTAAACTATGGAGACTTTATTTATTTATTTATTTGAGAGCGACAGAGAGAGAAAGGCAGAGAGATTGAGAGAGAGAGAGAATGGGCACGCCAGGGCCTCTAGCCACTGCAAATGAACTCCAGATGCGTGCGCCCCCTTGTGCATCTGGCTAACGTGGGTCCTGGGGAATCAAGCCTCAAACCAGTGTCCTTAGGTTTCACAGGCAAGTGCTTAACCACTAAGCCATTTCTCCAGCCCTTAATTCTCAAATTTTAGTTAATCGCCATTCATATTTCTGTTGCTCAGGGCATATATTCATATATATACATATATATATGTATATATATATTCATATATTCTCTGGTTTGTAAGATACATTTAAACAGTTTGTGGAACACAAATTAATACTGATTTAACAAAATTGTCATATACTTGACTGACAGTTTAGATTCACTGTATATCTAAGGAAAAAGAGAGATCATCTGAGAAAAGTAATTCCAACACAAACACTCACAGGTAGATTTAAGTGCTACTGAAAATCAATTATGGGGCTGGAGAGATGGTTCACTGGTAAAAAGCACTTGCCTGCAAAACCTGATGGCCTGGGTTCAATTCCCCAGTGCCCATGTAAAGCCAGATGCCCAAGGTGTCACATGCATTTGGAGTTCAATTTCAGTGGCAAAAGCCCTGGCATATCCATTCTCATTCTCTCTGTGTCTCTCTCTCTCTCTCTCTCCTTGCAAGTAATAAAATATGTTTTTTTAAATCAGTTATGAATATATGTGCATCATGACTGCTACTACCAAACATAGCAAACTTGGGGGCTGATGTGATGACTGAGCAGTTAAGACACTTGCCTGTGAAGCCTAAGGACTCATGTTTGATTCCCCAGTACCCATGAAAATCAGATGGACAAGGTGGCACATGCATCTGGACTTTGATTTCAATGGCTAGAGGCACCAGCGTGCCCATCTCTCTCTCTCTCTCTCTCTCTCTCTCTCTCAAATAAATACATGATATATTAAAGAATCAAAAATAACAAACTTAGTTCAGTTTGAGTACTGAGAACCCCAGGGAAACTGCTAAGTATTCCTGTCATACAGGGACTAAGAACGGCCCCTGTTGGAATACTTTTCTCTGCTGAATGACTATCTCTGGAAGAGCATGAGCAGATCTGAGACTGGACTCATTTTGGCAACTGTAGACTGGGTTGCACAGCCTGGCTCTGATCTCTCTCTAGAGGTGCACAGGGCTGGGCCCACATCAATGTCCATCTTCCTATCTGGCTGATCCAATTCTGTCCTCCCTTCATTCCCATGTGGATCCCTCTGTCTAGTACCAGAGAGGCTCTGTCTTGGGAGCCCCTGTGTTGTCTCCATTGACAAGCTTTTCTCAAACCTATGGTACGACGCTTTATGAAGCGACAGTAATACAGCAACTCTGCACAGTTTTTCATCATGGATCATGCACTGTGTAGGGTTCTCACCATCATACTCTTAAATCCTCTTATCAACGTGGGCAAAAGTTGGTTTTCCCACCATTCTAGTCAAGGTTACACAAGGCTCAATGCTGTTCCTGGTGCATGCATCCCTGAAGTAGACAAGTGAGACTTTTTTTTTCATTTTCTTAAATGTATTAGTTATGTACATAGTGTGTATACAGTCGCTGATTCCATTGTTAGCCTCCTCCCTGTCCTCCCCCCTCCGCAGGGACTCTCCTCGTTGGGGAATGTGGGTCTTGCATTGTGGGGTTAGCCATTAGTAATGGGTAAGAGGCAATGTCTATGTGCATAATTACCCATTGTGAGCATCACATTATTAGGAATTGCCGAATGCGTGACAAGTGAGATTTTAACAAGGCCAAGTCCAGGTCTGACCACTGTAGGACCTGTCTCCCATATACCAGATCTGACAGTTCTGTCATCTGACAGTTCCCCAGATCTCAACACATCAAAAATAGACAAGACTAGAACCAATGTAAAATATGTATGCATGTATGTATGTATGCATGTATGACTATCAGGAAGCTATCACAGTGACTTTTAATTCATTTTAGGATCTGAGACAACTTAGGGATGCCCTGGCAGCCATAGATCATGAGACAGTCACCTACAACTTGTATGTCCCTGCTTTGGTTATGCTAGAGACGCAAACACTAAAGCCAGTCCCCTCCAACACCCTCATGCACAGAGAGGCACCTCCCTTTCACCGGCACTTGTACCCCTCAGCATATCTGACAGGACCACAACTGTCACCTGGTTCAGTAACAGTCACTGCTCTGGTGCTGGCATCTTGTAGAATGCCCAGAGAAAAGATTATTTCTAACCTATGTGAGCTCAAAGCCTGTCACCACAGTCTGCTAAAAGCATGTACAAGTAACTCAAGTAAGAATAAGTTAACAGTTTTCAGAGAAATTTCTCCCCAGCTTACCTTTCCAAAGGCTATATGCTAAATCAAAAAACATTAATGAATTAATTAATTAAATTTAAAAATAAAAGTATTGCAGAAGAACCTGTGACTGCACACAGATTATGAACTGGAGAAATTATTATACTTTATTCATAGGATAGAAACACAATACTCTAGCTTTCAAAATTCAATGAGACATTATTTCACATGTAAAAAATGTGACCATAAACCATCTGTATGATGAAATGTACCTGCATACAATGTGGTTTTCTGAGAATTGACTTATGGGGTTTTTTTTGTTTTTTTTTTTAAATGCATATGTGTAGCAGTAGTATGTGTTGTGTGGTGTGTATGCACACTGAACTCACATGTATGTGTGTACGTTAAGCCTCGTGTACACATACACAGAGCCCGGGGAAGATTGGTGGGTGCCCGCCTCTTGATGTTCTGCATTGTTTCCTTAAGACACAGTTTCCCACTGAACCTGGAGTTGCTGACCAGTGTGTCCTAGAGATCCTGTCTGCTTCCCATAGGACTGGGGTTACAGGCATGCATGACCACACCCATCGGTTTATGTGGGCACTGGGGATCAAAGAGGGTGAGTCAGGCCCTTTCACACCCTCGTGCTGGTGCTGCAAGTGCTCTTACCGGCTGAGCCCTGTCCTCAGACCCCTGACATACTGTAAAGAGAATCAGACCACCCATGTCCCGTAACTGAGAACACCAGTGTGTGAACAGCCCTTGGTCTGGGTGGTCAGTGCGCCTTTACTTCTTCCCTCTGTGCTGTTCAGACAAAACCAATCTCTTGGCTGGAGAGAGGCTTTATTGGAAGCTTATGGGCCCAGGTTCCATTCCCCAGTACCCACGTAAGCCAGATGCACAAGGTGGCACATGCATCTGTAGTTCATTTACAGTGGATAGAGGTCCTGGCACACTCCCCCCTGCCCCCTGCCTCTTTTTCTTTCTCTTTCTCTCACAAATAAATAAATAAATAATGATCTTATAAAAAAAAAAACTGAACTTCTTTGTGTGGCAGAACATGACCTTCAAACTAAGCTAGCCCAGCCCTCTCTGCAGTTTGGCCCCATTCTTACCAGCACACTTATCTCTCCTCAGCCTGGAAGCACCTTTGCCCTATTCGCTTTCCAATGGCTTGGGTCACTGTGTCATCTCTGCCTGAAACACCCTTCTTTAACCTTCCTTTGGACCAATCTTTCATCCTTTCAGACTGCATCCACGAGTCCCTTCCTCTGCCAAGCTACCCAGCCCCTAGTTTGGCATCAGCTCCATTTGGTTCCATGAAACTCTGCCTTGAATGTATTGTTCAGAATGCTTCTCTTCAGATGAATGTAAGCCCATCCAAGGCATATACAGACCCACATCTTCATTACCGCTCCCCAGAAGTGTCCAGAATCCAGCACAGGGCAGGATTACCTATGATAAGGAGTGTTTAACTCCATCCTCTCTCAGCTGATACATCAAGGGTGCTGGGCAAGCTCAGACCACTTAAAGCATCAAAAAGAAAAGGCTATTGTTTAAACACCAAGATCTGAAATGCCCTGAGAAGTAGCCATATATAGCTGAAAGCGATATAAATGGAAAATTCACCTTGAAGAGGAAATCAGAAATTCTTTATATCTCTAACTCATGGAGCCATCCTATTGTGAGTTTTTTCTAACCTTTGTGTTAGCATTCTCTTCTAAATAGCATTCGAGTACAAAATTCAAAGGCATGTCAACTTCATTACATTATTATTCTGTCAAAATAGACCAGAAAAGGAAATAGCTTTAGTCTAAAATTGCATTTCATGTCATTTTCTGTGACTCTACAGTACTATCTCTGGTCCGTCTTATTCCCAGCTTACTCTCTGGGCTCGAGAAACCCCTGGATGCCCAGAGCCCCTGGTCCTCACTGCTGGCTCAGAAAGCTCCAAGGGAAGGCTTGGCAACGACAGGAGCTGAGCTCATGTTCTACAGTCTCAGGGAAGAAAGGGGAGATCCTCACCAGGAGTCTTTAGACAGTTCTCATCGGACCGGATCAGCTGGATCTCACTCCCATCTGGGTTACAGGTCTGCCTCCTGTGACTGGGCCTTGACCCTAAAGAAGTGAGACCCTGCCTCACACCTCTATCCTATGATTTCTCACAGGTTGGCCTCCCCAAATGTTCATGCCCATTCTTGTCATGGTGCACTTGTATTCATAATCTCTATGAAGCATAGGAATTGTCTTCTCATTTCTGTTCTCTTAAGGGGAAAACACAATGGAGATGAATCTTTGCCCTCATATTTCAGGTAAGGAAGTAAGGTCAGGATGTGGATAACTTAACTGGAGCTCAGTCCATTTGTACAATGGCAGGTTCTAGAATGCCTGCTCTCATAGAGGATGTCATGGACCTTCTTCTAGTGGACGTTGGGAAAACAAAGGGGCATGACCCAGGACAGAAAACAGAGAAGTGTGTGATTCCCAAATTGCTATGGCATAGCATAGTGGGAAGCCACTTTTTCCCATCTAAGATGTCTAATTTATTCCCAGGAAAGAGTAACTTACTGGAAACACAGTGACTCAGCAGTTAAGTATCACTGACTAGGCTCAAAGTCAGGGAAAGACTCAAGAGTCAGGGGGAAGCAGGTGGCTGTTGTGTCCTTCTCTGTGTAGACCAAACTTAAGTTAGTCAATTGGCCATGAACCTTTGGCCTCCCCTGGCTTCCTCCTGCTGGCTTGTGGAGCTAACCACATCCTGTCCCACATCCTCCCACAAGGCACTGTATCTATATACCACATGGGGATATTCAATTACACATGATTTCATTCACCATGATGTTGTTGCTAATTCCAAATGAATTTTGCAAAGTGTATTTCAGAACAGAACCCTGTGGCATTGGTTTCTGTGACGGTCATGGTTACTCCCTTTTAAAGGTAAACAGATTTTTTTTGTCAGTTCCATATTATTATTTGTTTATTTATTGAGAGAATCTCTCTCTGAGCCCAGAACTTTCCAATTGCAGCAACAACCAGCAAGCACCATGGATCCACTTGTACCTACTTCACACCCAGAAGCGGGACTACTGGCTTACTCTACCGTGCCTGTCATTTTACATGGGTGTTAGGGATGTGAACTCAGGTCCTCGTGCTTGTGTGGCAAGAAGTTTATCCACCAAGATGTATCAAAACCCCATAGTTCACCTTTATTCCATGAATTCTATCCCACATCCCTCAGACTCTCTCATTTCTTATAACATCTTCTAATCTATGCAGTTCTCCCAGCTATGCTAATATAAAACCTCCTCATATTTCTTTGGGCTAATCTGTGTTTCCGGAGCCCTAAATGCTCATTTAGTATTCCAGCCTCCCCAAAACTAGAATTTGAAATTTCCTTGGAGCTCTCTTTCATTCAACGAATGTCGTACTTGACAACTTTTGGAAGAGCAATTTAGCCAGGCTTACACATGGTAACACATACTGCTATTACAGAAAGGAAGATCTGATCCTTTTTACAGCCTTCTTCCCGCTTCCAAAAACAAAAAAAAAATGTAGAAATTAAGAGGGTGATGTTTAACTATAGTAGTAAATCCAAGTCCTTTTCTGGTATACAATTCAAAAAAAATGGAGCACACAGCACTAGTCAAAGAATATACACAAGGCAGTATGCTGTAAACATGCAGAGATGTTATTGATTTTCTTTGGCTCATAGAACTAATTTTTGACCCTATTACTTGTGTATATCAACTTGCTGTGCAGATTTTCATTCAGTTTTACTTGAGGGCAGGACATGTACATAACATGTACATGCCTATAACAAACACCAAACATCCTAAAGTATAGATTATAAGACAGAAAAGTGTAGAGTCAAACTCTGGAGAACATCAAAGAAAGATGGTCATGCACCTGTGCTTCGATCTTTTCTGATGCTATATTAAAATATAAGCAAAGCCCCGGTCTCTTCACACATAGGACCCCCTACTGTGTCTGGAAATGACCATCAAGACTGCCTGCTTACTCAGTCTCTTCACCTGGCAGACAGCCAGCCCTCTGTGCAACCATCATCTTACCTGCCAGCTAGATGCCTCTTCCTACCTGCCTCACCCCAGATTTGACTTCAACCAAGAAGGCAGCCTGTTTGCCTCAAACTTCCAGCCTCTTTTCCTTCAGCAAGGTCTCCTTTGCAGCAATGCTCACACATGGCCACTTCAGCAGTGGGTCTGTCTCTCCAGCATGCACTCCTCTAAGACTTTGCAGTGATGATGTATTGAGCACTTCCATATGCCCTGTGTTGCGCTGAACCCTAACACGCAGTGACAAAGATGACCACTGGCATAAGCACTTCACTGCCCCCCTCTACTCACCTGACTGCCCAACGATGGAAGCACTCAGTCTGTGGGGGATCCTTGAGGACACCTTCAAGGTTACTCGGATCTGGTAATACCTAAGAAAAGAACAAAGGACAGGCAAATAAATGAAGATGTGACTTCTTAGTGTTGTCTTCTCAAAATAACTAGACTTAATGGAGAAAGCCACAGGTAATCGTGGGATGTTTTAGACAGCATAGGCAGTCATCTGGCAGTGAAGAGCAATTCATTTCATCAGAGGCTGATAGGGAAGGGGTGGGGCACGTGGGAGACAGACAGCTGAGTCCACTTGACGTCACATCAGACTGAGCAATGCTCAGAGGATGAGAGTACAGAAAAGTCACAGATGGGTTTAGTGGTGACACTACATGTGTAGCTGCGGTTTTTCTTCAGTCTGGAAAACCCAGTGTGAAGGAAATAGGTGGCATAGCGCGCCTATACAAACTGACTTGCTTGTGTGTTTACACGTGCATGGGCACACACACACATATGCATGCACACGCACGCACACATGAACTTCCTTAAGGCATGCACCTGCTGAGCTGTTATCTCTGGGTGTACCGCCACGTGACTTGCCCAGGCACATGTTCCCATGTTTCCATCCCTCACTCCCATTCCCAAGCTCCAGCATCACGGGGCTGACGTGGGCTCCTGTGCTTTCACGAACCCTCGCGAGCTCCGGAGCCAGAGGTGCAACTGCGTCTTTTGAAGTTCCATGCTCCGCAATTAATGACAAGTTTGCTTGTAAGCATTTGAAAAGGGTATCTCTCGTTAGAATCTCCCCCACCTCAAGCATGGCAAACCCCACCACGAAATGGAATGTGAAGTAGAAGGAGAACAGACCATGAGCACATCAGTGCGGGGGAGTCGTGTGCCACTGAGTGAGTGGCATCCTGAATACACATGCAGTGTTTACGCTGGTGGCCTCATGACTGCTTGCGTGTGTATGTGATGAGCAGAGGGGTTGTGAACAAAGGGCATTGGACCTAGATACATGGCTGAGACCCGCGTCACAGCTGTAAGCTATGCAACTCCGAGGCTATCACCTCACTTCTCCAAACTCGCTTCTGACACTGAGCACAGTGTGCTCATGTTATCATGTTACTTCCTGAATTTGCTTCTGACACTTGTAAGCTATGTGTCTTTGAGTCTATCACACAGCTTCTATGAACTTGTGCCTGCGTCTTCAAGATGAGAACTTTTTTAAAGTCCCTAAAATGAAGATTTTAAAAGTATGTTGTTACATGCATGACTTACGACTCCACAAAGATGGAGTAGGCATACTAATCTGTTCTTTCATTCAGCACAAATAAAACCTCTTAAAAGCATACAAAAATAAACAATAAAAAACTCTTAAAAGATGGGGGATAAGGGGTTTTGGGAAGATGGCTCAGTGGTTAAAAGTTAAAAGGTGGTTAAAAGGCCTGAAAAGCCTGCTATCACTGGAATTCCCAAACCGCTCATGTAATCCAGAGGCCAATAAACAAAAATTGTTGCACAAGCATCTGGTATTCTTTTGGAGCAACAAAAGGCCATGGTTTACACACCCAGACCCATGTGTGTCTGTGTGTGTGTGTGCGCGCACGTGCGTGTGTGTGTGTGTGTGTGTACATAAAGGTGGAGAAGAAAACCAGACTAGAAACCTCAAGATACAAATGAAACTATGGTGATATGTCTTACACATTTTATTTTTATTTTTACTACATCCCAGACTGGATAATGGAACATTACTTAGACAAAATAAAAGCTACCTTAATGACCACAAAGGATCCAAAATGGTCAGAGGTTGGGAGCCTTACAGTACAGAAAACTTTTAGTGATAGTGGGTACAATTGCGCTCATAGCAGCTGAGGCCCAGGCAAAGCTCAGGGGGCACCACTGCCACATATAACCAAACACCACCTTCACCCAGCCTGCTGACGGTCACCTCCACAAGGATCCACACATCCTTCCTATCTGACCACAGTTACAATCCAACTGACTTTGATTTTCGTCGAGACCACAGGGGCAGCATGGACCTCCACCCTCTACCGCATAGTAACTAAGGCATAAATATGCCAGGGAAGTTTGGAAGTGTGCAGAAATGAGTCTGCATAGAAAAGACAGCCTCTTCAACAAGTTCTCCTGAACAGCTGAACAGCCATAGGAAAACAATAATTATGAACAAACGAACATCCAATTTAATACCCCCTTTATACAAAAGTCTCAAAACAGATCTTGCACTTAAATGAAAACCATATAATACCTTTAGAGAAAAAGTACTATAAATATATTTTAAACACACAGATAAAGGGAGTTCTTAGGCTTAATATCAAAAGTATGACCTATGGAAGAAAAAATACTGAGGAGTTTGAGTTGATTAAAATTAAATTTTTGTTTTGAGGATGAAAACCCATGCTGCAGTATAGGAGAAAATGTTAGCAAGCCACATGAAGTTTATTCTCGTTTGTGCATCCCATAACTGTGGATTAAGTTACTCATTAAAATAGATGTGTCAACCTAAAATGCAATGCTAGTGGCTCCCTTATGCTCTCGCTCTCTCTCTTCTCTCTCTCTCTCTCTCTCGCTCTCTCTCTCTCTCTCTCTCTCTCTCTCTCACACACACACACACACACACACACACACTCAATAGTGAAGAATGGTTTCATCTGACACCCAGGCTCTGGGATATTTAATCTTTTCAACTTACTGAGATTTAGAATCACCATGGAAACAAACTTTTGGGCATGTTTGTAAGGGAATATCTAGAATACCCAAAATGTGGGCAGTACCATTGCATGGGTAGAGGCTTGGACTTAAAAAGGACAAAGCAAGCTGAGCATTTATCATTTGTGGTAGTGTGAATGGATGGCCTCAATATATTAAGGATTTTATTAAAGTTTGTAATTTAGATCTGTAGCCACCTGGCTGGTGTCACTGGGAGAATCCTAGGCTCCAGCCCTAAGGTGGGGTGGTGGATTTGGAATTCCAGTTAAATATATCCAAAGTGCCTGAGCTTTGCCTGGAATTCCTAACTGTGCTGTGTGTTATCGTTTCTGGGTTTTGCTTGTGGCTTTTTCTCTGATTGGACCTGTGAAAACTGGACAGATTCTATAAGCTTCAATAAATATCCCTTCCTTCATAACTCAGCAACCTGAAGCTGGTTACTACAGCACTCATGTCTCTCTGCTTCCTGAAGTGGATTAAATGTGACCAGCTGCCTCCAGCTACTGAGGCCAATCCTTCCCACCCCCACCACTGTGAGCTGTGTCCCCTTCAACTGTAAGCCAAAATAAGCTCCTGCTCACTTAAGTTGCTTCTGGCCAGGTATTTGGTCACCCCAACAAGAAAAGTAACATGTCTATAACACTCCAATGAGATTGTATGAACAACCATGCAAGCAGTGTCCACACTGCAACCTGTGTGGACAATATAGATGGCCCTGGAGGACATTATGCTAAGTGAAATAAGACAGAAACCTAAATGAAAATCTTGCATGATCTCACTTGTATGTGGAGCATAGACAAAAGTGAAAAATGCATGGAAATAGATACCAGGAATGAAGAGGAGGAGAAATGGGGAAATGCCCATCAAAGGATATAAGCTGGCAGATGTGCACCATCTGTCTGTAGATTTGGTGAGCGCTGGGAGGACTAGAGTTGATAACACTGAGCCCGTATATTAATTTTTTTTTCTGATAGTAGACTTTAGATGTGCTCACCACACATATAAAAATTAAAACAATTAAAAAGAGGAAGTTAAGTTACAATGTAGCAGATATGTTGATTTGGTACCTGTATTAATCACTTCACTATGTATAAGCATTTCAAAGCACCATGCTATCCACAGCAGATATCAACAATAAAAGAAAAAAAAATAGAAGAGTGCCAACCTTGTGAGATGAAATACAGACCAGACTAAAGCTGGAAGGAGCTACAACTACGCACCTACCAGAACTGGTAAAATGAAAAACTCAACAGTGAAAGCTAGCACCCACGCAGACACTGCAGCGCTCACTTGTGGTGTTTCTGAGGTGAAATGGTTCCGCCACTCTAAAGGCATTTGGTGGGTTTTTAAAAGTTAAGCATGTTGTGCTGTCTACCCCACACACAATACCTGCCCCCATGGTCCCTTTCTAGCTTCTTGGTCTGTAGAGGCAGTCAGGTTTACAGCCATTAATCCAGAAGTCTGAAACAAGGGGCAGCCTATGGGAGAATGTTATAATTCGGAATTGAGCCGAGAGACGTGAGGAATACAAGAAAGAGACAAGGGCCGACCTCAACAGCACAGACTTTATTGGAGCACACCGAGGGGCTGCCTTCTCCCCCGGAAATGAGAATGGCGCCCCCTTGAATGGGCATTGGGGATTTTAAGGCATTAGGCTCCAGACAGCCAGAGATGGGGGCAGTGGAGGTCGAGTTAAGTAAGCTACATGTTGTCTCTATCCCTGTTTGCTTTTCGTTGGGAGTGAATAATGGGAAGACAGAGCCTCTTCCTTTGTTTACTGATCACATGCTGAGAGAGGATTAGGGATGTTTTCCAGGTAGCCTGATAACTACTGGAATCTGGCCATCTTCTAAAACTTGTAAGTTTTATGGTCCAAAAGGATTTTTCCAGCAATGTCACTGATTCATAAATCCTTCAGAGAACTGCAGCATTTGTGTTTCTAGGTTGGGGTTACCTCACACAGTATGACATATTTCAGTTCCCTCCATTTGCCTGCAATTTTCATAATTTTGTTTTTTTTTTTTCTTTATGGCTGAATCAAAGTCCACTGTGTATATTGTATGCACAATATATTTATAATCTATTCAAAGACTGGAACATGGGTGGGAAAGGATACATGAAACCTCAGGCCTCCAGACTACTTAATGTCAGCTAATGGTGACTGCAAGAGGGGAGTCAGACTCATCGGTGGGGTAGTCATTGCTAAGTTGCTCACTCCACAGTAAATAATCTCCACCCATGACCATGCAAGCAACCCTAACTCAACTCAATGGATTAATATATATGTGTGTGTGTGTGTGTGTGTGTGTATGTAACATGGGGATTGACAGGGAAGATCATTAACTGGAGGGACAGTAAGATAAGAGAGGATAATTGGGAATAAGATCAAGAGATACATTATATATGTATAAAATGTCAAAATGGAAAAATAAATCATATTACCAGCACACTCAAATTCACACTTTCACTTCCCACCAAGAACTGCCCCAAATGCAATAATTGTCCAGTTCTAAGAGCGGAGACTGGTTTTATTGGGTATACGATATTGTGTGAATGGAAACACACATTATATATTCTCTGGCTACCACTCAGTAATATGATTACAAATTTTTAAAATTAGTTTTGTACTCAGTGAATACAGTCAAGTTGGTACCATTATTAGCCTCCTCCCTGTCCTCCCTCCTCCCCCTGGCCCCTCATTGTTGAGGTATATGGGTCATGCATTGTGCCCTTAGCCCTCAGTTATGGGTAGGAGGAAATGTCTCTGTGTATCATAACCCAACGTGTGGCTCTGACATTCTTTCCACCCCCTCTTCGACAAAATTCCCTTAGCCATGTTGAGTTAATTTTAGGTCTGCTTCAGTGATGAGGTCTTGGGAGCCTCTGTGTCTCTACATATCTGATTTGGTAGGAGTTCCTTGTTCCCTGTGTTGATCTCCTTCACTCTTGTGCTGGTACCAGGTTTACCAAGAAAACAGCACCCTTACTTGTTTCTCCAATTATTCTTAGTTTTAGCTGGGGCCCTTTTGAGGTATGATGGGGTGGTTCTCTCCTTAGGATCTGTGTCTATCTGAAAAAGAGAAGTAGATCCTCCAACAGAGAGTAAAGTTAGCACCAGATAAATGATATAACCATTATGTTTTTTTACAGAGAATTTAATAGGTGTAGGCCTTCTTGTAGCCCACGATTGGTGGTAGCTTGATAATGGAGAGCAGGCTTATGTTTGGATATGGTTCTGACTTGTTTCCCAGCTCCAGCTATGGGTCCCGTACCACTGAGGGGATCAGTTAGCCAAATCAAGAGCAGTTGTTTTCCCACCATGGCTGTGCCACACTACTTGTGTGAGCATCATGACAGGTTATTTGCTACTAAGTAGGTGAGACCATGAACTGCTTGGACAGATATTGGTCATTTTCCCCCAGTCGCCCATGTAGCAGCTTCTGGCACTAGACGCGCTAACTGTCTGGGGACTGACTCTCTTCAAGCTTCCAGCCATACCACTCCATTTTATGTGTCAACCGCATAAGGTGTCTTCAGCAGTAGGGTCTTACCACTAACCTTTGGTGGGTCATCAAGTACTCTGACTGAAATCTGTCTTTCTTATAGGAAACTTTGTAGGTCTCTCTGATCATTGTGGATGATAGCCACATGCTGGTACTGGGAGTTACAGGAGAGTGCCCACTAAGAAAAGGAAGAAAAAGATAACTGATATAAAGGAGTTAGAGAGAAGAGGGAGAGAGAGAGAAAAGCAGTAAAAGATTAAGGTCAGTCTTCATCATACACTTTCCAGGGCCTTGTGACTCCGGTGTTCCCTCTAAAAGCCTGGTGAAGGTTCAACTGTTTGGTCTGTCTTTTAGGATGTAGAATTTTACGGCACTAGTGCCGTTTGTGTCCAGATTTGTGTCTCCCACTCCCTCCCTTGCCCTCTCCTCCCTCCTCACCCACCCTATTGTCTGGTCCTCAGATCCTTGCTGGGTATGTCGTCATCTTGGGTAGATTGAGGTTAGGGGCTTTGATGAGTGAGACTATGCGGTGATTATCTTTTTGTGACTGGATGAGTTCGCTGAGAATGATCTGTTCAGGTTCAACCATTTTTCTTCAAATTTCATTGTGTCTTTATTCTTACTGCTGTGTAGAATTCCATCATGTAGATATACCACATTTTAGTTATCCATTCATCTAGTGATGGACAACTGGGTTGATTCCAGCTCTTAGCTATTACGAATTGAGCAGCTATGAACATGGTTGAGCAAATCTCCCTGAACTGAGTATAAGTTCATCAGAGAAATAGGCCGGTAGTGTTTTTTTTGTTGTTGTTGTTGTTTTGTTTTGTTTTGTTTTCTTGTGGCATCTCTGCTTGGTTTTGGAATTAGGGTGATACTAGCTTTATAGAAGTAGTTGAGGAGCTTTCCCTGTTCTCCAATTGTGTGGCACAGTTTGAAAAAGATTGGTTTGAGTTCTTCCATGAAGGTTTGATAGAATTCAGCTTAGAAGCCATCTGATCCTGGACTCTTCTTTTTTGAAAGTTTTTTTTTATTATTATTATCTTTTCAATCTCAATGAGTGTGCTAGGTTTGTTTAGGAGATTAACCTGCTCTGAGTTTAGCTTTGGTAGATAGTATGTGTCCAGGAATTTATGCATTTCCTCCATATTATCCAATTTTGTGGAGTACAAGTTTCTGAAATAAGTCCTGATGATTCTCCCAATTTTACTTATGTCTGTTATGATCTCTCTTTTTCATTTCTTAGTTTCCAATTCATTAATTTCTTCTCTGATCTTAATTATTTCTTTCCATCTGGAGCTTTTTGGGTTGGATTCTTCTTGCTTTTCCAGTGCCTTTAGGTGGATGGTTAGGTTATTGATTTGGGATCTCTCTGTCTTTGTTATGAAAGCATTTAGTGCTACAAATTTTCCCCTGAAGACCACCTTCTTTGTGTCCCATAAGTTTTGGTACAATGTGTTCTCATTGTCATTCATTTCTAGAAATTTCACAATTTCATTTCTTGTTTCTTCCACTACCCATTTATTGTTTAAAAGTGTGCTATTCAGTTTCTAGGAGCTGATGGGATTCTTGGTGGGTCTTTTGTTGTTAATTTCTAGCAAAATAGCATTGTGATCTGATATCATGCAGGGAATTATGTCAATCTTCCTAAATATGTGGAGGCAGGCTTTGTGACGCAGTATATGATCTATTTCAGAGAATGTTCCATGGGCTGCTGAGAAGAATGTGTAGTTTGTGGATTTGGGATGGAATGTTCTGTAAATGTCCGTTAGGTCTAAGTAATCTATGGTTTTGTTGAGCTGTCTTACTTCCCTGTTGAGTTTCTGTTTGAATGATCTATCTATTACTGATAATGGTGTATTGAAGTCCCCAACTATGATGATGTTGGTGGTTATTTCTATTTTATTGTCAAGTAGGTTTTGTTTTATGAGCTGTGGTTGCTCCTGTGTTTGGTGCATAAAGATTTATGATGGTGATATCCTCTTGATGGATCATTCTCTTGATAAGTAGGAAGAGGCCTTTGTTGTCTTTTTTGATTATTTTTGGTTTGAATTCTATTTTATCTGATATTAGTATAGCTACACCTGCTTGTTATTTATGCCAGTTTGCTTGGAATGTCGTTTTCCACCCTTTCACCCTGAGGAGGTGCCTGTCTTTAGTGGTGAGGTGGGTCTCTTGAAGACAACAGATTGAGGAGCCTAATTTTCTGATCCACCCTGTTACCTTGTGTCTCTTGATAGGTGAATTAAGGCCATTAATATTTAGGGTAATGACTATGAGGTTTGGTTTGATCTGCCATATGGTATTGGCATATGTGGTTTGGTGTTATTATGGACTTTGAAGATTTTTGTGCCTTCCCTGAGTTTGGTTATTGTGATCTGCTTCTTATAGGCATTTGAGGTTGATTATTTGAATCTTCTGTGTGGAGAATTTCCTGAAATACTCTCTGTAGGTTTGTTTTCGTGTTCATATAATTGTAAAGCTGAGTTTTGTCATGGAAAGTTTTTCTTTCATCATCTATTATGAGGGATACTTTTGCTAGGTAAAGTAGTTTGGGTTGGAAGCCATAGGTTCTTAGACATTGCAGTGTTCCATTCCAGGCTCTTCTGGCTTTCAGGGTTTCCGTTGAGAATCTGAAGTAATTCTGATGGGATCACCTTTAAAAGTGATGTACTTTTTTTCCCTATCTGCTTTAGGATTTTTCTTTGGTGTCAATGTTTAGAGTCATAATGACAATATTACTTGGAGAGTGTCTTCTTTGGTCCAATCTGTTTGGAGTTCTGTTAGCTTCTTGTATCTTGATGGGCCTTTCTTTTCAGAGAGTGGGAAAGTTTTCTTAGATTGTTTTGTTAAATAAGTTCTCCATGCCTTTGGTCTGAATTTCTTCCCCTGCTGGTGTTCCCATGATCCAAATATTAGGACATTTAAGGATATCCCACAAATTAATTCACAGAAAATTTTGAATTTATTGAAACTTTTGAACTCTCAAACTGTTTCTTCTGTCTTGTCTTCAGATCTGAGTCTCAATCCTCTACATGGCTGACTCTATTCTTGAGAGCTTCTAAAGAGTGTTGGGCTTATTCAATTAGGTTTGCATTTTCTACTACTTTTCTATGTATAGTTTCCATCGCTTTGTCAAGTTCCATTTTCAAATCATTTTCTGATTTTCTTGATTCTTCTTGGAATTCATCCATGCATTTCTTTATGTCTTCATTTAACATCGCCAGCTGATTTTTGAGGTCCTCTTTTTTTTCACTCTCCTTTATAACTGTCTTTGAACTCCGTCCATTTTCTTATCTATTAAGGTCTAGTCTAGTGATGGCAGCATCCATATGATTATCAGTCCTTTGTTGCTTTTCTGCAAGTTTTACCAGTTGCTTGGTCATGGTTGCATTGCTCATAGCTTTATTTTGGTGTTCTGATCCTAATGTCTCTTCTATGTTTTGATTAGAGACATTCAATGTAGGACTGCGCGATCTTACTGAATTTGCTTGCATTTGATATTTCATGTTATTTCTTTTGCACTGTGTCTGCCCATCACAGTGTATAGGCAGGGAGAGTAGGTCTGTGGTCTCTATGGGCAGGGGGCGGGCCTGAGCTCACACGTGGACAAGCAGACAGGCAGAGTGGTCCTAAGCTCACGTGTAGGTGGTCGGGCAGAGCAGTCTGGGTCTGGGCCTGAGCTCGCATGTGGATGGGCGGCCCGAGCAGCAAGCGGACAGGCTGGCAGAGCAGGCTGAGCTCACATGAGCGGATGGGCAGCATGGGCCTAATCTCTCGTGCCCACAACAGGCAGATGGGCAGATCGAGCCTGAGCTTGTGCGGGGCAACGTGTGGAGCCAGCCTGAGGTCATGCATGGACGGGGTTAGCAGGGCAATCGCCCCTGTACAGTGAGGCACGTGGAACTCTGCTGGCCTGAGTCCCGTTTCCTGCAGTAAGTGCAGAAGTATCCTGAGTCTTGGACTATGGCTAGGGCAGCTGCTTGGGGGCGATTAGGGGACTGGTGGACTACCCGAGAGTGAGGGAATCAGCCAATTCCCTTTTAATTTCCTCTCCGTGCCCTCCCACTGGTGATCTATTAGAGATTGTTCTCCCCTTAAAGACCCAGTGAACCCTTAATGCCTTGCCTTTCCTTCCCGGGGAGGTGCAGCGTGGTTAGGCAAATGCCATCTTGACCAGAAGTCCTGTTTATAAGTTTTTTATTCTGTGTATTTACATGGTCCACTCTCATGACCATATTCCATGTTCTGAATAAATCACATAGTATTTAATAAAAAATAAATTAAACTGTCACACAAACCAACTGCTGAACTCTGGACATTTATATAAGGGAACACTTATATGAGAACATTTACATACACAAAAATTTATACAAAAGTTGATAGCATTTCATTCAGAATAGTCTAAAACTGAAACCATCTAGATATTACTAGTCCTAGAATATACTCAGCAATAAGCATAAACAATTGGTTCACTCAAAAACATGGGTGCACTGGGCTTGGTGTCACATGTCTATCATCCCAGCACTGAGGAGGTGGAAACAGAAGGATTACAGTCCAAGTCCATCCTGAACTACATAGCAAGAGCCAGTCTCAAAATTCAAAATAAAAACAACTTGAATGAATCGCTAGAAAGCTAGGCTGAGCCAAAACAAAATGACCCACTCCAAGAGGTAGATGGTTCTATTCACAATATGGGGAGGATGGTCCATTCACAAGAGGTGGGTGTTTCCATTCACAAGAGGTGGAGGATGGTCCATTCACAAGAGGTGGGTGTTTCCATTCACAAGAGGTGGGGATGGCCCATTCACAAGAGGTGGGTGTTTCCATTCACAAGAGGTGGGGATGGCCCATTCACAAGAGGTGGGTGTTTCCATTCACAAGAAGTGGAGGATGGTACATTCACAAGAGGTGGGTGTTTCCATTCACAAGGACAGAAGTAGAAAACCGATTAGTTGTTGCCAGTCAGGAGGAGATGAGAGAGATGGGCAATGGGTGTGGCTTCCTAAAAACCAAAAGAAGAATGCTATTGGCCAGGGAAACATGCTGTATCTTGACTGCCTGTGTCAATATCCTGGTTGTGATACTGGACTACAGTTTTTTAAGACTCTACCACAGAAGAGTGAGTAAACAGTGAAATGAAGCATCTTGGTATTATTAAACTGTGAATTAATAATTACCTCCCCCCCAAAATACAAAATGCATGAGCCAGTCAACACCACAGCTTGAACTCAATGACTAAATATGACAAGCCATGTGCATCCATGGCATTTGTGGCAAAGTCAAATATCTACAGGGTCCAGCAGTCAATGCAAACATAATTTAAAAGACTCTGGGTCCCATCAAATCTAGCTTTTCTTTTTCTACTTTTGATAGAAATACAAACACATTATTATGTCACCACTAACAGCCTGACAGGAATGGAATCCCTATCTGGAGCTATGAAGAGGTGAGGTCCACTGGGGCCTTTAAGAGGTGATTAGGAAGCCAGACTGGTGGCACATGCCTGTAAACCCCAGAAGTAGGAGGGATGAGGCTGGAAGACTGCAAGTTCAAGGCTAGCCTGGACTACACAGTAAGACCCTGTGTCAAGCAAGCAGCAAAAATGATTATCTAGAGAGGGGCTGTGTTACAAAAGCCAGTTTGGCTCCAACTTTTTAATACACCCTCTCACCATGCCATGCCTTTAGGACTCTGTAGAGTCCCCATCAGAAAGACAATCTCACCTGATAGGGTTCCTTGAAGGGCGTTCCTAACCTCCCAAATGGTATGAAGTAACTTTCCATTTCTTATAAATTTCTCAGTCTATGGTATTCTGTTACACTTTAATAACTATCCGACTAAGATAGCTACTATCAGGACATCCAAATGGATGCTCAGTAATAAGTAACCAGGAACACCTGCCTCTGAGAAGGAGCTTGACAGGGGAAGGTGTTCCCCTTGCCAAGCACACAGCCAGTAACTAATCTCGACACCATGGGAACGTTCAGTGTGTTGCTAGGCATTTCTGTTTTTCAGAGGACAGACATTTGAGTTTTCAATAAAGCATCTCTAAAATTTTGGCTTATAATCAATTACAGTGACATCAAGAGCAAAAAATGAAAAGAAAACAGCAACAAAAGGCAGTGTTGGCTATCGCCACAGTGTTAGGGATAAAGCATGTTGGGCCCAAGTTCAAACGCTTGCAGGACAAGTTCCCAGTGGCCAATTGCTGGCAGCCTCAGAATCTTATTGATAGGACACACAGTGTTGCCCTTACCTGTGCATTTCAATAATTCTAGCAGCCAGGGACTTGGCATAAATCCTATGAGCACCACAACAACAAAATTGTCATATTCTAATCCCCTCTTCTCTGAGAGCATGACGGGCCAATCATCACCAGGGTCTGTCTATACATAGTTTTGCTCTCACAACTGCACTCGAAGCAAGAATAGCTTCACTCAAGATTTATTAAGCATATACACACTACGTCTTTTACTTGAAACTTCCATGTATGCAATCCTGTTTGACTTCCAATAAATCCTCTGTGGAAAATGGCACTGTCTCCAGTGTTACGGAAGCTGAGCTGAAGGAGCACAGTAACCCTTGCCAAAGCTGTAAGAAAGAGCAACATGGACTCTTAAGACATAAATGCATGTTTTTTCCTCCTGCTGCATCTCATAGCAGTCCCATTTTATTGCATCAGTTCGGACCCCTTTTATAACTGATTCCAAAACCTATCTGAATCTTTGTTCCTTAAAAGTGCTCAATCCTAACCAATTTTCAGTTTAAGGAGTCAACCATCATCTTGAATGCCACATCTTATCGGCGTAAGTTGATGAAAGTAAGTTACAGTTAGGTTGGCCCACTTGGCTCTCTCCCAATTAAACAGAATGCTTAAACTAGCTTAGTAATTCACTTTTCTTTCATTTAAGTTCTTTCAAGCTCATAAATTCAGAAACCACATCATACAGATATAATCATCTCTGATCTCAGCACGAATTATGATTAATTTATCATAATTTCTATATTCATGGTGAAAGAATTAACAGCTAGAAATGAGGAACTTTGTCCAAGTTCATGTGGTAAGTAGTGTATGCAAACTTCTAAGAGCCACTTTATTACTTAACGCACAAATGTCCTTTAAGGATCTCAGAGCCATTGTTTTCTCACCAGGATCATTGAAAGACAATATGATGGAGGGAACACTTGTCTCAAGTCCTTGGAGAATATGCATGTGATAAATTAAGATGGGGGCATTAATATCCAGTCAGAATGTAGACAGGAGCGAAAAGAGGACGTACAAAGATCAACTGGTGTGTCAATATGTTTGACCAGCCCAAATTTGAATAGCACCCCTTTTGGAAGTAATCACTGACAATCACCATTCATTGATTCCTACTATCAATAAAAAAGTAAGAAGAGGGCTAGAGGAATGGCTTAGTGGTTAAGGCATTTGCCTGCAAATCCAAAGGACCCAGGTTCAATTCCCCAGGACCCACGTTAGCCAGATGCACAAGGGTGTACACATGTCTGGAGTTCACTTGCCGTGGCTGGAGGCCCTGGCACACCCACTCTCTCTCTCTGTCTCTCACTCTCCCCCCCCTTTCTCTGTCAAATAAATAAATAAAAATAAAATACTTTTTAAATTTTTTATTTTATTTTTTATTTATTTATTTGAAAGCGACAGACAGAGAGAGAAAGAGGCAGATAGAGAGAGAGAGGGAGAATGGGTGGTGCACCAGGGCCTCCAGCCACTGAAAAAGGAACTCCAGACGCGTGCGCCCCCTTGTGCATCTGGCTAACGTGGGTCCTGGGGAATGGAGCCTTGAACCAGGGTCCTTAGGCTTCACAGGCAAACGCTTAACCTCTAAGCCATCTCTACAGCCCAAAATAAAATATTTTAAAAAGGAAGAAAAATATTTTGAAAGGAAATCTTTAAAATATTTCCTATTATTACCTTTTATGAGATGTGGAAACATTTTTTTTCAAGCAACTAAAGCCAGGGCAATCATAGGTGTTCTTAAGGGGAAAAAGGGAGAGAAGATACAAGAGGGGAAGGGAGGGGAATGGAAGGGGAGAGGATAGGCAAGGGAGGGGAGAGGAAGAGGAGGGGGGAAGGGAAAAGAAGAGAGGAAGAGGAGAGGAGAGGAGAGGAGAGGAGAGGAGAGGAGAGGGACGGAAAGGAAAGGAAAGGAAAGGAAAGGAAAGGAAAGGAAAGGAAAGGAAAGGAAAGGAAAGGAAAGGAAAGGAAAGGAAAGGAAAGGAAAGGAAAGGAAAGGAAATGAAAGGAAAGGAAAGGAAAGGAAAGACTCCACTATGCACTGCTGGCTTTGAAGTTTGGATAGACCATTATCCAGGTACACCAACAAGGACAGTATCTAGGCACTAGGAAGACAAGAAACAGATTTTCTTGAATACCTCACAGAGGAAGGCAGAATAAGACACATTTCATGTTTCTATAATTCTATTACATCTCTATTGCTCAAGCCACCAAGGCTGTAGAAATTTCTTTCAGCACTGATAGCAAACTATGCTCTCAAATTTCCTACTCATGAAAAAACAAACAGGAAAAATGTGTTGGCTATACACAAGCTATGACTCAGGAGAGGTTAGGTAATCCGTCCAAGATTATGTTGCTTTGGATATGAAATGCTTTGGATATGAAAGGCCAGTGCGTTGAAGGCCTGGTTCTCAGTCTGCAGTGCTATTAGGAGGTAAGGGAATGTGATAGAGAAAAGTTAGGTCATTTGGGGCATATCTTTGGAAAGGATATTGGAACCCATGTATTCCTTTCTCTCCTTACCTCCCAGCCACCATGAGGTAAACAGACCTCTTCCACTGCACACCAGCCACAATGATTTGTGTCATTATGACCAAGTTTCCTTGGACTAAATCATATTATTGTCCAAAATGATTTATCTTAGTAATTTGTTATACCAATAAAAAGCTATAGGGCTGGAGAGGTGGTTTAGCGGTTAAGCGCTTGCCTGTGAAGCCTAAGGACCCCGGTTCGAGGCTCGATTCCCCAGGACCCACGTTAGCCTGATGCACAAGGGGGCGCACGCATCTGGAGTTCGTTTGCAGTGGCTGGAAGCCCTGGTGCGCCCATTCTCTCTCTCTCTCTCTATCTGCCTCTTTCTCTCTCTGTCTGTCGCTCTCAAATAAATAAATAAAAATAACAAAAAAAAACTTTTTTTTTTATAAAAAGCTAAATAGGCCAGGCATGGTGGCACATGCCTTTAATCCCAGAATTTGGGAGGCAGAGTTAGGAGTATTGCCGTGAGTTCAAGGCCACCCTGAGACTACATAATGAATTCCAGGTCAGCCTGGGCTAGAGCGAGACCCTACCTCAAAAAAAAAAAAAGCTAAATAATATACAAATATAATTTTATGTATTAAAATTCTGGAGCATTTGATTAAAATTGATTTGACTTTAGGTAAAACAGAGCCAATTTTTTTTAAAAAAATCTTTTATTGACAATATAATTTTCCCCCCAGTCTCTCTATCAGCAGGAACCCAGGCGCACACATTCTCTGACCACTAATTTTCCATTGTCCTCACTGTGCCGTGCAGCTCCTTCTGCCGTCTCAAAAGCGTCTGGAAAACAAGGTGCTACCTTCCCTTCTTGTGTACTGCTCAGTGCTGTAACAGCTGCACTACAGAGGGAAAACTCTGGTCTTGGCTGGTCATAGGAACTCCAACACACCCAGCTGCTGGAGGAGATATGCCAAGTGCAGCTCCTCTCTAGCTCAAGCCAGTACCGTGGCACCGGCCCGTGACTAGAACTCCCTAAGTGCCGCATCAAGGAGTGTGTGAATCAACAGGCGAGTGAATGAATGAACTAATGAAAAATGCAGCACTGCAGACACCCACCATGAACTGCAAGGCTATACAATCCATCCCAATATCTAGAACTCCGTGAATGGCTCTCTGAATCCACACATTTTTTCATGAAAGTAATAAAGCCAGGAGAAATAGCCTGTGATGGGAATGCAGAGGTCTATGGCATTTTGTGCTAATCCTGTTCATTTCAGTATATTGTAAAATAACCCCTTGGACCCGGGAATACTTGACATGACCTTAAATAAAATCACTGTGATGAAAGGTCAAAAATTGATATTCTAGATCTGGAACTCCTAAGTCCACCGTCAAATAGGCCAGCTTAAGCTAGTAACTTTTTCTCTAGGCATCCCTTTCCTCATATTTCAGGAAATCCATATTGAACCAGCTTTGGAGAATCACTGTGAAGCATGAACTGGACAGGACATGTGAGACACGGGCAGTGTAAACCCGTACCCTAGGATGCAGTATCCTTGCTTGGTACTGTTTCCTTAGATGTGTGTGACACAGACACCTCCCACGTCTGTGATCCCAGTCTTTGCTGGGCTGAAGCTGACGGGAGGACTGATGTTCTGGGTGTGGTAAGACTGAGAGATGCTGTGCCACACAGTTACTTGACAATACAAGCAGTACACTCAAGGAAGACATTCCCTGCTATGACTTGACTGTGCTGATGTAACTGGAAGAATGTACTCCTTTTCTTCTGAGAATGTTCATACTTGAAGATACTGTAATTTGGCTATAATTCCCTCTCATTACTTTATTTGGTCCTTACTTCCCTGTCCTATTCCATGGAACCCTTCCTCTTCCCAACTAGTCCCTCGTATTTTGATTTTTTTTTTTTTTTTTTGGTTCCTCCTTCATCATCCATGTCGCGGTGTTTATTGGCCCAATATTGTGCAGGTCTTGTGTTGGTAATGGTAAGTGAAGTCATGAATGTACCAGTCAATTCATGTCTGGAGAATACTGTCCCCAAATCTTCCTCCCCATTCCCTGGCTCTAACATTATTTTTCTCCCATTTGCAATGTCCCCTTAGCTAATGTTTACTTGTTTTAGATGTTTGGATATGTGGATTCTGAAATTCCTTTTGACACTGGCTGTATGACTTTGAATAAATCATCTCATGTCCTTGTACTAAATTTCCTCGTAGATAAAGGGGGACAACAGTGATAATAAGGTACCTCTCGTGTCCTTGCACTACATTTCCTCATAGGAGAAAGAGGACAGCACTGATAGTAATTCCCAAATATCTAGGACATATAGAAAGCAAGTTTCTTTAAAGCAACATGCAATGTGAGTGTCACTTGTCAAAAACAAAGGCACAGTGCGTATGGGCAGCTCCGTCGCTGCTCCTCCTGGAGCCCGTTCATGTGCATGTGTCCTTCTTCAACTGGGACTCAAACCAACTTCTATGCCTCACAGACTACTCATACCCACCAACTATGTATTTGGCAAGTTGTTAGGGGACTCGCAACTCAGTTGTTTCCTTTGGTAGGAGACTGGACCTCTCTGCTATTCTGCCAGAAGACCAAGTCTCTAATGGTCAAAGCTTCCTCCAGATTACTTCACAGGGGAGTTTCCTCAAGGGGCTCCAAAAAAAGGTTATAAAACTCTGGTGGGTCTTTTATTCTCTTTGCAACAAAGGAACCCATCAGAGTCTGCATTGACACACTCAGAAGCTCTCCTATCTTAAAAATACAAAGCAAAACTGTAATGCTCAACATCTACTCATGGGCACAAGAAGGGAGATGGCATAAGACGTATAGATTACTAAAGTGGTGGGAGAATTTCGATAATGGCCAGACCTGATGGACATGAACACATCCTTAACAAGTGCTGCTTGCTAAAATTTCAACTGATGAAACATCACACCATCCTACCAATGCCCGCTCCTGCAGGAAACTGGCCCTGTCTGGAATCCCATCCTCAGATCGCTGGCCCTAAACTAACAGGATACGATAGTCTAGTGCTAAAGTTAAAGATTAACCAAGCAAGGAACTTTTGCCAAGTTAGAGGAGACTCAGTGTTCCAAAAACTCAGAAGACCCAAGAAATATATAATCTTGCTATACAGTGTACACTCAAGGACGGTTTCATATTTCTTCTGGCATCTGCCTATCATTGTGGAACTGGATACAAAACCATTATGTTGGATGGTACTGGCCTCAGTTGAAAATACTGAGATTTCTTTTTTTTTATTTTAATTATAATTATTTTTTGTTTTAGAAAAGATCACTGTAGTATTTCAACAAAACTTGTCTGGTTACTTTGATTCAGCCAAACCATAATTAATTCTCATAATTCTTTCAGATTACAGGGATATTTATTGTGATCATCCCCCTAGATTCTTAATCTCTATGTCCTTGTTTTAATGCGGAAGGTTCTATGAGGCTAATGCTGGGAACCGCATATCTATCATTCCCTCCTTCACTACAAAGCAAAACTGTTTCACAGGTAATGTAATGTGTTTAATTAAAATTCTGATTCCGCTTCCCTTGTAGCTAAGGGAAACTTTAGGCTCTGCTCATAGCTAATGTGACAAAAGCATATATTTCTAGATGGAGAGATGGGCTTCATGAGCTTTAGACTATGCCTATTCTGTCCTGGGCAATGTAAAGGAGGAGGTTAAGCCAGCCTCCTTTTTGCAGTGAGAATGAGAGTCATATGCTGAAGATGGGAGGATTCAGAGATGGGAGATCTAAGTTCATGGTGTCCTCAGTGCTAAGGCTGTGCAGGGTTCCTATTAGGGAATCTTGTATGACTTACGCCAGGTTAGTTATGAATCTGATTATACAAAGCTGAGCACATCCCCGAGGATGGCATTTGATTCCTGGATCCTTTTGGCCACTATTTTGTGCAGGTGAGAGCCCAGAAGATAATGAGACAGGCAGTCTTACTTCCCTTTTTCCTTTTGTTTTTGAAAGTGAGAAACTAAGCTTTTCCTTAAATGAGTTCCATTAAGCCATAAGAATCCAGGGACTGTTTTTGTTTTGTTTTGTTTTGTTTCTGTTTTTGCAGAAATAAATCAGATGTTTTGTGTACTGTGCACTATACAGTTTCTTAATGAAAGCAAAAAAAAAAAAAAAGTGTTCTTGTAGTAGCAGATCTTGACTCATTGGCATTCTTCAAGAGGATGTGAGGATGGTGACCCACATGATAGTAAAAGGCTTTTTGATTAACTTTCTTCCAGTGTATACTGTCTGTCCTAACAACGTAAATAAGTGATCAAACAAATATTGCAAGCCCCTATTTCCCAGACACCTGTTCACCTTCTGCCCTAATTCCCATTTCTGAGAATAGTTGACATTTACAGCAACAAATATTAAATGTAATTGCAGGGAAATTCTATTAATTATACATGATCATTCTCATCGATAGCTAAATAAATAGGAAGTTTTTCAAATTTCTAAGGTCCTATGTCCTAACCAAGTAGACATTACTGTTCCATAGCATAGCTTTGTCAGAAGGACATGAGAATATGTAACAACCATTTTCAGATTATCCTAAACGTCCTTTGCTTGCCAAAGAAAATGACTATCTGTATCAGTTTCCACCTTATAGCAGGGAAAACACAAGACCAGAAGCAGCTCATGGGAGGAAATGGTTTACTTTGGACTTAGAGATTCCAGGAAAAGCTTCGTCATGGAAGAAGGTGGCTCACCACATCATACATCCATAGCAGAGTAACAGAACTCCCGGCACCAGCAAGCATGAGCTGACTCTGAACACACACCTGAGGGCTGGACTCAAATCCAATCCCTGGTGACACACCTCCTCTAGCAAGGCTCCGCGTGCTGCAAGATTTATGTACGATGTTTATTCACTCAAAAATAGCTGTGGGCATGAGAACATCTAAAATCAAACCACTACAGATACCAACTAGCATTACTCATGAATTCCCAAAGGTATAGAATCTTACATTACAAGGAATGAACAACAGCCACCACATTAACACCTAACACTGTGTTCAAAGTATTATGATCTTTCCACCCATGATCACATCCCCAACTCATTGAGTATTACAGTCAGCCTGCCCATGATCACATCCCTAACTCAGGTATTATAGTCAGCCTGCCCATGATCACATCCCTAACTCAGGTATTACAGTCAGTCTGCTCATGATCACATCCCTAACTCAGGTATCACAGTCAGTCTGCCCATGATCACATCCCTAACTCAGGTATTACAGTCAGTCTGCCCATGATCACATCCCTAACTCAGGTATTACAGTCAGCCTGCCCATGATCGCATCCCTAACTCAGGTATTACAGTCAGCCTGCCCATGATCACATCCCTAACTTGGGTATTACAGTCAGTCTGCTCATGGTCGCATCCCTAACTCAGGTATTACAGTCAGACGACAGTCAGTCTGCCCATGATCACATCCCTAACTTAGGTATTACAGTCAGTCCGCCCATGATCACATCCCTAACTCAGCTATTACAGTCAGTCTGCCCATGATCACATCCCTAGCTCAGGTATTACAGTCAACCTGCCCATGATCACGTCCCTAACTCGGGTATTACAGTCAGCCTACCCATGATCACATCCCTAATTCAGGTATTACAGTCAGTCTGCCCATGATCACATCCCTAACTCAGGTATTACAGTCAGCCTGTCATGATCACATCCCTAACTCAGGTATTGCAGTCAGCCTGCCCATGATCACATCCCTAACTTAGGTATTACAGGCAGTCTGTTCGTGATCACATCCCTAACTTGGGTATTACAGTCAGTCTGCCCATGATCACATCCCTAACTCAGGTATTACAGTCAGCCTGCCCATGATCACTTCCCTAACTCATCTTGTTCCATGAACATAGAAAAAAATTAACAGAGTGCAAACCATGTCCTGGAGCATCACTGTGAGGTCTATGGATAAAGTGGCCTCACTGACTCCAGGAGACAGTTAAAGGAGCCAAAGGTAAGTACAATTTTCAGAATCGCCTGTCAAGGGAAATATAAGAGGAATGGGACTCCTTGAAGAAATGTAGAAGGATCCTCTGATGGGTGTGAGTGAACACTAGTGTCTAGATTATATAAGAAAGCTAATCAATGGGGAATGGGTACTTGAGTACAGAAATGTATAAATGAATTGACAGGATAAATGCTAAACTCATATAGGCCACGGATGGTTAGTTTTTAAATGACCTCATACAAATACAGGTATAGTGTTCAGAAGACACCATGTAGGGATAATGCTCAGAAAGTAGCATAAGTAAATTAGGAGACATGCAAGGCTATTTGTAACCAAATTAATAAAACCAAAATCAACCCTCAGATTGATGAAACTAGTTGTTAAAAAAAAAAACAATTTCATCATGGTATTAAACGCAGTATTACTAGAATTACAGAAAATCTCAGCACAAAACAATATATAAAAGTCATGATACAGTTATTCACCTTAAGCAATAATTACATGGCATGCAAAAACATGAAAATAGCTGGGAATGGTGGCGCACAACTTTAATCCTAGCACTCAGGAGACAGAGGTTGGAGGGTCGCCAGAAGTTTGAGGCCAGCCTGAGACTGCATAGCTAATTCTAGTTCAATCTAGCCTAGAGCAAAACCTTACTTTAAAAAAAAACCATGAAAATATGAACCAGAAGTAGAACAAACAGCAAGGAGAGTTGAAAATTATACAGATGATGAAAAAAAAGCAGAGAGAAACAATAAGAGTCAATTTAGAGACCCTGGGTTAGATCCTCTGCCTCCCCTGCCTGAAAAAAAAATGTAGTTCTAAACACAATCTTCATGTCCTTCTTAAAGATAATATTAAAAATATATGTTATAAAATACCCAAATAATAAAAAATAAAGAAATATTATAAAACACCAAAATAGGCTGGAGGAATGGCTTAGAGGTTAAGGCATTTACCAGCAAAGCCAAAGGACCCAGGGTCAATTCCCTAGGACTCATGTTAGCCAGATGTACAAGGGGGCATATGTATTTAGAGTCTGTTTGCAGTGGCTGGAGGCTACAAATGGCTATGCCCATTCCCTCCCTCTCTCTCTCTCCCTCTCTCTCCCTCTCTCTCTCTCTCTCTCTCTCTCTCTCTCTCTCTCTCTCTCTCTGTCAAATAAATAAATAAATAAATATAAAATATTTTAAAAACCACCAAAATAATAAAAGAAAAAAAGAATGAGAGAAAATAAATAATATTTTAAAAGATCCAAGGCAAATGTTCATAGTTGGTAACTACAAGATTGAAGATGTAAAACATGCCAGATGGTATTAGTGTCAACACACCAGAAACTGTAAAAGAAAATATCTTTATAGATAGATCTTGTCATTGCAACAAAAGTTAGTCAAAATGAGGGAGAGATGGAGGGTGGGAAGAAAACAGAGGGTGAAGAGAAGGAGGGCAGATTAGTGAGCTGAAAGTTAATATTAAGTATACTAACATACATACAATTGGAGTCCCAGGAAAAGGGAGAGAAGCTAGAAGGTCTGGAGTTGGTTTTAATAACTAGCGGCTGTGGTGATGTGAATATTAAGTGTCCCCCACAGCCTTATGTGCTTGTGATTAATCCCCAGGTGGGGACAATTTTGGGGGAAAAGCCTTGGTCAGGAAGGTGTGTCACTGGAGGGGGCACCTTCAGATTTATTAGCTCAGCTCCAAGCTCACAACTGAGATGACTTCCACCCAGATATGCAGTAAGACCCTGGTCATGCTATGTTTTTCCCACCATGATCAAATTTCCCTTAGAGTCTTTAAGTTTAAGTAAACCATTTCCCCACATAAGTTGATTTTGGTCAGATGATTTTTCCCATCAATGACAATGTAACTGTGACAGAAAATTAGTACTGAGAAGTGAGGGGTTTGCTATAAATAAATTAAATTAATAAACATAAACACAAACAAACTGACTAGGTGGTTTTTTTGGTGTTTTTGAACTTATTTGTGGGGAGGAATATTAAAGAATTTGAAACTTTGGAGTAGAGAATCCTTACAGTGCTGTGGGCAGAGCTTAGCGGGACATTCTGGTGAGAATTTGAAAGCCCTAAATAGAGAGAGAAGAGTTGACTGTGAAAGCTTACTTGTGAGGTTGTAGAGGAGAAGGAGAACTTCTGCAACTGGGACAGAAGCAGTATTTGTAAGGGGCTGCCTACTATGCCTGTTTCCTGAGAACTTAAGCAAAGTTGAGTGTAAAAGTAATGGACTGATGTGTTTGATGGGGAAAGCAGCAGAAAGATATGAAAGATATGAAGCTTTAAAAGAAAGAAATGAATGTTACTGGCTAAAGAATTCATCCCAGTTGAGCTGAAATTGTTTGAGAGAATACTACCATTGAGATTGGGCCAGCTGTTCTTCATTGGGACAGTAGGAGGAGTTCTTAGTCTTATGAAAATAGGACACCTCAAGAAAACAGTGCTGAAGGCATTTCCTATTCTTCAAAGTCAGCTTCGATTATCATTCAAAGTGGGGATGATCATTCCCACTTTGAATATCAAATTCGGTAGCCCACCTGGTCCTGTTTTTGGAAGTATGACCAATGCAGTAAAGAGAGGGTACTTGGATTTGCAACATGGTTCTTTTAGGAGATGACCCTTAGGCAATATGTGCAAGGTCATAGTTTCTGCACAGAGGCCATAAGTGTCCATCACATGTAGCTATGAGGTTGATCCATGGGTTGCAGTAGAGACCCCAGGATTGGGGGGATGACAGGACTGTGGGATGGTTGCTAAGTAAAGCTGTTTGTTCTGGTTCAGGTAGATCTTTCCATAAATCCAGCGGCTAATGTTGGAGGGGTGGAATTTGGAGCACAGAGGTTTTACCTTGGGTCCCAGGTGCCGGCCATGGGACTACAACATTGATGCTTGCCCTGCTTGTTTTCTACCTTGCACTGGTCCATTCTTTCCTTGTTATACCTTCTTTTATTTCAGTGGCAGTGCTTACTCCATGCTGTTTTGTTTTAGGAGTGTTTACTTGTGGTTTTATTTTTATAGGCTCACAGTTAGACTGTCTTAGATGAGACTTTGGGTTTTTGAACAGTTGGAGTTGATAAAGACTATGGGGATTTTTTAAACTGGAATGAGTAAACTTTGCATCATGAGATAGTCATGAGTCTGTGGGGGGCAAGGGCTGAGTTCAGTGGTTCGAACGTTCAATGTTCCACGAGTTTGTGATTAATCCTCATACCCACTCCCCAGCTGGTAGAAATTTGGGAGGCAGAGCCTACCTGGAGGAATGTGTCCCTAGGGGTGAGCCTTGAAGTCCTTTTTGGTAGAGGTAGCTCAGTATTGATTCTTCCTGCCATGTTCTCTCTGCCAAGATGAAGCTACCACTTGAGATTGTAAACAAACAAAAAAAAAAACTCTTACCTCCAGTTTTCTGCTTTTGGTCAGGTGTTTTGTCCCAAAAGTGAGAAAGTAAATATAATAGCAATCAACCACTATTTTCACATTTAATAGTATTCATAAACTCACATATTAAAGGACATAACATATCTCAAAGAGAAGAAACAAAGTGAATGAGATCAAGAATAAACTAAAAAAATTAATGACAAGTAAATATTTGAACTCTCCATGGGCACATTCAAAAAGAAAAAAAATCCACATAGTTGGAAGCAAGGACACATTTTAAGTACATAAAGCCAAAAATAAGAATGATAGCAAACTTCTCATCAGAAACTGTCATACACAGGAAACTAAGAAGAGATAGCTTAAGCCTTTCAAAAGGATGCTTGTTTTGCATGTGTGTGGTGGAGTAACAAGAATTCTGTGTAAAATGAAAATACCTAACAAAAATGCATTTTATTTTAAAATGCCAAAATAAATAATAACTGTAAAAGTAATAAATGCAAAGTAAAGATTCTCTCAGCTGAACAGATCCATTAACAACAGGCATGCTCTATTAAGCTGTCTTGAGACCACTCAAGAAAATTAGGGCACATCTAAAAACATCAAAGATGAGAAAATAATGCTGGGTAAAAGTTTTGATATATATGAAAAATAACAACAGTAGTCAATAAGTGCTTTCCTATTTTGACATACTTTTAAGCTGATTGAATGTTTCACTAAAAAAAAAGTAATATATTGTAATAGGAATGTTTAATACAAAGGAAGGGGTGGAATGAAACACACTATTATCAGCTTGTCACAGTAGACTGTGAAATGTGTGCACTATTCCTTCTAGCATTGCTAATGAAGACAGAGGCAGAGCAAAGCAAAGAATGTATTAGTCTTCAGTGATCCAATAGTGAGGACCAAATTAGATAAAACTATGCATTCTATTTTTGGTAAAACATGGAGGAAGAAAGAAAGGTTAAAAGTGAACAAAGAAGAAACAAAGAACAAGATGGCCAAACACAATCACACTGAAGATCACATGAGTGCACACACTTCAATTCAAAGGTGCCCAGTATTTGGTGGAGAAGCTTAATCCTAAAATCATTGGCTCCAGCTGATAAACCTCAGAACTAGTACTTGGTTCACCGCCACACTGGGTTGTTGGTCAGGGAGGCCTAAGTGGTCTCCTAAACAATGCTGGCCATTGCCAAAGGAGTTTTCTACCTGCTAGAGCTAAAAGGTAACACCCTATTGCTGAAGACACCACAGGCAGGTGTCACAAAATACTGTGAGACCACGTTGGAACTCACAGGAAATTCAGCCTTCTCCTGGCAGACCCTCATGGTGCAGAGAAGCGCGATGGGAACTGCCAGAGGAAAAACACCAACAGCATGAATAAACGGGGGACCCTGCAAGCTACACAACTAATCAGACAGGCAAGAAATATGTACCTGTGCAATAGCAGCGCGCAGCCCAAACAGGTAACCAACTACCCTCTGATTGAATATGAGATATGCTCAGTAAGAAAGAACTTATGCCTGACATTGGGAACTAAGTCAGAACCCCATGACCAGAAAACTCATAGACCTGAGATAGAAGCCCCCAGCACTTTCTAGATAAGTAGAATGGTCATTGCACAAAAAAGAAATCTTTAAAATCACTATGTGATAGACATTGGGTTCCTTCTTAGGACCATAGATATCAATAGAGATAATGAACATCCTTAAATTACAGATCAAAAAAAAAATACTAACAAAACTTAAGTTACAATGCTCAAGACTACAGAATGTAATGGAGCTCTGAGTAGGCAGCAATAAATAAACATTTGTTCAATCCAATTGTTTTCCAATTGAATGTTTACAAGCCTATTTAACACAGTTATCGAATCTTTAAGTGGTTTCCCCACCAGACACTGGTGTATTGATTCTGCACAGCTTCTTGTTCTCTGACTTGTTGCTATCTTGAAATTGACCATGATGGGAGGAGGTCTCACAGCATAGATACTTAGACTTTATAAATATTTCCAGTCAGTTTTTAATATTTTATTTTTATTTTTTTATTGGAGAAAGTAAGAGGGGAGAGAGAGAGAGAGAGAGAGAATGACACACAAGGGACTCCAGCCACTACAAATGAACTCCAGATGCATGTGCCACCTTATGTATCTGGCTTTACATGGGTACTAGGTCTGGAGAGGTCGCTCAACAATTAAAGGTGCTTCCTTACAAAGCCTGACAGCCCTTTTTAGATTCTCCAGTACCCATGCAAATCCATATGCACAAAGTGGTGCATTAATCTGGAATTTGTGTGCAATGGCAGAAGGCCCTGGCATACCCATTCCTCTTCTCTCTCTCAAGCTCTCTCTCTGCTTGCAAATAAATAACAATATTTTTAAATCACTGTTGAGCTTTTAAGAAAAGCATATTTTATTGATCAGAAATATCTCATTGAATAAAGCAATATGAATTAAGCTCTTAGAATATTTCTCCTACAAGCTGGAGGTAGTGGCCATCACCCAAAATGTGACTTGTATATGTTCTCAGAAGCAGTTTCATCTGGCCTTCTTTACTCATTCATATTAAATCTACAACCAGCAATTGTGACAGTGATGCTTTTGTTGAAACCTGAACTACAAACTTCAGTTTGTTGCACATGCGGCGTTACTTACCATTTGACTTGATACAGAAACCAAAAGAAAATGCGTAAAGCAAAAGTAGGTTTCGGAAAATGTTGGGAATAATTATTGCTATCATTACCCTTTCTTATCAGCCCCGGTATGTTTAGAAACAAAGGTTTGCATTTGTATAATCAGGTCAGTCCCTTAAGGAACTCACATCAGCACCACAGCTTAGCTGAAGTTACTATATAAATATATATGCACTTGCCAAGCTGAATGAAAGCTGAGAATCACCTCCCCAACCCTCATCCCCTTCTGCTGTTCTGATACCCAATGCCTGGAGGACCTTTTGTCCCTCTAATGAGTCACCCACATGGGATTCTACATCACCTGAATGGTCATTTGTAAACGTTTCTCTGGGACAATGGCTGCTGACCATCTCTATGTCTCCTGAACAAGCAACATTTGCAGGTAAAAGACAGCTTTCCCCACTCCCAGGTGCGGGCACAAGTGTGCCTGCCCGGAAGCTGCCAGCTCCCTTCTTGGTAGCTGGGAGGCAGTCTTTGCTTCCCTCTGAGTCTGTGAGACTTGATTAAATGAGCTTGGTGAGATCAGGCCTTCAAGCAACTCTCACAGCTGGAGATGACATGGGTAATTTAAAACCTCAGACCATGAAATCTGCCTTGCGATTTCGTACTGTGGGGTGGGGAGGCGTCTGTGCAGAGAGGCTTTTTCTAATTGGCAAAACCAGAACTCAGAACCAGTTTCAAGCAGAAGGTGCAGGTTGTCCATGGTGCAAACACAGATCGTCTGTCTTTCGCGCAGATGGAGGCTCAGGAGCAGGAAATGAAAGAGCATGATGGGATCTGAGGGCATTGACCCCAAACAGATTTGTGTTAAATACTGCATTTGTCACTTACTGAAGGAACATGACCTTGAGGAATTCATTTTGTCTCTCTGAGCATTGATTTTTCTCACATTAAAATTCAGTTGGCCCAAGGACAGATAAAATGACACAGAACACCGAGTGCCATGTGTGAGACACTGAAAACACACTGCCTTTTATAACTGTGATTACGATTATTCTTGCAAACGTGACGTAAGCATCCATTGCTTATGGGAAGTAGACAAAAAAGGGGAGAGGTCCCCTAAAAATCTGCAGGATCTACATTAGAACTCAACATGCTATTCTTGACCCACCAATCAATCTATGACACCACTGTACCTGAATATGACCTAATTCTAGAATACTTACACATTAATATTGAGTGAAAACAACATTCCATCTACCAGTAGGTGGATGAGTTACCTTACTACTACCTTCAGACATTTCATAAGTGCCAACAACAGCTACAAATCAGAGAAAAAAATAGTGAAATCTACAAGTTCTTGTAAGTCAGCCCCTGTAGGGATGGTTTATGTGCATTTTCTCACTGCGCCTGAAAAACATTCAGGAAGGATGCCATCCAACACGGTTCTACACCTCCTGGGAGGAACAGGGAGTTCACCACGAACAGCACCTTGCTCACAGACATATGCCTCTGAGAAGAATAGGGATGAAAGCATACAGCTACGAAACCTCGAAGATATGACAATATCCTTAAACGTGGACTCGTGTCCTGCATAACAGTGACCAGCTAACGTGACACCAGCACACAGTGATGACTCACAATAGCACAAAAGACTCAAACATTACAAAGCTATGACTGTTGGAGATAAGGGAGACACCAGTATCAGCTTCATGTCTACCTCGTTCATGGTGCTGGTCAACTGTAAATCGACTGCCGAACAGGCACTAAGGCATCAAGTATGGGTAAAGAGATTTGTAATAAAAGGACCCTATCCTTAAGGAGCTCACTGTCTAGCAGAGAAAGACATCAATGTAGGCATGAGAAGGCTTTCAGGAGAACGAGATGAAGGGCCTGGATAACTCCGTGTGGGAAGAGGTATCTTAGGGGCTTTTTGTAAGGTAGCCTTAAGGGACAAGGTTGGATCAAAGTAGAAGAGAATTTAAAGCTAAAAGTCACTAAAAGATGATGAAAAAGAAGGTGTGGTGTTCAGCCTTTTAGAAATCGCACTGTGAGGAGAAAAAAAAAAAAAAGCCCAGGGCTGCCTAGAACAGCAGAGGCTGCAGCAGCAAGAGGTGTCTTTGATGCTGCCATCTTCATCAGGGCCTTATTAACGTGTCGTCTCGGGAGAACAAGCACGCAAGTGTGTTCAGAATTTCTTCATTCTCCGAGGGCCATGGGGTTACAATGCAGGCTTCGACCCACAGATGACTGACATCCCAATACAAAGATTCTCTGTAATGAAATCATGTACATGCTGCAAATTTGTATGCATGAGTTCAACTGGATTATTCAGGAATTGGCCAGTCTTACAAATGTAAATTAATACCAAAAGGTACCAAAATACCAGAATAGGCATGACTTGGTCAGGCTGGGGGAAGGGTGGTGTTTAAGGTGACAGAACAGATAGGGAAAGCATACTGGGTGAGTCTTTGAGCACGTGAGTGAGAATACTAGGGAGCAGAATGGAGAAGGAGGAGCCACAGATCTTTCCTTCCCAAACAGGTACTCTATTACTTGTCACTATATGCATAGGTGGCTCAAGCTACCTTCTTCCATAGAGTGTAAATTGAGGGGTTAATAGCACTGACTGAAATCAAACAGTTTGATCTGAACACCAGAGTCAACAGCTGTGTGACCTTAGGGAAATTATTTAACCTCCACAAGCTATAATTTTCTCACTAGTAGCAGACAGATAATATACATGCATCTGGAGTTCATTTGCAGTGGCTGCAGACCCTGGAATGACCATTCTCTCTCTCTCTCTCTCTCTCTCTCTCTCTCTCTCTCTCTCTCTCTCTTGTGCGTACACTAATAAATAAATGAATGACTAAATATTTTTTTAATGGGCTGGAGAGATGGATTAGTAGTGGTTAAGGCACTTGCCTGCAAAGCCAAAGGACCCAGGTTTGATTCCCCAAGACCCACGTAAGACAGATGCACAAGGTGGTACATGAATCTGGAGTTCATTTACAGTGGCTGGAGGCCCTGGCATGCCCGTTCTCTCTCTCTCTCCTCTCTCTCTCTCTTTCTCTCTTTCTTGCTTGCTCTTGCTCTCTTTCTGATTCTTCCTCTCTCTCAAATAAATAAATAAATAAATATAAATTATAATAAAAGAATTTGATGACCAGTAGCTACATTAATATCAGTAGCATCTTTGCCTTCATGAAGAAAGTCATGGGAACAGGAGCCCGGCTATCATGGGAAGACATGGCCTTTGGTATCAAACTGGAGTTTTCATCGTGTTTGTGTCATCTACTAAGAGTGTGAAATTAGCAGGGACATTTCACTTCTCTAAGCAACAACTTCTTCATTTACTGAAGATGAATAGTGACACCCATCTGGATATTATAAGAAATAAATGAGATTCAGGCGTGGTGGGCGTGGTGGCGCATGCCTTTAATCCTAGCACTCGGGAGGCAGAGGTAGGAGGATTGTCGTGAGTTCAAGGCTACCCTGAGACTACATAGTTAATTCCAGGTCAGGCTGGACCAGAGAGAGACCCTACCTTAAAAAAAAAAAAAAAAGAAAGAAATGAGTGCATATATGAAAAGCAGACATACACTGCATGTATTAAGAAAATACACAATGAGCTAAAACCCCTTTCAGATTATTCTACTTCTTTCCTAAAGGATTCTCTCTCTCTCTTTCTCTCTCTCTCTCTCCATGTAGTATGAATCATCACTCACTTATGGGTTAATATATGTGAACAAATAGCTAGATAGAGCATGGGGGATGGATGAGTGGATGTGCGGTTGAATAGATGGGGGTGGATGGGTGATTGGATAGATGGATGGAAGGGTACAGGGTACATAGGTCAGCAAAAGAATGAGTGGGTGAAGGGATTAGTGGGTGGATAGATGGGTGCATGATAAAGGAACAAATGAATGCACTTGCTAATTATTCACATACACCAGAATGTGTCTCTTTTGAGAAGACAGCTTCACTGTTTCAACCCTGTTATTTCCCCCTCCCAAGTCCTCCTGTGTCTTCTAATTGCCTCTGAAAATGAAATCTACCAGGTGTTTGCAGCCATTTGAGAAATTTCTAGAGATTTCCTTGTTTGTGTAAAAACTTCAATGAGTTCATCAATCAAGTCTTTTTTTTCAAGAGAAACACAATTCCCTTAGCTGCATGTCACTAAGATGTGTGCTGATATAACAAGGGGAGGGTGTTTAAACCATAGGTGCATGCACTCTGTGGGAGATGGTCCTGCGGGTCTGCACACTAGCTGACGTGAGGCATGGTGTGCGGATGGGTTCTGGGACCTCTCGGCCATGGGAAGCTGCGGGCACCTGATGGCTTTGCTGTGAGCAGCAACAACATAACTCCCAGGAGAGCAATCACACTTCGGTCACAGGTAATACTAATGAGAGCATTATCAGGGCTGTGAAAGCCCCGAACTTGGTGTTTAACAGATAGATGTCCTTATAGAAATACTAAGTGAATTGGACAGAGGGAAGAAAGGGGAAATGCTTCAGAGGAGGGCGCTGACACTGCGCCATGAAGGTAAGGTGACCCAAACCCAAAAATGCCCGCTCAAATCTGGGCATACCCTTCTCTGAGTTATTAGCTACTCATCGCTGGCGAGGGCTGACAGTTCCTTGTCCTTTTTTCATACAATGCACTACTTGTTCACATATTATTAGTCTTTATCTGTTCGATAAAAATGCCAGGAGTACCAGTATGCAAGAGAAGAAGCCATAACTGCAGTCAGCAGTAGCAGCATATGCAGCAGGTTTACTAATGGCTTAAACTAAACTTCTCTTCAGTTTCTTTTTTTTTTTTTTAATTTTTTGTATATATTTTTTTTCTGGCATTTTTTGTTCTTTATTTTATTTATTTTTTTCTTTTTTCTTTATCAGTCAGTTCTGTAGTTTCTTTTTGCCTCAGGCTACAGTTAAGATGCAGCTAAACCACTCCTGGAATGGGGGGGGGTACAAGGAGTTAGCTCTCTCACTTCTCAGGCTCTTCTCCTAGAAGCAGTTTGCTCCCTTCTCAGTAGAAGCATTCCAGGGCTAGTCTTCTCTAAGGTCAGGCTGCGGCCCCCAAACAGGGCAAGAAACCTGGCCTGACTTAAAAAGAGTCAGAGCGCATGCACTGCCCAGCAATGGATGCCAGATATCATGAGCACATTATTTAAAAGGCTATATGCTTTGCCATACATTTGGCTAACTGACTAAAGCATAATGACTGAACGTTTTAGAAAGATTTTTAATCAATAATGTATGAATCTCAAGTTACAGTCTTCAATAAATAAAATACTTCTCTTATTCTCAAGATGACAGAGAACAGTTTAATTTCTTTTTAAAAGCAGTCCTTAAAGTAAGCATTATGACAGTCTATATATGAAGAAAGTTTATATTCCCCAACACAACACAGTAAAGAATTATTCACAAAGATTTAAAACCAATCTTTGCCAAACTTTGAGCCTCACAGCCGACATTACAAAGTGGTCTTCAAAGGACGACAGACACAGTCAGCCCCCAGTGACCTCACACGATGAAACATTAGAAGAACTGCAGAACAGACTTTCATCTTGAGTGACCTCTTGAGCACTGGATTTTATTCTTGCATTTGCTTTTATATCCACTTCTTTTACAAAAGGCTACTTGGAAATTTGGAGTAAAAGAAATGTCAAAGAAAAAGTAGGTATGCTGTTGCATACCTGTAATCTTAGCACTCAGAGGTTAGAAGAAGGAATATTGGAAGTTCAAGGTCATCCTTAGGTACAAAGAAAGTTTGAGGCCAAAGTGGGCAAGATAAGACTCCGTATCAAAAACTGGGGGGACCAGGTTAAAGACTGCAAAGTCTTCTGACCAGGGTTCAACTCCCAGGCTACCCACATAAGGCAGATGCCTTGGTGCAGGTGTCTGGCATTTGTAGTAGTAAGATATTCTGGGATACCCCCCTCACACACACAAACAGACACACACACACACACACAAACACACACACACACACACACAGAGGGAGAGAGGATGTGGCAAAGGGTACCAGCATGTATAGGAACCTCACATCATGCAGACTCTTCCTCGGGGAAACGCAAGTCCCAGGAGACGTGGTTGGAGGTCCCAGAATCACCCCTGCCACCAATTCACATGTCACTGTCACCAGAGTCCTCCACTAGACACATTTCTAAAATGAAGAGACAGGACCACAGAAGTTCATAAATCCACTTCCCATGTCCTGTCCCAAGATGCAGCAGGGATTGCATTTTAGCTAAAGAAACTCCTAGTGGGAGTGACACTGGTTTTGAAATTTGCACTTGGGCTGCCTGGTTCTGAGACCAAAGCTTGTCACTCTAAAGGCCCAGAGCCTACATTCCATTTTAGAATCAGCCTGAGAATGGTCCCTTGGGTCTGAAGTAAAGGACTCTTTTAGACAGCTTCAGGTTTGTTGAGATGAACTTCCAAACCAGGCATACTTATGGAGGAAGGGATATTTTTCGAAGCTTATAGATCCAGGGGAAGTTCCATAATGGTAGAAGAAGTTGGCCCCCTCTTAAAGGACCAGGCAGAGAGAGAAAAAGCCAAAAGCCCAAAGCCACACAGCACACTTCAGGGACTCCAGGTGGAACTAGGCACTCTGCATATCTTAAGATTGGAGTTTCAAACCCACCACCACAACTTAAGATGCCTCCTCCAGCCAGGTGGCTGCAGATCCAAACTATAAATTAATAAAACAGTGAATATACTGGGGACATTTATTCATTCTACCACAGGACACATTTATAGAAAGGATCTACATGGACATCTGCTTTGCCATGGGACACTCTTCATGGCCCTCAGTTCCCTCTGCTCCACACCCTGGATGATGGTGTCATTCTCACTCACTGGGAGCTCTCTCTCTCTCTTTCTCTCTGGGAATAAATTAATGTTGGAACTTGATACAATGCTATCGTTATGTTGATGGGCACTGTTACATCAGCTATATCACTCAGCCCTCCAAGGCATACTGCTAAGAGACTACAAACCAATCTACAGAGGATAAGACTCATGGGAAGCACAGCCGCCGGCTCCTGGTACAGCTGTGACATCCGCCTGACTGTAGACAGACAGCATGCTTCTCTACCCATCCTTGCTGAGTGTCGAGATGGCGATCTCACTAACTTTGGCAGGTGAAAAGGAACTGGAGAAGAAGCAGATGTGTTGACCAACTGGAAGATGAGGAGACAAGAGTAAGCACTGAGCACAGTGACTCCAAGTGACTCGGTAGCCTCTGTGCTCTTAGCCCATGTAGCATGGTCCTAGCACACTAGCGAAATGTCTTAGGAGTTGCTGTGTTATGTCCAAACGGGATGACAAGCAACACTCTCCAGATAGGTGTGGTTATTTCTTCATGGAAATGGTGATGAGATAACCACTAAGGAAACAGGTCTGGACTCCATCCATACATTGTGTGAGCACTGAGAAGATACTGTACTACCACAGCTGTGAGCTGGAATTGTGAAGGCAAAAATGTTCATGCATATATGTATATGTATGTATACACACAGGGAGGGTGCGGGACATGGGGAGTGTGCGGGACATGGAGAGGATGTGGGACATGGAGAGGGTGCGGGACATAGAGAGAGGGTGCGGGACACGGGGAGGTTGTGGGACACGGAGAGGGTGTGGGATACAGAGAGGAGAGGGTGAGGGACACAGGCAGAGGGTGTGGACAGGGAGAGGATGTGGGACATAGAGAGTATGTGGGACAGAGAGAGTGTCAGGGAAGAAGATAAACTCTAGCTTTAGGTTTCAGAAAGGCTCTCTAATTGTATTGACAAGGGAAGGGGCCGAGAGACTTGTCACGTTGGAGGTATGCATCAAGGAGTAGTAAACACTACTGGATATGCAGATGGGCACACAGAAGTTGGTGAGGAGAGAGTGTAAATTCAAGGTATCTCACAAAGTCAAGTCACAAAGTCATTGCATAAGGTATAAAACTGAGGACATATGTCAAATAGAGGGGCACTTCCAATAGTGTCTCTGGTTTGGTGCTGGATGTCAGCCTGTAACTCTCCAAGTTTTTGCAGCAGAAGCAAAACCCTGGATGGAGCATTAAGGTTGTTCACGATGGGACACCAGCTCCCCTTTCCAGCAGCAACGGTGGCCTCACTTCATTTCTGAAATGCGCTGCTCCTGCCCTGGAAGCTCTGTCCACTCTCCTTTTAGCCTCTTTTCTCCCCGGCACTTAGCCACCTTTTAATTAACCTTCAGGACTTCTCGTAAATGTTACTCCTCAGTGAATCCTTTCTTTCTTTGGCCCTTGGACTCCATCCATCACTCGTTATGGTCTGGTGCATTTTATGTCTTAGCATATATTTCACGCAGAAGTATCCACTTGAAAAGGGAGTTGGGGTTTAATGGCTGTTCTCCCACTGGACCCATAGTCCAGGAGAGTGACACTTCTGCCTGGGTCATAGCCATGGACACAGGATCCAGCTTTATCTATGTCAGCCACACCGCACTCAGTAACTTGTTTAGGTGTGTGGGTCAGAGGACAGCATCGGGTGTCAATTCTCTCCTTATTTATGGTGGTCTCTCTCTCTGTTCACTGCTGCATTTGACAATTCAGCTGTTTCATGAGCTTTGGGGAGTATCACAGTCAGTCCCACATTGCTGGAATGAACCTCCAAAGCAGACACAATTTATAGTAGGAATGGAATGTATTTGAAGCTTACAGATCTAGGGGAAGTTCTATAGTTGTAGTAGAAGCTGGCTGCTTTCTTTCACTGGTCCATGCACAGAGAAACACCACCAGCAGCGTCATAAGCAAGCACACTCCAGGAACCCCAGCTCAGCTCAAGCATGCTGCATCTCCTTGGCTGGAATTCAGATAAGCCCCCTAGGAAACACCCAGAGTGACAAGTTAAAAGCTGGAATAAAACTCCTGAATCTACTGGGGGACATCCATGGAAGCTGCAACATTCCATTCCTGGCCCCCCAATAGATTCATAACCATCTCACACTGTATACTGTTTTCAGTCCAAATTCAAAGGTCCCATAATCTTTATCAAGTTTAACTGTGAGTCCTGCAAAATCAAAACAAGTTATATACTTTCAACTTTTCCAATTGCTATAAGGCCTAATAAGGAGAGAATGGACCAATGAAAACTCAGTAATCATTAAGCAAACATCAAACATCCGCAGTTTAAGTCCAATATCATAACAAATGACTGACAAGTGAGAGTCTCCAGAATTCCCAATTTCAACCCTCTAGCTGGGCTGAATAGCCAGGAAAAACTTCCACCCTGAGTCATGGTAGCCCTTGCACAGTCCTGGTATATCTAAAACATCGTCGAGTCTCCATGTAAACCATGGTGCATCTTCCCATGGCTCTACTGGCCTATCAGAGTCATCACACCCTGCCTACATGCCCTGTCTCAGCAGTGGCTCCTGGAACTGTGTGCACTTCATGTCCCACTCCACACATTTTCATGCTTCCAAAATCAACAGCAGGAGTTCAGGACACAGCCATATTATTAATTTAGGGAAAAAATAAATCACTGACTTAGAAGAGCAAGTTCCTTCCTTACAAAAGAGTTTGTATTTCCACCATTCAGTCTTTCCTGGGTGGAATCACCTCATTGTTTCCATTTAGAATAGTTGGGCCATTTTCTATCCATATGCTAATGTATCTGACAATAGCAGTTCAGCAACCAGTCTCAGCGGCAGTCACTTTAAACTTGCTTGAGTTTTTCCAACTTTAAATCTTAAATTTCTCAGTTCCATATCTTCAGCCAAGCACATCAGTCCATTACAAAGTTAACCTTGAACAACCTCTCTGAGCATGAGCAGCAGAACGCAGAAAAACCCTTATGCCAGTAGCCCAGTTCTACCAAAGTTCTCTGCAGTCTTTCCTTCCCCTTAGAAGGTTCATAAGCAAAGCCTCCAAATACAATTCTCTCTGCACTTAGCATTTTCAAAATCTCACCAGAATAGTCCATAAAAGTTGGTTTGCTGCTCTGGAAGGTGTCTTTATTTGCAAGTACCACATCTATGCCCATTCCTCCAAAACAAAAGTTCTAAAATTCACATGGACAGATACATCTCAGCAAGTCTACCTCACTCCTCAGAACCAATTCTGTCATAACCAGCCTCACATTTCTGGGATGAACCTCCAAACCAGTCACAGTTTATAGGAATGAAATTTGTTTGCAGGTTACAGATCCAGGAGAAGTTCCATAATGGCAGAAGTTGACCCCCTTTTACAGGTACATGCAGAGAGAAACACCACCAGCAGCATAAGCAAGCATTCTCCAGGAATCCCAGGCAGAACTCAAACACTCTGCATATTTTTGACTGGAATTTAGATCTGCGTCCAAACACACCTTAGAGTTGGACCCTAGGATCCACCCACAGTGGCATCAAGTTACAAGCTTGAACAAATATCCTGAATCTATTGGGAGGCATCCTTTCATCTACCACAGGGGGATTCTGTTGTCTCTGTCTCCTTTATCACCATTGCCACAATCAGTTTACAGATGCCTATTAAGTGCTGGGGATCTGAATTCAGACATTCACACGTGCATGAAAAATGAATCTCCCTGGCCTGGGGAAAATACTTTAGTTCAAAACATCCACTGGTCAGCATGCTTTGACTGAGACTCTCTCTATGAAGCTGAGCCACAGGCCTGGCAAACAACGGATGTGAAGGGCTTGGCTGCAGTGAAATAAGGTGATTAGCATAGCATGCCAAGATGAAACAAGGACAGGTGGGAGGCTCCTGACCCAGGTTAACCCTTACAAAGTTCCTTGAAATAGGGCACCTGTGCGAAGGAACAAGAAGTGGGAGGGAGAAGCAGCAGCAGCATGTTGCAGGTGGTAAGGAAGCTTCCAACCAAGCAGACATCATGTGTGCAAAGAAGAGAGAATATAAGACTCTAGGACATTCTGAATGGACAGGGTGCATGGGAGGTAGCTGAAAGTTACTTCCCAGAATTAAAAATGGAAATGGAGGGCTTAACAATGTGGTGGCCTTCTTGTGCCTTATCTTACGGTAAAGCACGAGAGAACTGTGATGTCAGCTGTGGCCAGAAACAGAACTGTCACAAGCCACCCTAGCTTCTGGCACCAGTTGTCACCTCACATTCAGGATGGAGGTGTTCCCCGGCCCTGAGTCTCTTCTCTGAATGTTCCAAGTGAAGACTGGCCTCTATGTGGAAGAGTCCCCCATACCATGTCATCATGTGTGAACACTGTGGCCTCAGTTTCTCCACCCAAGCAGGTTGGAATAGGTGAAACTTTCCTGGGTTTCTGTGAATAATAAAAGCTCAAGTAAAATACTCAGCAGGGACCTGGACAGGTAGCAAGAGCCCACCAGTGTCTATCACAGTACAGTCCTATTGAATAACAGTTTGTGTTTCTCCCATGAGCCTTTAGCAGCTTGAAGGAAAGGTCTTGTGTTGAGCACTTTTGAGCCCCTGATATCTTGTATTCTGATGGGTATGAAAGTATTGTTAACAATTTGATAAGCAAATACATTAATGAGAAAATGAAAGAATGGTTAAAAGGAGGTGCAAGCAAATGGGCTGCTCATCCAGGGACAGGAGAGTTCAGCACAGATCTCCGATTCACTGTGTACGCATCCACCAGGATTAAGGCACAAGAGCTTCCTAGACAGAACAGTAAAAATGCAGCCAGGCACATGAGCACAGAGCACCACTTTCTATTGGATCCATGATGTGTAAATCTAATGACTGGCTTGGTTTCCAAGTAAAATGGTGAGAGAGATAGCGTGCTTTGGGGCCCTCTGCCCAGTATGACAGCTTATCTTACTGAGGCTGCAAAGTTTCTAGGTCATTCTCCATGAGCATCAATCATGCCTGAAACCCAAGTTACAAAAAACAACAACCAAATGAACAAAGAAAGAAGAAGAGAAAGAGGAGAAGGAAGAAGAGGAAAATGAGAGGAGAGGAGACAGAGGAAGAAGAGGATAAGAAGAAAGAGGTGGAAGAGGAAGGAAGGGAGGAAGAGAAGGTGAGGAAGATGAGGGGGGAAGATGAAGAAGTAGAGGGAGAAGAGGAGGAAGATAGATAAGCAGGAGGAGTAAGAGGAAGGTAGGGATGCATGCCTCAGAAAGCAACAGTTGATACTTTCATAATCACTAGTCTTCTTTAATCTGTTGAGATTTTTGTTTTTATGTCCAAGTAATCCAAGAAGCCATCTTCGGTCATCCCTACTCATTTTGCTTATGGATCACCAGAGGAGATGAGCCAGGACAGAGTCAGACACATGGTTCTGAGAGAATCTGAGACTGGCACAAATCAACCTATAAGAACTTTGATTCAGCCAGTCGTGGTGGCACACACTATTAATCCTAGCACTCAGAAGGCAGAGTTAGGAGGATCACCATGAGTTTGAGGCTACCCTGAGACTACATGGTAAATTCCAATTCAGCCTGAGCTACAGTGAGACCAAACATTAAAAAATTTAAAAAAAAAAAACTTTGAGTGAACAACATGCAGCCAAGCTCAACATGAGATCTGCAATAACATCCTCCCAGAAGTCATAAATCTCCTTTGTGGAGCCTGGCTACCTCATCTACAAAATAGTGATAGAATCACAGTCCCACCTCCATGGAGGTAAGAAGTAAATGAATCTTTCTGTCCACAATGTATTCCTGGAAGAGTATAAGGCCTCCCTAAGTTTTGGCTAGCACTAATGTTACTATTTGAGATGCTATATCCCAGTGGTTGGAATGTGCACAATTAAATCCTGGGCAGAGGAGCAGCCTCCAATCTTATCTCCAGTCAATGTCCACAAGCCTAGCTCCAAGGTTTCCTCTTACACTCCAGGCTTTTCTATAAGATTTAACCTGACTAAAGAAACTTGAACTTACAGTACTTGAAGACCTCTCACCTGGTCCCTCACCATTATCTCCCAACCAAGTGGGAAGTTTTCCTGGATATCATCCACCCTCACTCCACCTTTTCCAGATTAAAGCACCACTTGTCTGTTCAGAGCAATCCTGACCATTGATCTTATTGGAGTGTATTTCCTAGTACTGAGGATTAACTGCCATTTATCTTTCTTTTCCAGTTGCTTTATTCTGCCCCTCAGTGTAACTGAAAGTGATTCTGAGTGCTTCTCCTGGGAGGTCATTACTAATGACAAAATGGTATGAACTGTACAGCTCTGCACCTCTCCACTACTCGTTAAAATTGAGGCTCAAGTTGCCTGGTTTAGAATGCTCAGCTCATCAACACACTGCCTGGAATCTAGACATAATGGATAGTGGGAATACATACTTCTGCCCCTCTGTTACCATGTTTTGGTGGTTTGATTCAGGTATCCATCCTTAGGTGCTTTGAATGCGAGGTTCTCAGCTGATGGAGATTTGGGAATTAGCACCTCCAGGAGGCAGTGTATTGTTGGGGGTGGGCTTATGGGCATTATAGCCAGATCCCCCTTGCTAGTGTTTGGCACACTCTCCTGTTGCTATTGTTTACCTTATGTTGGCCACAGGGTGATGTCCACCCTCTTCTCATGTCATCATTTTCTCCTGTAATCATGCATCTTCCCCTCAAGTCTGTAAGCTAAAATAAATCCCCTTTTCCCAAAATCTGCTCTTGGTTGAGTGATTTCTGCCAGCATGTGAACCTGACAGCAACAGTAATATTAATACCAGAAGTGGGGTTGCTGTTAGACACCCGACTGTGTGGCTTTGGCCTTTTGGAGCTGATTTTCACAAGGAATGTGGAAGGATTTGAAATGTTGGCCTAATAGACGCCTTCCAGGGCTGTAAGTACAGCTTAATGGACTATTCTGGTCAAACTCAGACATGAATGCAGTAAGAACTATGGACTGTGATATTTGGCTGATGAGGGTGAGAAAGAGCTTTGCTTAGACTGGGCTAGAAGCAGTTTGTGTGAGATACTTGCTGTTATGCCCATGTCCTGAGAATTTGTGCAGGGTTGCTTTGCATAGAAATGGCCAGGTCTGAGTAGAGGGATATGGCACAGAAAGAAATCTTTAGGCTGAAACTGCTGCCTGTTTCAGCTGTAATTGTATGAGTGATTACAACCACTGAGATTGGGCCAGCTGAACTGCATTGAGACAACAGAAGGAATGTAGACTCTTTTGAAGGGGCATGCATGCTCAAGGAGTGTCCTGTTTTTCAAACCCTGCTTTATTGCCCCCTGGATTAACAAACTGGCACCCCACCTGGTATTATGGAGTATAAGAAATACAGGAAAGAGAGGGTCATTGAGTTTGCAATGCAGTCTTGTGTTTTGCAAATGGCTATGGGCAGTGAGAAGCAGGTTTGCTGTATGGCTGCATGGAGACCCGGGGGAGCCATGAGTATGAACCGTGGGTTGCAGTGGAGACCCAGTGGAGATGCTGGGACCACGAGATGGCTGCCAAGGAGAGCTGTCGGCCCCAGATGAAGTTTTCCAGGACTGCAGAATTGGAACTCCAGAGACTTGTTGCTGGTTAGAATTATTGGACTTGGAGATTTGTCACTGATTAAAGCTGTTGGGCTTACAGCTACAGAGTTTGATGTTTGCTCTGTTTAAATCTGTATTGGTTGAATATTTCTTTGCTATGTCCAATGTCATCTTTTTCAGTGTGAATGTTTATTCTGTGCCATTATGGGTTTTGGGGGATTCTTTCTGTTATTATGCCTCAGTTAAAAGACCTTGGATTATGGGTGTATGAACATAATTGGAATTGCTAAAAACTATAAGGACTTTTAATGTTGGACTGAATGCACTGCATTTTACATCATATATAGTTATCAGTTTATGGGGCCAGGGGTGGAATGTGGTGGTTTAATTCAGGTGCCCCCCATAAACTTAGGTGTTCTGAATGCTAGGTTCCCAGCTGATGGAGACTTGGGAGTTAACGCTTCCTGGAGGCAGTGTATTGTTGGGGGCGGGCTTATGGGTATTATAGCCAGTGTCCCCATGCCAGTGTTTGGCACACTCTCCTGTTGCTATTGTCCACCTTATGTTGGGTGGGGGTGATGTCCACCCTCTGCTCTTGCCATCGTTTCCTCCTGCCATCATGGAGCTTCCCCTTGAGTCTTAAAGCCAAAATAAACCCCCTTTTCCCAAAACCTGCCCTTGGTCGGGTGATTTCTGCCAGCAATGCCAACCTGACTGCAACACATGCCAAGCCCTCCTGCTACCAGCCCATGCCAACCTGACTGCAACACATGCCAAGCCCTCCTGCTACCAGCCCAAGATAGTCGGGATGGGGGTAGCACTCTCAAGCAAGCTCTGGACTCGTGGCCCTGTGGAAGAGCTGCCACAAAAGCAGGAGGCACCTCCACATGTCCTCACTGCTTGACTCCCTAATCAAGTTCAAGATAGTTTGGGGGTGAGTTTTAGAAAGGAATGGGAAAACCAGAAAAGACAGACTGGGTTTAGAGTAAGACAGGCGTGGAAGAGATCCTTGAGCCATCCACAGAAACAGCCTGCATGTCTTCCTGAAGTTATGTCGCTTTACTCTTGAGTGGAGGATGTTACCTCGTGTGCACAGTGGAAAGATAATCTCTAATACTCAAGGGCAATTAGGTGAAATGATGTTGGAAAATGCCCAGCATAGCCCTTAGGATACAGCAAGAAATATGCAGTCTAATTTTTCTCTTCTCTTCCTCTTTATTTCTTTATTTTTTAATTGAAACCAGTTAACAAAGAGCTGTTGGTATATTCATGATGAGATGAAAAAGAATGGAAAGATCAGATGGATGTATGTATATGTTTTAGAAGGCTGTGAAAAAACACCACAAAGAAATAACTTAATGGAGACAAGGGATTATTTGGGTTCACAGTTCTGGAAGTTCCAGTCCATCGCAGTGGGAAAAGCATGAAAATGCTCATGGTGGGAGGAACATCAGGAAGCAGTGATTTGTTCCCATGGATGTAGACACAAAGCAGATAGCTAGATAGGATTCATGGCCAGAGTGGAACTTTCAAAGGCTTGTCCCTACCGACCCACTTTCTCGGGTAAGACTCCATCTCCTGAAGCTTCCACAGACTTTAATGCAGTAACAACAGCTGTGAATAGAGCACTGCAAACATGAGACCGTGGGGGACATTCTTCATTACAACCATAAATATGGATGACTGTATAGATGGATTGATGCCGATAGATGTGAATAGAATCTCTCAACAGAGGCGGCTCTGTGGCTCACATAGGCATCCCTTCTTTAGGCTACGATGGGGCCAGGAGAGCCAGAAATTCAAAGCATGTGCAGGAAGCAAAACACAGCTTCACATGAACGGATGCAGGCCTGACATACAGACTTAGCACTGGTAGTGTTCCTTCACACTGACCACAGACAAGCCAGGAGGTGAATAACAGCCTCACAGCTACAAGGTATCAAAACCAGGCTTAAACACTTATTTTCACACCTCCCTGGAAAATACTATCATTTTCTTTGCATGGCAGCTGAAGAGAAGTGAAGTCCCTCATATTTTCATCTGACTATGGTGTGCAGAGTTCTGAGGGCAGGACTTGATCTCAGTACTCAACCCCAGGGCCTAAATCCCAGGTACTGAGAAAACCTCCCTGGGTCTCTTCTGAAGCCCTACCTGAGAAGTTTCCTGGTTTTTATATTCAAAGCTGCAAGCTAGAGTCTATGCTTATTCACCTAAGTCAATATTCATATGTCCTCATTATTCAAAAGAGGCAGCTAGACCACAAAGACACAAATTGATCCACCACTAAGCCCTCTAATCTAATCTAATTTAGTGCAGCTTTTCAGACTGATTGTGCTGCTCAGTGAGACAGCCACCATGAGGTTGGTGGCCACTCCCCAAGAGGAAGATTTAAAACATGCATTTCAGGTACTGTTAATAGATATTTACGCACATCTGTGTGACATGAAAGTGTCTAAGAGAAGGAGATTACAGCACGTACTTGCAGGACTAAGATCCACTTGTCACCCTTCAGGCCCTGTCAGTCATGAAGGACAAAACGCCTTGATGAGGAAAGAGTACATCTGACGTCCTGAGATTTTTCCTCATGGAGTTTTGTTAGATTATAAAACCTAGGAAGTCACTGGCAGGTATATGGGATTTAAGCCCATGAGCTAGGATGAACCAGAACAGAGAAGCTTCGTAAACTTGATTGTTTTCTTTACAGATTGATGTATTGTGATAACAGATGAAGTTTCATTGGTTTAAACATCAAAAACCACAGTGTTACAATGATTAAGTTATGCCCTTGTATTGAGTATGTGAGTCTTTTGATAACTCTGGGCTTTTCCTATGAGCCAGGTTACCTCCATCCTCTCAACTACCCCTCTTGTCCATCTCCTTCTGCCTGTCTCTAAATACTTGTCTCAAGTTTAATGATTTATATCACTCAGGGTGGGGAAAGAGGGGGATTCTCACTTGGATATTATAGCCTCTGCCTAATCCACACTACTAAATCTATCTTTGCTTTGTTTGATTTTATTTTGTATCTTACCCCCTCAATGCTCTAAATTAAGAGAGTACTCAAGCCTTATAAGCTATAAATTTAGCACACTGCCTCTTTTGCTGTTTCTTATGGTCACGGGAAAGGAGAAATCAGTGGAGCTACAGCATTCCACAGACAAACCCCACATCTCAACTATTACTACTCAGAGGGACTTGGAGTTCAGGAAGAGACCTCTTCACACTGCTCTCCATCAACATTCCATTCAGCTGGCATAGCAGCCTTGCCCAGCAGAGGAATTTAAGTATTGGAGTGTCAACTATGCAATGCCCCCACCTGCCACAGCCCCTTCTCGTCTCTCCAGCCAAATGATGCTCAAGACCAAATATGACCATATACACCCCTACCTGAAGCACTGTGATAGTAAGATTTCTGTGACTATCATAAAATATCTAAGATAATTATCTTATAAGGGAAGGGGTTACTTGGGTCACAGTTCTAGAAGTTTCAGTCCAGGACAGGGTGATCCCATTGTTATGGGCTTCAGATGAAAATGCGAGAGGGCAGTATCATGAGCTGCCTGGTAGAGCAATCTTCTCACATCAGAAGACAGGAAACAAAAGAGAAAGACCAGACCATACCGAAGCCTCCAATCCAACTTGTATGCTTTTCTACCTCTGATAGGAAGCCCCTTTACTATCTGTGTTCATCTCGTGGAGAAAGCCTAAGCCCAACAGCTCTTATCATGAAGGACAGAGACTGTGAGCTATCCCAGTCCATAGTGACATTCTCTTCCACAGCACAAGTTCACATCCATATTTGTAGTTCAGTTTCTGTGGCTTCTCTGGGTCATTGTACAAATAAACAGCTTTTGCAAAGGCCAGCATTGACCTGGTGTTTGACCAAATTTCAGAAAGTGTGCACCTCAAGTTCTTTGTATAACTGCCACATTTGAGCTAAAAGATGTTCCTCCCTCCACTGCACATCTCCTGTATTCCATGACATCTCTACAGTGTTTCTTCTTCCACTGTCACATCTCCTGTGTTCTGTGACATCTCTACACTGTTCCTCCTTCCACTGCCAGATCTCCTGTGTTCTATGACATCTCCACACTGTTCCTAATTCCACTGTCACATCTGTGTTCTATGACATCTCCACACTGTTCCTCCTTCCACTGACACATCTCCTGTATTCTGTAACATCTCCACACTCTTCCTCATTCTACTGTCACATCTCCTATGTTCTATGACATCTCCACACTGTTCCTCTGTCCACTGTCACATCTCCTGTATTCTGTGACATCCACACTCTTTCTCCTTTCACTGATAGGTCTCCTGTGTTCTATGACACTTCCACACTCTTCCTTCATCCACTGTCACATCTCCTGTGTTCTATGACATCTTCCCTATGTTCCTCCTTCCACTATGATATCTGCTGTATTCTGTGATATCTCCACACTCTACCTCCTTCCATGACACATCTCCTTGTTCTGTGATATCTCCACATTCTTCCTCCTTCCACTGACACATCTCCTGTGTTCTATGACATCTTTCCTATGTGCCTCCTTCCACTGTGACATCTGCTATACTCTATGATGTCTGCACCATGTTCTTTCTTCCACTGCCGCATCACCTGTATTCTACAACCTTTCCACCTTGCTTGTCTTTGTACCACTCCAATCACTCTAGCTCGCTGTTTTGCAAATGCCTCCACCTTCAGATATATTTCAGTAATGAATTTTCTCTTTGGTGTATGTCTTCACCACCACCACATGTGTGGTATTAGAGTCACAAAGCCAGGGATTTCAGCCCTGACTTATAATGAAGCAGATGACCCTGTCACTTTGCCTGGAAATTATAGTGCCTGGATCATATGCTATCTCTGGCACTGACAGACAGAGGGACCTGGAGCCCCTATTGAGGTAACAAAAATATCTACAGGTGACACAGAGTCGCAGAAATTCAACCAGACACAATAAAACCCATAGCCCGAGTAGCCTGAAACATTCCAGCTCAGATGCTTTCTGGCCCCTTGCCTGTAGACTCCTGGTCTCCCATCAACTCTTCCTTCCATCTAATGCCATTCCATCTCAGACTTGTTGGCTTTCACCAAGGGAGTGCTGCTGTGACTTCACTCTTCCCTTCACAATGCAAAAGCACTAGCTCTATGGTTCCACTACCCATTTCTGTAATCCACTCCTGAGCTATCTGTACCCCCAACATTCCTGTAATCCTTCCCTGAGCTATTTGCGCTCCCTCCAACACTCCTTTAATCCTCCCCTGAGCTATTTACACCCCCTCCAGCCTTCCTATAATCCTCCCCTGAGCTATCCCCACGCCTCCCAACACTGCCCTCCCCAACTGTCATCATTTTTGTCTCCAAAGTGACATTTACGTAACCCACACAATTAAGCAGGTCCCTTATTTAACTGTTTCACAGCCCTCCTTTATCTATGAGATATACTCACAGCTCCATAGCAGGATACACACATGCCCTTCCCAGACAATCTCCCTGCAGCTTGGCTGACCCTATCCATCAAAAAATTTCACTATGATGTCATACCCCTGAGTCCTATGGCTCTGCTCAGGAAGTGATGTGTCCCTTCTCACTCCTAGTCCTTTGAAAATGGTATTCTGGGGGCCTGAGATAGATGCCCTTCCACCTCTCACCTTGCTAATAACCCTCTGGTAATCTGTCCTGACACCTGCTGGGTAGGGGAGGTAGTTGTTCCACCCTCTCTAAGCACCTTCCCCATGCACGGACTTCTGTTTCTGATGTCACTTTCTTAACTTACAGCTCTCTTCCTCCACACTTCAATAGGAACAACGTACATGCCCATCTGTATCTTTCTCTTTACTCTGGCCAGAATCCCTGGGCACAAACTATAAGGGAGAGAAAATCGGATTTCTCCCGTGGAAGCTGATGAGACTCTGCATGGAGCTGATAGGTTTTCCAAAGGCAATGATGCCGTTCCTGAAGAATTAGTAGAGGCGAGTATGAAGCTCCTACTTACCATGCAGGAAGAAAAGCACATTCAGAGTCTGAGCAGACTGACAGGCTTTCTAGCCCTGGCACTTTCCTGGGTAAGGCTGTTTGGTTCAGAATTTTGGTGATAAGCGACGGTAGACAAGGTTTGGGTCTCAGTTCTAATGGACGTTTTACAAAATATTACACATCATAAACGCCTAATGAAGATGTGTAAAACCAGGAACAAAATGAGGGAAGAGGTATTAGTTGCTTGACCAGGTGTACCCAGCTAGCAACGGAAGAGAAGAAACAAGACCGAAGACCTTCTTTCCCACTGCACTGCCCCCTGACCACATGCCTTTCCTTGTGCTTGAGATGGACGGAGAACCACTGAGTAAGTGAAAACTAGACAGGTCCCAACTCCCCAGAAACCTTTTTTTTTTTTTTTTTTGTCTCTGCTTAGATTCCAGCAGGAGGTGCTTGGGCCTTGTGAGTGGTTCTGAGCTCACAGGCAGCATTTCCCAGCTCTGCGGGGCAACACATTGCCCCTGGAAAGGCTTTCGCCTTAGACACCTGCTGAGCATGCATATCCTCAGCCAGTGGTTAAGAGGATAAAAGACTCAAAGCAGCAGGCTCAGGAAGTCACAGATTAAAAGGCAAAAAAAAGCAAAAACAGGACAGGGAATTTGTTATTGTGAATGTGGATTTGCTAGAAAAATAATCCATAATGCCCCTGCACTAAGCTCTTGAGTAAGTGAAGTCACTTCACTCCTCGCAGCAGTAGTTACAACAATGGCATTTTATAGAAGAGGATCAGATATAATTAAACTCATAATTACATAACTTTAGCAAAGGACTTAGAGATCATGAAATTTACCTACACTGGCTTCAAAATGTTTAATGTAACTTTTACCTTTTTTGACAATTTAATACTTGCCACTCCCTACCACATTCCCACTGATTCCCCTTCTCTTCGCTAAGAATCCTTCTGGATATTTTCATGTTTTTATTTCGTGTGTGACTCAATGAGTTTAATTAGTCTCTTACATTAACATGACTGATGGGCTATGTAATGTGGCATGGCAACTCACCTTCACCCTCTGTACCACATAGAGTGGACTACAAGTAATAACTGGTCTAAACCACACTGGTTTAAATAAAATTATAGGAATGCAGCATGTTGTTCAAATCAAAAACCACATGACTGTAATGGTGTATTAAATCCATCACCTATTCAGTGCCCCCAGACTGCAACTAGTGACCACTCTGCCTGGCTCTCACAGCCCTGGGCAATCACCTCCAGTCCTCTATCCTGCCTCCAGCTCTACCTAGACCTCTCCTTGTCCTGCAGTGGGACTCTCCTCTCAAGCATGTATAACCCACATATACTTTCGAAAGTATGGAAAGGAATGTAAAGAAACTCAATGTAGATTAATAAAAGAAGTTAAAACAAAATTGTTCCTGACAGAACTGGACAAATCAATTAATTGATCCCTGGCAAGCAAATATAATTGTATTTCTGAGTCTATTAAGGCACATCAGGGCTAGTTAGTCAATTTCACAGGGGATCTGGCTGTCACTGGGCATTAGGCAAGATGGGAAACATCAAGCAGAAACACAAGATGGCAATTTATTTCAGGGGTCACTAGATCTATAGCTTCACCATTTTAATTCTGCAGGGAAAAGGCTGGTGAGTTTGCTCAAAGGGGGTTTTTGTCCTAACACGGTTGTGAGCAATTGAACTTTTTACATCAGATCTGACAATACTAATTACAGATATCTTCTGTGAGTCTATTCATCTGAAACCTCCAGGCAGAAATCTTCAAAATGAGATGAGAGAATAAGGGTGGAGTAAAGGCAAGTGATGAATCACACATCAAATGATGAAGAAAAAAACTTCACTCAGAAAGGAAACCAGTCTGATTTACAACCTTCTTTTGAAATCAAGTTTGCATTCATATTAAATGCCAAATGTTAGTTCCATCTCAATTAACAGTATTATAATAAATAAAAGTTTGTGTTCCTATATAGAAAGAAACAGATGATTAACACTATGGGTTTTAGAATTCATCATTCACCTAATAAGTATTCTTTTATGAGAAAATTATTGGTCTCTATATGAAATGTGACATCTTTCCCCCTGCTTTCTGACTTCAACACCATGCTGAAAAGCTAATGTGGGAAGTCTATAATATATCACAGGGATATGCAAGGGAAAATAAGATCCAGTCTCATTTTAGGGGATCAGAAACATCACAGTCTTGCCATGGAAGAAACTGGGGCCCCTAACTTCTTTAGGATAGAGTACAGCAAGGAAAGACTGAGGGTGCTCAGCAGCCTAAGTTTTCCCTTCATCTAAATCCAATCAAATGCATCTTGAGAATTAGCTGGACAATTTCAAGAAGTGCCCCAAGCTCAGTTCCACTGTGGAAATTTTGGTTTGAGCTGGTCTGAAAGGTTTCTTTTATTAATCTACATTGAGTTTCTTTACATTCCTTTCCATTTACAGTATCCCTGAACATTTCAACCAGGAACCATTGTGTACACAGATGATCAGAAAAGCATCCTACTGAACACATAATCTTTGGAAATATGTAAATGGTAAGAATTCACGAAACTTGTGCTGGATACAATAGGTACATATCGCTCTACAGAAATGGTTATAAAATATTGACTACATGTGAGATTTTATTAGTTGCTTTTGGATAGCACACAAAACAATAGGTTTTATTATGACATTTTCATATATATATATATTTATATATGTATATAATTATATATATAATATATATAATTTTCTCTTATTCATACCCTACTGCCATCCCCTTTCTCCTGTTATTTGCCCTCTTGTGCCTATCCTTCTTCCCTTTGGATAACTCTGCTTTCACATCCTGTATTTTCTATTATGATCTCTTGTTCTCCTTCCACTGAAGACCTCTTCTTTCCATGTCATATGCTTTATGTATTTTTAAAAGATAACCCCAACTTCTCTAAGCTCATAGGTGGCAGTGCGTGGCTTCAAATTCGTTTGTGACTTCCAAGGTCAGGGTTGGCAGTGCTTCTCTGTCCCTGTGCTTTTGTCAGCAAGAGTCTTACTGCAAAGTGGGGCAGTGATATTTGTTGACTAATTTGAGGACACATCTCCCTTTGAGAATTTGCCTCTGTCAATATGGACTTTGGATAATGCATGGTCACTGTTTGTTCAAAGCAAACATCACCAAAAGGCAGCCCGAATGCTGGCACTGGAGAAACCATGAACATATATAAAAGTGCTAGAAGCAAGGGACTCCTTGAGCAGAACCAATTCTCAGGCAATACTTTGAGCTCTGTATCCATCTACTTCCACCTCAGCATCCCACAAAATCTCAGGAGAAGGTATCATTCTGGCCACAGACAGGAAAAATGGGCTGTGATATCAGAATAGATAAAGAGGGGACATTTCCCATCTACCAAAGAGGGATGATAGGGCTTGGATGTTCACAGTAAATTCCCTTCGCATATAACTCCCATCCTTAACTATTGCCCTCTACCAGTTTGTATCTAGAATGTTCCTTAAAGACCTATGTGTCTAAAGCTCCACACCCTGCTGAGCCTGAGATTTGGGGGCCTCTTCCTCCTCCACTTTCCAGCTATGACACGCATGTCATAACTTCACCTCCCCATGTGCTTCTGCCATAATGTCATCACAGTGCAATGACACTAAGCCAGTCAATCCTAGACCTCAACCTCCAAATCCGTAAGACAAAGCCAAATAACCGTCCTCGCTCCCCAGCTTGACCACTGCATGTGTTTGTATTCGTGCTGGAGGGCCACCACTGAAAGCAGTCGGTAAGAAGAAGGTAAATGTTTGTTGTTAGATATCTTATGATGTGAGAAAGGCTGTGGGATATTTTCTGCTGATAGGGGTCACAGGGTCAAGATAGAGAAAGACCAGAATATTATAAGTGTAATGGGTGACTCTGGTGTGGGTTCAGAAGACCAGGATAGACAGGAATACAGACAGAAAATACTGATAAGGCTTCTGAGGAAAACGGGGACTCTATCAGAATTGGAGTAAAGTTTACTCCAATGACTTAAAATACAAACATGGTCTATGCTCTGTTCATGTCCTTAGCCATTGTGGGAGGTGGTACTTGAAAGCGTGAGGCATGCATATTTGTAGAGGAAAATTCAAGTCCTTCTCTGTGGCTCCCCCACACCCCGCAAGAAAGAAAAAGAAAAAAAAGTAACAGTACAGCCATGGGTATTGTTTGCTTCTTCTAGCCAGATTTATAGTGAGAATTGGGAGCAAAACAGAACAAAGTGGGAAATTGAAACATAGACGAATTTGTCATGAATGGGGCATGTGTAAGTGAGCACTGTGAGTTCTGCCTGTGGTTTAGAGAAGAAGCCACAGGACTGACACAGGGACAAAGGAGTGATGTCTTGAGGTCATCTCAGGAGTGTGCAAGGCCATAAAGATCCCAGACTCAGAGAGGGAGAAATATGAATTTGCTTATAAGACTTTTCAGGCAGAGCTGCTCTGTTACGGTGGCAAACACCTGAGTCTTATTGCTGACCAGACCTTACAGATTCTAGAACTCACTGTACCCCCAAGCGTTCTAATTCCTTTCCTCCAAACCATGCCCAGGCCTTTCCATAGAAACTGTTGCAATGAACCCAGTCTCAAGCATCTTAAATCTTAAGGTCATCCCCTCATCCACATCTGAATGATGTGTGTAATGTGTTTGCTTCTGGGAGCCACTGAATGCTGTGTTGAGAGCTGGAACCCAAGCAGTATTCCTCTTTAAGTGGGTGAGTGGTCACCTACTCAACAATTTGGGAGCAAGAATATTTTTGAGGATGCAGACCATACATATAAATATCATGCCTAATTGTTATTATGCCACGTATGACATGCATTAGAAACATAGAAAAGGGGGAGCAAGGAATATGGCTAAGTTATTAAAAGCACTTGCTTGCAAAGCCTGCTGGCCTGGGTTCAATTCTCTAGCCACCCATGTAAAGCTAGATGAAAAAGTGGCACAAGTATCTGGTATTCTTTTGCAGTGGCAGGAGACCCTGGTGCACATGCACATACACACACCCACACATACAAATACAAAGAAAAATTTAAAAGAGAACTATAGAAAAGGGATGCAAGGATATAAGGATCAAATAATTCACATTTAAAAAAAAACTGTACCAATGGATTACCTTACTATTTTCTTCTTATTAAATAAATATACTACAATTCTGTTAAATTTTACTGGTGAATAGTGCTAAACAAGTGCCTTCCCTAGACTTATAAATACAGAAAGAAGAGCATTCAAACTTGAGAAGAAAGTTATGATTTCCAGACTCAGTTTTCAACCATCTTTACAAGTTCAAAAGGCTCTGTTTGCTTGAGATGGGTCATTTTGAAAAATTTTGACAATGGTGACCATTTCATTCAAGATTTGCAATATTTTCAGCCCAATTTACACTTAGAATGAGGTGTATTAGGATTAATATGTGTGTATGTATATATGCATGTGCTTTATCAAACATTCATCCTGATTATTACTGCATCTTACTAGATTACTATTTTAGATTTCATGGGGTATATTAATAAACTTTCAACAGGAGTAGGAATCTCTGTGCTTCTATTGGCCCATTACCAACTGTCAAATTGATAGGATTCAGAATCACTATGGAATCAAACCTCTGGGCATGTCTGAGAGGAAGTTTCTCGATTAAGTTAATTGAGATAGAAAGGCCTACCAAGTGGAACCACATGGGCTGGAGTCTCAGACCGAATAAAAATGAAAGAATGAGCAAGCCATCAATATTCATCTCTCTCGGCTTCCTGACTGGAGTTACAAGGTGACCAGTCACCTCACAGTCCTGTGTCATGACTATCTCGCAATAATGAACCATACTATAGAACTATGAGTCAGTATAAAGCCTTTCTCCCTAGAGTTCCTTGTTCAGGATATTTTATCACAGGAACAAGAAAAAATATGTAAGACAGAAAATTAGTACCAAGAATTGAGGCTCAATGCTGTGATAAACCTCACCATATAGTTTATAAACCTTTGGAACCTCTTTGTCAGAAGACTATGGAATAGTTTGCAACTTGGAGAGTTAAAAAGTCTGCAATGCTGCAAGCACAGCATATGAAGCAGTTCTTAAATGGAGTTTGAAAAAACAGAATGATTAGAGAACTGAAGGCTGAGCTCATGAGGTTTCAGAGGACAGCAATGACTCTACTGAGAACTGGGATACAGGCTATTCTTGGTACATTTCTGGCAAAGATTCTGGCTGCATTCTATGTCCTGTCAACTTAAGTGAGGCTGAATTTAAAAGTAATACACTAAATTTTTAGGCAGAAAAAAGATTCAAGACAGGATAACATCCTGGTTTGGTATGGCTACTCTGACTGCTATTCCTCAGTTCTACATGAGTGAGAGAAGGCAAAAACTGAAGCAAAAAGATTTTAAAAATGTGAAGTTTACAAGGAAATGAATGTGAGCAAGTTCAAAGTTTTCCACAAAGAACATGCTGAGACAGCTGCTGTGACTGTCAAACAGACACCTTGTGCTGTGCACTGGAACAGCAGAAGAGGTACTGTGAGGGCAAGAACATGCCCACGGAAGGCTCTAGCTTGTGAGAATACAAATTCTGTTCAAAGTATAAAGCCAAAACTGAGAAGGCAGCCAGACATTCCCTACTCAAAAACAACTGCCTAGAAAAGTGTTTCTCAGGCCCACAGACACCATGAAAACTTTGGTTCAAGGAGTCCATGTTCCATCCTTAGCCTGAAGCAGAAATTTTTAGCAGCATTCACAAGATTGTTTTGTGAGCATGCAAGACTGAGGGCGTCATGACATCTTATTCCTCAGCTTTATAGAGATGCTGAGCCTGGGCAATGTGAGGTGAGTTCAGATTCCATGCAAGGAGGCCCTGAGAGGCCATAGCATGAAACAGCAGTGATGGCGAGGAAAGATTAATCCTCAGTTCCCATGGAAACCCCAGGGTAATAGAGATGCCAGAACTGTGGGAAATCCACCCAGGAATACTGCATGCATGTTACATGGCACAGGAAGTCTGGAAAGATCAATTGAGAGAAAGGGTTAGGGTACTTAAAATGCATTAATTTCTGAGCTAGCCTACTGAAGCTGGGGACAGACTGTATTTGGTGCATAGGTTCATTGTCCCTAAAGTGATACCTTGTATTTCTCCATCCCGCCATGGTCTTAACACTTCCTCTAGCGAAGGCATTAAAAACAATGCTATGTAAATACCAAGACTGTGCATCAAGAGGTTGGGAAAATTATCTCATTAGTGATACTTCTCTAAGGAAGATTGACAAATGAAAAACAAGAATATGGGAAAAGTTTGAATGCCACTAGTCATCAGGAAAATGCAAATTAAAACTACAATGAGACCTCTCATCTGACCCTAATTAGGACAGCTCATAACAAAATGACAAAATAGCATGCTAGCAAGGACTCAGGCAAATGGGAGCTTTTATGTGCTGTTGGAAGTATTATAAAACAGTCCAGCTATTAAGAAAAGGAGCATAGAAATTCCCCCAAACCTTAGAAACAGAACTATCATAAGCTCTAGCAATCCCACTATTGAGTATATATTCAAAGCAGTGGAAATCAGTACGTTGAAAAAATATTTTCCTCTCCCATCTTTATTGTTGTATTACTTAAAATTACTGAGGTATGGAATTAACATAAGTATCTATAAATGGATATAAGAAAAAAGAAATTTAGGCCGGGCATGGTGGAGCATGCCTTTAATCCCAGCACTCAGGAGGCAGAGGTAGGATCTCGGAGAGTTCGAGGCCACCCTGAGACCACATAGTGAATTACAGATCAGCTAGAGCGAGACCCTACCTCAAACCTCAAACCTCGAAAAACAAAACAAAAAAAAAAAGAATAAAGAAAATTTATATACTTTACAAATATATTGCATATGCATGTGTAGTACATATATAATATATACATATATAATGAAATAATCACCTAAAAAACAAGCTGGGAGAACATCAGATTAGATAAAATAAGTGAAGAACACGTTGTTTCTTATGTAGAGAAGTTAAAAAGACAATCTCATGGAAACAGATAATAGCACAGTAGTTATCAGGAGCTGGAAAGAGTGGTGTGGAGAAGGAAATTGAGCAATGATGGTCAATGCACACAGGAATGCATCTGAATAGAAGAAATTACATCAAATGTTAGTATAGTAATTACAATTACTATTTGGAATACTCATGATTGACAACAATTAATGGTACATTTCAATATCTAGTGAAGAGTATTTTGAGTGTTCCAATCATTGAGAAATGACAAGACCTTGAGGTAATGCATTTCCAATTCACCTTCTATGAACATTATATACTATCTTCACATATTGAAATACCACACTGAACCTGAGAAGTATGTACAGTGTTTTCAAAGTAGAAAATACAGTTGGTGTTGATACAAGTCTGACTTTTGGAATGGCCAGGCAGTCTTCTGGAGGACAGGAGGCCACATGGGAGATAATCAACAGCCTCCTATCCAAGGGCTAGAAGACCTGTGAACAAGCCCAGCTTAGAGCAGCCAAGCTTGGGCCAGTGCAGCAGAACCACCCAGGTGAGCACAGCCCAAATAGCACCCCCCTCAGAATCCTGAGATAACTTTAAAGTTGCTGTTTAAAGCCACTAGATTTTAGTATATTTTATTATGCAACAAAAGCAAACTGGTAGACACTCCTTGCTTTGCAAATTTGCGTAAAGAAATTTGGGTTCCATGAACTTTGGTTTCCATAACAGTAACATCAGGAAAGAAGCTGTAGCCATTATTAATTGGTAGTTCTAGTCTATGTTTCATTACTTTATGTAATCATTTCACTTCTTTATTATTCAGTGACCCTGATATGTAAGTCTGTTATGGGGATTCATTGAGATTACGCATAAAAATGCCAATTTCAGAGTACATTCTCAACACACTGGCAGCAATTGTGTTTCAATTATGTCTTTAAAGTGTATGTTTGAAAATATAATTTCAGTTTTTAAAAGATTTGCTCACAAGTTGTATTCAGTGTGGTTTTGGGAGATGGATCCAACATGTGGTGACCACGGAACACCTTTCTATCAGAGCTATGCCATCACGAGTCACATCCCATGAACTCACGCTTCTGTTAAAATTGACATGTACAATGGAAAGAAGAGGGGACTGGAAGGGAGGCAGAAAGGAAAAGGAGGATGAAAGGAGGCAAGAGGGAAGAAAGCAGGAGGGCAGAAGGGAACCAGGAGAGAGGAGGCACATTAGCACTTTGTAGTTTTGGTCAATACACAATTTATTTTCAGATTCACTGAGTTTGAATTTTCTGCCTTGCAGAAAAACAATAAACATTCTTTCCTCATTAATCCCAAATGCTCTATAAGTCAATCTCATTACTTCCATCTTCTGGCAGAACTCTCTCTCACACACACACACTGAGATATGTACTCACCCTCTCTGAAAGAGATCCACATTATAGAATTTATGTAGCTCTACAGAAAACTCAACTGTTCCTTGTACTTCAGACATGATCTTTTTGGTTCATTACCTGAAAAACAAAGAAAAATTAACTCCTTGAGATGACTTCAGCCAAACACCACATACCAGAAACAGAACAGTGCTTAGATGGGCAAACATGTCTAACCAACCAGACCAGTCGGGTTGGGAAAGACATGAAATCACAAAGGGACTGGGTACTGTCATTTGGGTCATACCTGGCAGGACCAGGACTTAGATTTAGTTGTCCCAAATCAAAAGTCAGGATGGTCTGGCATCCTTTTCTGCCCATCTGTCCCATGGAGAACATACCACCCCAACCACAAGCACATCCTTCCTTGATTAGGAGTCCCTGCTCTTCTGCTTTCTTAGCTGTGTGACCTTGGGACACGTCACTTACCTTTGGTTTGCCTCAGTGCCCTCATGCTACATGAGGACTGGTAATTGTGTAGACCTTGGATAAGTGGTGGAAAGGCTAATTGAGCATGCCATATTGTTCGCTTTTCACTGTCCCTGACATGTAGTGAATCCCCAGTAAATGGAAGTTCCAATAGTTATGCTTACTGATCATTGAAGACAACTCTATAATTGGTGGGCATATAGGTGGTTGTAGTTTCAAGGGCAAGATCATGTGCTATTTACCACAGGAAGAACATGTGGCTGCTGCCAAACCAGGTTGGCCAACCAGGAGACATATGGGCAGTAAGAAAGTTGGGCGGTGTATATGGAAAGAAATGGAACTAAAACGACACAAATGTGAGGTTACAAACAAATAAAGGAGGCCTAAGCGTGAAGGTTGAATTTTCTGAGTATGTGAAATAACATACATGTCAAAGATGTAAAGAAAGGGGAAAAAACTGAGCTGAATTAATTAATCTATTTGTGGTGCTGAACACAGTTAAGATATGTTATCTGATCTTTGGTCATAACAATTTTGTGAGATTCTTATCTCACTTTTTCAAATAAAGTAAAAGGATAAAGGAGGTTCTGACTCAAGGCTTAGAACATTCTACAGCATTCCACATTTTCATCTTTTGGTAAGTCTCACTTTCCCAAACTTCAGTTTACAACTATGTTTCATAAGACAATGCAAGCTACTCAGTAGGATTTTGTACATTATTGAAGGCAATAACTTGTGATGTATGTATCTGTAGCCCCACTTCTTCTTGGGAGTGAGACAATAACAATAGAGAAGTAAGAGAAAATGAGAGGGCATATGGGTTTTCAGCACAGACATTAGTGTTAGGCATCTGTGTATTCTTATCAAGACCCTCTTCTTTATTCCTCCAAGAGTTCTAAAGGACTCAGCCTCCATTTATTGATCAGAGCCCAACTTCAGCACACTGACCAGGTTCAGTCACAAGAGCTAGGCCAGTCACAAGAGCAGAAGCACAAGAGATTAACTATGTCACCACTCTGCATCTCTGCTGTGGCAAGAGATCCTTCCAAGCACACATTTCTGAAAATGCAAAAGGCTGAATATCAAATTAGAATACAGCAGATCCTAGGAACCAACTCTATAAAGTCAGTAAGTTAGAATTCCATCCAATCAAACCTAGATGTTCTGCATACCATGGTCCTGCCCAGCACAACAGAAACATCTTATTTTCAATGATGATCTCAAATCATGTCCAGGAAAAGCCAACAGAAGGGACATTCTTCACTTCCCATCATCATCACATAAGAGCAACATCTGCATCTCCCCCATTTTATCACTGCCCCACAAACCTGGAGAGGTAGTATAGCCACCTGACACCTCACTTTTGGCAGCCAAATTCTCTATAAAGAGAGATAAAGGGAACCCAAGAACATGCATTGTGAACCTAGTACATGCCAGACATGGCATTTCACACATACCCCAAAGCACTTTGTAACAGTGTCATGCTTCCCACAGACACTGATAGCCTCTGGGGGAACAGTGACGACTGGGGAGCCCCATGCTAACCCAGATCCAGTCTTTCATATGTGGGATGCCTAGGACAATATAGTTCTCAAAATAAATATTTAAAAATATAAAATATGGAGGATGTTATGTAGGACATAATTGTCTCCTTGGAAAATGCAGGTAATCAGACTATTATCTGGGAAAACTAATGAAGACAGAGTTATGGGGCTTTTAATCACAAATGCAGGTGCCCTCTTTAGAAGACAGACAGATAGATAGATGCTACCTAGATAGCTAGATAGATAGATGGTAGATAGATGAGAGACAGATGGATATATAAACAGATGACAGAATTTTAATACATGAACACATTATAATTTGATCATATTCAAATCTAACTATCCTCATTTGTAATTTCTCTAGCCCTTATTCCATATAATATCCTCCTTGTTTCAAGTGGTCATTCTTCTATTTTGATGTCTCATTCTTTTTGTTCTTCTACATCCTCTACTTAGTTTTAAAACTCCACATTGCTTTGCTTGGGAAATAACTGCATGTGGTGCAATCTATGCAATTCAAACTCCATTGAGTGGTTGCAATGCTCTCCTCTGATCTTCAGATTGGAGAGGTGGCTGCCAGGTAGGATCCTCACAGCAGCAGCAGCAATGGTAGTGAAACCACTGAGTCCTACATAGTCTAGATCTACTCAGTCCAAGGATGACACTGAGGAACCTGTGTTTTTCCTACCTCCAGGAATTCTGATGCAAATGCCCACTTGAGAGCCCCAACCTTACACAGTCACCTGAAAAGTGAAACAAAAAGAGAAAAGAAAAGGGAAGAGAAGGAAGAAAGAGGAGGTGACAGAACAGAAGAGGAAATACCTGGGTGCAGCAGCCAGATCCAGGAAAGGTCTGGGAGCAGGCACCATCCAGTGCATCACAGGCGCTTCTCACATCAGCTGGGCCAGGGAGACTACATGGACTATCGGAGGTGACAGTGACCTCAGCAAAGGCCCGATTTTGTCTGTGTTGCCCAGTTAAGACAATAAAGTACCTTTGGGAATGAATAGTGAGTCTCTCTCTCTCTCAGGAATCAAAATCTTGTTCTTTTAGCATTATTGAGATTGTCTGGATTGACAAACCATTATGTAATTGTAAGCTAGTCTGAGCAGCACCTGAAGCATGGGCGTGTGTGTGCATGAGTATATGTGCATGTGTATGTGAGTGTGTGTGTGTGTGCATGTGTGTGTGCATGTGCGTGCATGCGTGTGTGTTTGATAAACCGGCCAGTACTCAGATAAATATCCAGTTTCCAGTTTAACTTACAAGCGTCGGTCTGATTCTCTGTAAAGGTAGTCTGCTCAATGGGGAGAATAAAGTTGCTAACATGCGCACGTCTCGGCTGCCCATAGGCACAGTTTAAACCCCATATGTACTGGTAATGCATTAGCTTTGTGAGTGCCTCGTCTGAGTTTTCTTCATACAATCATTCTTAAATTTCCTTGACTTTTTTTTCCCGTGTGTATGCTTGTCATATTATCCAGAATAATATCCTCAAAGGCATTTAAAACTGGACAACATGGTGGGCTGAAGGACACTACTTGTCCTCTTATCAAATTGTAGCCTGTAGTCTCTCCCCTAGTAATGAGTGAGTAACAGGGTAAGAGCCCAAAGAGACCCCAATTCTGTAGACAATTGCCAAGATTTACCTGTCAACAAGACAGCCATTGTTGGCCGCACTTCTCCATCTCCCCAAATTTATGTTTCAATTCTCAACATCATTAGTCCCTCATATCTGACTCCTCTCCACCCTCCAAGCACAGCTCTGGGAGTGTCATTCACCATGCTCTTAACCTGTACGGCCCTCGTCCATGCTGCTGTCTGCACAAACCTCGCCAGTATCAGAACATTCTCTACCCCTCACTGCGGAGACTTTTCTGGAATATCAAGAAATTCCTGGCCCATTTTCCAAAACCCTCCAGTGTTTCCTCCCTGCCTGTGGTGTGACACAACAGACACTGTATATTCATGGATGTCTTACTCTCCAGGGACAAGCCCATGTCACATCTGAGATTGAATTCCCCCCCTTCAGTTCTATGATGTAAGCTCTTTCCAGGACTCCATCTCTGCACAGGTACCAGCAGAGACACGTCAGCCCAAAAGGGTCATGTGCATAATTAAATATGGTCACTCATACAAAAGCCTCAGCCACAGGCAGCAGATGGACCATCTCTTAGCAGCAGAGATTGCTACTTATATTTCCTACTTTGATATAGTTGGTAGGATTTCAAAAGTCCTTCATGCCATCCACACGCAAACTACTGCAAACAACTAGATTTTCCTCTTAGCCCACAGACTCTGAGGTCCCTGGAGGCCTGTGTTCCATATCAGTTAAATACTGAGTGATGGTTTGAACCTTGTGCTACAATGTGTCTAAACTGGATAATTAGTTGCCTACATTTTCCAAAATGATTACTGGAGCAATCTCAATTTTCTTCTGAGGAAACATGATAAAAAAACCTAATATTATTTAGAAAATGTTATTACTTGGGGATATTTTTGGATATTGAATTTTACTTGGAGAAAACTTCTTTTACAATCATGCTTTCTTTTAAACTAAGACTTTTCTCTAATGCTTTAATATTCAAATTGTATGGCATTTGATATTTAAATGAGCATAAAAACTATGCCAACATTCACACAAATCAGTATTTACTTTATAAAAGGGCACATGCCATTAACATTCTGAAAGACAGTGCATCACAGGACTACAGCATGGAAGGAGGAGGGGGAGGCCAGGGCCTCTCATACTACAGAGAAGAGGACTCACAGGCACCACCCAAGTGCAAAGCAGCAAGCTCAATGAAAACACACATGAAACTCGGACCACCTCTCAGCATGCTCTACTTTCACTGGGGTCTGGAGGAAGTGATAAGGGATGATGTCCTGGCTATGTGCCCTGCACTCAGTGCTCTATCGTAGTCCCAAAGGATTTATTCCAAGCAGCCACTCTAATGAAGAAAGTTATTCTAACTTGCCACCTGGCATGATCACTATGGGAGAAACTGTGTAGTTCTCAGGCAAATAATCTTATTATAAAGGGGATCCCATAAGAATTCTGCCTTCTCAAGTGGGCACACCCACTCCCAGTGAGCTCCAACCTTGCATCTCTTCTCTATGTGGGATCATGGACAAGTCTCTCAAGGACTCCAAGCTTCCACACTCACATCTGAAATACAGACCAATCCCACCTTCTCAGTGCAGTTACTTAGTATCAGCCACAAGTTGATTGACATGTCAATCATGGGGAGGTATATTTTATTGACACACATATACCAGTAACTATAGAATAAATAGATCTAGCACAACTGAGCAGAAGTCCTTGGCCCATCGGAAGACACAAACCAGAGAGTAAATTAAGTCACACCAGGGGTGATGGGATAAGAACCAGAACATATGCATGCACAGAGCAGGAAGTGGCTCCGAGGAGTGATGGGTGGGATCCACAATGACAGCCTGCCTTGTCTTAGCCAGCCCAAGCAGGACACAAGGAATTCTCTCAGTGGAAGATTAATCTTGAAGCAAAATGTAAGGGGACAGGAGAAGGAGTAAGTACCCTTCCCAAGACTCAGTTTTCTCACTGCAGATTGCTTTAGAGCTTGGGTTATAATAAATGTTTAATAATGACATGCAGTTATGCTAAGAAGGTAGAGATTCCTGGTGTGTTAATGTGAATGTGTCCCCCTCATGTGTTTTAAATGTTGGTCCCCAGCTGATGGCAGTTTGGAAGGTGGAGCCTTGCTGGGAGAGGAATATTGTGGGGGCAGGCTTATGGGTGTTAGAGCCAGCACCCCTTACTAGAATTTAGCTCACTCTCCAGCTGTGGCAAAAGAGCTGGCAGCATCTGCTTATGCTATGTTTTCCTCTGCCATCATGGAACTTCCCCTTGAGACTGGAAACCAGACTTCCATAAGCTCCTTCTGGTCAGGTGTTTGCCCCAGCAGCAAGGTCACTATAACACCAATGATAGTCCCTTCACAGGTGTGTTTCCTTCCCCTGGCACATACAGGGACTCCTCAGGAGCTCCAGGCCTAAGGATAGCCAGGAGAGCCAGGGCGCAGGACTGGGAAGCTCACTCCCTGAGAAAATGCAGCTGTGGGATTCAGCCCCTTGATTCTTAAAGCGGTTCCTTTCCTGGGTGTAGAAATAAAAATGTAGTCGGTGTTTATGTTTTGTACATAAAGACAGTGTGAACAGAAGCATCCCCCAAATGCCAACTTCGTGTCTGGGTGGCTTCCTGTGCCTCCATTATCACAGCATTGAGAGCTCAGGCATGAAGGCACACAGGATTCTGAAATGTGTGTAACTCAGGACAAGCCTTGATGGACCACAGGTAAGGAATTTACACCAAGGAAGCACCAGCCAGTGCTATCATCGTTTGCATTTCGGGGGGTGGAGCCTTCTCCTTGGCCAGTGCTGGAAGCCCCAGTGCCATTCTCTGAGGAGCCAAGCATGGGGTCACAGTAGATGTCACTTCATCAGCCCTAGTGCCTACAAAGACAAATGTATACGTACAGACACCTACGTGTGTGCACACGTGAATGAATACTCAGAGTTCCCCGTGACTGCCCTTGGGAGTCACTCTGGACTTAAGGAAAGGGCACTGTTTTTGAAGCTACCCAATCTGGTTCACGTCCTGACCATGTCACAGGTTACATTGACCAAGCAGTCTAATAAGCAGTGCCTAATGAGAATATTAGAATAACTCATCACAGTAATAAGATGTGTTAAGACAGTAACAAGCATAATAAGGCATGAGCTTCAGAATCCTAAGAAGTTTGACTTAGAGGGTGGATGAGTGGCAGGAGAGCTGAGGAAAATTGAGTTTCTCAATAAAGGCAGTGTACTGAGCCCAGGAACCAAGAACCTGTGCCAGGGAGAGGCATACAGGGTGCCCAGGAGATAGCCAAGACAGGACTTGGGTGCCTCTATGTCTGGCTTTACATCTTCCTGGAGACACTCAGTGCAGGAAGGTGTCACCTTATGGCTGGGAAGTCTCAGAGCAATAAAGAGAATGTGGCGACAGACACATCTGCATGGAAGACACAGGTTTGCAGTCTCCGGAGAGCACCAGCAGATGCTGACTGCCCCAGAAGCTAAATAGGGGGATTCCTGCTATGGGACAGAGCCTCAAGTAGATGTCCTCAATGCTCCCTGACAGCTGGGAGAATCTATGAATATCACACCATCTAATTTTAAGGTTCTGCATTCATTAATGGCTAAAAATGTTTCAAGAGCTTTTCCTTTGCACCCAATTTAAGTTGAAACGCAGGAAGACGTCAGCAGGCTTAACATCATTGCTGCCTTTGTTTAACCCTTCGAGCTCATCACTGTATAAGCATTAATACCTCAAATGTTAAGCACAGTGAATTATAGGGTGCTAGGATCACCTTGCTCATACCTCCTAAACAAGAAGGCAAACAATATGCCAGGGTTTCGGGGAAAGCACCTTAGGCCTCCTGCCCTGCTGTATGCAATCCAGACAGCATTGCATTTTTGGTGGTCAAAGTTGTCGCACCCATGACTTCATCTGGCCATAAAAATAACTCCAAAAGAATAAAACATAACATCTTCCAACACCTGCATAACAGGAAATGCAATGGGTGTAATCAAGATTACTTTAGACCTCATAGGAAACTCAAGGATCGGATATCTCATCCACTTCACACTGGAGACAGAACACATAGGTGGCTGTAGGGCTTTCACAAGCCATCTAAGACAAAAGTCATGACTGCTTCTCAAATGCATGTTCTTGGAGTATTACAATTTGGGAGATTGCACAGACCTCTGTCAGTCACAGCCCTGATACCAATGTCATTTATTCCAAGTCACACCTGAACCCTTAGCATCCAACCCAACCAAATTCTCTCCAACTGTCCTCATTACAGCACCCCACATTCCCTCAACATCATTGTACCTTTGCTCAAACCATCATGGTCACCTCTCTGCCCACGGAGCTATCCATCCTTTCATGACCCTCCAGCTTCCTGGGGAAGTTGTTTCTTCTCCTCCTCCTCCTTCTTTTATCTTATTTATTTATTTATTGGTTTTTCAAGGTAGGGTCTCATCCTAGCCCAGACTGATCTGGAATTCACTATGGAGTCTCAGAGTGGCCTCAAACTCACGGAGATCTTCCTACCTCTGCCTCCCATGTGCTGGGATTAACTACCATTATTGTTATATAAACACTACTCCAACTATGATGGGGTGCCTTGTGTGTGATAATGAGACCAAGGGCATCTCTCATCCAAGAGTATATCCCGTTTCCTCCCTTTTGATCACTTTGTGGCTTCCCGGAGGCCAGCATCCTCTGAGAAAGCACTCTATAGCTCTCTCCATCTCAGAACAGTAGTATCTCTTGTCTATTCAATGAATGGGCCATAAATGGCTAGAACAAACAAGACATTTGCCAGGACCTGGGGACAAATCCCGGGAACATGATTTCAACTTTCACTCAGCCATAGGTATAGCTAATACCTTGGCTGTCCACACAGATACTGCCCAACTCACCTGACACAGGTGTAGCTTTTTGTCAACTCATTGTGGACAGAATCTACCCTAAGTGTCTGTGCACTCATTGAAGATGGTCCTCCTCTCCATCCTGGGGAGCATGCTTGCCCAATGGCCACCTGAGTCCTCACAGGCCCCATTATCTTATTGCTCTTGGGACTCACTGAAGGTGCATGGAGAACATACCATATGCCATATTTTCAAAGTGGAGATGGGACTTATGGATAAGGTGCAAAAAATCAGACAAAGTCTGTGCTCCCACTGGACATGGGCTGTGATGTGAGGAAGATCACCAGTGCACAAGTGTAGATAGGACTTGAAGATATGTGCAGACAATCAGACAGACAAAGTCTGTGCTGCCACTGGACATGGGCTGTGATGTGAGGAACATCACCAGTGCACAAGTGTAGATAGGACTTGATGATATGTGCAGACAATCAGACAGAAAAAGTCTGTGCTGCCACTGGACACGGGCTGTGATGTGAGGAAGATCACCAGTGCACACGTGTAGCAGAGACATTTGAGTTTTGCTTGGCAGTATGGGGTGGAGTACTAGGGCAATGGAGGCAGAGGACACGGAGGGACCCACAGGAAAGGGTTCAGAAAATTCTTCCACTTTAGTCTTCTCAGAGTCAAGACTGGCCATCCTCTCCTGCACTGCTGCCCTCATCTCTTAAACTGTGTCTCTAATTTTCTTTCCATTATGTCTACTGTCCCTTCTCAACTGGGCACACAGTGTCTGGGGCACTTTCTAAAAAGCGATTACAAACACCAAGTTTTTCCATCCCCCCGGTTACTAATCTCTGTACCCTCACCTTGTCTAACACAGTCCATCATGACATGATCCTGGCTCTACCATGGAAATCTCCTCCCAGTAAGAAGCGGCTCTTAGACCACCTTGCTGGTCCTGAAACATTCAACATCAGATGAGTATGAGGCTTTGGGATGGACCTTACACGTGCCTCCAAGGCACGTCCATGGTGGTCGTCAAATCTGTTCCTGGTCTCAACCAAAAGCTCATTTCCTCACCTGCCTGCTATCTGATCCCAGTTCCTGTCAGACATCACGCTGATTTATTACTTTTGGAGTGCCAATCATTCTACAGAATTATCTCCTTGCTTGGTTTCTACCTCATCTATTGGAACATCACATTACTTGATAACAGCAGCGCCACCACCTGTCCCACTGTGTTCCTGGGCTTTTGTACCCCATGCAATAGGACAGGATACAGGAGGACTCAATATTCCACAAATATACAAGGAAAGAGACCCGAAATATAATCAACAGAGAAATAAAAAACTAGAAATACAGCAAGAGGATTCAAGTAAAATGGAGCCAATATCTCTATGGACACCTCATCAAATGACAAGATGACCCATGTCCATGTCATCAGAAAACTTCAAATTAAACAACAGGGAGATCTCCTGCACAGCTACTGCAGTGAGATCCCCCTGCACACCTACTGCATTGAGATCCCACTGCATACCTACTACACTGAGATCCCGCTACACAACTACTACAGAGAGATTCCCTGCATACCTAGTATAGTGAGATCCCTTTGCACACCTACTACACTAGGATCACATTTGCACACCTACTACAGTGAGATCCCACTGCACTCCTATTACAGTGAGATCCCACACACCTATGAGAGTGAGATCCCCCAACACACCTACTACATGGAGATCCATTTGCACACCTACTAAAGTGAGATCCCCATGCATACCTACTACAAAGAGATTCATTTGCACACCTACTATGGTGAGATCCCTTTGCACACCTACCACACTGAGATCCCCCTGCATACCTACTACAGTGAGATCCCCTGCACACATAGTACAGTGAGGTCCCCTGCACATCTGCTACAGAGAGATCCACTGCACACCTACTATAGTGAGATCCCCTGCACACCTACTACAGTGAGATCCCCTTGCACACAATACTACAGTGAGATCCTCTGCACATCTACTACAGTGAGATCCCCTTGCACACAATACTACAGTGACATCCCGTTGCACACCTACTACAGTACCTGAGTGCAGAACCCTGACAGCATCATGTGCTGAGTGGGGGAACCATCTGGAACTCTCAGCCATTTCTGGGGAATGTAGAAAATGGCAAGTCACTTTAGAAGACATATGCTTTCTTATAGAAATAAATGTGTTCTTACCCTAAGATCCAGCAATCATGTCCTTGATATCTACACTAAAGGGTGAGAACTACTATCTTCAAAAAACCTGCAGACAGATGATTAGAGCTGCTTGCTGATAATTACCAAAACTTGGAAGCAACCAAGTTGTCATTCCATAGGTTAATAGATAAATAAACTTTCATGAATCCAGACAATGAAATAGTCATACATCCCAGGACAGCTGGGAATGCAGCCACACATTTGTAGAAGACGATGTCAAAAGGTTGGACCTGGGCTTGGGAAATTGCTCACTGGGTGAGAGTGCTTACGGCGCAAGCAGGAAGGCTGAGTAGAACTGAGGTCAACAGGAACCCATATAAAAAGATAGGTAGGGCTGTACATGCCTCTAAATCCAATTCTAGTGGGGGCAGATATAGGAGAATCACTGGCGCTCACCAGTAACCCGTCTGTCTACAATCTGCAGCTCCAGGTTCAGTGACAGAGTCTGTCTCAAGGAAACTACATGGAAGACGAGTAGAGGAGGACCTCCGACACTCTTCTTTGACCTCCATATGTGTGCATGGAGCATAGTCACATACATCACACACACACACACACACACCATACCACACCAAAACCAAGTTGGGCATCCCTGATTTAAGGCTGAAGATAAATGAACAAGCACCTAGTAAAGATACAGAAGCTGGAGGGATGGTTTAGCAGTTAAGGCCCTTACATGCAAATCCAAAGGACTGGGGTTTGATTCCCCAGGACCCATGTAAGCCACATGCACAAGGTGGTGCATGCATCTGGAGTTCATTTGCAGTCCTGGAGGCACTAGTGTGCCCATTCTCTACCTCTCTCTCCCTCTCCTTCCATCTCTCTCTCTCCCTCCCTCCTCCTTTCTCTCTCTCAAATAAATAAATAAAAATATTTTTTAAAACATGTTAAAAATAAAGATATAGGAAAGAACCTTAAATGTATATACTAAGTGTAAAGCCCTAACCTGGAAGGCCACATACTGTGTGATGCTAACTGTGACACTCTGGAAGAGATAAGATGGTGGAAAAGTAAGTGGTTTGCAGGGATTTGGGAGGAGGGAGCCACAAACAGACAGAGCACAGACAACATCTAAGGCAGGGAAGATGGCTGTATAAGACACATAGAGGTGGGGATGTGTCACTTGCTGCTTTCCAAATTCACTCAGTGTGAAGCATCAAGGATGGATGCTACCATGAACAATGGACTTTGGGTTAATGACGTATCAACATACACATCGTCTATAAAGTACCACTGTGATGGAAGAGATAGGTTATGGAAGAAGTTCTGCATGTGTGGAGCCAGTATATAAATGAAAAATCCTTATACCTTCCATTCTTTACATGAATTTCAAACTGCTTGACTACAGTCTATCAACACAGAGAAACAAACACATATATGCAGACATATAACAATATGTCACGTTATGCCTAATAGAACAGCCATATTTTTAGAAAATTGAAATACCAAGTTTAAGCAAGGTTGTAGAAGAATCACAGCCTTCATCTATTGCTGGTGGGAATATTTCATCAAGCACAGTGGAAGGGAAGTTGAAGTTTCTTCTATAACCTAAACATCAAATGAGCACTAATCGAGCTATTCCACGCCCAGGTACATATGCAAGAGAAGTGAAAGCAATTGCTCCAACAAGAACTTGTCCATGACGTTTCACAGGTTCATGTTAGCGTTCTGCACAACAGACACACGGGTTCGTGAGCTATGTGCTCGTCAGCTCAGGTCTGGCTAAAAACATGGCATGTGTATGCTATGGACTATTACTCAGCTGCAGAAAGTAATGAAGTTCTGAAACACGGGTGAGCCACACAACCTGGAACTACGGTATAGAAGACACAGGCACAAACACATGTGTCCTATGACTCCATGTATGAGAAAGATCCAGGCCTAGGTGAGTCCATACAGAGTGAAAGCAAGGTAATAGTAGCCAGGAGCTGGGGAAGAATACAAGTGGGGTATGAATAGCAAGGGATGTGGGGCTCCTCTTGAGATATGGCAAGGTGTCCTAGCACTAGACCATGCTAGTCACTGCCATTGCTATGAATAACAGCTACTGAAAGTTTCCCTTCAAAATGAATGACATGATGAATATTTTGTCATGTATAGTTTTCCAGCACCAACATAAAAGCCAAGAAAACAAAATCATGCTCCTCTTCCTACCTCCTTTGTAATTTTCATCACTTACCAAATCAACCCTAGAGCCTCTGCAGACCCAGCAAGAAGCAGCCAGAATAAGCATGGTGTATTGCCATTACCTTCACTATACTTGCACCCTGATTGTACGTCCTCACTGTTTCTCTCGTTAATACAGAGGTGCACAGCTAGACTCAGCCCCTCTTCTCTTGTTTATCCATTCAGTTTGCAGAACAAGGATATATGGATGAATCTAATCATGCAAAACTAGGGATATGCTGCATGCAAAATGTATTCAACATTTCTGCCTGGATATTAAATTTAAATGGGCACAGTGCATTTGATCTATGAACCTATCACAACTCTAATCCAAAAGCAGAGTAGGTGCTGTATAAATACTTAGGAAAGTTGAACTAGTGAAGAAACAGGAGATAATGAAATATATGTGCCCTCACTAATGAGGAGCCGGCCTGTCAGGAAGTAAGTTTGTGTGGCACTACAGTATTCTGGCATTCAGGGAAAGTGTAAATAGAGGGTAGAGGAATGTGGGGAGGCACAAGATCTCAGTGGTCTCTTTCCTTCTGTTTCCTTTGCAGCCTCCCATAAGAGTGTAGGAAGAGAGCTGAGTTCAGGGTATCAAATATATCATTTAGAACTTCTGCCCTCCAGGAAAGGCAACCCTAGCAGCAGAATGAACAACTCAGTCAGCAAACATTTCCAGACACATGGAGCAAGTGACCTTCCCAGGGATTGGGCTTTCTAATGAGGGCTAGGAAGGATCAACGGGGAGGACTTTGGACAGCAGGAGGACACTCCAAAACCCAAAGCCACTCCAAAGGTACTGGCCACCCTCCTTCTCTCCCTTCTCTTCTTCCTGCAGTTCTAAAACCCTGCCTGTCTCTATGTGCTGGGCCCCTTGTTTCAGGCCTTGGATCCTCAGAGGTGGGAAAACGCTGGTCAATCTCATTACCACTCAGTGTGTCACATTATTCCTTATCTACATGTGAGGACTTTGATTCTGAAACTCCCATGATGCACCCCTTCCACACCCTCCAGCACTGTCTTCACTCTGCCTTCACCTCTGCCCCATCGGCAGGTCAGGGTCCTGCCACCTGCCTGTCGCACAAGATCCTCCTCATCACCAGTACACTGGAGCTGTTCAAAGCCCGCACATAACTCCACCGGCCCAGCTTGACACAGGCCATTTCACCATGTGGACCTGACCTCTCCACCCTGACAGTCTCCCACGTTTCCTCACGATGAAGTCTTGGGCTGCCTGTCCTTTCAGACAAAGCAGTCAAATTGGTAGGACACTTCAGGACTCAGTCAAACCTCTTCTTAGTTATTCTCATTGTAACAATCCCATTCACTAAGAGATCCTGGTCACTCCTTCCTGGCCAGACCCAGTCTAAGACTTTTAGATGATTAGTTACCACCTGACACCCCACTGAAATAGGTGCTATTGTCAGTTTGCATATAAGGCACAGAAAAGCTGAACAGCTCACCTGAGGGTCAAAAATTAAGTCAGAAACGAAGTTGGTATAATATTTACCTTCTCACTGCTGGGATAAAACACACCCCCAGAAGCAGCTTATCAAAGGAAAGGGTTTATTTCAGGCTTCATGTTTTGATGGAAAGTTTTATCATGGCAGAAAAAAAAACAAGGCTGAGCAGGCAACCAGCTCATATCTTTACACATCAGCAACAGGGTAGGAATAGTAACAGTGAGCTACCTAGCCAACACCCAGTAGGGCTACACTAGTAAACCACAATTCCGCCCCTACTGACAGCTCTCCTCCAGCAAGGCTTCTCCATGTAAAGCCCCCTCCACTTGTGGGCTGAGTAGGAGGCTTAGTCACAAGCACACGAGGCTTTGGGGCACATTTCACATTCAAGCCACCACAGCTGGACTGGAAGGAGGGCAGCCTGGTTATGACACCAGCATCCCACTAAGCCAGGAGGCCTCTCCAAGCAAGGGAAGAATAACTCCCACTTCGGTCATCAGCTTGCAACCTGCTCAGGAGAGTCACAGCCTAGGTTAGTCACTGGGACTTACCATCAAATCCTTAACCGAACAGAACTGATTAACTCAAGGAAAACACCTTGCATGTTGAATGCCAATGCATCCAAATAAAGTTTGGGATTTAATTATCTCATTTGAATTATTATTGACTTTGCAAATTACTCTTCAACTACTGGATCCTGTCCCAGGTGCCCCTCTCACCCAAATCCACTCCCTGACTGCATCTCCAGGCACACTGCAGGGATCTCTGTGGGCCAGAGGAGGGACTGGCACTTACATACCTGTGAGATATTAACTAATTAGAGTGACTCACACTCAGGGGTGAATGAATCCAGCAGTGGGCAATTAAAACCCAGAACTGAGCCGGGCGTGGTGGCGCACGCCTTTAATCCCAGCACTCGGGAGGCAGAGGTAGGAGGATCATTGTGAGTTCGAGGCCACCCTGAGACTACAGAGTGAATTCCAGGTCAGCCTGAGCTAGAGTGAGACCCTACCTCGAAAAACCAAAAAAATAAAATAAAATAAAACCCAGAACTGAGTAAGTCCTAGATTTTGGACATGCACCCAGCACCCAGCACCCACGGAACGTGGTGTCACCAGGCACACTGTCAGCTGTCCACTTTCCTTGCCACCCCTGGATTTCTCATGTATATTACACACACTAGGGACTCTTTTAAGGTCTTGCTGTGTCAACATGAACGCAAGAACAATGCTTTGAACATAGATCTGAGACACAATCCCTTCCATTTTCTAGCTTGGTATTCTTGGAAAAGTGACCAATATCTTCTGAGAATCTAGGTCCTCATATGTAACCTAGGCCAAGACATGGGATCACATGGGTCCCACAGAGTCCTAGAGGGAGTAAAGTGTACAGCCCATAGCTTCTCCTTCTGGTAGCCTCTCAACACTCTTGTCTTTCATCCAGCCATCTGGGAAGGGATAGAAATAGTCTCTAGACTGTGTTCTAGAACATTCCTTTGGGTGTTTCTTCCTAAAGAACCTCTTGGCTAAGTCTGGGAGTCACAAGGTTAAACAAGGTCAATCTGATACCACTGAAGTTCTCCAGGACTCCAACATGACCATGCTTGATGGCAACCTCCAAGATGGGGACACACTGTAGGACACACCTGTAGTCCACAAAGCACAATTCGTAGTATGCCATGAGCTGAAAATGGAGCCAGGTCCTCCCTGCACATGGTGAACTTATTCCTGAAACTCACTACATTACAGGCCAGGCCCCAGGGACACTGTCAGAAAACCTGTTGGATCTGGAGCCAGTTGTAAGGGTCCAGTAGCAACTGGGAAGGGCAGCAAGACCACAGTGGCAGCAAGATGGAATCTGCTCACACTGAGAACCTCCCTGCCCTCCCCGCCCCCTTCTTTTGATGCTTGGCATTGTCTCTTGGAGGCTGTCCTAGATTCTACTGCCCTAAGCAGCAGGGCAGTGTGAGCTGGACATGAGCACCCCTGTAACACCTATAGAATGGAGGACTGGGAGGACAAAGGATGCAATCAAGTTCTTGTGACACCTGCATTTGGACACATGTACTCTCTGGTCCTCAGTCTCTCTGAGTGAAGTGTGGTAAGCTGGACTAGAGTAGAGCACACAGGTGGCACAACTAAATAAATGGGGTGCTCGTGCTCAATCATGGACCAGGGAACCCATGCCTTCTCCATCCCTGAGGCCCTGGGAGTTCAGAACTTAACACAATAGGGACTGCCTGAGCCACGTCCAGAAGGAGGAAGGCTGCCTAATTTATTAGCCGGCATCTCTGAATATCAGTGGAATATCACTGGAAGTGGATTTGGTAACCTTCTGAAGTTCTAGCAGCCAAATGAAATCTGCATATGGAGTGTGTTTGTCCCATGGGCCACCAAATCCTGAGATGCAGACTAGATAGTTATGAACCGGTATTTATTCAAGGTTGTATGAGCCAGGAATTAGGCAGTGTGCTTTGCACATACCATATCCTTCAATCTGCTATCCAGTTCATGAGTCAGTATTATAATCCCTTTGTTAAAGATGAGGAAAGAAGGTCCTAGAGGCCAAATAGCGTGGCCATCATCAGAAAATAAAAGTTGGTGGACCTGGGGAGCTGGCTAGTGGGTAAAGTGTAGTCACATAGCCTGAGGACATAAATGCTGGGTGGGCATGGCAGTCCACTAGTGCTGAAGTGGATACCGGAGGTCCTGGAGCAAACTGGCTAGCCGGACTGGCTAAAGCAGCAAGCTCTGGGCTCAAGTGCGAGAGAGAGGGAGAGAAACCTTGCCTCAGAAAATAAAGAGGAGAGCAATGGAGGAAGACATCCAATGTCAACCTCAGGCCTCCACACATACACAGACATATGTACCTGATGCATGTGCACCCGCACACACATGAACACACATACACAGAGACATACGAAAGTAAAAGACAAAGGAAACAAAGTTGAAGCACAGCCTTTGATCCAGATTGGACAGAATTTGAAGAACTCCCGGGTTCAAAGGACAATTATTTTGCCCATGGGCATCTTGCTTTGAAGAGACAGGTGGCCCTGAAGACCTTATTTCTGTGATCACTGTTGTTTTCCATGCCATGTGTCCTGTGCATGATCTCCCACACAGCTCAGGTTTTCTGACCAAGCTTCACTGATGAGGGCACAGGTTCAGACCGGTCCTGATCTCCCAGAACCCACTGCTACTGACCAGGGAGGCAGAGCCCAGCCGGAGTCCGAGCAGGAAGGCAGGTGCGCACACACAAAGAAGCAGGTATATCAAGCTACATCCTGCAACATGAAGGGCAGGGCACACAAAGGGGCAGATCATTTAATGGCACTATTAAGGTCACTTGTTCCCTGCCTCTTGACCTCCGTCTCCCTCATTTTCTATTCCCTTCTCCATGCTGCCCTGTTCAGCTCACCTCATGACCGGCCCAGTGGTATGTGGCCAACGTAGTGAGTTAAAGCTTTATTTTCCTCTGTGTAGCCTTTGTCTATCAGAGAAATACGCCCGGAACCCGAGTGCACTTTATCTAACGAGACTGCAGTTACATTAATTACATTTAATGTCTGCACTTACACATTAAATTTGCCTGCACAGTTTTGCCAGTGTTTCTCTCTACTCTCTAGCCCCCTTCAGTCTCTGGATCCTCTGAGGAATTCCAAGCAGATCTGCCTGCCTCCAAACAGGAGCCCAGCCTCAGAGATGCACCTGCCTGGGCAGCCATAACATCTCACCTACATGGCAGACACGCTCTTCTCTGAGTCCACAGAGCACTACTAAGAACCAAAGAGCTCTACAGAAGGGGGAAGACAGGCTCAGGCAGCTTTATTTTGCATCTGTGCTCTGCTACAGACCCCAGGGTGGGTGGCTATCTTCAGAGCCCACATCCGGCCTGTTGGAGCTTCAGTCCTAGTACATTACAGGATGTAGACCTAAGCTGGATGGATCTGGTCATTGTGGGGCCTGGGTGAACATGCAGGTATGTCTCACATATGCAAGTATTCATTTTGCCTCATATTACAAGGCAAGCGGCATGCTTGGCTCTGAGTATTCACAGACGTAAGAATACCTGTGGGTTCTTCAAGTTCAACAGCCTATTGCTACGGAATCCAATGTCTGTCCAACCTGGATCCAAGGCTCTGCTCCAAGTCTCTTTCACCTTTTTTTTTTCTTTTTCTTTTACTTTGGTATATCTCTGTGTGGCCTGTGCATTTCTGTTCATATGTATGTCAGGCACATGTGCCTGTCTGCGTATATGTGGGAGGCCTGAGGTCGACACTGCATGTCTTCCTCCATCGCTCTACGTATTGGGGGCAAAAAGGAAGAAAAGATTCTATACTCCTAAAATTTTGATTTTAACCACTTACTTAATCCTCGCTTAGCAAATGATCTCAGCAGTTTAGTTAACTTCATAACCCTTCATTTTCATTATCTGTTAAGTGACAGTGAAAGTAGATTTCACTGCATCTGTGATAATTAAAATAATCTGCACACTCTCCAGCACGCTGGCTTACAAACCTTGTTGAACAAACTAATGCAGTTCTTTGTGGCAGTCCTACAAGCCAGATGTCAGGATTGTAATCCTTACCCCCAATCTCTCTTGGAATATATTCATGGCATGGGCTCTCCTGTGGATGAGCCTCGGTTTCCTTACATGAGCAAGGAAAAGGGTATCTCTACTTCCTGGAAGAAGTATGGGTTTAGGGTTCAAATTTCTATATGAGGCCAATACTGTCTCTTCCTGACTGTGGGGTTCTGAGGGACATTTAACTATGTTCTCTCCTATTAAACTACAAGCCCCAGGGACATCTTTGACCATGTTCTACAGGGCAGAGCACATGGGCCTGCATATGGCAGGAACAGGAAACACCAACAGTGAATAGGAGGAGAAGGGGGGAGATAAACAACCACTCCACAGCCTTATGGTGAAGACCTTATGAGACATAATGAACACAACCTCAGTTTTGCTCAGTCCTCATGTGATCTATTGCCTCACCTGACACAGAAAAGGAAGGGCTTGGAGAGGGAACAGGCACATCAGGATTATTGAGCCATTTCTCCCAGCATCAGACATAGCCCTCAGACATTGTTAGTGGATGTCCACTGTAACTATTCATTTACTTATTTACTTATTTATTTAAACCCCACCGCAAAGTTGTGCATGTCAGCAAGGGCTAAAGTTGAATAAATGAAGACTCATGGCAGGAGTCTAGCCAGCAGAGGTGGAGAGGACATGAATGTCATGATTAAAATGTGGATCTTCCAGTCACCTCCTCATCTGTTCACCTTACCTCCCCAAGACTACGGTGTCCCCAACTCCACTGACCTTGTCTCTATTCAGAGACAATCCTGTATTTCTACATGACTTCACACTAGGAAGCCACTGTTGTCATCCCTCTAGAAGGGGGCTAGCCTCAGGCAAACCCTGCTTAGCTCTCAGAGGACATGCGCAGCCCCAGGCACTTGTCCACGGTGCAGATATGGTTCATGGAGCCACACATCTGTGGGATCCAAGGAAGCAAACTAAAAGTATGATGCAGTTGCACAAGCCCATAGTGGCAGCATACCTAAGCCTCACCTCGTGGAAGGGCCGCATACCTAAGCCCAGGTGCACCTCACCCCGTGGAAGGGCCGCATACCTAAGCCCAGGTGCGCCTCACCTCATGGAAGGGCCGCATACCTAAGCCCAGGTGCGCCTCACCTCATGGAAGGGCCGCATACCTAAGCCCAGGTGTGCCTCACCCCGTGGAAGGGCCGCATACCTAACCCCAGGTGTGCCTCACCTCGTGGAAGGGCCGTATACCTAACCCCAGGTGTGCCTCACCCCGTGGAAGGGCCGCATACCTAAGCCCAGGTGCGCCTCACCTCGTGGAAGGGCCGCATACCTAACCCCAGGTGTGTCTCACCCCGTGGAAGGGCCGCATACCTAACCCCAGGTGTGTCTCACCCCGTGGAAGTGCCACAGACCTAAGCCCAGGTGAGCCTCACCTCATGGAAGGGCCACATACCTAACCCCAGGTGCGCCTAACCCCATGAAAGTGCCGCATACCTAACCCCAGGTGCGCCTCACCTCGTGGAAGGGCCGCATACCTAACCCCAGGTGCACCTCACCTTGTGGAAGGGCCGCATACCTAACCCCAGGTGCGCCTCACCCCGTGGAAGTGCCGCAGACCTAAGCCTAGGTGCGCCTCACCTCGTGGAAGGGCCGCATACCTAACCCCAGGTGCGCCTCACCCCGGGGAAGTGCACCATGAGCTCACTGCCTCACCAGGTGCTCCTGGCTGTTCTGTGGCTGCCCAGAAACCCTGGCAGTGGCTTCAATATACTTGGATTCCACATGCACTGGTGGGACAGGATCTGTGACAGATGAAATGTCTCACAGAACTCTGGAGCCCAGTAGGTGGTCAGGGTGCAAGAGAATCCCACAACACAGAACCTCAAAAACATCACACTAATCAAAACAAGTCACACACAAGTGATCATGTGATTCTGTTTGTGGAAATGTCCAGAGTGGGTCAATTTCCTTCATGATTATGGACCACCATACGAAATGATGGAACTCCACTCAGGACACTGGCAAACCATTGAAAGTATGTTAAATAGTAGTAAATTATATACCTTATTATTCCTTTTTTGAGACAAGTTCTCATGTAGCCCAGGCTGACCTCAAACATACTATGTAGCTGAGGATGACCTTGAACTTTTGATTCTTTGCCTTCTGCACCTGAGTGCTTTGAGTTACAGGCACACACCACCTTCCCCACTGTCTGTGGGGCTGGAGGCTACGCTCAGGGCTTTGTGTACACTAGACAAGCATTCTACCAACTGAGCTATCTCCAGCCCCTTTAAATGTGTCCTTTAAATGGTTGATTTTATCATATGAATTTCACATCAATTTTAAAAATACATTAACATACTGTAATTTGGGTACATTCCCATCCCATTATCCTCTTTTGTGCACCCCACCTGGTATTGTGGAGTATAAGAAATGCAGGAAAGAGAGGGTCATTGAGTTTGCAACATGGTCTTGTGTTTTGGAAACAGCCATGGGCCACGTGAAGCAGGTTTGCTGGATGCCTGTATGGAGACCCGATGGAGCCTTGAAAATGAACCGTGAGTTGCAGTGGAGACCCAGTGAAGATGCCGAGGCCACGAGATGGCTGCCAAGGAGAACTGCTGGGCCCAGATGAAGTTTTTCAGGATTATGATAGAATAGCTGGAGGGGTGGAATAGGAACTCCAGAGACTTATTGCTGGTTAGAATTATCAGACTTGGAGATTTGTCTCTGACTAGAGTTAATTGGACTTGGAACTAAAGAGTTTGATTTTTGCCCTGTGTAAATCTTGTATTGGCTGAATATTTCTTTGCTATGCCCAATACCATCTTTTGCAGTGGGTTTTTTGGGATTTTGTGTGTGTGTGTGTGTGTGTGTGTGTTGTGACTCAGTTAAAAGACCTTGGACTATGGGGATGTTTGAACATCATTAGGATTGATAAAAAAAAATATGATGACTTTTAAAGTTGGATTGAATGCATTGCATTTTACATCATGGATGGTTATCAGTTTATGGGGGTCAGGGACAGAATGTGGTGGTTTGGTTCCGGTGCCCCCCATAAACTTAGGTGTTCTAATGCTAGGTTCCCAGTTGATGAAGATTTGGGAATTAATGCCTCCAGGAGGCATTGTATTGTTGGGGGCGGGTTTATGGGTGTTATAGCCAGTGTCCCTTTGCCAGTGTTTGACACACTCTCCTGTTCCTGTTGTCCACCTGATGTTGGCCAGGGGTGATGTCCACCCTCTGCTCGTGCCATCATTTTCCCCTGCAATGATTGAGCTTCCTCTCGAGTCTACAAGCCAATGTAAACCCCTTTTCCCCCAAAAGCTGCTCTTGGTCAGATGGCTGCTGCCAGCAATGCGAACCTGACTGCAAACCTCGCGCCCTATCCCATTTAACCATCTTCATTCAGCCAAAACAGTGATAGCGCTCCTCTATGATCTACGACCTTACAAGCCATAGGATTTTAGCTCGGTTCTCAAAAACAGGCACAATTCCCTCCCCACTGAGCCGGGCTTGATTGAGCCCTCCAAGGCTCAGGAAACATTGCAGCAGGGGTGGAATGAATATAAGAGCCATAGAGTGGGAAGGAGTACTGTGGGGCTCTGTCCTCCTGACTTGGAGCCAACTGGTGCATTAGTGACCAAACTGGTTTCCACTACCCTCCAAAGACATGCGATGAGTCCACAAACATTTGACATGGAGGACAGGATGGAAGGGGACAAAAGGAATAAAACAACAGAAGAGGAAGGACTACTATGAAAGAGGTGTCCTCAGTGGAATGAGCAGGAGAGGAGACAAAATTGGATAATGGGATGGGAATACACACAAATTATAGCACATTCATGTATTGAAACTCTTTAAACAAGTTTTTAAAAATATTTTATTTATTTATTTGATAGAGAAAAAGGGAGAGAGAGAGAGAGAGAGAGAGAGACAGAGAGAGAAAGAATGGGTGCACCAGGGCCTCCAGCCACTGCAAACGATTTCCAGATGCATGCACCCCCTTGTGCATCTGGTTAACATGGGTCCTGAGGAATTGAACCTGGGTCCTTTGGCTTTGTAGGCAAACGCCTTAACTGCTAAGCCATTCCTCCAGCCCATGTATTAAAACTCTTATTAAAAATAGAAATCTGAAGAACTATGCATGCTTGTGGTATACACATAACTCTTAGCACAGGAAAAATGGTTATATTAATATTATCGATCCCAAAAATAACTAGTTATTACCATTGCATTGCACATCTTGGCTCAGGACTTTGAGTTGGCCTGTCCTTGATTTGATTCTACAACCTGGTTAAGGACTCCACAGATTAAGCCTCCTTCCCATCCTTAGACAAAGTTTCAGGGGTTTGAAGTTTAAAGCTAATGTCCCTAAATCATTTCTCTATGGAAAGAATCCACATTCAGGCCTTTCAGCCTTAGAGAATAAGATGTTGTACTCCTTGCCTGTCACAGCCCGCTGTACCTTGAAGAAAGGATTCCCACCCCTCTGGGAGTTGCCTGGCTAGCCAGGGTGGCCAGTGCCTCCTCTAAACCCAGACCTATCCTTATAGCCTATAGAAGCGTCCACACCCTCGGCCAGGGCAATGGAAGTTTTCCTGGACTGGAGCCTGAATTGGCTACTGCCCCTCTGTTCCCCACAATGCAGAGTCAGAGGAAAGTGGCTCTACATTCTTACATTCAGTGGTTGCGTATCCTGTGACTAGTTGTTTCTCACATTCTATAAAGTAGAGATGCTATGCCACACAGCAGCCATCAGAGCTCAGACGATCATGGTCCTGTGTATGAGTCTTGTGCATCGTATGGGACACTCAGAAGGGCTCCTTCAGGTGCACAGATGAAAAGACCCAGATGATGGGGGAAGTCTGCAAAAATGGCAGACTTTCTATGGATGGTTTCATGTCAAATACGCTCAGTTTATAAGTCAAAACCTTATGAACTCCCTTTTCCAGCACTGCAGGCCTCAGCAAACGGGGGACAGGTATACACAGTACAGAAAGCATCAGCCACAGATAGGAACATAATCAGCCACGTTCGGAAACCCTGGAGGAGACACTCAGCTCAGCCACCTGCATTCTCAGTCCGGAAGGGGGAGCGAGGACTTGATTTGGGAAAGTGAAGACAAGAGCTCCTGGGTGGGGAGAGAGGCTGGTGCGGGGAGCAGAGAGTGGGTGAAATACACTCTCCACAGTGAGGGCCATTCATTCCTGTCTGTGTGGTGTGTGTATGCATATTCATATGCATGTGTGTGCCTATCTGTGTGGGTGTGTGTGTGAGAAAGGCAGAGATCAACATTGGGTGTCTTTCTCAATGGCTTTCTGCTTTATTGTGAAGTAAAGTCTCTCTCTGTGCTCACAGTTGATGGATTCAGCAAGACTAGCTGGTTAGCATGCCCTGCAAGCCTCCTGTTTCCACCCTGATCACAGGCATCTGACACTATGCCCAGAAGTTACATGGGAACTGGAGACAGAAACTCAGTTCTCCTGCATACTTGCACGGAGAGTGCTTTTCCAGCTGAGCCATCTTCCAGCCCCACACTCACTGCTTAGAAGCCAGCGTGTTGATGCCCGTGATGGAAAGATGCACAGCTCGGTCCACCACAGTACCTTGTTCATGCATCTGTAGCTCCAGCCCCTGCACCGACAGAACCATGGCAGGGCTCTGGGTTTGTAGCATGGCTTTAATTGATGCACATGTCCTCATTTCCCTAGGATCGTCTCAGTCAAGGTCTCATATCCCAGTTGAATTGTTCATCCCATCCCCATTCACACCCAGAGGCATCTGGGCTTGACTAACACATCCCGTGATTGTTCCATGTACAGCAGCCCTGTGCATTACTGTCAATTCCCCTTTTAGAAATTAGGCAGTCCAAGTTCTGACAGGTGATTGACAGTGAGGCAGAGTGGCGTTCAAAGCCAGCCCATAGAGAGCCTGGCTAAGATCTCACCTGACACATGCACACCATGAAGAGCACACGGGTTTCAGGATGACCCTTAAGGCCAGGCCCCAGATCAGAGGCATCTCCTAGGGCACAGTTGAGCAGGAGCATGGGGAAACCAGAGGATGGGTCCCAAGGTTCTACCACCCACTGATAGCAGATCCAGCTCTGCCTGCTGATTTTACAGATGGGAGGGGGATGTCCAAGTCTCTTTGGAGGGAAATCCTGATGTTTGAGAACCTGAACAAAATTATTTGATTTCAGTATCACCACAGTCTAGGACACTCTTGGCACAGTGGTTCTCTAGCAAATGCCTACTGGATGAAAGAATGAGCTGAAGTCATCACCTAACTCCCTGGGCTGACCAGTATTCTGCATCTGACTAACACAGGCTCCTCACATACACTTAAATTCATGGTTCAGTAGTTAAAGGCACTTTCTTGCAAATCCTGGCTGTTCTGGTTTCAATCACATAGTACCTACATAATGCTAGATGCACAAATGGCAAATGTATCTGGAGTTCACTTGCAGTGGCAAGAGGCCCTGGCTCACCAATCTCCCCCTTTCTCCTTGCAAATAAATACATTTAAAAACATTTAAAAGGCTGAAGAGTTGGCTAACTTAAGTTTCTTTTCTGCAAAGCCTAAGGATCCAGATTCAATTCCCCAATACCCACAGAAAGGAGAATGTGTCATATCATCATCGTCACCCGAAGTGACCTAGAAAACCCCACACTTTGCAGTTCCTCCTTGACCACTGTTCACAGACACCTTCCTGCTCCTCTGTGCCATGTTGACCCAGTGCCCAGGCGCCCTTCACTCACTTATTGTACTCTCCAGAGCTGCTGCTGAGCATCGGGCACTGGGTAAAGATGCAACACATGCCTGATAGTGAATGGGTGCTGGGGAGGAAGCTCCCTGTGCAGTGTCTCTCTGGAACCGAGCCGCCTCGGGGTGTGTCAGGCGCAGCAATCCGTGCTGGGATTCTCACTGAGCTCCTAGGAAAGCCCAGGTAATGTGCGAGAGAGAGCCACCTCTCACAACTGTGTCTCCTAAAGTTTCTTATGCTCAGGGTAACGTGATGACGGAATGTAGACGGAACCTTTGGGAGGTAACTAGGACTGGATACAGTAATGAGGGTGGGGTCCCCACAATGGGATTTCGAGGGTTTAGAAGAAGAGGGACCCAAGTTTGTATGCTCCATCTATTTTACCGTATGATGCCCTGCCAGTGCTTTGATACTGAACAGCCCAGGCTCCAGGACTGTGAGCAAATAAATACCTCTTGTTGATTATTTACAGTCTGGTTGAGTTACTCAGCTACTGTGAGAAAAGTGAGTGGCCAAGGTAAAAATCCTCAAAGAGTCCTGCTGAGATGTCATGTCCATGTGTAACAGGTGCAGGAAGACACAGGGATGAGCTTGGAACCAGAGCCTGACCATACAATGCAGGCTGATGCTCCAGTACCTGCCCAGTTTATCCCAGTCTCACCTTCCACCCACCACCACTGGAAGGAAGTGGGAGGAAAGGAAGAACAGGAGAAGCAGGAGAGATGAGTCAGAAATAAGTAGGTCACACACCCACCTGCAGCAGCGAGTGTGAGGGAGCTGCCTGATGTAAGCTGTGGGATCCCCTCCACCTCCTTCACACACCTCCTCAGCACTGTGTAAGCTCACCCAAGACACAGCTCCTGCCTCCCCAGGCTACCCACAGCCTCACTCCACTCCAACCACAAGTGACCTACTCCCCTAATTTTAAATGTACTCCCATCCTATACCACCCCATGCTTTGTTCACACCACCAGAATGGATGAGAAGTACTGCCTTAGGACAAGTGCTGTCGGTCTGTTTTCAGTTCATTTCCAGTTTGATCACTTTGCAGAAACTTAACCACCAACTATCTCAAGACCTCAGACAGACCTAACTGCACTGGACAAGGTACTTAGTGAATTGCGTGGAAATTCACAAAATGTTTTGGGTCCAAAGGCATAGCTTTGAGGGGCCTATCACTGGGTACAGATTTAAATATCATGGATCTAGACATGTTATAATATATTGTTTAGCGCTGCAACAAACCAGGCTTGGGAAATATTAGTTGGAATCGATTTTCGGATCGAAGGACTTCTCAGAACCTCTCACATCATTGTCTCCCTATCTGATACTCCAGGCAGATCCAGAAGATCTGGATCCAGAAGATCTTCCTGATGGGGGAGTCTCATGGCGTGGGCCATCATCCGTCCCACCATCCATGCTCTCGGCTCAAAGACAATCTGATCTGACAGCTCTGTAATGCTAAGAAAATGCCCAAGACCTGGCAGCCTCCCCCACAATCCCATCCAGAAGCTGAAGACAGAAGAGGTGAGCCTTGAGCAACTGCACAGGAGGTGCACAGCATACTGATGATCTTCTTGAGTGACACCCCCAAGCTGGAGGGATCCCCATCTGCTGACAACCCAGGTTCTGGGTCAAATACGAGACCCAGGGACATATGCATCTACCCACTAGGCTTTGACAATGGAAAGACAAACAGCCTCAAACCTCAGCTGACACAGCAGTAAAGCCTGAGACAGCAAAGGACGGGTTTTCGCCTTCATGCAAGTTTTCCACGGAGACAGTGACCAGTCGCTTGCCCTCCCTCCACAGCCGTGTGATGAATGTAACTGATGTGCGGTAGCACAGCCCGAGAGCCAGCTCATGCCATCAGTTCTGAGAACTGTGGGGCATAAATGGATTTTCTCAAAAGAGTCAGCATTCTGGGAACTGCAGTCCAGTCTACCTGGATGACCTACTCCTCACAGACACACTGTCCCCAGGCCAGCCAATTGTCCAACTGTCTCCACTATGCATATCCAGAGATATGCAGTGGAGAGGGCGGCAGTTGTCACAGTCCTTCCCACACAATAGGAAATGAGAACAAACAGCGAAGGGTCCACTCTTAACTCACTGGAGCCTGAAACATCTGCCAATGTCGGTACCTAGAACCCTGTCTCACACACAGCCTTGAATCTCTTTTCCTAGGAGGGACACAGAGCACATTTCTGGTACTGTGCTGGGTCCTATAAAGTCAGGGCACTTACTCATAAGAAAACTGTCATCTTCTCAGGAAACAAGAGTGTGCATCGTTTTCAGCCCTTTCCACCTTAGCTCATGTGCACACAAGGAGGGAGATGTCCCTCGAGAAATGCTCAAAAACCACAGCGCACAGAGAACCAGCCCCTCTGCCAAGCCCCGAAGAGCACAGGCAGTGCTGGAGGCCACCTCAGAGTCAAGTTGCTGTCAAACAGTCAGACTGTGCTCTCCATGGAAAAGTCAGCCGTGGCGCGGATAGATCTGAGGGTGGAGGTTGAGTGCTGCGGAGCCAATGCTGGGTCCACCCAAGTCTCATACGGTGGGGCCTTGAGCCCCATCATGAAGGCGCAGGTGTGAGAGGCATGGAGGTTGCCTTCACAAGTTTGACTAGTGCTCCCACGGGAAAGACAGGGGAGAAATGATATTTTCCTCACAGGGATCAGCAAGAAGAGGATTGCATGGAGACCCAGGGTTTCCTCACCAGGCACCAACTCTAGCTGGACCCCAGTCTGACGCTTTTGAGCATTCAAAACTTTGAGAAGAGTTTGTTGTTTAAGGTATGCAGGCATTTTTTTTTTTTAGTAACCCAACTAAGATAAGAAAATTCTTTTATTTTAAATTTTTTTTGTTTTTTTTATTTATTTATTTGAGAGCGACAGACAGAGAGAAAGAGACAGATAGATAGAGAGAGAGAGAAAATGGGCACGCCAGGGCCTCCAGCCACTGCAAATGAACTCCAGACGCATGCGCCCCCTTGTGCATCTGGCTATCGTGGGTCCTGGGGAGTCGAGCCTCGAACCAGGGTCCTTAGGCTTCACAGGCAAGTGCTTAACCGCTAAGCCATCTCTCCAGCCCAAGAAAATTCTTTATCTGATTTATTGCACAACACAACTTGGTAATAACTCAACTTCTCAACAAGTTCTTCTGTTTAGTCCCCCCAGTCCCTTCACCATCTAGCCTTTCTTGTTTCACAGGAACCCTGTCTCCTTTCACTCACAGGCTCCACTTGACCCTAACCCTGTAGGTCACCACTCCTACCCACGCTGGTGGGCTACTCTGACATCACTCATGGTATTCTAGTCAAGTTTATTGGAAGGTTTCATTCAGTCAACTGAACCAACAAATAGTCTCCTAATAACCTGGAAGTCTTTATACAATAAGGAGTCTGCTGTTGAGAAAAATAAAGTTGCTTAGGGAGGATTTGATTTAATCCTTAAAACACTCCAGAAATGGGCAATTGTATCTCTGTTCTGCAAACATATAAACCAAGGTCAAATGGGTTTGCCCAATATCAGTAGAGAGCTGGGCTGGGACCTGACTCTGCACTCTGGACACAGGGACCCAGACATGGGAGCACATCTGAAAAAGTCTCTGAGTATTCTTCTCTCTTCATCCTCAGGTCCCACCTAATGTTTCACTAAACAAAGATTTCTGACTCTGAATGGTACATAGATGAGGTTACCAAATGGGGGAAGGGGGTTTGCTGGTTTTCACAAAGGATAGTGTCACCAACTTTGAGTCAGGGGAGAACGGAGACAGGGCTGATGCTCATAGCCTGCACAGGCAAGTCCCTCCTTGGCCAGTGTCAACATTGAGAATACGGAAGACCGAGACAATTCCTGGTAGTCTTGAACTGTTTCAAGTGCTTTTTTTTTTAATGTATTCAATTAATCAACTTTTAAAATAGTGCTGTATGGTTGGTAATGTTTCAATGACATCTAAAAGGAGGAAAGGGAAAAGAAAGGGAAGTCTGAAAGTTCACTTCACTTGCTCATACTCACAGAACTGGGACTTATAGACATTAGCCCAACCACAGGCCTCATGCCCTAAATGCTGTGCAGGATCTCTTCAGAGGTGGATGACACACTTGGGTATTTTATGCTGATGGAGGGCATGAAAGATCCTAAGGTCCTGGACGTGCACAGAGCCGCTGCTGTGTGTAAGGCAGACTTAGAGAAAGCAGCAAGGTGTTCATCTCCAAGTGGGGCTCAAATACTATCAGGAAGAGGTCCAGGAAAAGGAGAAAGCTTATTTCTTCAGTAGCATAAGAGGATCATGCCCTGGGACTTTGGTGATTATTAGATGCAAGGCAGTGTGTGTGGGAGGCTGACTTCAAGACGGCTCAGATGACCCCAACACACTGTCTCTGCTCCCGTGTGATCCTTCCCTAGGATTATAAGCATTCCGCCTGCCGCCTTCCTTGCCCTCTTGCAAGCGCTGATAAAAGCCAGGTCCCATGTTACAAGCAGCCCTACAGAGAAGAGCTTAAGAAAGCTTTTGGGTAACAGCTCATGTTCACTGAATCCTGCCAATAAGCACTTCAGTGAACTTGGAAGTGGATCTTTCTCGAAGGTTGCAATCCCTGAATGGCAGCCTCCACACCATGGCAGATCATCCAGCTAAGCCACACCCAGACTGTGATCACAGGTGCTCACTCTTTGAACATGCTGACCGTAGGGCAGAGAGTTCAGCTGTCGAGGAAACAGCTCAGAACAGATCAGTTACTTCCTATGAAAATTCAGACCCTTTAAGGCCCCAGTTAGCTCTGGCTCAGGACTTCAGAATGAGGGGTTCTTAGAATCCAGTCACCTCTTGCAGGTGGACACCAGTCCTACCTTCTTGGTCTCACTTCACACTTCTTTCCTCCCAACTTGCTGTGTAGCAAATCTTTAACCAGGAGGAGAAAGGCAGAATATGTGATTTCTCCTTTCCTACCACCTATAATTGATGCCTAGAGATGCGTCTCACACCACTTGCCATACAGTGCTCTTTAGTACCTGGAGGAGCAACCAGGAACCACAGACATGACCCCACCTGTGTGATACCTGCACTGGTCTTTCTCCCTTTGCGCTCTGCTTCCTGGCCCTGTCTTCAGGCCTTGGGATTGTAACACACTCAGTGTTTTGAGCACATGGGCTTCATCTCTACTCTGCTTTCTGGGCTGAACACATCAGAGTACTCAGTGGGAACTACCATGTCCCTGCTCTCTATAGATGGTGGACCTCTGCAGTGCCATTTTCAGTTTGGAAATTTTAATTTTTATGTGTTATTGCTTATTTGTGTGTTTGTTTGTTTGAGAGATAGAGGGAGGAAGGAAGAGACAAAAAGAGGAAGAGGCAGATAGAGGGAGAATGGGCACACCAGGGCCTCCAGCCACTGCAAACTCCAGATGTATGTACCACCTTGTGCGTCTGACTTACATGGGTACTGGTGAATCAACCCTGGATCCTTGGGCTAAACAGGCAAGCGCCTTAATCTCTAAGACTTTGCTCCAGTCCCGAAATTTTTATAATTGCATATTTATTTTGTTTTTAGTCTCTAATGTTCCCTGGGGACCATAGTGATGAAAAATGACCTCTCTCTCTTTTCTTTTCTCCTCTCTCCCCTGCATCTGTAATTTCTCCTATAACTCCTTCACTTGACTTGAATGCTACATTAGTACTTTCCAACTTAGAGTCTCCCTGTCTTACCAACAGTTTCATGCTTCTCTGTTCCTATGGCTTGTATAGCATTCACCTTCTGACTAATTCTCATGGATATCTAATGACAGACTTAAAGTAACCAAGGAAATCTTTCCTACAGATCTCCCCCTTGATTTAAATGCCCCCCAAGACTTCTGAAGTACTGCAAACAATGGCTACTTTAAATTTCTCATTTCTCTTGAAAACACTAAACTGACCTTGCACAGGAACCGTGCCGTATTCATCTTATCCTCAGTGCTAAATTTCTCTTCCTTCAGTGAAGGGGCAAATCCAACAAGGAAAGAAGGGCAAAGCTGGTCTGCCTCTGGACACAGTCCTGGCAACCCCAGCACACACCTGAAAGCCACTCACTTCTGTGTTGGAAGAGGAAGTGATTAGAACAAAATCGCATTCTACCACCTCCACGTTGGCCTTACAGGTACAGCTCGGCAAGGGCACCTGGCCAACTGTGCGCAGCATTTGAGTGCGCCAGGTAACAAGGCAAAACACATGCAGCAAAGCGGGGCAAGTCAGGAGGAAAACACCGGCCTTCTCCGTTCTGAGCCCACCTGCAAAACTCCACCCATAATGCTATTCACTTTATTTTCAAGACCAAGAACACGTTCTACAATTTTAGAAAACCATAGAAATCAATGACTTTCAAAGCCTGAAGGATGTCTGTGGTAATTTAGTAATACAATCCTCACTGTATGCAACCCCCACACCAAAGGACACTAACACCTGGGACAATTCACTTAGTGTCCATGTACATAATTAACAGAGACAAATTTTATGCCCATTACTAGTATCAATAGCCTGTGATAAGCCTCCTGACCCAGTCAATCTTAATTTTATCATATGTTGAACTGAAACCATAGGTCTGCTGAACCAGAAATTACAGTAGTGATAATTATCGAAAATAACAGGAAATGAGGAAATGACCAACATAAGAGACAGTATTTCCTTCTGGTCCAGACTGCTGTCCCTACACTACGTACCATTTGGGGCAAGCAGGCGTTCTATATTCCTCACATGTCTGAGTGGGATGGCACTTCAGAATTCAGATGTTAAAAAAAGAAAACTTGGTCTTTGATGAAATGAACCTTTTCATTTACTGGGAAAGTTATTTCGTAGCAAATAATTTGGAGTTTCAAAGTGTAGTAATGTGGGCACAAGGGATAGCTTTAAGACATTATTAAATGGGAAATATATTGCTTTTACCCAACCTTAAAAAAATACATAAAGGGGCTGGAGAGATGGCTTAGCGGTTAAGCGCTTGCCTGTGAAGCCTAAGGACCCCGGTTCAAGGCTTGATTCCCCAGGACCCATGTTAGCCAGATGCACAAGGGGGTGCACGCGTCTGGAATTCATTTGCAGTGGCTGGAAGCCCTGGCACGCCCATTCTCTCTCTCTCTCTCTCTCTCTCTCTGCCTCTTTCTCTGTCACTGTCAAATAAATAAATAAAAACTAAAAAATATATTTAAAAAAATACATAAAGTCTGATTGGATTAGGGCTGTTTTGCAGCAGGTTGACCAGAAAAAGGAACTCTAGCCCTGATATATTCAGCTTTTCTCTCACCCCCAAATCTCTGTGCATGTCAAGAAAGAAAGAAAGAAAGAAACAAAGAAAGAAAGAAAGAAAGAAAGAGAGAGAGAGAGAGAGAGAGAGAGAAAGGGAGAGGGAAGAAGGCAAGAAGGGGGAAGGGAGGAAGAAAGATAAGTGACTTAGAAGAATGTCTGTCCAGAATACACCTGTGCCGTCCTCCTTGAGTCAACTAAGGAGACACAGCAGGTCTTCGATGTTCCCCAAGCACAAAAACACCTTAAAAGCTTCAGGACATGTGAAGTGGAAGCCTTGGTGTAAGGGTTGAAAAGTTACAGACGGAGGATCCAATGGGAATATCTGAAGCTCTCTGGGAATGTGGCTCAGTGGCCGAGCACCTGCTTAGCATACAGAAGGCCCTGGGTTCAATCTCTCCCACTGCGAGCTAGTTGTGAAGCTCATGGAGTGTGGCCGTGACTAGACTAGGCCCACACTCTCTCATTTTTTCCTTTTTTTTTTAATATTTTTGGTTCATTTTTATTTATTTATTTGAGAGTGACAGAGAGAGAGAGAGAGAGAGAGAGGCAGATAGATAGAGAGAGAATGGGCGCGCCAGGGCTTCCAGCCACTGCAAACGAACTCCAGACACATGCGCCCCCTTGTGCATCTGGCTAACGTGGGTCCTGGGGAATCGAGCCTTGAACCTGAGTCCTTAGGCTTCACAGGCAAGCGCTTAACTGCTAAGCCATCTCTCCAGCCCACACTCTCTCATTTTTGACCCCCACCTTCATTGCTGCATTTTTCTGTAGTCCTAAAACTGTAGCATCACACTTATACAACAAACTCTTGATTTGACTGTTTAATCTATGGCCTGGGGGTTAAGACAGAAACGAGGTTTGTCTGCAGAAGACAGCTGCAGTTTTGCATACCTGGGTTACTGAGCCATGCTACCACAAGCTCAAGATTATCCAGCACCTGCCCCAGTACAGGCATCGGGTTAGTAGCTGTCCTCCAGTGATGTGAAACTGACCCTGACCTGCCCACAATGCTCTCACAAATCCAAGTTTAGCTGCTGGTACTGACAGTGACAAAAGATTTAATCATAGACTCTACGCCCAGGAGGAATCTTTCCAGGCCAGAGCTCTCAATTTAGAGTTTAGGAACTGAGAACCAGGGAGAGAGCAGAGGACAGCCCAGGGCACAGGGCAGAAGTGGCCAACATAAAGAGAGAGTGGAGGTCCGTATCAGTGATTTCAGTAGATGAAGGCAGTTCATTAGCATGGAGTGCTTAGCTAGCAGCTGCAGGCCCAGGGCAAGCCTATGGCTCTACAGAGTCCCAGAAGGAGTGACAGTGAGAAAATAACTTCATTTGCTCTAATCTTACATGTCCCTCTGCCCCTCTACTGAAACAGATCTCCTGGCCTCTGTGTCAGACATTTCTACTGGCTCCCCAGTGTCTAGAAACTAAACTCCTAATCTCTGATACAGCATTCAAGCCCTGTTGATCTGGCCTTACTACATTTCCCTAGACCCCTCGTCCTTCCCAACTCATCACGTCTTCAACCTGCTGCCTGGGCGGCAATGCACTCTCCCTTCGTCTGCGCCAGGTAACAAAATTCAACAGTGCTTATAGGATGCAGGGTAGGCACCACATCTCCATCTCACCATTGTCTGTAATTCTGAAGTAGATCGCTGAGAGGCCAGTACAGCCCAGCAGTTCACCTGCCACATACAAGCTGCGCGATTCTGATCAAACTTCCCACTTACCTGAAACTTTAACTTGCAAAATGAGATACTAACATAATCATCTCCTAAGCCCAAGTGAATGTCCTAACATATGATACCTACAGTCTCCTGACTAAAACGTCTTTTTATTCTACTCATTCTAATAGAAATTGCATAAAATGTAATAATATATAATAGTTTAACGTTTACCATTTTATCTTGTTTCATCACTATCTGAGTCTCTGTTTCCTCTTTTCTCTGCATGAGGCAAGACAGAACAGTGAGATCTGTGTCTTGTTCATGGCCTTCTTCAGAAATCAGTTATAAAGAGCAGCGCGTGTCAGACCTTCTCTTGGGCCCTGGAGATGGTGAGCTCAAAACAAGACAATTGCTGCCGTCAGCAGCTTCACGTAGCACACATGTGGGCAGCTCTGTCCCCAGCGTCTTTATAGACCGCGCTTCAGCGACTACATAAAAACGGTTACTTCTAAAGGTAACTCTTGATGAAATAAGCTCTTAGTATTAAGCATTAAACTAATCAATTTTATGCATTATATCAACAACTACCTATCTCTCCACATTTACATTAGAAGGTTACAATCCTGTTGGAGTAAATGGCTCACTCAGTGACCCCCTATACAGGAGTCAATAGGACTGGGTTTCATACTCAGGTATTTATAATCACAAAACCCTCTGTTGACTTTAGTGCTTTGACTTGCTAGATATTTAGTCTTTAAACCAATAAATAATACACCAAAGGGTTAAATATTAAAAAGGAAGAGACTATTCAGTATTCCATTTTTAATTTTCTTTCTACAAACGAAACCCCAGATGTCTTTTTGAACCATGAATCTCACTGAACTTTGTAAATATTTCTTCTTAGGTGATTTACAAAGTAGACATAATGTGTTGCTCCCACTTAACCCCTATCATGCTCAAATGACCCCCTTCCATTCTGTAGTTTGTCTTTCACCTCAAAACATGTCTGTCACAAAGAGGCCCAAAGCTTTTGGGCTTAACAATAATACCATCATATGTATTTTTTTCATTAAGTAAATTTATTTGTTAAGATAACTTAACTCCAAATACAACTGTTGAGTTTTCATTGAGATACAACTACAATTTGTCTGTTTTATGCTTCCCTTTTCTGTGTCTAGCAGTGGTCCCCTGTTAGCACTGGTTAAGTGTTAATTGTCTCCTTAGGCAATAACATGTTAAAGACTATGAGGTCTCCTTGTTTTCTTTAACTTGTCATCGTTCATCTGTTCAATGTTGACCAGGTTCCGGAAGGACTGCAGTAGGTTTGGGAAACAGACTTACTGTTGACCTGGGGCTTCCCAGAGGCCTAGTCTTAATTTCTTAATTTCTGTGCTCTAATACACCTGACCGTTGAAAATTGGACAACAGTTTATTGTTTGGTAATAACGTCACTTGTTAGACCCTGGCGTTTCAATTAAAACACAAATTGTAGTTATAACCATTATTTTTTAATTATTTCAAAATTATGTACTTCAAGTCTTAGAGCTGATTAAAAAGAGCTGGCATTGAGGGACTGTTCACATAACTTTATCTGCGTGGTCACATCTGATCCTGACAGTGACCTCTAACATGGTGACAGTTCTCTAGTACTCCAGACGGAAAGGACCCACATCTCAAGCAATCTGACCAAAGCTCACACAGTGTAAAGGAGAAGCAGGACTTGAACTCAGCACATCTTTTTAAAGCTTGTATTGCAGCCATGGCACTTACCTGAAGACACTGTGTTGCTGCTGAGTAGATAAACATCGCACTGAGCAAGGCACCTCACCTGTAAGGGGTGGGTGGGGACTGAGTGGGGGCAGAGCACCTTTAGATGTCCGTAAAGCCATCCACAGAACATGGAGCTCTTAGCCTGGGACAAGCTTAGCCAGGGACGGAAGGATCTCCTCAGATGCTCATTACACATGGCAGCTCCATTCACTGGCTCACCAACACATCCCATTTGGAATAGTAGAGAATAAAGTCTAAACTAAGCCTCAAGTTCAGGACAGACAGGAACAGGCCCATCACAGAGGGCCTCCTCTTTCCCTCCTGGCTTCATCCTCACTCCGTGTGGATCCCAGCCTTTGTTCCACCACCTGTTTGCCATGTGCTCTTTGCTGAAGCCATACAAGAGAATGAAGCTCACTCAATGCGCAGCAATAGTTCACAGGAACCGGACAGCATTAGTGAATATGGCAAGCACAGCAAGAAAACCTAAGCCTCAAATCATGCCCTGGATAAGGTGCCAAACACTAATAATGATATGAAGAAATATTCAACCTCATTTGTAATCTTGTAAATGCAAGCTAAAGTCAGAGCATGCCAATAAATATTAACTAAAATGAACAAAAAAGTCGCAGACAGTATGAATTATGGGTATAAAAATTGGAATAGCTGCCTATAAAACTATTTACCAGTGTTTCCTAAACTCAATCTGCACATTACCTCTTATACAACTGAGACATTCCTTGTAAATACTCAGCAGAAATGCATGCACTTAGTCTTTGAGAGACATGTATAAGAATAACTTGTCACTTCTGCAGTGCTCCAGTGCTGGAGCTCACACAAAACTCACTAGAAAGGATAGATGAAGTGTAGTATATTCAAGCCTTGGAACATGAAGTGACAGGAAATAAGGCACTACTAGGCAGAGCAATATGGAAGAAGTACAAAATAACATTTGAACTAAAACAAAATCCTAGCTGAAAGAATCCACACTATCTGATTCTGTTTATATAAATCTATTCAAAAATGGGTTATAGGGCTGGAGAGATGGCTTAGCCATTAAGGCATTTGCCTGTAAAGCCAAAGGATACCTGTTCAATTCTCCAGGACCCACGTAAACCAGATGCACAAGGGGGCACATGCATCTGCAGTTCATTTGCACTGGCTGGAGGCCCTGGTGTATACAATCTCTCTCTCTCTCTCTCTCTCTCTCTCTCTCTCTCTCTCTCTCTCTCTCCCACTTTCTCTCCCTCAAATAAATAAATAACTAGCAGGCAAAATTAACGTATGGTGTTGGAAATCAGGAGAGGAGTCAGTCATCTCTGATGAGGTGGGAGAGACTGAAAGGGTTGCTGTCACAGAATGACTACTGTGGGGCTCCTGGAGTATGGATGTGGTCTGTATCTTGGTTTAGGGGCTGGTTAAACTGGCTCTTTGAGAGTGAGAAAGTATATCAAGATTATATTGTGCATAAATTTTGTTTTGTTTTTATTGATTTGATTTGCTTGCCTTTATTTTGAGATAGGATCTCACTTGGTAGCCCAGGGTGGCCTCGAACTTGCTGAAATGCCACTTCCTCAGCCTCCTAAGTGATGGGTTTACAGGTGAGTGTTATCAGCTCACGCATATGCACTGTGATGCTCATTTCTATAAAATATTTGTTCCCCCTACAGTACAGATATGTGGAGATAGGTCGTTGAACTTGATTTCTCCAAAATTCTTAGTATATCTTGAAGCTAAACCACACTGGAATGACAAAAAACTTAAATTTTCTGAACCTTTATCTAAGAAACAAGACCTCCAGTGACAAATAAATTGTGAGACTTACATTAGAAAGCTTATTCTATGAAAATGATTGAAAGGGGTGAGTGGGTGAAGGGGAGTGAGTGAGGCAGTGGGTAAAGAGTGAGTGAATGAGTGAGTGAGTGAATATATATAATGAGTGATTAGATAGAGATAATGAGTGGTTGAGGCAGTAAAAATGTATGTGAGTGAGTGAATCAGTTAATGAATGACCAAGTGATTAAGTGTGACTAAGTTCAATGAACACTATCACATTAAGGTGCAACCATTCAATAGTTTGCTCCACTGTATAGCAGTGTCTTCTAAATCAAAACTTACATACATCCTGCAATGTATTTATGGCAACTAGATTGTAGAGTTTTGAAACAGATGTCATCTCATAGCCTGGTAATGTCCCATGCTTCCACTGATCTCAAACTGTACCCCATAAAGCCTTTTCATGCTAACCGTAACCAACTCTAGAGTTACCTGAGACACTCTATGTGTTTCTAGATCTGGTCTCAACCAGACTTTTCCACATGCTTGAAATTCTTGCCAATGATCCAACCAAGGCCTATGATATATGAAACCTTCTCAAAATCATCTCCTTCTTCATGAAGCCCATCATACTTTGTCTGTTTCCCCAAAAGTAGTAACAGCACTGCACCACCACTAAATTAATTAGCTTCCATTAATTAGGTATCAGCCGTGTGTCAAGCTGTGAAGTAAATGTCTTACTTGTTCTTGTGATCTGATCACTTATAAAACAACATGAGGTACTGGGGAAATGGCTTAGAAATTATGGCATTTGCCTGTGAAGCCTAAGGACCTAGGTTCGATTAACCAGGACCCACATAAGCCAAAGGCACAAGGGGGCACATGTGTCGGGAGTTTATATGCAGTGGCTAGAGGCCCTGGTGTGCCCATTTTCTCTTTCTCTCTGTCTATTTCTCAATCACAAATAAATAAATAAAATATTAAAAAAGAAAAGAAACAACATGGATATACACTTGAGGTTTTTATACACAAATGAGAAAACAAATGAGCAAGAACCATGATAATGGGTATTTGTACCTTGCTTTTCATGGTTTAGGGTATTTTAATGGTGAGTTTACAGGCACAAGAGCAAGGATCCAATGGGCTAAGTATAGGCCTGTCCTACACAGTTAATAAAATTCGTTGACTTGAGATTCAAAACCAGGGTTGGCAAATCTCAGTGCTGAATGCTGTATTCCTTAACATGTTTTGTTACTGAAGTCATGGACTTTTTACATGGTGGAAGCAGACATGGAGCTATATCTATCCGCAACATAAGTATGATTTGTCCATTTACCATGGGGCAAAGGGAACCAAGGCACAGGTGCATTTCAGTGGCTGGGTGCACCTTGTATACTAGAGGATCATCAAACCAGAGGTTTGAATCGGTAGAGTGCCACATAGCTTCCAACGAGACTATCTGTGATATTTCATCCATTAATAAGATGACAGGCTGCACTGCTCTTCACAGAAGTGCCAGCTATAGTCAAGCAGATACATTCAAATATATTCAGCAAACAGTGGCAGGAGAGGGCTTAGAACTACTGCCGGACATTAACATTTTCATGCCATGCTCTCTCTACCACAAAACCCACTTCCTTAGAGATTCAAACACTTATGAACTTCAGTGGGGAACATGCCAATCCCATAACAAACAGCCACTGAGGGCACACTTTATTTTTACATTGCTCTTATTTTTAGTCTAATTTTATTCTTGCTGTTTGGGATATAGGTCTTGACTCCTCTTTCAAAACCTAATTCAAGTGTATTGTTCTCTGGAAACCCTCATAAGATCTTAGATCTTATAGTCCATTGCTTCATTCAACACTTCTGGGACCTCTGTAGAGGAGGCAGTAGAAAGGGCTACGGGGATTCCTAATTATGCCTAATAAAGGCATAGTCTTTGCTCTTGTACAGTTTCAATGTGAGGAGCACATACGTCACTTCCAGCTGTGGTAAACACTATGAATGAGAAGTACAACGACCCCTTAAAAATAAAATAGGGTATTGGAACGAGTTGCAGAGGCAGGGAAAGCTTCCTAGTGTGCAAGGAATTAATGAAACTGTCACTATCTGTGATTTGTGCAAGCATTTACATCACTGTGTATAATTTATTTTCCTCTAGTGCATAAGTAACCCAAGGACAGAGCCATGCCTTATCCACACCTTGATCCCACATCCTAGAAGACTGCTAAGGTGGCATATTATAGTGGCCAACAGATCTCTCCTGAATTGGCTGTATTCTTATCACTATTATTTCTGCTGTCCTTGGGGCTGCCAGGGCTATTGGAGAAGAGTGGGAGGTGCCAACAGTAACACAATCCTGTATTATGAACTCTTCTAATTTCACCTTCATGCAACTGAACAACAAAGACAACCATTTGTTGTTGACAAAAACAGAAGAGAAAGCTGGAGGCCAGGGAGCTGGTTCAGTGGTTAAGAGAGCTTGCAACACTCATGAGGGCCTAATACACCTTGAGTTTGATTCTCAGGCACCCATGTAAACAGCCTGAGATGACCAGCCATGCCTGGAACCCCAGTCTTGTGGGGAGTAGAGATGACAGAATTGTTCACACTTGGTGGTTAGCCAGTCTGAGCAAAAAATTCAGAAGTGTCTCCAGGTTCAGTGAGAGAATTCGATTTATGGAAAGATACAGGCAAGGAATACAGAAGGTGCCCAACATTTCCTGCTGGTCTCCTCAAATGCGCACATGCACAAATATGTGTGTGCATCTACACACACACACACACACGTACCGAACATGACACAATATGTGCATGCATCTCCATACACACCCACACCTATACCAAACATGACACAATATGTGCATGCATCTCCATACACACCCACACCTATACCAAACATGACACAATATGTGCATGCATCTCCATACACACACACACCTATACCAAACATAACACAATATGTGCATGCATCTCCACACACACCCACACCTATACCAAACATGACACAATATGTGCATGCATCTCCATACACACCCACACCTATACCAAACATGACACAATATGTGCATGCATCTCCATACACACACACACCTATACCAAACATGACACAATATGTGCATGCATCTCCATACACACCCACACCTATACCAAACATGACACAATATGTGCATGCATCTCCATACACACACACACCTATACCAAACATGACACAATATGTGCATGCATCTCCATACACACCCACACCTATACCAAACATGACACAATATGTGCATGCATCTCCATACACACACACACCTATACCAAACATGACACAATATGTGCATGCATCTCCACACACCAAACACACACACACACACACACACACACCTGTACCAACATAACACAATATGTGCATGCATCTCTCTCTCACACACACATCTGTACCAAATATAACACAATATGTGCATGCATCTCCGCACACCACACATGTACCAAACATAACACAATGTGTGCATGCATCTCCACACACACACACACACCTGTACCAAACATAACACAATATGTGCATGCATCTCCACACACACACACACACCTGTACCAAACATAACACAATATGTGCATGCATCTCTCTCACACACACACATCTGTACCAAACATAACACAATATGTGCATTCATCTCACACACACACCTGTACCAAACATAACACAATATGTGCATGCATCTCCACACACACACACACACACCTGTACCAAACATAACACAATATGTGCATGCATCTCCACACCACACACACACACACACACCTGTACCAAACATAACACAATATGTGCATGCATCTCCACGCACCACACACACCTGTACCAAACATAACACACTCTCAGACACACACATACACACATGTGTACACATGCACATATATACACACATGTGATTTTAGAAACAGCATTAATTTGTGCACAGCCTCTTTGGCTGGTCATTTAGAGTAATTTCATGACCTCTGGCTTCTGCTAATGGCGGTTTGCAAATCCAATTTGATGATGATGGTTTGTATTAAGCCTGGTTAAAACACAAGCTTACAAGGAGTAGAGAGACAGGGGAGTTACTAGCCATTGTAGACACAGATTAAAGAAGCTGTCATGACAAAATAGATTTGGTTTTACTAACTTTAAAAGTTACAACCATTTTTGTTTTGTTTGTGTTTTTCTCTTCTGGAAGGCCCTTTTCAGAAACCCTTTCTAACCACCATAATGAATAAGGACCTCAGAAGATAAATGGACCTAGGTCATACAGCAAGAAAGAAACAAAATTACAATTCTGATGCCTAGTGTTCTCTCTCTCTCTCTCTCTCTCTCTCTCTCTCTCTCTCTCTCTTTGTTTTAAAATAAGAATCATCAAAACATTCCCAGTTATTTTGAAACTCATTGGAGTCATAAAGCCCACTGAGCTAGGTTCTTCTCCATATAATTTATTAGAAAATAAAATAAACAAAAAAATTTAGAAAATATCTAGATAGCTGTGAGAGTACTGTGTGATAAAACAGACCTCCAGCTGGTATTTCAATTAGCCATATAGCCATTAAAAATGGGGAATTCTGGGCTGAGGAGATGGCTCAGAGGTTAAGAGAGCTTGTGGCTTAAGCGTGAGAACCTTTTAAGCCAAAGACCAAGTTTGATTCCCCAGTGCCCACCTGACAAGTTGGGCATGGCCACACACACCTTTAGCCTGAGCCTGTGTCTGCAGGGGTCAGAAATCAGACGATCACTGGGGCTCACAGACACACAGCAGCTCCAGGTTGAGAGAGAGACCTCATTTCAAGGAAACATGTGGATGACGGCTAAGGGGACACTCAACATTCTCCAGTCGCCTCCGCACCAGCATGCATGGGACACATATCTGCACACCCACATGCACACACCACAAATCCCACACACCATATATACAATGCACATATTCTATACACACAGATACCCACACACAGTGTCAAAAAAAGGAGAAAAGCCAAATACAAGCTGAAATGAAGGTATTCACTAACACTCTCAACTCTACACTCATGAACTCAGAAACGAAGGGATAAAACACATTCACGCCAACTTGGGGTACAGAGACTAGAGTCGATGATATCAACCAAGCAAATATTTAATCCCTTATATCATCTGAAATAAATGATTCAGTGTCAAGTAAGAAAAAATCAAGAGTGGCCATGATTTCACCTAGAAGAAAGAGATTGAAAAGTAGCTTGTGGAGCTGCCCTGACCCTTGTTTCTGCAAATTAAGTTTTATGTGTTCATGTGTTCTTTATGTTTGCTTTCATGTTGAGATTGGAGCACTGAGGACAGGCTACAGGTCATACAGCCTGTGATGTTTAAAATGTTTCCTATCTAGTCCTTTACATAAAATGTTTCTATTCCCTGGCTTAAACAACAATGAAAACTATTATTTATGTCACTGAAGATTTAGTGGAGGATGACGTCAAAACTATTATGTATGTCCCTGAAGATTTACTGGGGGATGACGTCATGCCCTACACGACTGCTTTCATGAGCAACACAAGCTCCTTGCATGATTCCTCTCTGTGACCTTCAGACTGAACCTTTATCCAAAGCTGATGCCTCTTAGGTTTACAAGATGCCTATAGACATCTGGACCTTGAGTCCAGAAGTAGCATCCCCCAAGGAAAACATCATCACTGTTGAATGTTTCTCTTATGGAGAAAGAAAAAGAGCAAAACAATCCTTCTCAGAGGTCCTCAGCAATGCTCCACCCATGGAATTGTCTCACAGATTGTCACATGTCCTTCCATTAGTGACATATGGGAAAGGCAAAGACAGAGACATGGATGGCTGACACCAATAAGAACACAGATTAATCCTGGACACCCCCTCAGAGCAAGTAGACATCTCCCCACACTGTGGCTCCAAAGCAATACCCAATGCAGTCTGTTGACACTGGGCCTGTCCCCAAAATGTGTTTGTATCTTTTCAGTCTTTGAAGATGTCCCACCAAACAAACATGTATCTTTTTTTCTTATTTACATAACAACTTTCCCAACCTCTATTATCTCCCACTCTGTTCAACACATGTCTATGGGTGGATTGGTTTTATCTTCTCATCTTCCATTAGGATGTGAACTCCTTAAGGCCAGTAGCCATAGCTAAGCCCACACACATTTACCACGACCATATCTAACACAGTACACACACACAGTACATCTCTGAAGTGTGCCACTGCATTTGACAGGATAGCAAAATTCGGTAGCTCCACTTGATTCCCGTTTGTTCAGAATGAAGTGACCTCAGAAAACCTTGGTATTCTTAGAACAGTCCAGGTAACCAATGGCCAGACACACGGCCACATGGGAATGAAGGGCAGGAGAGCAGTTGTCTAACTAGCAATCAATTCCTAGAAGAGTCTGATGGGCCAAGCACAAAGTTACATAGTGAAGCAGAAAGCAGGACAATGGTCAGATCCACCCTGGTAGAAAAGGGTAACGGACGCTCACGGGAAGTGCCCAGCCAACCACGATGAGTGCACATCTGACTTTCCAGCAATGCACAACCACCAAAGAGCCAGCGAGCTTTCCTTATTACTAATTTTATTCCATGAACTGTGCATTGTATGTAGGTGTACTTAATCTTTCTAAAAAGTCTGTTAAGTAGCTGCAACCTGCTTCGCAGAAGAGGAAATTCAGGCTCAGCCAGATCAGTTAGCGGAGGAGCACATGGCGGGAAGACATCAGATCCAGGATTCCACTGAAACCTCCTTGGTGCTCAGATTTGTGACTTTGTTCTCCACCATTAATGACCTCAGACCAACAATTTAAACCCATTCCAATGGGAAAAAACCTAGATTTGTTAAAGACAGACATGGAGACACTTGTCAGAAGCTGTTACCCTGGCTCTTCACAATTACTGGAAATCAGTGCACTAAAACCTAACTGGAATAAAGGAGGACAAAACTGTGGGTGGCACAGATGTCCCCAGCTTGGGCAGGTGGGCTACAGGAAATCCAGTCTTTTCTGCTTAGGCCACCATTGCTAACTTGGAGCAGCATCCCAAAGCTCCTTGGGCTCAGTGCTCTGACTCGGTGCATGTTCTGAGTCAGACGAGTTGCAGTCACAAGGACAGAATATTATTAGTTTAGCTGTGTTTTAGCTCCAGCCTTCTCTATGAATCATGTGTGCATGAATCATAATCACCGCTCCTCATATTTTAGAAGCAGATGTATAATTTTTTTCTCATCCAAGAAAGAAATCAATTGCTGCCTAAATACGACTCTAATGTTGTTTCTGAATGTCTCTGATTTATTCAATTCTGGACCTTTGTTTTGGGGGAGAGTAAGAATAATTAGCAAAGTTAAAAAAAGAAGGCGACATTTATTATATATTCCGTCTGTGATTTGACTCCACACTGTTCAAAGTTGAGGTAGATGTGTGTGTTTCCATTCTGTAGGACAGGAAGCCTGAGTCTCACACAAGCACTTTGCTGGTCCAGGTGTCACAGCCAGGGATCAGCTGGAGCTAGCGTTCCAGTCAAGGTGATGTTCACTAAACCTGGTGCCACCAGATGCCCTGCACAGCTTTCTTGACTACAGTGTAAGAAATGATAGCAAACTGACTCTGAGTGATTCTTTTTCTTTCATATCCTTTGGAAGTGGCATTCAAAGCTCCCCTCCATTTGTTGTCTACCAGCATCTTATGACAGCTGCATTAACGTCCATGGTTTGAATTACATGGGCACCATATCCTCATGTGTTTGGATACTCACTTCCCAGCGGGTGATGATCTGGAAGGCAGATTTGCTGGAGGAGGGGTGTCACTGGAGGCCAACCTCGAGGCTTATTTGCACAGTTCCGAGCCCAGTAGTGAGATCACCTTCACCAAACACGACACTGGATGTGAGCCAGTCTTCGGCTCTGCCGTGCTTCCCTTGCCATGAGAAAGACGCATCCCCTGGAAACCGTAAGCCTGAGATAAACACTTGCCTCCCATGAGCTACTTCTGGGTGAGTATTTTGTCCCATAAATGAGAAGGTCACTGCTACAGTGACTGAAAACTAATTATCCTTCAGCCTTCCAGGTATACGTGAAAAGGGGCCAGCCCATCCAACCTGGTTCTTACAGTAGAAGTGCAGGACACAGTACAGGGACACGGGGATCAGTACCATGTTGGGTAAGTGCAAGACTCCTGGTTCCAGTCACCAGGAGCTTGTGTCACACTATCTGCTCTTCCCTTGGGTGACAGTATACTTCAGTCTCCGTGTGGCTCAAGCCATGCACCAGGTTCTAGGCTCTGAAGACCCAATATGTCCTCTCCACTCCCATGCACAATGGAGCCTCATTTTACTGATAAGGAAGCTGGAGTTCCGAGGTTGCCCTGTCCACTGTGTAATCCAGTAGCACTCTCCTATTCAGTGCAATAATAATCCTATCTTATTAATCACATCACTTATTGAAATGCAATTAACATCATTACCATCAAGTGTAATAGCAAGAGCAGTTAATAATTTATGTATAGCACTTTAGAATCTGTGCACATTCAGCTCTATCATCTCATCAGGTCACAGCATTCTCTATAAAAATATGTCCAGAGCTGGAGAGATGGCTTAACAGTTAAGGCACTTGCCTGTGAAGCCTAAGGACCTATGTTTGACTCCCCAGAACCCGTGTAAGCCAGATGCCAATGGTGGCGCACTCATCTGAAGTTCTTTAGCAGTGGTTAGAGGCTCTATCTCTCTCTCGGGCTCTAATAAATAAATAAAAATAAAATATCTTTTTAAAATTATGCCCACAGTAAACTTTTCTAAGTAAACGAATCCAAATGCAAACTTCCCTTGGCATTCTTCTCAATATTGAGTTTTCCAAATTGCATATTTTATGATATCACCTTCTTGTTTAAAACTTACAGTGATTGCTTCAAATCTGATTGCTCAAGAGAATTAAAATAAATAACTCCAGATACCTAACTTAATAGTGGGAATGTGGATTCAGCACCATCATCAAAATCCACTTTGCAGTTTGCCACGGTGATCAGTGAGCCCCAGCCTCCTACTGCCTTGCATTTCCTGACTTCTACACATTGCCATCTGCGACATTCTCTGTGCCCTATTGTACAAGGAGGGCTACTTCGTGCTCACTTTATAATACAGTGTCGCTGAGGATGTGAACCCTTCACTTTTCTACAAAGTGACTTTCAGACAGTGTAAGATGAAGGCTTGTCTTCCCTGATGACCAGGCCTGGAAACAACCACTGATGGAGTGAAGAGAAAACCTGGATCTGGGCTACAGAGATGCTCAGTGTGCAAACACAAGAACCTAGGCTTGATCTCCAAAGCCCATGGAAAAATCAGGCATGGTCATGCGTGCCTATAACCCCAGTCTAAGAATAAGGGAGGCAACAGAATTCCTGGGGGCTAACTGCTTGGCCAGTATGACTGGAAAACAGCAGCCCCAGGCTCAGTGAGGTAATCCGTATCAAGGAAATCAAATGGAAGAGCACTAGAGACACCCAGCCTTCTCCCCTAGCCTCCACATGCATGTGCACAAGACACGTGTGGGGGTTGGATTCAGGTGTCCCCCATAAACTAAGTGTTACGGAATGCCAGGTTCCCAGCTGATAGAGATTTGGGAATTAACACCTTCTGGAAGCAGTGTATTGTTGGGGGTGTGGGCTTATGGGTATTATAGCCAGCTTCCTCTTGCCAGTGTTTGGCACACTCTCCTGTTGCTGTTGTCCACCTGATGATGCCCAGGAGGTGATGTCCACCCTCTGCTCATGCCATCATTTTCCCTGCCATCATGGAGCTTCTCCTCAAGCCTATAAGCCAAAATAAACTGTTTCCCCCCACAAGCTGCTCTTGGTTGGGTATTTTCTATGAGCAATGCGAACCTGACTGTAACAGCATGTGTCACACATGTGCGTATATACCCATATTACACACACGACATATGCCGTATACACACATACAAAAAAGAAGCCAACCGGAATCTAAAAGAACAGATAACTGATGGAAATAACGTGAACGAGCGAAAAGCCACACTTAGGTTTTACTTCCTCCATTTCCCCGGAAATTATCCCTGAACTACTTCAATGTGCTACCACCTGAGGCGACCCTCTCTGTGGTGAGAGACTGTAGAGAAGTGAGCAGTGCTATAAGAATGTTGGCAGAAGTGCACTCATTTGAGCGGAACAGCGGGAAACAGCAGCATGCTAGTGGAGGCCACGCTCTGAGCACAGTCCCCTGTGCAATGCACCAGTGACTGAGGTCCTGAAGACTTTCTCACAGAAAAAAAGGACTCCTCCTAGGCAAGAGAGGGGCAAGTTGTGCCTCATAAACAATTCTATATACATTATTCAAATTACAATTGCAAAGGACTGCCCCTGACTTTATAGCTGAGTGAGGCTATCTGCAATCAAGCATGCTATTATGAATATTGTGAAAATGTGCCCGAATATTTTACTGGTCTGGCCAGACTGGGACATCACAATAATTTCTGCATGTGGCCTGCAACCACACGCCCACTGCAAACAAGAAATCTCCACGTAGTCTGCCATCAGAGGTGCACATATTCAGTCCAGGCGCATGTGGCCACTGAATCTGACTAGCATGTATCTTTTCTTGCAGTGTGAGAAGGTCAGAAGCAGCCACTGCAGTAAAATGAACTGGTGACATTTGGCAAGCTACACAACCTTGAGCAAATCCTAATACCTTTCTGAGTCGTAATGTCTTATTCTATAAAAGACATTAAGGCTCTACCTCACACGGTTGCTGTGAGAATAAAGTTGGTAATGTTTTCATTACAGAGGGAGCCACATTACATCCTCAGAGAACAAAGCTTTTCTCTCTTGCCCATGAACCTCTGAGCACTGCACTAATATTGATAAACAGAAGAGCATATGTAAACAAAACAAGTGTCTTGGCTTGTTCTGCAAGGCCCCTCCCCCAGCCCCCCAATGCTGATTTCCACCAGCATCTGCTGCTTCTCCCCTATCGCTAGAGAGTTCTCACTCTACACCTGTGTGATGGCGGATGTGGTGCATGGCTCAGGCATGTGGATGCAGACAGAGAAAGCTGTGCACTTGTGCATGGATTAAAATCTCCAGCTCAGCTACTTCCCAGCAGCAGGCATTTGTAAAACCACTTGACTTCTTTGAACCTCAGTGTCCTGGACTGTAAAGTGAAGACACATCTGCATCAGCAGCGTGAAGGGAAGACAAGCATGCCTGCATGGCAGTGGTTGAAAACAATATGCTACTGCAAACGAAGTGGATAGCACAGAGCGTAACTTACTGCAGCCACTGAGGACGGGGGCACACCCTCCCTTATCACGATGACCAGCGCTTCCGAGTCACAAAGTCATTATCATTATTACTCTGAGGAACAATGAGGTTTGGCGTGGCGCCTGCTGTGCTAAGGATGAGCTCACCTGTGCTTAGAATATCTCTGATTAGTCAAAGAACTTATTTGTACCTCAATTTTCTCACCTGTAAAAACACCACAAAGTACAAAAACAGTCCCCTTTGTCTGGGAAAGCTGTTCATTTTAATTAACTTAAAAGGTTTCTCGCAATTCATGTTGGTAAAGCACTTTGACATCTTCAGAATAAGAGGCAATTTAGATGTGCAGTTTTATTATAATACCACGTTAATGGTTATTCCTCAAGGGGCTCTTGAGCAGCAAGCTCTGAGAATGAGAACTCCACGCCGCTCAGGAGAAGGCACTGCGCCGGCAGCTGGAGGACCAGGTTCTCAGGGACTCCCTGAGCGCTCTTAGAACTCAGCTTCTTCAGCAAAAATAGGGGGGGGCAGAGCTGGAAACTCTAGCAAAATAGAAAGCAAATGGAGGTTGCATTTGAACACATCAGAGATGAGCTTCCTAAAACCATGAGGACCCAACGGCAACTGCTCACGTGTTGAGGAGGAGTTAGGAATGACCCAGACAGCGGTGAAGGGAAAGAGCAGCGAGAGACGCTGCGAAGTCAGAGGCCCTTGGGCTAGGAGGGTACGCGCCGCTACCTGTTAGAAGGAACCAGCATTTGCTGTAACAAATATTCCCAGGATGTTGGTAATTCCACACAACAAAAGCTTATTGATTGTGCAAAAGACAAGCAAATGAAATAAGACTGCTGTGCACAGGTAGCTTCTACTTGGAGTTCAACCAAATATCCATCACAACGAACACACCCACAAATAAGGGCCCTGACAAACCAAGATACCAGATGACGGCGCTCGCTGGAAGAATGTTCCAGAACAGCCCCCACAGCACAGTGTTCCCAAAATCCTGGGTTCAATCCAAGATTTTCAACATGACAGGAAATATGAACCTGTAACCTACACATAAAAATAAATCACTGAGTAATTTATTAGTTACTTACCTCATTTCAGTGACAAAACCACTGACAAAGACAAATTACAGAGGAAGGAATGATATCATTTCAGTTTGAGGGGACACTGTCCAACAGTGGAGGAGAATGAGCAACTTGTCACAATGTTGACCGGTGAGGAAACAGTGATTAACGCTGTCATCGTCACCCAGCCAGCCTCCTCCTTCTTATGCACTTAAGGACCCTAGCCTGTGAGATGGTGCCACCCACATTTAAGGTAGGTCTTCCTACCTCACTTAACCTCAACTAGAAAAATCCCTCACAGAGAGATTTGTATCCATGGTGATTCTAAATCCTATCAGGTTAAAACCAGTATTAACCATCACAAGTCAACTTAACACTCAAAACCCGTCACATTTAGGCCATAACCTCCCACACCTTATCTCCAGAGGCTCATGGCCTTCACCAGCTCCCAGAATCTTACAGCTCCTACTTTGGAAGTGCATAGTTGTGGGTCCCTGGTTCCTCAAGGGGCCGTTGTGCACCGGCTCCCCAGTGGCGTCCAGGCAACTGTGGAGCAGGGTCTTGAGTGGCCACGAGTGTGACAGAAAAAAAAATAAAAAACACCCGGGAGGCAGCTTCAGAGAACAACTCGTTCATTGGTCAGGGGAATGGGTTTATAAGCATTTGTGAAAGAGCGAGAAGAGGTATGGGTCATAAGAGGATTGGTTAGTACAAAGGGCCCTCTGATGCCTAATTAGCATGTAGTGATGCCACAGGTCAGTGGGAAAGGGTGACAAGATCTAAGTAGTTGCAGAAAAGGATAAAAGGTATGGGTCACAGAAGGACTGGCTGTGTGAAGGCTACTGGCTGATATCTCATCAACATATAGGTACATGCTGGGCAAGGGGTCACAAGGCTCTGGGGAAAGTGGAACATTGGTCTTATCAGGATGTCCAGGAGTCCAGGGCTGGGGAAGGGAGCGGCCTCACTCCTGCCAGTCTCGGGCCTGAGGTTATCAGGATCCAGGCTTGCTGCATCCTCAGAGGGGGAGTGGCCCCACTCCTGCTGGCCTCAGACCCGAAGTTTTCAGAGCCTAGGACAGCTGGGACCTCCTGTGGCCCAGAGCCCTTAGCCATGTCTGGCAGCTCAGGCACACTTTAACCCTCAGTGGCCCAAGACCCTTACCTGTGCCCAACACATAGTGACTTCTGAGATGCAGGTTAACTATGAGCCCCTATAACACCACAAAACAAACAAGTTACACACAATGCCCAATGACACAGATTAAACATTCCCAATCCAAAAAGGATAACTAGGGGCTCAGGAGATGGTGGCTAATGTGCTTGTTTGCAAAGCCTGCCAGCCCCGGCTTGATTCCCCAGAACCCATATAAAGTCAGATGCACAAAGTGGCTCATGTGTCTGAAGTTCATTTACAATAGCAAGAGGACCTGGCATACCCATACTCACTGTTTCTCTCCTTCTCTCTCTCTACTCCTTTCTCTTTTTTTCATCTCTCTCTCTCTCTCTCTCTCTCTCTCTCTCTGAAATATTTTTTAAAGGATGAATGGGTATATTGCAAGGAACTGTCATACCAAAGCAAAACAAAAAGGCAGGATGATAATCTCTAAGTCTTACAACTCTGTATGTGGCACCTGGGACTCATAATGGAAAGATACAGGCTCCAAAGGGCTTGGGTAGCACTGCCCTTTCCTCTTCACTTCCTACTGCACAACAACCTCCTTCAGGGAAGCTCCACTCCATGCTTGCAGCTTTCCTTGGCAGACATCCTTGGCTCTGACATATCCGATATCCTGGGGTCCCCATAGCAGCTTAGGGCTCACATTCACCTTTATGCTATGAAGCTATCTATAGGTCTCCCAGGCTCTCCTTTTAGGAGCTCTGATCCTTCCAGGACTCAGTGGCTCTATGGAACCATAGGGTAAGACCCCACGACACCCTCAGTCTTTCAGGGCAGGAGATGCAGGGTGGTGGGAAAAGGGGTGTTCTAGACAGGGAAGAGCTCTCTGAAGAGATATTTGAGCAGAGAACTGCGGAGAGCAGGTGCTTCCATCACCTTCTGCAGGAGATCTCTGAAGAAACAGGAGACTGAGCAATGAAGCCCTGACCTGGCATGATTTGGAGTTTTAAGGAAAGAGTCAAATGGCACGGTGAGGCTGACTGAGTGTATAATAAAGGCAGGTAATGAGGTCAGAGTCACAAGGGTCGGGGTCATTTGGAACTCAGAGAGTATGGTGGGAGCTCTGAAGTGTAGTTTTAGTTCAAGTGGCAGCACACAAGAAGGCTGTGAGGAGAGACACAGAATTATCCTATTCATTTTAACAGACCTTTCTACTGCTGACAGCAAAGCAACTGTATGTGACCCAAGAATGAATGGAGGAGATTAATTAAAAGATGACTGTAGTAATATAGGTAAAGGATAACAAATGCTTCAATCAGAATGGTAACACAGGAGACGGTGAGAACTACCATTACATTCATCTGGGGCTTGATTGTAGGAAGAATGGAGGGTTCTTTCAAAATGTTTGGCTTAAGTAACTAGTAAACTTAGGTTGTCCTTCACTGGAATGGGAAGGTAAAAACTGAGCAAGGCAGGGGTTGGGATAAGTCAGAGTGGCAGTTTACAATCTGTCATTATGAGATGATGATGGACATTCACGAGGAAAGGTCAAGCAAGCAACTGAATACAAAGTTCTGGAGTCAGGGTTGAAGTTGAATTTGAAACTTGGACAGGTCACATAGGCATGTATCAAAAGAAGTGATGCTCATTGAATTGACTTACAGAACAAGTCAATATAGAAGAAATTTAAAGTCTGGACCTTGCAGCAGAAGACACAAGGGCCAAATACTTTTAAATACACAGGTACAGTCCAGGGAGTACACAGGTAACATTTTTTTTTAAAACAATTCAAACGCAGGCATGGTAGTTACATACAGTATGTAGCATTAAGAGGAATGGGAGAAGAAAGAGAGAGGACACCGGTGAAGAGTCTGGAAGGGAAAAGTACCAACAGCCACCCGTGATTCAGCGCCCTTCACTGTCATGGGCAATCCCGGTGCCCACATGCACCCTTTCCTCCTTCCAGGAAGCCTACAGTATGAACTGCACTTGAGAGAGCTAAGGCTCCGTGAACTTCAGCAGTGTTCAAAAGGCACACTGTAAGTGCTGGGGCATAACCGCCTCCACAGCCTCAAGGCCGGCTCGAGGCCCCCATCGTGCGCAGGTGTGAGCCAGGAGAAAGGGCACCAAGCCACCTACTGTGTAATCATGGAGCTCCTGCAATTCCCTAGGAGCTGAGGCCATGAGGGAAGACAAGGTCTCCAACTAAAATGGAGACTGGAAAAAATAAACATTTACACATATAACCATGCATAAATATTTATACTCACATATGACTGTGCATGTATGCATATGTAAGCATGTAGGTATACTTATCTAATTTGTGGGAGAGACCAAAATATAAGATTCATCAAATCATCAAAGACACCAAAGTAGCATGAACTTCCCTAAACAACAATCCATCATTACTTTACATACACTTTATGCTTAACCTTACAAATTCACTGGAATACTATCCCTGTCACCTCAATGAAGTCATGTCCTCTGGCTCCTTCCCTGTCAACTTGAGTTTAGACTGGTGCTGGGAACAGAGTCACCCTAAGAAAGTTTCTGTCTAGCTATTTGATAAAATGCTCAGTGGTTAAATCCAAGCTTACTGGGGACTACCTTTGGCTTATGTCTCTTGACTTTTGTTGGGATAATTTCTTGCTCTATAGTTGCCATGGAAACTTTGTGGGTGGAGGTCACTCTCTAAACAGGTTAACAGTGACAGATGTGACTTCTGTTCATAATAGGTAACTGAAAAAAACAAGTAGGTCCGGCTATTAACCCCTCAGAAAACACAGGTCTCAATTAACTTTCATGGAAATTGGATTATTTCCCTGCCCCATTGAAGACTTTCATTTGTCCACAGGGAGCTACACAAGGCAAAGGTTCCAGTGTGCATACCCTTGAAAACCTTTGCTGAGACTCTGGCACAACGACGGTAATCCACAGGTTATAAAACACCTTCATGTAAATGATCCATCACCTTCTCATGAAGGCCCTGCACATTTGTAGACAGGGAAATCACAGCACATTGATCGATGAGGGAGGATTGAGGGCTAAGTAAGTAATAAAGAGGGAGCACAGACCTGCCTACTCCAAAATCCCATACTCAATCTTACAAACCTAAATACCAAAATAATTCAGTCAATAAATGTGCTAATGAAATGTATAGACAGCTCTCAAAAGATGAAATATATATGGAAAATAAATATGAAAAGATGTCCAGCATCTTTGGCCATCAGGGAAACATGAAAATTAAACTACATTGGGATTCCAGATGGCTATCATTAAGAAAACAAATAATAAATGCTGGTAAGACTGCAAGGAAAATAAAACCCTTACACATTGCAAGTGGGAATATAAACTGGTTGGGCCAGCCGTTTTGGAAATCAGTATTCAAGTTCCTCAAAAAACTAAAAATAGAATTATCACTGGATCCAGCTATTCAACTTCTGAGTATATATCCAAAAGGTTTCAAGGTAACATACCACAGGGATAATTAAACGCACATGTTCATTTAGCACAATTAAGTTATAGAATTGGCCTATGTGTCTATCAACACTGAATGGACAAAAGCTGATGTATTTATGGAGTTTTATTCCACATGAAGAAGCAGGAAACTCTGTTGTGTGCTGGAAAATGAACGGAATCAAGATATATAAACATACGTGAGAGAGAGAAAGGGGAAGGGAGAGAGAAAGAAAGAATGACATGAAAGCAGAAAGGAGACGGAAGAAAAGAGACTTGCAGGAGGATACAAAGGAAAATGCAGGACGAGGAGGGTGAGGACGCAGGGTGTACATAAGGTAAAATACAGGTTATACTTGATAGACATTGTCTTTATAAAACCCATTACTACATAAAATGAATACATGCCATTAAAGAGGGGGGGAAGTCTAGCTCACTGAGTGACCCAATGCTCGTTACGTCACAAGCAGCACATGCCTATCTCCCGTCCCCCAGAAAGCACTTTACACACAGGTGCACACAATATCCCTGGAGGGAGTATCCCGCAGGAATGAAATGCTGGGTGTCCCTTGAGGGTTAGTCAAAGGATCCCTGGTGTTGATGAATGGTGATGCGCATACTGACAGTGGGAGAGAGAATTTCCACTTAGGTCAAGCTCCCACTGTGTGCTGGATGCTCTCATGCAGACTTCACAGTTACTGTCTAATGTAACTCTAGCTAGGTAAGCATTCGTATGCCATGTGACAGATGAGGAAATTAGCACTCAGAAAAATATGACTGTTCACTGTCAATATATAAGTTAAAATGGCAGAACTGGGATTTGAACTCTTGGGTCCAGTAGCCCAGAGCCTCCATCACTCCAGGTCCTGCTTCTGGCAATGGATTGGACTGATTGAGGCATGACTGTCAACATTCCGAACACTGATGTGAGCTCACCATGAAAAAGAAGAGACAAGGGAGAGCTGGAGAAGGTACAAGCACCAGAGAGAAGGCAGGTGGACGCAGGCATGGGATTGAGATTGAGAAAGAAGCTCTTGAGACTCTCAGCAGTGGGAACATCGTGGCACACTCGCAAATTCCCACCACTGGGCTCTGGTGCTGCAGGCGCTACGAAGTTTATCTGTGCTGATTCATCTCACTGGAAACTAGGTATACCAGGATGGGCAGAAGAACCCGGGCTGGTTTGATGGTGCTTGAATGTAAACCCAGCACCTGTGAACCTGAGGCAGGAGGATTGTGAGTGAAATGCTAACCTGGGCTACATGGAAAGACCCTATCTCGGCGAAAAGGACCAGGAGGAGAAACTTGGGAATCGTGGAAACTCATAATTTATCATCTTTTTACAGGTGCAATATCTGTGAGTGTTTCTCATTTCCTCAACACATACGTATTAAGCTCCCAGTAAGTGCCAGACAAACAAAATATAGTGTTTCTTTGAGTGGATGCTATTTACCATCTCATCACTTGAAAGCACCAAGCTACTGGATGTAGCTGTGATTTAAATTGTCCCTTTCCTATTCTAGAACAGATACTTTTTCCACTCTATTATCTCCACCTAACCTCCACCACCAAACACATAGCAAAATAAAACAAGTGAGAGAGAGACAGTAACACAAAAACAATCAAAGAAGCTGGAGACAAGCCAGCACATTATGCCAGGCACACCACAAAAAGTAATACATCTTCAATTCACCAAGTCCCTCGGGAATGAATTCCAAGCAAACCATACTGCATCAAAGAGCTCTGCAGTGCTAGGGAGTCCTCGCTCCCAGAGGGAAAACTGATGCACTCAAGCCGGGTATGTAATTCAATAAGACAAGAACAGCAATGGGGTTTGGGAAACGCATCGATTTTAATGTGAGGCCATGGACTAATCTGAAAGCGCTATGTGGTGACTCTCAGGAGAACAAGGCTGAGTCACCTCCTTCTGTGTGTGAAGGTGCTTCATGCATCATTTGCATTATGTCATTTGCATCTAATTACACTACTGGACTACAGACCACCGCAAATTCCCCTGCTGAGGAGTCAGGATTCACCCAGAGGCTTGATTTAAATGGAATGTGAGGACTCCACTAGATCCCAGAGAGGGCTGTGTATTGGTGAGGTCGCCTGTGTGTGGTGGGGGAGATATGGTCCATTATCTACCCTAACACCAACAACTAATAGGCTCATTTTTCATCACAACTGGTTGAAGCAGATTTTGTCAGCCCACCAAAATATAATAGGAAACTAATGTTCCAGAAATAATAAGTAATTGGGTCAGAAATTGAAATCTAGCCTAACCAGCTCAAATGTCCCTTTTCTTTATCTTGTTGTTGTTGTTGTTGTTCTGGTTCAAAACAAGTTACTTAAAAAGGAGGCAGACAAAGCCAGCTCAATGTGTTAAGTCAGTATTACCTGGAATGTACTTAAGTGTCTCATACTATTATGAGAGACCAAAACAGGAAATTTTTAAAAAAATCATGAGAAATAATGTTAACCTCCAAATTTCTACATCAAATCTGGAAGGCAACATTCACATAAACAGAATTGTTAATTAGTCATCCGAGACATCTTTTATTTTCAAAATTGCCATTAATTAATGAATGCAGCAATTATTTTCTAAATACTATGTGACAAGCCCTGATCAAGAAACTGGGGCTGGAGCTGTGAATGCCAACAGTGCATGGAGTATCATATCCTCCTGGAGAGGCACAGCATCAAAGAGATGACATGGGACATATTACAGAATATTCAGGTCATACAAAACAAACAAACTAAGATAGGAGGAGCTGTCATTCATGCCAGTGGAGCTGTTCTCACTACCACCAAGCAGTCTACACCACACATGACTGCAGGCTCTGAGCCTCCATATATCCCTCCCCACACCTGCCAAGAAGAATGTACTCCTATGTCTGATTTGCTGAGCTGCATAAAGGTCGCAAGATAACCCAAAGTAAAAATGAAAAAGCAGAGAAACCATATAGGAATGAGCAAAGGGTGGGAAGGAGTAAGAGGCGCTTTGGGTGATGTCAAGATAGTTTCTGGTAGAATAATGTTCTAGGTCAACTTGACTGGGCCATAGGGTGCCCAGGTGTGTTGTTGAACACTGTTCTCCCTGTGTCTATGAAGGTTTCTGGATAAAGTTAACAAATTAACAGTCAAGTTGACAGACTGAGTGTGACAGGCTGTCTTCCCTAATGTAAGTGGGCCGAATCTCCAAACAGCTGAAGACAGAAGAGAAACAAAGATGGCCTCCTCCCCACTGCCTGCTTCCAGCTGCAATGTCAGTGATTTTAGCCTTGGAACTCAAGGTGACACCCTGGCTCCCCCCAGGCCTTGAGGCATTTTGCCTGGAGCTACACTGCTTACTGCACCAAGGCCCCAGACAGACAAGCCTTCATAACCACAGGAACCCATCTCTAATGTGATAATATTAAAAATTAATCCACGAAATAAAATTCTCTAATAACTAAGCCAACTTGTGTCTCTGTTTCACTTAAGAACCCTAACACAGAATGGAAGTAGGAATAAGGAAGATGATTCTAAGAAGATCATTCCTACACACATGGACGTAACAGGGAAAAAAAGGCACATCTTAAAAGATGATTTATAGGATGAAGAGATGGCTTAACTGTTAAGACACTTGCCTGTGAAGCCTAGGTACCTGGGTTCAATTCCCGAGAACCCACATAAGCCAGATGCACAAGACGGTGCATGCATCTGGAGTTCATTTGCACTGGCTGGAGGCCCCGGTGAGCCTATTCTCTCTCTTTCTCTCTCTCTCCCCCATTTCTCACTATCAAACCACAATGCAAAGTTATTATCTGAGTCTCTGATATGGGGAAACTATAAAGGATACATAGTAAAATAGAAGTACAATTTGGTGAGAAAAGCAGTCAGCTGCCACTCACGTAACTCTTTGATTACAGTTGTATTAAATGGAATACAAAACAAGTGTGGGCCACTAAGAAAACTCATGTTGGGAAACTGACCTGCGTGGGGGGTCACGATAAGGGAGGGGCTCTCCTGCATTGAAGCTGGGACCCAAGAGGCTAGGAGGGAGGCAGATGAGCAGACTGGGGTAGGGAGCTGAGCCTACAGGAGGAGCAAAGGCTCCACAGCAGGATGGAGGTTGGATCCCAGAGCTATGTTGGATACGACAGCACGGAAGCAGAAGAATGCAGGAATCAGTATGAAGAGAATAGGAACTTGGGAAGCACTCACGGGCCCATCCCATCATCCAAGGCCAGGCCTACCTGCAGGATTCCAATTGTGCTATGTACACTGGAAGTCTCTGAACTATTGAAGTTAAGAAGGAATCTGCTTGGATTGGTATTTTTTTACTTTAATTTTTTAAAGCAATTTTAGGGTCATAGCAAAATGAGAAGGAGGTACAGAGATCTTCCTTTTGCCACAAATCATATTAACTAAGCTCATTAATTCTCATTTCCTGGAGCTCTTCGGCTCCACATTGTTTCCTGTCCAGGTCATGGTAACCAGCTCTCTGTGGGGATTGTTGTCTCTTCCCAGCTGCCTTTAGCCCCAAGTTCATCTTTCTGAACACAAATCCAACCACACCACTATTTTGCTGAAACTCTCCTCTGAATCCCTGTTACCTCTAAAATAAGCCCCATATTTTCTAAGAGAATTTTTGTGCTACTTATGCCCTGTGGTGCTATCTGACTGGCTTGAAGTTCCATCTGTCCATCCAACCCCACTGTCCATAAGACCCAAAAAGAGCTGGTGCAATTTCTACTAAGCAAGAACATATAGCATAAGGGCAGATGGGGAAAAAAAAAAAAAACAATTAAGTTTAAAATTGTAGAAAGTATGGCTGTCAACCTTGGTAAGAAAAACTTCTTTTTTGCAGGGCATGGAAGTTAATGCAGACTCCTCACTCATGCAAGTGCTGCATCAAGTAAGCATCTGTTGAGCGCACATCCCTCAAGAGAACATCTATACTACCCCCTCCAAGCCCAAGAGAACATGGCAGAAGAGGAAGTAGAAAGAACGCAAGTATTGAAGAACGGGGAGGTAGGCTGTGGAACACTGTTTCCTGGACATGGATGAATTCACAGTAACGGGGTTTTCTTGCACAAGATTGGGCACATTAAAACTATGTCACGGGGCTGAGAAGATGGCTTAGTGGTTAAGGCGCTTGCCTGAAAAGCCAAAGGCCCTCTAGGTTCAATTCCCTAGGCCCCACATAAGCCAGATGCACAAGGTGGCACATGCAGCTGGAAGTCGTTTGCAGTGGCTGGAAGCCCTGTTATGCCCATTCTCTCCCTCTCTCTATATCTATTTATCTCTCTCTCCTTCTCTCTCGAATAAATAAAGTACAAAGTATTTTTTTTTAAAAAAAGCTGTGTCATGTACAGGGAGGGGGCACATGATCTCCCCAGCCCAGCCCAAAGATTCACTGGCAGTTAGTAGTTGCTGAGGAGAGGAAGAGACATTTTCTTCCATGGTACAGCCACTGGTAAGGTGTCCGCGCTATGGAAAACAGCCTCCCACCCGTGCTCATCTAAGCAGCCTTAACTAAACTCAATGGGTCACACAACAAAGAGACATCAAAGTAGAAGGATACCATTTGGAAAGAAGAAAGAGTTTAGGGAACTAGGAGGCGACAAAGGAAGATGGTGAATATAATCAAATACACTATATGCATGTATCAAACTGTCAATAAATAAATATTTTTAAATACTGGTCAACAAAGCCTTGTATCATGAACATGCCTCATATAAGAGCTGCTCCGTATCTAGCCTCAACTTCCATCTCCCCCTCTTGCAGATTTCTCCACTGTTCAAAGTGCTAGTAGAGTCAGTGACCATCACTCCCTCCCTTACTCTGGAGACATCACTGTTCTTCCTCCTTCCCTACTTCATAAAGCTTATCAACAGGTAACATAGGCTCAGGCAAAAAACAAAACAAAACAAAACAAAACAAAAACTCTGTTCAGTCCTGAAGGGGTAGTGTGACCAAGACAGCTACTTACCCATGCTTCCCAAGCACTAGGCACTGAGCTGGATATGTTATGATGTCATGTGGACATTCTAGTTACTCCTTGCCTGATGACCTTAGTGATGTCAATGTCTCCAGTGCATAAATACTGGCACTGAAACTCATAAACTTTAAGAAAGTTCACAATTTCATAAAATTAGCATGGAGAGTGCTGGGATTCACACCATGTGGCTTTCTGGACCACCACAATCCACTGATCTAAAAGAAGTCTCAAAACAAGACACACTCGGCTCCTCCCATGGCATGACCTCACCTCCAGAGGCTGTCCTTAGTCTCAGCACTGGCCGACCTCACCTCCAGAGCCTCTTCTTGGTCTCAGCACTGCTACAGCATCTGCTCATTTCTGAACTGAATCTCCATCATCTTCCAAATGCACATGCAGTACTCATGTAAATGCTGGGTGACTGTGTGACAGCCCACCTGTAATGTTAGCACTCTAGGATACATAGAGAGGGGATTCCCAGAGCAAACTCGCTAGCAAGACTGGCCCGTTCGGTGAGCTCTGGGTTCACAGGAGAGACCCTGCTTCAATAAATACAATGGAGAGTGAACGGGAAAGATACCAGACATGAAGCTGTGCCCTCTGCACATGTACACATAACACACACTCACAATAAAACACAAGAGTAGCTGCGCATGATTCGGATGGTACTGAGACTGCCTAACTTACCATCTAATGACTCGGCTAGCTTTCCAGAGGGAAGTAACATGGATTACCACTATGTCCCCAATGTCCCCATAATGTCCAGTACATGTTTTCGTGAACAAACGCCTGACCAAACCAACATAATGAAGAAAAGAATTCCTTTTGGTTTAAAGTTCCAAAGGGTAGAGTCCATTACGGTGGAGAAGGCACAGCAGCCTGATGCTAGAGGCTGGAGATGCCACAGCTTTCAGGAAGCACAGGAAGACCAGGAAGCGCAGCTGGACTACAAAATCCAACGACCCACCCCGAGTGACATGCTTCCTCCATTTAAAGGTCCTACAGCCTTCCCACACAGAACCACCAACTGGGGACCAAGTGTTCAAACACATGAGCCCCAGGGGGCATTTTATATACAAACCTCTACAGGCACCATTTCACAAATGTCTCTAATAATGTCTAATATCAATAAATAGCACAAAATATTTAGGGAAAGTTTGGACTTATAGATGGATACATGGTCTATTATATGGAAAAGTACATGAATGAGTTCTTTTTCAAGCATTCAGGTAGTATTCAGAGATTTAAAATGTCAAGAAGTAAATGAAATAGAAATAGCCCCAATTTTCTTCTTCACTCTTTCTGCATTATTCATAACTCTTATAATCAATATAAACTGAACTTTGACACAACAGCATGTATGCTATAAAAAGGAATTATTGCCTTATAGACAAAGAAACTACAAAACATATGAATAGCATTACAATAATAAACAATTTATTCTCTGTCTTTCTCTCTCCATCTCTGTTGCAATTGCCTTCTCATTTCTAGGACAAAACACCTGCTAAGAAGGAACTTAGGGGAGGAAAGGGCTTATTTCAGGCTTACAGCCTCAAGAGAGTTTCATCATGGTAGTAGAGCATGGCATGAGCAGGACCTTGTTACATATCTGGGTGGAGGTAGTTCAAGTACTGAGCTTAGACCTGGGCTAAAAAAAAAAAGAAAGAAAGAAACAAGGTCACCCACAGTGACACACCTCCTCCAGCAAAGCTCCACATCCCAAAGGCTCCACCAGCTGGGGACCAACTATGAGACTTAATCACAACTACACAAGGCCACTGGGGAACATTTCACATTCAAGCTTATTCATTCATTCTCTCTCTCCCTCTCTCTCTCTCTCTCTCTCTCTCTCTCTCTCTCTCTCTCTGTCTTTCTCTCTCTCTCTTCAGTATGGAAAGGGCCCTGTTATGCTAGTTACACTTAACTTAACTGTACCACTTAACTGAGCTATATCCCTAGAACAGATAAGTCATCTACCCAATCTACCTTTCAAAGCAGAGTTAGCCATATCCCATGTATTAAAGAGGAGGAATGATCCACTTCTCTTTAGCAAAGAAGAGTAGGCATACACACCAATAAGTCTCTCCAACAACTATTCTTATCCCCTTTAATTCAAAATGCTCTCACTTTTGGTTGGAGGATCTGTCCTATCTTGCAGATGATAGAGTATACTTGGGATACCATACATCAACGACAAAGAGCCAACTCTCAATCATGAGATGCTCACCTTCTCCTTATCTGCCTGGGCCCAGAAGTTACCAAAGAGGAGGTGGTGACACGGATACTGCTCTCATGGCTGGTTTGAAAGCCTGTTCCATGGAGATTGTGAGAGGCACTGATCACTCAAATTCATCAAAACAGAGATCTGGAGGGCACAGAGAGCTCAACACTAAATCAGATCTCTATCTTGCCCACCAATGCTTAGGAAACATTGTGGAAGGGGGGATTATAAGAACCTTAGTGTGGGTGAAAACAGTCTCAGGCACTGGGTCCCCACACAGAGACTGACTGAGTTCTTTTATTCCCACAGTTAATATCAATAACCCCATCCCCATTGAAGAAGATCCTCAACAGAACTGGGGAGACAGGATATAAGAGTTCAGCCTTTGCATTAAAAATCAATAATCTGGCGGGAGAGATGGCTCAACAGTTAAGGTGCTGACCTGCAAAGCCAAAGGACCCAGGTTTCATTCCCCAGGAACCACATAAGCCAGATGCACAATGTGGCACATGGGTATGGAGTTCAATTCCAGCAGCTGGAGCCCCTGGCATACCCATTTTCTCTTTCTTACCCCCCCCTACCTCCCTCCCTCCCTCCATCCTGCTTCCAAATAAATAAAATATTTTTTTAAAAATCAATATTTTTTAAAGAAGAGGAGAGATAAGCCAAGGAATGGATGTTAAAAAATCCATAACCAAGACAGCGAGGTGGCATGATCTCTCATATTCGATAGAAATCTTTTCATAGCCTTTCTGTATCATTCTTGTAAAGAGGATTCCATGAGTGGTCAACACAGTAACAATGTGTTGGAAACATTTATTATCTCTCATTTTCTATGAACTGAGTATTCAAGACTAGTTTAGTTGAATTTTTCCTCATAAAGGTCTCCTATGAAAGCTTGATGGTGGTAGGCATCTGAAGGTCCCATTGGGGCTGGAGAATCAATGGTACAAACTGTTGAGTCATACTCCTGGCAGAGTAGTATTGGAGCCTTAAAGTTCACCACTGTGCCTATATTCATAGGACTCAATGAGTTTTCTCATGATATTACAATTGATTATCCTTAACAAAAGATCCAAGAAAGGAGAAGGAAGATATATGGACTTTAATAACATACCCCCAGAAGCCAGCTCTGTCATTGCCACAATATTGGGCATGCCTCTAGTGTGGGAAAGTGCCTAAGCTTATGAACAAAATATTATAAGCAAAATACTACTGAGAATCATACTGGAAGACTATCCCCAGTTAGGAGTCAATAATGAACCAGAGGAAAGAGGCATGTCTGTAAGACAGAAAGAAAGGAATTTTCCATATCTGTTCCCATTATTTCCATAAAACTGTCCATCAAGGCCCATCATCCTTCTTTAAGAATCTTTTTTATACAAAGCCCAAGATAGGGACAGGTGTTTCCACTGGAATAGTACTGAAAGGTTACCAGCAAATATCTCAGATATTAAATACCTTCCCTTTACACAGAATAGTTATTTCACTTAATTCTACAATTAATTATGATATCCTCTATTTCTTCCACTTAGATCCCAGATAAAACAGTAGCAATGGGATACTTTTCAGTTAGCTGTTGGCCAAGAAGAACCCTGATGCCCCAAAATATTACAAACCATTGCTGAGGCTCTTGGTTTATCACAAGGAATTAAGACCCTATTGCTGAAGACTCCACATGCTTCAGCTGCAAGGACACTGAGAAATCTTGCTGGAGTTGACCTGAAAAACCCCTCCATGCAAACCAGCTGGCAGAAAGCTGGAAAAACGCTACACTGCATGCAGCTCCATGGGAGAGAGAAAAGTCATCCATGGAGATAAACAACAGTAGACATTGAGAACCTTAAGGTGGGCCAGCCAGGCCAAATGAGCCAACAAGTGCAATAGTGGCATGTCTGATATGGGGGAAACCAACCACTCTTCAATCGGACTGGAGGCCTGCTCCATGGGAAGGAATACAAGCTTGATACTGAAAACCTATGGTGGGGGAAGTCATGAGCCCTAGGGGTATAACGCCTGCTCCTGTCTGGCTAAATACTGATATTATGCTCACCAAAATGCCCATTAAGCACTTCTCCTAATGTTCATACCCATGTATTAATGCTACTCTCACTTTTGGTTAGAGAAGTTCTGTTTGCAGATGGTGGTGACCTCTGGGATGACTCAAAAGGCACCACAGTGCTGGGAAATGACATAGGAGTGCTCAGCACTGAAACATCTCTATTACACCTTCCAAGGCTTAGGGTCCACTTTGGGAGAGGTGACAGAAAGAATGTAAAGGCCAAATGAAGGGTAAGGGCTCCTTACAATACACTCATCCAGACACAAAATGGCCTGGATATCCATGACCTTGCACTGGCACTACCTACACAAGTCCATCATAGCCGGAGGAAAAGATGATGACACGACATCAAAATAAAAGACAGACTGATTGAGAGGGGGAGGGGATATGAAGGAGGAGAGTTGTGGAGGGAAAAGTTAGGCGGGAGGGAATTATCAAGGTTTATTGTCTATAATCATGGAAGTTGTCAATAAAAAAAGGAAAAAAGTAGAAAATAATAACCACAGTAATGACAAAATGATGCTCTTCTTGGTGTATGAGAAGTGTATGGTCACCTCCTGTTGTCCCCAGGTCCCTACACCTCAAGCAAAGCTTCCTGTTACAGTTGAGAATTTACTCAATAAGCCAAATAGAAAAGATCAGTCAAGAAATTAGCAAAAGCTCAGAAATTGGCTATTAGCTAAGAGGCCAAGCCCACCAAGATCACTCACAGGAAAAGCAAGGTCCATGTGCTATTGTACACTCTTTCTAGAGCAGTGGAATACAGTGGTCCAAGGAGAAATTCATGGAGCTGGACTGCTCAGGCTCAGATCCTAGCACTCCAGGCATCTGCCCTGTAGCATAGTCCCAGATACTTAAACAATCCACCCCATCTCAGTATCTGGATAGTAAACAGTGCTGGATCACCACATAGGATACTGACCAGACTTTACATTGTGATGTCAGCTCTGTTTCTAGAAGAAATAGCTAAAATAAATCAACTTAAAGGAATAACAGTATGTGTTTCTGGTCATGGCTTCAGGGGTTTTGTATAGGTATGGCTGGCCCTCTTGCTTCACAGCCTATGTTGGCATAGTGCCTCATTGGTAGGAGTGTGTGGTACATGAAGCTGCCCAACTCTTGGAAGCCAGAAAATAGGAGCCAGAATCAAAGAGAGGCATCCCACAATCCCTGTCGAGGGCACACTCCAGTGACCTAGCTTCCTTCCATTATGCCTGTTATTAAGAATAATGCCACACTTTCAAACTATGAGCTTGGGAGACATTCAAGACCCAATCCACAGCAAGTTCTGACCCCTATGAAGTTGGAAGATGCTTGTTACAACCCTCTCACCTACTTGTTCCTCTTTGCGCAACAGAGGAATCAGACTCCCAGCAGCAGCCTGTGGGGTAGGAAGACAGCACAGCTCTGTCTGCACTGCCCACCTGCTGACTCCCAAGGCTGGGCAGGCATCGGACTGCTCCTGACAATCAGCAGAAGAGAATAAGGTGGCGAGGAGGGGGGGAGATGGCCATTGTACAAAAACTCCTTTTACGTGCTTGTGCTTGCTTTTAAAATTGAAAGGCTTAATTTTGAAAATGCCTTTTCGGCAGGCAGCCTAAGTGTTTAAGCCACTGAGCTGGCCGAAGTTCTCCTCTGAGGTCAATCCTCCAAGTCAAGAAACTGGCACCAGTACAGGAAAGTGGATTACTGAAGCATGCCACAGAGTGGCCCGTTTTCTCCACCATCCATTGAGTGGAAAATGAAGATCCTACACACCTCCTTGAAAAATGGCTTTTAAGAGATTAAGAGCCTGACTCCCTCAGTCAGAGGTTATAAAATGACCAGCAAATCCCAACATCTTCTCCTGGAAGGGAGGGGGTATCATTTGACCTACCTACCAAAGAAAATGAGAAATAAAGATCAAGCATTCTAAATCTATCTTGATATTACAGAGCAGGTAACTACAGGGCCAGGACAAGAGATAAATAAGCAGGCATTTTAGCGCCACAGAGAGGGCTTTAAAGGTGTAGGAATGAATAATTACCACAGACCTGTTTTGTGTCACTACATTGTTTGTGCGACTGCGGACTTCCCAAGGCCTCTGCCCACTCCTTCTCACCTCACCCCAAGGCCCGGCATTCAGCAGGCATTCAGTCAGTGTGTTCAATGACTGAGTGATCTCACTTAAATCTTAAGAACCAATGAGTTCTGAGTCATAAATGAGAAAACAGAGCCTCAGATTCAGTCAATGGAACCGTTTAGGGTAGGAATATAGAAACAAGAAGCAATTTTATTGCCTTCAGAGAGAGGAAGTCCTTGGTAGCCTCTTTCTCAATGTATATATAAGATTATTTGAAATTCAAGAGATGTTGCATGGCTGGTATACAGGTCCTTGCAAAGTGCCTCAGAGCTTAACATCCCCGAGCAGTTGTGTTCCCCTGCATGTTTGTCGAGAAAAATTCCATCACTATGAATAGACAGAAACTACTGGCTGCAATGCAGTCCTGTCTCCATAGTCAGTCATCACAGATATACGTGAAAATCCAAACTATACTGATGTTTAGGTCCTTTGAATTGCAAGCGCTTAATCTAACAGCATCTTTTAAGATTCCAGGGTTGACTCCACTCCTCCCAGAAGAGCTGTTGGCAGGTAATGCTTGCTGAGTGAGGGGAGTCACGTGCTTCAGTGTTGAGTAACTGGTAAGTTGTCCTTTACTTAATACATCTACCTTCACTCGGGCTTATACAAGAAATCACAATTTAATTCAGTGGGTCACAAAAAAGATTCAAGAGACAGGGATATGAGAGCACTTACCTAGCTAGTATGTACAAGAGCCTGAATTTTATTGCCATTGTGGAAAAAAAATTGGTGCAATTATGTATAATACAGTTGAAATAATAATTAATAATAGAAAATTACATATCTCATTTAACCCATATAATAGTTCAATCTGTAGGTTTTTTATTTGTTTAATATTTTTATTTATTTATTTGAGAGTGACAGACAGAGAGAGAAAGAGGCAGAGAGAGAGAGACAGAGAGAGAGAGAATGGGCGTGCCAGGGCCTCCAGCCACTGCAAACAAACTCCAGATGTGTGTGCCCCCTTGTGCATCCAGCTAACGTGGGTCCTGGGGAACTGAGCCTCAAACCGGGGTCCTCAGGCTTCACAGGCAAGCGCTTAACTGCTAAGCCATCTCTCCAGCCCAATCTGTAGGTTTTTACTATTATTATAATAGTCTCTACTATAAAATGAGACAACTGAGTAACAGACATTTGTGAGCTCAATAGACCACTTACTTCTGAATCCAAACTCTTATCATTTTGGGGGGCATTACTGACCTTGTGTGGGTGAGTAGATGAGTCGTATAAGCATATGAATGGATAGGCAGGTGTGTAAGTGAAAGAAACAAGACAAAGAATGGAACACAGTGTGGAGGAATAGCCTACAAGTATCCAGATTAAACTATAATTCACAATGTGGACACTTATGGTGGGGCTGAGTTATACTTAAATGGGGGAAGGGGTAGTCAAGATTGGTTGTTATTTTTTTAAATATTTTATTTTCATTGACTTGACAGAGAAAGAGGGAGAGAGAGACAGAGACAGAGAGAGAGAGAGAGAGAATGGGCACACCAGGGCCTACAGCCACTGCAAATGAACTCCAGACACGTGTGCCCCCTTGTGCATCTGGCTAACATGTGTTCTGGGGAATCGAACCTGGGTCCTTTGGCTTTGCAGGCAAACCCCTTAACTGCTAAGCCATCTCTCTAGCCCAAGAACCGTTGTTATGTGTGAAAGCTGTAGAATCAGGTGTGACCTTCCACTGATAGCTCCACTCCTAGAAGCACCTTCCTCTGTCTGTGGGTCCTCAATTTCTATTTTTCATAACAAAAGAGAGAAACCATTATCTAGTCGGAAGAGTGTGTGAGGATCCAGCATCACTTATGTGCACAGCAGTTGCTCAGCAAAGATTTCAAAGAAACAAATGAAAGGCTGGGCAACATGTCATCATCCTCTGCCCGTGGAAGAGAGCTGTGTCAAAGCCAGGATTCTGGATGACCTTACCGACTCACCCAGTACCACGAAACTGAACTTCCCCAGGCTTACATACTAAACCTTCACACAGATCACTGAGTATGAAGCAGAAATGTTCTCCCTCCACATAAATTCAAATCGTCAAAATGAGCTTAGAGATAGTTGTGACCCACAAAGTCAGATAGTCTTCCTCACCTGAGCTGCCTTGGAGCCGCAGATTTGTAGTTTGCCCAAAACAAGTGCGTATCTTAAAGGGTACTGCAGTCAGGTTCGCATAGTGGGCAGAAATCACCCCACCAAGAGTAGTTTGTGGTGAAAAAATGTTTATGTTGGCTTCTTACAGACTCAAGGGCAAGCTCCCTGATGGCAGGGGAAAACAGTGGCATGAGCAGAGGGTGGACATCACCTCCTTGCCAACATCAGGTGGACAACAGCAAGAGGAGAGTGTGCCAAACACTAGCAAGGGGAAACTGGCTTTAACACCCCTAAACCCACTCCCAAAAATACACTGCCTCCAGGAGGTGTTAATTCCCCACGCTCTATCATCTGGGGACCTAGCATTCAGAACACCTAAGTTTATGGGGGACACCTGAATCAAACCACTGCAAAGGGTTCAGGGGAGTGAGAAGAAAGCCTTTTATTCCACCCACTGACAACTTAGGAGAGTGTGTTGGTTGTTTGTATTTAATTCACATGTCTATGTTGAGGAGAAGGCTTTCCTATGTTTAAGTGGGAGGTCCCTGACCTCAGAGTCATGAGCTTTGCCAATGAAGGTCACCAATTTCTGTGTAATCTGCATCCAGAGGAAATGACAAGACTATTGCAAAGCTTTCTTGGGCTTCATCTTCAGAACACAGGACAAATGTCACTTCCTCAGATTAACTTGTAACACTTAAAAGCACATATTCCACATCAAAGGAGAGATGCAAAGGAAGTCCACATGCATGGGTACTCAGCGGATGATGGGCTGGGTGGTCCACATTGACCCACACTCCCTTCTTCTACCATATCCTGTTGCTTATCCCTGAGGAGGAAAACAGAATACATGAAGCACTAGAAGATCATTCTGGGATGCTTTGGGGAGAAAGACTGGGACAGAAACCTAGATGTGAAAAGAAAAATACAGAGAACTAAAAGAAAGATTTCAAGGTAGATTTAGAAATACAGAGGCAAAATGTTTCAGGAAGGGAGAAGGGACTGTCACCAAATCTCCATGTTATACTTGGAAGATGAGTGAGACCCAGATCAAAAACAAAGGGGCAGAGAATGTGTCTACAATAATGACAGAGGGACAGAAGAACTTAAGAGATGGTGAGGAGTCCCAGCATCTCCACCCCTGAGCCAGCATTAAAGTAATGGATGAAAGACTGCGGAACAACTTCAGCCCAGCCTGGAAGTCGCTGTGACCCAAAGCAAGGACACACCATGCGTTGTAGTCAGCTCTGTGTTGCTGGGAGGAACGTCCAGTCCAGACACATTTATGGGAGGAAGGTATTTTTCTGAAGCTTACGGATCCATGTGAAGTTCCATAATGGCAGAAGAAGCTGGCTCCCTTTCACAGACCCACACAGAGAGAAGAGCCACCCCCAGCAGCACCACCAAAGGCAAGCAACCAGCACAGTACACCAACAGCAAAAGAGCAGGGACCCAGGTGAACTTGAACTCACTCTGCATACCTTTGCTGGAATTGAAATTTGCCCCAAGTGAGATGCGCCCTGCCCCTCAGCAGAAATCTGCCTGCTAGGGGCAGAAGCTACAAATGCATTCTTAACAATACCTGAGTCTATTAGGGGACATAGGTTCAACTACCATACCGTCTTAGTGTTCCAAGCCAAAGTTTCTCAAATAATAGCACTGAAGCCAAACATTGCAGTACCATCCATGATAGCTGCTGAATGGTCAGATCATGAGTGTGTCCCATGCTAAGCAAAATAGCCAGAACAGTGAAGAAGGGCATCTCTGGCGCTACCAACTTCAGGAGATTCTTCTCTATGGCACAGTGGCTGTAGCAGACAGCTTCAGGTTCGCTGAGATGAACTTCCAGACCAGGCACAGTTATGGAGGAAGGGATATTTATTGAAGCTTACAGATCCAGGGGAAGTTCCATAATGGCAGAAGAAGCTGGCCTGCCTTCACAGGACCAAACACAGAGAGAGAGAAGCCCAAGCCTAAAAGCCAAAAGCCACACAAGCACAGCACACTTCAGGAACTCCAGCTAGGCACACTTTGCATATCTTTAGATTGAAATCTTAAACCCACCACCACATCTTAAGATCCGCCCAAGTGACACTGCCTCCAGCCAGGTGGTTGCAGATGTAAATTACAAACTAATAAAACACTGAATATATTGGGGCACTTAGGTTAGGACAAAATGGAGTTACAGCAGGAGGGCGAAGTTAATCATCCACATTCCTCAAGAAATTGTCCAGCCATTATCCTTCCCCTGCCTAACAAGGCTCCAAGAACAGATTTACTGCCCCCCCCCCCCGCCGCATTTCTCACCTCTCACTGGGTCACTTCTGGTCTCACCCTATGGCTAACATAAAGAACAGAGATTTACTGTCCCAACAAAGAAATTCCTTCCGTTCCTCACCTTCCCACAACTGAAGAGCCTATAAAGCGCATATCTGTAACCCCAAGCTGACTGCTCCACTCTTGAGAGTCAGTCCTGGCAGCTCATGTCTCCCGCCCCAAATAAAAACTTCCATCTTTGCCTCAGAGCGGACTCCGTGGTCCTTGGTCACTCCTGAGCCTACATGCAGTGCCTGACTTGCACAGGAAGGCTTCTGATTGCCCTCTTGAGTGGACAGACCTCCTTTTCCCTGACCAGACCACTGAGCTGCCATTCGACCTTCTGAAGACCTCGGACCATCTCTGCCTGATACTGGCTCTCACACCATGATTCGGCCTCACTGTTCTTCCCTTCCTCCCTTCTTGGTAAGTTGCTCTCTCTCTCTCTTTCTGTCTCTCTCTCTCTCTCCCTCCCTCCTTCCCTCTCTCTCCCTGGTTGGCCTGTCTTGGGTATCACCCCTCCTCATGGAAGTCGTGCGGTACACCAGGCCACACCCCTCGGCCGCTAGCCCCAGAAAGACGCACTCTAGACACCTTGGGTCTCTCGCTCTGGTCTACTGTACCCTAAGGGGTGCCTCTGGGTTCGGTTGCACCATCTCGGGACACCCCCTCTCCCTCCCTCCTCCCCCTCCTGAGCTCTCATCTTCCACTGCCAGCCGCTTTTGCCATCGGAGCACAGTCGCCCGCCTCGCCCACTAACAGGCTAAACAGCCGACAGCTGCGACCTGTATGGCCTCTGCCCACGTGGAAGGGGCAGGCTCCGTTCACCCTGACGGGCCAGGGGGGTCATATCGGTGTTCGGTGTAAACCCAGCTTAAGCTCTGCCTTATTTCTCTCTCACCCTTGTTTCACTCTTTCCCTGACTCCTTAGGAACTTAAATCCTCTACGACTCTTGGACGACATCTTGTCTTCCTCTGCAACTCTGCTTGGCCACATCCATAATCTGGACAATGGGTCCAAATGGCCTGAGAATGACACTTTAGATTTCCAAATTCTCAATGAATTAAAACAAACTTCTGCCAACGTACAGGCAAATGGTCCACAGTGCCCTGTTTTTCACTCTGTATGCAAGGTCTTCTCTCTGCTCTATGTGCCATTCTCACCAGGTCCTACCCAAGGTCTCAGAAATGCGCTCACTCCACCCCTCCCCCATACTCCTCCTCACCCTCTGCTTTTGACCCTGACGCCATAGACCTCGCCCCAACAGCTCCTCCGGCTCCTCCAGCTCCCTCAGCCTCTCCTGACACCCTGCCTGGGAACAAGGTTTGATTTTAGCCTCCAGAGTTGTAAAGAGAATAGAAATTTAAAATGGGAATGCATTAACTTCTGAATGAATGAATGAATGTGTGAAGGGGAAATGGTTGTCTAGAGTCTATATGAAAAGTGCACTTGAAATGAACGTGTGTGTGTGTGAGTATGTACATGGCTCACAGCCCTAAAGCAGCAGAATGATTTCTGTTCTGAGCAGTGCCATTTAATTATGGGGATGGTTTCCACCAAGCCCACTGTACTAGATGGCATAGCCAATTTTTATTGTTGAGTGTCCCCCAGAAGGAACACTAAAAGTATTTAAGATCATAGACAAAAAAAAAAAAAAAAAAGCAAGATCCTCCTACTCTTAAAAAGTTGTAAAATGACAGTTTCCGAAAGCCGCCTTATATTTCCTTGAGGGAAGATCAACATTCTCCCTGGAATTTAGGTGGGGGGGGGGAGGTTCTTTCTGAGCTTCCCTGCCTTGCAGAACCAGGGAACTGAAAGCACAGGGAATCTCAGGATCCTGGCCCAGCATGATGATGAGTGAATGCCAAGTCGCTATGGGGACTGCTCATAAGAAATTTGTGACTGTGTTACATTTACTTTATCTTTCCATCCTTCTATGGAACTACTAACAGACAATAGCCTCAAAACTTATGTTTAATTTAAAAGTACTCAACACTAAATTTGTAAAGAATTTCTAAAATTTCTAATAATGTTTAAATCTGCTTTCATATTTAAAAAAAAGTGTTTCAGGAAAGTTATAGGAAACAAAGTTCTAAAATCTATATGTTCATTCTGGGTAAATAACATAAGTCAAATCTGATCTACTCTTTTTTACAAAAGTTATTTCAAAAGGCCTTTTGAGGGAAAAATGGTCATATTAAAAGTGTTATGGTAAGAACAATAAAAGTTTTTGTTATGAGATGAATTGACTAAGAAGATAAACTGGAAATAAAACTTTAAATGTCAAATGTTTGATGAAAAAGATTGTTATAGAATGGTTACATGGATTGAAAGGTAAAAGTATGTAGATGAAGTTATGAGTAAAATATATACATGAAGATATGAGTAAGCTTAAACAAGTTAAAGACAAAGTACTTAATCAGATTACAGACTTATTGAGATATAAAATGACTTAGCCTAGGGTTTACATCAGACTAACAAAATATGGCCCTGGCTGGTAACAGGATGCTAGCGTACTTGGGTTGTAAAGTTAACTTTAACTCATGAAAGACTGAATTTAGAGTACCCAACCAAGTTGACTAAATTCCTCTATTTGTCAACTTTTTAACTAAATCATAAGGTTAAAATTGACTCATTAATATTTAATTCTCTCCTAAGGTTACTATATCTAAAACCCTGCCTCAAAAAAAAAAAATCTCATACAGGAACTATTTACTTTTTTTCCGATTTTATAAGGTAAACAGACCACATTTAGAACATTAAACAGGTATGTTGGCATCTTGGGTAGACTGAGGTTAGCAGCTGTAGATTAGTGAGACTATACAGCGATAATATTTCTGTGATTGGGTGAGTTCACTGAGAATGATCTATTCCAGGTTCAACCATTTTTCTTCAAATTTCATTGTGTCATTTTTCCTTACTGCTGGGTAGAATTCCATCATGTAGATATACCACATCTTAGTTATCTATTTGTCTAATGACGGACATCTGGGTTGATTCCAGCTCTTAGCTATTACAAATTGAGCAGCAATAAACATGGTTGAGCAAAGCTCTCTGGACTGAGGCGTGGAGCTTTTAGGGTACATGTATGTCCAGGAAGGGAATAACTGGGTCTGTTGGTAACTCTATAGTCAGCTTTTCCAGGAGTCTCCATATTGCTTTCCACAGTGGTTGTACCATCTTACATTCCCACCAACAGTGGATGAGTGTTCCTATTTCTCCACATCCTCACCAGCATTTATTTTCATTTGATTTTTTAATGTTTGCTATCCTTACTGGGGTAAGGTGGAATCTCGTAGTTGTTTTAATTTGCATTTCCCTGATGATTAGGGATAATGGACATTTTCTTAAGTGTGTGTTTGCCATTTGTATTTCTTTCTCGGAGAACTGCCTGTCCAGTTATTTGACCCATTTTGTGAATGGGTTGTTAGACTTTTTATTGTTTAGGTTTTTGAGTTTTTTGTAGATTCTAGAGATTAAGCCTCAGTCAGTTGGATATCAGCAAATATTTTCTCCCATTCCATGGGTAATCTATTGGCTTTGCTCATTGTATGTTTGTCTGTGAAGAAACTGTTCAGCTTCATGTGATCCCATTGGTTGAGTGATTGTTTAAGATCCTGTGCTACTGGAGTTTTATTCAGTCTTTTCCCATTCCTGTATCATGGAAAGTTCCTCCCATAATTTCTTCCGGTAGTAGCCAAATTTTGACATACCTAACAAGCATCTCAAGGACCGGATAACAGGGTGGGTGGGGAGGGAGGAGAGGATAAGGGAGGGGGTAGGGGACACAAATATGGACCCAAAAGGCAATGGTACCATAAAATTCTACATCCTAAAAGACAGACCAAATGGTCGAACCTTCAACAGGCCCTTAGAGAGAACACCTGGAGAGAGTATGATGAAGACTGACCTTAATCTTTTCCTATTTCTGTCTCTCTCTCTCTCTCTGTCTCTCTCTCTCTCTCTCTCTTTCCCTCCCTCCCTCCCTCCCTCTTCTCTCTCATCTCTCTATCTCTTTTATAATACTTTTATAATACTTATCTTTTTCTTCCCTCTCTTCTTGGGCACTGACCTTTAACTCCCAGTACCAGCAGATGGCTATCATCCACAATGAGCTCTCAATTAAGAGACTTACAAGGTTTCCCAAAGAAGACAGATTTCTGTCAGAGTACGTGATGTCCCACCAAAGGTTAGTGGTAAGACCCTACTGCTGAAGAGATCATATGCTGTTAGCACATAACAAGGAGTGACATGGCTGGAAGCTGGAAGAGAGTCAGTCCCCAGACAGTTAGCATGTCTAGTACCAGAAGGTGCTACATGAACAAAACAGCACTCTTGTTTGTTTTCCCAATTATTCTTAGTTTCAGTTGGGGCCCTTTGAGGTATGATGGGGTGCTACATGAGTGACTGTGGGAAAATGACCAATATCTGTCCAAGCAACTCATGCTGTAACTTAGTTAGCAGCAAATAACTTGACGTGATGCTCACACAAGTGCAATAGTGGCACACAGCCAGGGTGGAAAACCAACTGCTCTTGATTTGGCTAACTGATCTGCTCAGTGGAATGGAACCCATAGCTGGAGCTGGGAAACAAGTCAGAACCATATCCAAAAATGAGCCCGCTCTCCTTTATCAAGCTTCCACCAATCATGGGCTAGAAGAGGGCCCACACCAATAAAATTCTCTCTAAAAAATAATAGTTACCCCATTTATCTTGTGCTAACTTTATTCTCCATTGGAGAATCTGCTTCTCTTTTTCATATACAGGCAGATCCTAAGGAGAGAACCACCCCATCATACCTCAAAGGGCCCCAACTGAAACTAAGAATAATTGGGAAAACAAACAAGAGTGCTGTTTTGTTCATGAACCTGGTACCAGCACAAGGGTAAAGGAGATCAACATAGAAACAATCAACTCCTACCAAACCATATATCCAGAGACACAGAGTCTCCCAAGACCTCATCACTGAAGCAGACCTAAAATGAACCCAACATGACTCAGGGAAAATTGCAGAAGAAGAGGTGGAAAGAATGTTAGAGCCACACGATGGGTTATGGTACACAGAGATATTTCCTCCTACCCATAACTGATGGCTAACCCCACAATGCATGACCCATATACCCCAACAAGAAGGGTCCCTGTGGAGGGCAGAAGATAGGGAGGAGGCTAACAATGGTATCAATTTGAGTATATTCACTGAGTACAAAACTGATAATAAAAAATCCATGGGAAAAAAATAAAACATTAAACAGTATTTATCTGCCACACACTCAAAAACTATTTACCTCATGGTGAACAGTAAAAAACTTTCTAAACAAAGTTATGTTGTGATTTATGATGTAATTCCTCTAACAATCAGTCTTTATACTTTAATTTTAACTTATGTCATTACTTAACAAGTTTACCATATTATCACAGGCAGAATTATAGTGTTGATTAAGGTTCAAATAGTTAAAGATTGTGTCATAAAATTTTGTGTATGTAAGAGATTAAAATACTTCTTTTTGGCTCAGCTCAGTTAAAGGTGCTTATTTACAAAGCCTAATGCATGTAGTAGAGCATACATTAAAAATTGTTTGTGGTGATAAGTGGCTCTGGCAGGCTGATTCCCTCTCTTTTCCATGAGACTTGTCTCCTTTTTTCATCAGATCATGGCAGTTTAAAGTTTTTTCATGTCTTCATATTTAAGCCAAAAATGTTACTACATAATATAGATTTTTTTTGTTTATCTTTAATTCTGTCAGCAGAACTTTTGGTCATAGTTACTCTCTGTAGCCTCATGTGCCTTAAATATGTAAATTCTAATTTTTGTTAATATCAGACTTTTCCAAATATCAGAATATTGTAATTTGGTTTATACAAAGTCCATGGTGTTTAGCTATCAATAAACACGCATCATTATGCCTGGCTAAAACTCTGTAATTTTAAGATGGTTCTGTCTTATTCAAGCTAATTTTGCTAGATGATTATCAATAAAGTTATAATCTAAGTCTTATAAAAAGTAAGTTAATATGATTTTTGTTCTTCAAAAAAACTCCCCATGTCTTAAGAAAATCCACTAAATACAATGTTAATATAGTTTGTCTAAGCTTCATGTAACAGTCATAAATATTTCTTTATTTAAGCCTTAAAATTGTTCAATGGTAAAAAAAAATTGCGTTGTGTCTGTCATATTGTCTCTAATGCATGTTAGACTCAGGCTTGCTTAACTGAACAATGACCAAGTATTATTTTATTCTTGAGCTCTGTATAATCAGTCTCAGTCAAAATTTCATTTAATTGTCTCATTTCTGATATCTTAAGTTCATTGCTTATAGAGATATTGATTCATGTTTCCTGCCCCCAAAAATTATCTTAAATTGCTATTCTGCTTCCAGTTTGGGGAGTAAGTGGTACTTACATTGGTATACAGACTAGCCAAAATTGTTTTCATACACAGATGCTAAGTTTTTATACTGTCTTGTCTTCTTCCTGCCATACAATTTCTAGGTTAAATCAATTGACTTAAAGTTAGTGATAAAAAATAATTGATAAAAATATTGTTTTCAGGGCTACTAAAATGTTCTGCCTATACTTGTAACTGACAGATACTTTAAAGATAAAATATATATGCTTTCTATGTCTCAGATATAGCTGACACTGTCACCTGACAACTAAACTTAAATATTAATCAGAATGATTTTAAACTATTGTGTCATTCTCTAACCAGATCTGCTTTACTAACCAGATATGTTCTCACCCTTTTTAAATAATCCGTTCTGCTAATCAGATATGTACAGTCTCCCTGAGTGAGTAATAACCATATGTAGAAACCAAAATCAATTGGAAACATTGGAGTTAAAGAATAACCAATATTTTGGTTCCTGTTCCCAGGTCAAAAGACCACAGGAGATTATGAAACACTTGAAGTTCTAGTCCCTGGTAAATTACCTATCTTCTTGATCAAAGAGGATGTGGAGACCCAGAAATGAATTTCAAGTCAGCATATCTGCAACAGGAGAGTCACATTGGAGGAAAATCAGTCCTCCAGGCTTCCCAAAAGAGGGAGGGCCACTTGGTCAGCATGGTCTTGACTTATCCTAGCAGATGATAATGCTGAGACTCATAGAACTCCTCACCAGTCCCAGAACATCTCTCCTACAGTGCTATTATTGACCTCCAAAATATACAGTTAATTCTGACAGGCTACATGGTCTTAATCTTCCAATGAAAAGAATATAACTACAATATAAACAATGAGTCAGACTAATAAACTCCCCTCTCTGATGCTGATTTACAATACTGAACTCTAACATTAACTCATGTCTTCTGCCACTGCCTGTCCCTGATTAACTTCACCTACTCTGACCCCAGCTCCTCCCACTTGCCTTAGCCAGAATCAGGGCTATCCTCGGGCCCCCTCCTTCCTTAGCCCCCTTTCTCTTGCCCCAAGCCCTCTACCTCTCACCTCTGAATGCTCATCCTCCCTTACACCTGGCATTTTGACAAGAGTAACAAGCTTCTTTATTCTCTCTTCTGTCTTCTTACAGAATTCACAGAGCCCATCTCCCTAACCATCTCTATAACAGGTGTCTGCTAACAACTGCCCTGAAGCCATTTCTATACAGGGATGGTATCTTACCACTCGGTCACCTCTAGCCACCATGGCCTCCTCATCACCTACCTGAAGAGAAACCCATTGATTGCCTCTCCCATAACAACTCAACACCCTTATGGTTAGCATGAACCTTCATCTCTCATCATTAACAAAAGGCTGGAATGTTAGGTTAGGACAAAATGAATTACAGCAGGAAGGCGAAGTGAATCATCCACATTCCTTATGAAATTGTCCAGCCATTATCCCTCCCCTGCCCACCAAGGCTCCAAGTCTAGATTTACTGAGCCCCTCCCCCCCATCTCTCATTGGGTCACTTCTGGTCTCACCCTATGGCTAATGTAAAGAACAGAGATTTGCTGCCCCAACAAAGAAATTCCTTCCCTTCCTCACCTTCCCAAAACTGAAGAGCCTATAAAGCCCACTATCTGTAACCCCAAGCTGACCGCTCCACTCTTGAGAGTCAGTCCTGGCAGCTCATGTCCCCTGCCCCCCAAATAAAAATTCCCATGTTTGCCTCAGAGTGGTCTCCATGGTCCTTAGTCACTCTTGAACCTTTCAGCGGCCATCTATTCAAACTACCACATTCTGCCCCTGGCCCCCAACATATTCATAACCATCACACATTGTAAATTCTACTCAGTTTAGTTTCAAAGGGCCCCACAGTCCTGACCAATTTAAGACAGTAAGTCCTATAAAATCAAATGAGTTAAATACTTCCAACATATAAAGGCACAGACTAAACATTTTCAACTGGTATAATGCATAGCAAGGAGAGACTAAAACAATGCGAACTCAACCACCACCAAACAAACATCAAATTTCTGCAGTTCAAGTCCAATGCAACTAGAGACTGACAATCTCCAAGTTTTTCCAATTCTGCCACTCCAGCTGGGCACAGTAGCCAGGGAACACTTCCATCCTAGGCCAACAGCGTGTTCTATGGTAGCCCTTGCATAGTCCTGGTATATTCAAAACGTCTTCAGGTCTCCATGCAAAACAAGGTCCATCTTCCAAAGACTCTTTCAATCTATCAGGGCATCAGGCCCTGCCTCATACCACATCTCAGCAGCAGCTCCTTGTACCCTGTGCAATTCAAGACCACTCCTCGCATTTTTAGGCTTCCAAAACTAATACCAGGTTGCAGGACACAGCCATATTAATAATTCAGAGACAAAATGAATCATAACCTTAAAAAGTAGGTTTCTTCTCCAGTCAACTCATTCCAAAAGAGTTTGCATTTCTATAATAGTCTTTCCTCAGGTATCCTTTTCATTGTTTTAATGTAAAGCAGTTGGGCCATCTTCCTTAAGATTGCTAATGTGTTTGACAATAGCAGGTTCAGTAACCTAAAACCAGTCTCAGCACCTGTAATTTTAACTTGCTTGAGGTTTTCCAGCTTAAAAATCTTAAATCTCTCAGTCCAATTATCTTTAGCCAAGCACACCAGTCCATTACAAATTTAACACTGATCAAACCCTCTGGGCCTGGGCAGCAGAACGCAGCCAGCCCTTATGCCAGTAACCCAGTTCCAACAAAGTTCTCTGCAATCGTTCCTTCCCCTTAGAAAGCTCATAAGCCAAGCCTCAAAGTTCAATACTGTCTGCATTTAGCATTCTCAGACTCTCATCAGAATAGTCTATAAAACTTGACTTACCACTCCAAAAGGCATCTTCAGTTGCAAACACCAAGTCCATGCCTATTCCTCCAAAATAAAGGTTCCAAAGATCAACATCCACATGGTCAGGTTCATCTCAGCCCACTCCTCAGTCCCAACTTCTGTAGCAGACAGCTTCAGGTTTGCTGAGATGAACTTCCACACCAGACACAGTTATGGAGGAAGGGATATTTATTGAAGCTTACAGACCTAGGGGAAGTTCCATAATGGCAGAAGCTGGCCTGTTTTCACAGGATCAAACACAGAGAAAGAAGCACAAGCCTAAAAGTCAAAAGCCACACAGCCCAGCACACTTCAGGAACTCCAGCTAGGCATACTTTGCATATCTTTAGATTGAAATCTGAAACCCACCACCACACCTTAAGATCCGCCCACTGACACTGCCTCCAGCCAGCTGGCTGCATATGCAAATTACAAACTAATAAAACACTGAATATATTGGGGTCCATCTATTCAAACTACCACAGTGACCATCCACTAGGCATTGAGGAAGCCATGAATGCATTTTAATCAGAAATTATTATAATTTTCTTATTTAATTTTTATTTTTCTTTATTTTTTTTTTAGGTAGGGTCTTGCTTTCGCCAAGGTTGACTTGAAATTCAATATGTAGTCTCAGGATGGCCTTGAGATCACCATGATCCTTCTACCTCAGCCTCCTGACTACAGAGATTAAAGGCATGTGCCATGATTAAAGGCATGCACAACCATGCTTGGTTATTTTTTATTTTATTTTTTATTGATTAATTTTTTTTTTTTTTTTTGGTTTTTCGAGGTAGGGTCTCACTCTAGCTCAGGCTAACCTGATAGTCTCAGGTTGGCCTCGAACTCACAGTGATCCTCCTATCTCTGCCTCCCGAGTGCTTGGATTAAAGGCATGTGTCACCACACCCGGCTTTTATTGATTTTTTTAAATAAAATGGTTGTACTCTTAGATCCCCTTGCCCTTACCCCAAATCTGCTGCTGAGGATCTTCTTCAGTGGCTCTCACTGCTATCCTGAAAACCAGTTTCAGGAAATTGTGGCATACACTACGGTCATTCAAACCTCATCAAAACAGATGTCTGAAGGCTATAGAGACAGCAACACTACTCTACAGATCCCACATAAGCCAGGCACACAACGGTGAGGCAAGAACAAGGCTGCACATGCCCATTAGGTGGTGCAGTGTCTGGAGTTTGCAGTATCTAATGCCCTGGTGTGCCAACTCACTCTCTCTCTCTCTCTCTCTCTCTCTCTCTCTCTAAAATGAAAATAAGTAAATAAATAAAATTGCAGATGCACACAGGGGTATGAATGGAAGATTATAGAATGGGGTTCTGAGGCAAAGTCTTAAATTCTGAGATAATTCAAATGACAAAGCAATAGTTTAAAGTAAAATGGCCAGGTGACTAGATGAAGGAACCCACTAAAAACTTCCTGGATAGGATAAAGATGATTATTAGGCCAAAATTGATTAGATCTGTCCAGAGAATTTCATTTTTGCTTTCTGGCATCAAAACTACTGCAAACCTGGCCCCTTGCCTATCTGTATAAATAAAGCTTTATTGAAACACAGTAAGAGCCATTTTTGTGCTGTCTGTAGTGTTTTCTCACTACAAGAGAAGAGCTGAGGAACTGTGACAGAGACCATATGGCTAGAAAAACCTACAATATTTACTATCTTTCTGGCCTCCCTGATTTGGGGCTCATTTAATTCTCTGCTATTTGAAGAGTGACCCTGAGCTCAGAGTGAAGCAAAAAAGATGATTCTCAACTGGAACATGGCTCAAAGGGAAAATCACCCACGGGACTTCTGACTTGCAAAGTTGTAGCACGTATTTGTGGGCACACAGTGCCTGGTGTGAAACTCCTTCCTCAGAGAATGTCACGTAAACGGGGCAGAGACAAGACTTCCGATTATACAGTTCCTCACGAATTAGCCTACAGCCTGAAGGAAATGGGGAAAGTTAATATCCTAGTGCCCCTGAAACTCTGTAAGAAGCAACAGAGGCTTAGCAGAAGCCACTGCTAAGGGAACGAAGAATGACATGCCAGGACTTGGACCCTGTTCCATGGACCTCAGTGGGCTTCAGTCCTCAGGCATTTGAGAATCTTTCCAAACTCTTCCAGAGCTGATGCTCTGAACTGCCAAAATGTCATGGGTGCTGGGGACCACAGACCAGATAAACAAGACACAAATGCTAGGAAAGATGGCACAAGGCAATGATGTCAGGGTCAGGGTCTGTTGTAAATGTCCAGGGCTTTAGGGTATTGTGATCTGACAATGAACCAGCAGCTCAGAGACCATCTGAAGCCTCAGCTAGACTGCTACAGTGAAGGTTGCCCTCAGATGACCAGCAGCTGTGTACATCTACCACCTCATCAACAGTTTCCTTTTTGACAAGGAACACTGGCAAATTTGGCAATCTATGGCTGGTCTTAGTCCATCTTCTTGAAAGATTGCTGCACCCTGAGACTCAGTTTTTTTCCAAGACCTGCTCAATAGACTAAAGAAGGGCCCAGCAGGATATTGGCATTCTACAGCCAAAGCTTGAGGTCTATTCAGAGACCTCAGGTTCCTATCTTCCAGCCTAGGTCCAGTGGATTCAAAGAGATAATGACCAGGCTTCCTTTGAAAGCTGCAAGAATTGCTTTTTCATAGTCATTAGTCATGGTTTCTGGGTCCAGACTGTCTTGGTTTAAATCCTGGTAACTTAAGATAGTTACTAGATGTTCATTTTCTTCATTTCTTCAACTGAAAATGAATATAACAATAGAGCCTACCTCCTGAATTCTTTTTATGACCTGATTTAATATATGCAAAACCACATATAATGGGACTGTCCTATGTACACATCTGCTAAGTATTACTGCTCTGTGTTTTACTTGCCATTTCAGCCCTTACTGCAGTGAGTACACTGTGCTAAGCACTTCCTGTCCAGTATCCCCTCCATACCCATTCTGTTTTCTTCATTATTCCTTTAATTTCCGTTCATTGTCCCAGTGGTTCCTCTGGGGCCAATGCACAACTCTGATCTTGCAGGTGAGGACACTGAGACACACATAGGTAAAGACATTCTATGTTCAGAGATACAGAGGTAGCAAGCAGCATAGCCGGGGATGGAAGACTCTGTGCACTGTCTGGCTTCAATACTGAGGGATACTCCCGTGCTTCACCGCAGTGCGGAGACAACCACTGCTCTCCTCCATGGCCCAAGCACTAGCCTACAGAGTGAAACGCCCACAAGTGGAGAGAAGCAAGGGTGAGGGCAGAAATTCCAGGGGTAAACCTCACCAGGAGGCTATTAACCCAGACAGGGCAGGTGCAGTGTGCCTAATCCAAGAGCCGCAGGAGCTGTTGGCTTTTGATCCCTTTCTGGTGTGCCTGCCCGTGAGAAAAAGAAAACATTAACCTCCCAGAGGTAACCATGTTGTAACTAATGAAATAAAAAGAGAAAATATTTGTAGCAGACAGGTTCAGGTTCGCTGAGATGAACTTCCAGACCAGGCACAGTTATGGAGGAAGGGATATTTATTGAAGCTTACAGATCCAGGGGAAGTTCCATAATGGCAGAAGAAACTGGCCTGCCTTCACAGGCCCAAGCAGAGAGAGAGAGAAGCACAAGCCTAAAGGTCAAAAGCCACAGCACACTTCAGGAACTCCAGCTAGGCACACTTTGCATATCTTTAGATTGTAATCTGAAATCCACCACCACACCTTAAGATCCACCCAGTGACCTTGCCTCCAGCCAGGTGGCTAGAGATGCAAACTACAAATAAGCAACTGAATATATTGGGGGCCATCTATTCTATCCAAACCACCACAATATTCTAGAAGGTTTTGGGGAAAGTTTCCTTTTTTCCATGAGAAGGATAAGTTTTGGAGGCTGGCTAGGGCTGCTTCCCTCTCTCCTTCTGTCTGGAAGGACAGAGATGTGACACTGGAACCCTGCTCTTCCTATCACAACAAAAAGCCACAGACTAAAGGCTAGAGCAGCAAGGAACAGCCACTCTGGAAGCCCAGTGAATTGATCCCCTTGTATTAAGTATAAAAACCGCAAAACGAAAAGTCAGAAATTGCTCAACTCTACTTAGGCTTGTTATTCGAACAACAGCTGAAGCTATGGTGGGTGAAATTTACCACTTCTTGGAGCTAACAGCAATCCTGCTGACAGCGCAAAGCAGCTCAAATCTGCTGGAGTACTGTGTTCACATCCTGAACGAGGCCGCGGACTCGGGACAAACTCACTCTCTGAGTTATCAATTCTCACTGGCAAAAAAAGGAAGAGCGAGCAGGTGTCGGTAAAGGCCCATTTCAGTTCTGAGGTAAGAGGACTGCAATGGGGAGCTGCTGAGGACTTGATCTGCGCTGTGATGTGATGATGGCAGCTCGCATACAAAAAGCAAAAAGCTTCCAGAACAATCATTTTAGCAATTTAGAAGGCTGCCCCTTTGCTACAGGACTACCCCATTATAATCTTTGCAACATTTCAAACACGACTCTCATTCAACCCATAGGTAAAGAGTATGAAATGAATTTAGATTCTGTTTAACAGAAGATATAATTCAGGGTTCAGAAAACCAGAATAAACTAGCCCAGAACTTCACCTCCAACTGCAAATATTGAGATGCCAGCCCAGGTTTGGCTTACTGTACTGGCCATGGCCACACTGTCACCTTCCTGCGTTCTTCTTAAAACTAACAGGTCATGAATAAACACAATATCCTCTCATTTGACACAACCCATTATGATGGGAGAGGAATGCTAATATCCACCTAGGGCAGCATGACTCATGTGGATGTCATCTTGCCTGGTGACACACAGTCCATTGTTGAGCTATCAGTCTCCTCTCAAAAGCCTGACAGAAGGTTATGACCAGTTAAGTCAGTGATCGAAAGATGGCTTGATGATGACGATGAAGATAATTGTGTAATAAATCCATCCAATGTAAGCACTTCCACAAACAGAAAATAAACATAAATACATGTGAATGCTTACCCAATGCTATATTTTCGTATGCACTAATTTCTTCTCTCCTATGTGCCAAAGGGCATTTGGGGCCAATCCATTTGTTCTATAGCTCTTTGTGTTTAATTTTGTTCTTGTAACATCACAGGATGCTTTGCTACTCGGTGGAGCAAGTCACATCTCAGTTCTTTCAAGAAGTTAAGAGGGTAGGGATTATGGCTTCAGTGTTCTGCTATAAACCAAGTCAGCTCAGAGGGAGGCAGTTTTACTGCGGAGCACACATTGGTAATGAGAGTCAGGGAAGAGCATTAGAGCTGCGGGTTGTCATGGCCCACCCCCCAGCATGCTGGTCCTCGAAAGCTGTTTGGAGGTACAACAGAAGAGACACCCAGATGAGGCTCTGAATCCCCTGTCTTTGTTCATTCACTATAGAGGGGCTGTGTGTTCAACTATGGTAGAAAATCAGGGAGTTGATGACACCTTTATATAAGTAGGAAAAAGAAAACAGCAGATAGATGGGATAACCATTATTCTTTTAAAGAGGATTCAACCAAACGCACCTCACCAGGGCCGCAGCTGAAACCAAGAGTAATTGGGTAAATGAGCTGCTTTCTTGGTGAACTGGGTACCAGCACAAGGGTGAAGGAGATAGACACAGAGAACACTCAACTCCTACCAAACCAGAGATCCAGAGACACAGAGGCTCCCAAGACCTCATCACTGAAGTAGACCTAAAATGAACCCAACATGGCTCAGGGAAATTCAAGGAAGAGGGGGTGGAAAGATTGTTGGAGCCACAAGTTGCGTCATTATGCACAGAGACATTGCCTCTTCCCCATAACTGATGGCTAATGCTACAATGCACAATGAGGGAGGGCCACTGAAGCAAGAGTAGAGCTCTCCAGAGGACAATGGGGGTGGACCTGGATGGGCAGAGGTGAAGATTTTCTCAACAATTGCTCTGAAGTTTCTGACTGGTCACAGTCTACAGCTTGCTCTATGTTCTCATAAAAAATAGCAAATAGGGGCTGGAGAGATGGCTTAGTGGTTAAGCGCTTGCTTGTGTAGCCTAAGGACCCTGGTTCAAGGTTCAACTCTCCAGGACCCACATTAGCCAGATGCACAAGGGGGCGCATATGTCTGGAGTTCGTTTGCAGTGGCTGGAGGCCCTGGCGCACCCATTCTCTCTCTCTCTCTCTCTCTCTCCCCCTCCTTCCCTCCCTTCCTCCCTCCCTCTTTCTCTCTCTGTCTGTTGCTCTCAAATAAATAAATAAATAAAAATTTAAAAAATACAAATGGAAGAAAATTTATGATTGCATTTTTTTTAAAAAAATGAACAGAGTAAGAAATAATAAAGTATTTCTCTTTTGAGTTTTTTTTGTTGTTGTTGTTTGTTTACTTTTTTAAAGTAGGATTTCACTCTAGCCCAGGTTAACCTGGAATTCACTATGTAGTCTCAGGCTGGCCTCAAACTCACAGCAATTTTACTACCCTCTGCCTCCCAAGTGCTGGGATTAAAGGCGTGCACTACCATGCCCAGCATAATAAAGTATTTTTAAAATAACATAATAGCTCTCAAACATCATGCATTCTCCAGTCACAACTATTTCTAGGTTAATAAATGATGCTGAAGATATCAAAAATCTTAGCCTTAGAGAGGTCGTTTCTCTGGCCGAAGCTCTTGGTGGACAGAACATATTCAGTATTTGCTTCATCGGGGTCTGTTGCTAGGTAGGCCGAAGAAAGAATATGAAAAGAGAACCATTCACTTGCAGTGCCTCATGGAGCAGAGTGCCCATGGGTGGGGACAGCTGCCAGTGTAACAGGTCACTCAACCAGGAGTTACAACAGGGCCAGATTACTTAGTTGCGATGGGTGAGAGAGGATTCAACAGGGGGTGAGGGTGGGCTTCTCCATGGAGTGGCATTCCCTCTGTAAGAAGTTATGAGCCACAGCTGAGCAGGAAAAGACAGATACCAGCTTCATCATCTCCACTGCAGGGTGGGGACTCAGCAACTCTGCACATGTCTCTGAGGATGCTCTTCGAGTGTCATGGCAGGGTTCAACCCACATGACTCCTGGGTGACCATACAGGAGAGTCCTGAATTTTGTGGTCCTTTATCCATGGTGTGACTTATGTGATCATCTCTTTCAGGAAGGGAGTTAGTAAAGAGAAGATGTGATAAGATGGTCATTCAGGATGAACGAGTGACTTTCAGAAGAATGAAGCTTGATGCCTGAGTAACGCTGAGGAGAAATGCCAGTAAGATGTGACTTTAAGCTAGAAAGAAAGTCCCACTGATGGGCAATAATAAGTAGCACTATTAAATTACTGGATATCCACTGGGCAGTTAAGATTAGCAAGCATGCTACATCTCTGGATTGCAATGATCTCACTTAATCTGCTATACAACATATGAATCAACTCTCTTCAGCTGTTGAAGGGAAAAGGAGACTGTGCTTCCTTGTTCCTGCACCAGGCTCTACTTGTCTGCCAGAAAACAGACACAGAGACAGGCATGACATCATCTTCTGGTTGGTTACAGTCTAGCCTGGAAGACACCATTGCCCAGAGATCCACCAAGTGGTTGTGTGAGATGGGCAAGTTCCAGGCTGGTTCCTCCTGGGTATGCAGCTCTGGGTTGAGCCTAGTCACATAAAACCCTAGGCTCAGGATCTTCAGTTTCTCAAAAGCCTTCCACAAGGGGAAGGGGATGCAAATAGGAAAAATCAATACCTCTCTTTTGCAACAGAGGTTCTTTTTGCATCTGTGAGCATTCTGACTCCAAGGATGTCCACAGACAAGGAAGGGCTCCTTGTATGTCTTGCAATTACAGACAGAACTAACCATACATCTGGATGAAGCAAATGCCTTTAGAAAAAAATGGAAAGAACACAGGAGGCTTACTGAAGCTACAGTGAAATTCCAAGATGGAAAATCCCAGGATGGAAGGATTTCAGGACATTCTGCCATTGTCCCAGCAGAGATGCCTGCGTCTGGATAGCAGTGGGCCCACTGCCCAGAGTCTCAGAAGTGAAAACGAAGCATTGCGTATCATCACAGGAGATATACTCAGTATCCCAGAGAGTTGCAGTGAGTACCCACAGTGGATGGGGGGGCCTGAAGTCAGTAAAACAGACCCACCCTCTTTCTGCACTGTCTTAGAGCATTTCAGGATACAGAAGGAAACAGTACAAGTTGGGAAAATCTACAGACGGTACTCGTTGTTTAAAGAACAATTAATGAAACCGCAACAAGCTGGAATCTCAGCCTTGATGGCAATTTTGCAATTAAGAAAATTAGAGGCTGCAGTTGAAGGAGACAAACTGTCAAGCCTAAAGTGAGAGAGAAACAGATACACAAATTGCTCTCTCTCCCTGTCTGCAAGACAATATGGGCATGCGTGGTTAGGTCTGGGGCGGGCCCGGGCAGGAATGAACCTGTGGAAGCTGCAGGTATCAGATGCTTGGCACCACCTTTCCCTGAAGGTGTTTAAGAAGTGCCCTTCATGCCCAGCTCAGCACCAAGATCCTGCGCACCATCTCATGCCAGCCCCAGCTGCGTGAGAAGGGTTCCTGTGTCCCTGATTAACAGAAGAACAGTCTGAGGCTTCAAGCAAAATCACTTTGTCCCAAGGTCACGCAGTAAGTCAGGTGGTGTCACAAGAGGGACTCAGGGCTGCTCACTTCCAGGTGCCATGCTCTTTTCAGCCACCTCTTCTCTAATGTCTTTAGGTCCTTCCGAACTAGCAACAAATAGTTTCCACTCCTCAGCCTGCCTTGGGATGGTTCCCCCAAGCCTCGTGTCTGACCGTGGCCCATGCTTTCCCGTGTCCTCATGCATCAACACCAGTCTCCCCTCATCTGAGCCGGTTCAGGCTCCCAGCCTTCTGCTGTGCCTGCATGTGAACACCCAGCTGCCAATTTCTGGCTCCGGGACCTGCTGCACGAGTCACTTGGTCTCTTAAATATGACCCTGGGTTCCAGCCTGGACCAAGTTTATTTCTCCTCCAGTTGGCTGAGTGACAGACCTTGCTCCATGGAGTCCTGTAAGAGGCATGAGGGGGAAGTTGTCAAGTCACAATGGAGAAGACTGACTAATCTGCTCTTGATGCTTCTTGCTTAGTGCTGAAGCAGAGACCAGTCAAAGCAAAGCAAGCGAGGAGGCCTCGCTGTGACCCAGTTAGAGGGAGTGGGATAGAATCCCGGTCAGGAGGGGGAAGTAGGTCACCAGCATGAGGTGTGCATAAAGAAGACCTGGAAGCGATACTGGAACAAAGCCCATGAGAGACAAGTATGGGGACAGGACATGAGGATAAGCCCTCTGCACAGGGCAGGGAGCGTGCAGGGAGCGGGGCTGTGCTGCAGAAGAGGTGGTGCACAGGAACTGCTCTACCAACAGACGCTGGAGGAGCGAGTGAGTGAACAACAGAATCTGAGAAAGAATAACGTGGTGTCGCACAAGATGAGTGGTAAGAGCACATTAACGTATCAGAGCCAGTGCAGCGGCAGTGGCTGGTCAAACCCCGTCTATCTTTAAAGTTCTCACTTGACTACATGTCAGCCTGTGATGTTCCGTGTGATGCACTGTACGTCTCTTCTGAAGGCTCTGGAAGGTTTTGCATCAGCTTGGTTGTTTTCAAGTGTCTCTTTTCCTCATAAGAATGGTGTGACTGAGCTGGAGAGATGGCTTAGCAGTTACAGCACTTGCCTGTAAAGCCTAAGGACCCAGGTTTGATTCCCCAGAACCCACATAAGCCAGATGCACATGGTGGCACATGCATGTTCATTTGCAATGGCTATAGGGCCTGGTATACTCATTTTCTTTCTCTCTCTCCCCCCTCCCCCTCTTTCTCAAACAAATAAATAAAAATAAAATATTAAAAAAGAATAGTGAACTAATTTGCATAAACCTTGCTTTGGTCAGACATTGTTGGCCCCCAGTGAAGTGTTGACTATGAACACATTGAAATATAGATTACGGCCAAGTGTGGTGGCACACACCTTTAATCCCAGCACTCACTTAGGAGAATCACTGTGAGTTTCAGGTCACCCTGAGACTACATAGTGAATTCCAGGTCAACCCGGGCTAGAGTGAGACCCTGCCTTGAAAAAACAAAAAACAAACAAACAAACAAAAAAACAATCAGAATAGCAATGTTGATTAAGGAAATGTGTCAAAGAGGGAAGGGCAGAAGCAGACCACAGAACTAATGACGGAATGATGGTAAGTAATAGATACACTTTCTGGTTGCTTTCAAGTAATTCATCTCCTCTCTTCAAGTAAGAGCTCCGTCAGTAAAACTTCTGTGGGATCACTGCTTTGCCCACGTATGATGGCTAACAAGGTGCCTTCTGGCCTGTGCTGACCATCAACAGAAGGAACTGCAAGAGTCTGGGCTTCACACTTGCCACCTTGGAGAACGTGGGGTTGACCTGAAGGTAACCGGAGCTCCTGCGGCTAAAAGCAGAAACAAGGGGACAGCACCCCCAGGCATATCACTGCAACATGTGACCCAAGTTTATTTAAGTCCCAGGACATGTATTATCAAGTGACAATTACTAGTCACATTCATTAGTACAATTAAAATAAAAAATAAAATGCATCTCCCATCGTACTAGACCCATTTCAGGTGTTCAGTAACCATACGCAGCTAGTTGCTTCCATGTGAAGCAATGTACATAGAACACAAAAAGTTCTTTTGGACCGTTTTGCATTAGATCTCCCTTCTAGACTTTCTGAAAGGCAGGGGAGGGAATGTCAAGGTAAACTACACCGCCAGGAAACAATCATATGACTGCAGCCTGGGTATTTTCATAAGAAAACTAGTCTGGAATCTGACAGTGAAGGTCATGAATAGAGATTTGAGAAGGAAAATTTGGAAAATGGTTCTAGATTTAGAGATAATAAAAACATAAAATCAAAAATGAATGCAAACACTCTGGATTCTGCTTAAAAAGATATTTATAAGCAACTTTCTGAAATAGAACATGAATATCGAACACACATAGAACAGAATATCACCCACATTCTTTAGTGCAAGGATACCCCGGAGGTTGCATTGAAGAGCAAGTCTTGGAACAAGCCTCCTGCGGTACTTGAGTAGTGCTGAGCAGAGGTCTGCAGCTCACTCCTTCCTCCCATCTTTTCTTCCTTCCTTCTTTCCTGCCCTCACTGTGTTTTCCATTGTTTCTTTGAGACAGTCTTACTATGGCTCTATGTTAACTCATACTCCTGCCTCAGGCTCCTGAGTGCTAGGATTACAGATACATACCATCACACTCAAGTAACTTATTTTTGAGTAATCTAGACAAAGATGAGTGTATTTCTACGCCTCTAAGGAGAATATTACAAGATGTTCACAGCGGTAGAATCTGGGTATAACAGCTATAGAGAGTCATTTTCCTTTCTTCACTTTTCTAGATGACTGAAAGTTTTTCATTTTAAAATGTGAGTGACATGGCATCCCGGTGGAACTTAGAGTCTGATGTGTGTCAAAACTCCTGTTTGTATCCGAAAGCCCCTCACAGTTCCTCTGCCTGGAAACGGCACACTTCCATTCCTCTAACACGGTTGTATTTACGTGTGTGTCAAAGACACTGAGTGAGAAGAAGGCTGTGTGGGTCTGGGATCCACGGGCTGTTAGCGCTCCAGGACTCGCTCGCCATGGACAGAATGAAGGCTGCGCATTTCGCTGATGTGAAATTTTCAGCATGCTCCTCCTGGGACCAAGCCCATCAATTTCATTACAAGTCCGTGTAACAAAATGTCCTTATTCTCCTTCTCCCATTCTTCCTCTTTCTTTCCAGAGAGTGTGTTGGGATTAAACATTTATATTTGCCCATCAAATATGAGGCACCTGGCTCTCCTGTGTCCATCACAACTGACTTTTGACTCAGTGAGTTCTAACAAGAAGTCTTTCTGTTAGTGAAAGAACTTAAAATCAAAAGTTCATAGAAAAAAGCATCAACTGAAAAAAATAGAAGTTTCCTCATGTCAGGAAGTGGGGGATATAAAAGGTACTGGAGGGACAGGAGAGATGGCTCAGTGGATAAGGTGCTCCCATGCAAGCATAAGCACCCGTGTTCAGATCCTCCACATTGACAAGAAATGCTGGGCGTCAGGGCACGCGCTTATTACCCCAGCACTGGGGAGGTGGGGATGGGAAATCCCTACCTCACTGGTTGGCTAGTCTAACCAAATTGGTGAGCTCTAGATTCAGTAAGGAACCCTGTCTCAAAGAACAAGTAGGAAGAGGGAAATAAGGACAGCAGATGTCCACCTCTGGCCTCCACCTGTACACACACCACCACACAAATACACACATGTATACCCACATGCACGCACACTACATGTACATATATTCACTCATAAAATGGGGAGGAAAAAGACATTGACTTCCTGGAATAAAAGAACTCTATGGGGCAGGATGAGGGAGGAGCCAGCATGCTTCCATCTGGGAAGGGCTGATAATGAAGATTCACTGGGGAACGAGTGACAGGACACATCTCTGAACAGACATAAGCATCTTAAGAATCAAGGAATTTAGTGCCAAAACTTCATGCTGACTGGGGAATATGGGTAGGAAGCATGCCCGCTGTGTCATCTTCGAGTCTGGGAAAGGCAAGTAGAAAGAAGTTCAGGGAAATGGGAAGCATTAGGCCCACCAACTGTAACTGGACAATGGGCTTCATAAGATACCGAGAGATGGACACAGACCCTCCTGCCCGAGAACTTCAAGTGTCAGAGGTCCTCTGATCAATCATGCAACTGTACAAGTCCCGAGGCAAACGAGCATGGGAGAACAAGTACGACAAGGAAATGGACAGATGTAGCCTCTGTCAATCATCATGTCAGTAATACCGAAGGATGAATGTTGTTGTGAAAGAGGATCTGATTTTATCCTTTTAGCAGGCTTGGGTGACAGTTCCCAATGCAGACCTCCCAGAATATTCACACACAGTAGCATCACTTGGAAGATGCTGTGATAACTTGGGTGCAACTAGCAAGACCCCTGCCATGCGTGCCCTGATCCGTACTCACTATTTAATATCACCTAAAGCATGGAAGACAGTGTGCTGGGAGCTGGAGCTCTAGAAAAACAGACATGTTCTCCTTTACAGGGAATGCCAGTTAACAAATGAAGCGATAAAATAATTACAGAAATAATTTAGGGTCCAAGATAAGGCTAGTCGTCATGAAGGACACAAGTTCCTGTTACCATATAAAAAACACTGTGGGGAAGTGTTGTACACGCAGAGGCCCTGTAACAGGAGGAACCAGGGCCTCCTGACATGCATCACAGCAGGTAACCAAATCTATGTTCACCAATATGCACACACATAGATACCATGTCCTGTAGAGTTTATACATGCACATTAAACAGTATCTCCAGTCTCAAGAGCTGACAATCCTCCAAATGGTCTCCCTAATACATTACATGTATCATATGATTTAACTAGGTCAGCTTTGTGTTTTAGCTTGTGATGTGATTGGAGAAATCATTGACTTGATTTTATTCAAAGTGTAATTGTCTTCAGTCAGTATTGTCTTCATCTTTAGTTTCCTTAAAGAAGCCCACTAAAGAAAAAAGTCACATGCTCATTTGGTGAGACTATTTAATTAAAACTAAATGCTACAATCCACCAATCTACATTACGAGGCCTAGCAAATGATCTACTGTCACAAAGAACTACAGTGGAAATGACAGCCTGCTTTATGAAGAGTCCCCCCTCCCTCATGATGCCTGTCACTCTGACCGTGACCCTGACAGGTGGGCAGGTGTGGGCACAAGTGGCATGCAAGACAGTGAGTGCAATAAGCTGAAGTTCCTATTCGCGTGTTTCACAATGAGACAGATAAAAGTTCCAGCACGTTCTATTTCTGTTCCAATGAACTCTCTTTAGCATTCTCTGGAGTGCATGTCTCTCACTTCAGAGCCATTGTTAAGGGAAACTGAAGTCCAGACAGTAAGGGACCACATGGGCCTGAGAGGTGGACAGACTGTCACACACCAGTGCCATTGAAGCCTGTGCTCTGAGACTTCATGGTTCCCCAAGGCCTTAGACAGGTGCCTAGGGAAAAGCGTAAGGATGGGACTATTGTCTTAACCACAGATATGGGCAGGGTGTGGACAGAAGACTGCACAGAGCTGAGATATGATAATTAGAGGATAAAGATGGAAGAGGATTGGGAATTGAGATGAGGTGAGACAGGCAGGTATGGGAAGGATGACCTCTCATTCTCTCTTGAGGAATGGCTGGAGGAAGCCACCACACATCCACCACATAGGGACATGAAGGACAGACTGAGAGGGAGGGAGAAAATCAGAACTGAGTTTGAGACTCATGGAGTTCAAGACACTTTGGAGTATGCCCCAGAGAAGTCTGGCATGAAAGTAATGGATCCAGGCTCAAGAGTCAGAAACCTGTACTGTGCTGTCTATCCTTTTGGCTTTCTAGGTCACACTGGACAATGCGGGGGCACACAGACAGAGCCAACCCATCACCCGTGGGTTGGGGAGCATATGTGCATTTATTCTGTGACCATAGCACAATTCATCTACAAAGCTCATGTTCAAAGACAACACAACTGGGATACAAAAAATATATAAAACACTCATCATATTTTAAACGCGTTTACAACTTTATGTTGGGCCACATTTATGCTTGTCTGGGGCCACATGTGCCCCATGGGCCATGAGTTGGATCTCTCTATCAATACAGAATAACTAAATCCTTTGGGGTGGTAAGGATATCTCAATTTCTATTTTTCATAAAATAGCAAAATATCGAAGCACATTTCAGAAAGAAATAGGGCAGCTAGTAATTAACCAAAGAATTAGAGGTGACAGACTACAAGGAAACAGAGTTGCTGTGTGAATATGCTGATTAAAAACACATGAAGACAGGGGAACTGAAGAGAAGACTTCACAGAGGAAAGACAAATTCAACTTGGTTACCTAAAGACATGTCCTTCCAAAGACATGAAAAAAAACATGCTTCCAATGAATTTGGTAACTAAAAGAGAGTCAGTAGTTTGCACTGGAGTATGTGCAACATAAAAAGAAGTATAAAAAGAAAGGAAGGGAATCAACCAGTTGAAGAAACCTTGTCAAGATAGGCTGTGAAGGAGAAAAGAGATCAGAAGACCATGAAGTGGGCACAGTATGAGTGTTGTGCATGAGCGTAGCCATGTCTCCAAAAACGGAGAGAGGTGTCTATCATACTCAAATGCTTGTGAGCTAGTAGCTAGCACAGACCACGTCCAGTACAGGGAGAGGTCAGCCATCTTGGAAACGGGTCAAAGGGAGCAGAATTTCCTATGTCATTCTCCAAAGCCTTGGAAGAGGCCAGGTCCCACAGCAGGAGAGGTAAGGGAGGGTTGAGCTTCAGGAAGGTCCCCATTCTGCCCAGGGGTGGCTGTGTACAGACAGAATGGCATATGTGGTAACAGGGATATGAAGTAGCAGAGGTCCCCCCTTGCTGCTGGGTCATTTTGTTTGCTTGGTGCAGGGACTAAGGCTGGTCTCTTCTGAATGTGAGGAAGAATGCTGAGAGGTAGACATGGAAATGAGAACACGACTTGGCTAGGGAAATGGAGAAGAAGAGAAGATCATGGAGATACTGAGGGCACCTCAAGCTACCTCCAGAACCATGCTGAGTTTACAGAGACGATGTGGTTCAGGTGGCACAATTGCATTGTGTTGGGGTGGGGGTGCTTTAATCCTCCTCAGTAGCTCAGACAGCTCCAGGGTAGCCTGAGGAAATCACACCCGGGAGGAGAGCTCTCTTTCTCTCTCTCTCTCTTCCTCTCTGCTAGCAAATAAATAAATGAAATTTTTTTTTAAAAAAATGACCTTTCTGGGATGCAGTGTTTACAAGATAAAACACAGCATCCTCAGACTGCTTCACGTACCCCTCAGGTAAAAGGACAAAAACTCTGCTACTCAGCGGCTCACTTTTTCCTTTCCATATCAACCTGATCCTCAGAGCATGGATATATATACCTCAGAGAGATCTAAATCCAGACAGTTATGCCTTCTCTATCTTTGAGAACATGTGTCTTCTTGAAATAAGAATCAGCTAAGGAATAAAATGCATTGTCTCCAGACTCAGTGTAATGTCATTTAAAGGAATGCCTTGAACCCTCTCTGGATGCTGAAGGGATCTCTCCATTGCCAATTAGAATTACACCCTTATAACACGGTTGTGGTGGTGTGAATGTAAATGTAGGTCCTCTACAGACCAGGGCATTTTTCATTAAGCTTCCTACTTAGTCCTCAGCACGAGGAGCCGCACTAGAGGAGGAATGTCACTAGGGCTGGATCTTGAGTCCAGCCCTATTACTAGGTGTGTAGGAGGCCAACTTGAGCTCTGCCTGTTCACGCCTGCTAGTGCCGGCAGTTGTCTCTCTCTGCTACACATGCATGGAAGTGAGCTAGCGTCCTCTGCCATGATGAACCTCCCCTTGCAGTATGTAAGCTAGAAATAAACCCTTTCCCCCTGTAAGCTGCTTTTGGTTGTGTGTCTGTCCCAGCAATTCAAAGGTAACTGCTGCAAGGGTGCTGGAGATCAGCCTTATCTTCAGAAGAACTAAAATGCAGTGAAAATAAATGAGAAGACCATTACCCTTGACTCATGGGCAATCACGTTTAGACATGTTCCAATGTACCAACATGAGAGAAAGGAAAAGACAAAGAACGAGAAAGAGGGAGAAGGAAAACTTTGCAATTTTATAGATTTATTTTTATCTCTTTTATTTTTTATTTTTATTTATTTACTTATTATTATTATTATTATTATTATTGGGTTTTTTTTGAGGTGGTGCCTCACTCTAGCTCAGGCTGACCTGGAATTCACTATGTAGTCTCAGGGCGGCCTCAAACTCATGGTGATCCTCCTACCTCTGCCTCCCAAATGCTGGGATTAAAGGCATGCGTCACATGCCCGGCTAATTTTATTGGTTTAATGCAGCCTGGCACCGTGTGGTTTTGACTAAACTATAAACAGAATGCGCTCCCTCAGACACAAGCATCCCTAGAGAACTAAGCCCCACAAGCAGAGCCTTGGGATAGGTTTATTACGCACATGACATAAAAACCAGACTTCCATGTTTTATTTGACTATATCAGTGTGTCTCAGGAAAAACTTTAAATAGAGTCAGCGATTTTATCTGAGCTTTGCAAATCCATTGTAAAATGCCAGCTGGTCAACAGAAAATAAATGTAGCTCTGATTCCTTCTTGGCAGTGCAGAGAAAGCTTGATCTGCTGGGTGGACCCAGTTGACGGTGCTCTCTAGACCATTTGTGGAGCATGACGTGGATGATCCCTGACCAGTTGTGGAGAGTGATGTGAACGGATAAGCAAAACATAAAGACTCTGAAGCCAGACAGCATCCAACAAACAGTCCAGATTTAGTTCTCACTGTGTGTCCTTCAGCAAATGAGTTACTCTCTGAGCTTAAATTTCTCTCCCATAAAACGAGAATAATAATATTACCTGTCATGTTTTGTAATGGACAAATGAAAAGGTTCTAACGTAACTACAGAGACTAGTACATATGATGACTCAGTCACAGCTCCATTTTTTATGCAGTTTTGTATCTGCTCATCTAGGCAGCTCTTACTTTTGAAGCTGTACCTATGTTTGTCCCTGTTAGTAGACATACATATAAATATTACAAGAGTGGATCTGCATATAAGAGAGGACATGTAATTTGGGGTTTACTCAGTCTCGGCCTTCTTGCTTAATATAAATTTTTACATATCCATCCATGTTTCTGAAATTTTCATAATTTAATTTTTTACTTCCACTGTGTGTGTGTATATAATCCTATTTAATTATTCATTGATCAGCTAATGGACATACAGGCTGGTTGCATATCTTCGCCATTGTGAATCAAGCAGCAACAAACATGGATTCACAAATGTCTCTGTAGTAGGATATTGGGCTAGAAAGATGACCAGAGGAGAACATAAGGAGAAAACAAACAAGTGTTAGAACAGAGAAGAAAACAAGAAGGGGGAGAGGAATGGAGGTCACAGGGGAGGAAAACTAAAATAAATTGTGTTTAAAAGCCACAATGACAGTTTAAATTTTGTAAACTAAGGCCAGGAGTGGTGGTGCATGCCTTCAATTCCAGCACTTGGGAGGCAGAGGTAGGAGAATTTTCATGAGTTCAAGGCCACCTTGAGGTGAGATAGTGAATTCCAGGTCAGCCTCAACTAGAGTGAAACCCTACCTCCAAAAAAAAAAAAAAAAAAAAAAAGTTGTAAACTAGGTAAACATAAAAATCATTCTTTAAGGACTGGAGAGATGGCTTAGCTGTTGAGGTATATGCCTGAAAAGCCTAAGGACCCAGGTTAGATTCTCCTGGTCCCACATAAGCCAGACGCACTTGGTGGCACATGTGTCTGGAGTACGTTTGCAGTGGCTGGAGGCCCTGGCACACCCATTCTCACTCTCTCTATCTCTCTCCCTCTCTCTGTCTCAAATAAATAAATAAAATAGATAAATGTTTTAAAAAACTCATTCTTTAAAGTCTAGAACATGTTTTTAGTATAAAGCGCTGAGAAGCCTGTGTGTATGTGTTCCAATTAAACTTGCTTTTAAATATACATAAACATATATCCTCGACAAAAAAGTCCAGGATTCTCAAAGTAAAGATTTGGTCTGGTTTCTTTCCTTTGTATTCCAAAAGTGTTGAATAGCACTCAATTATTTTAATCACCTTTCTCATGATGATGAAAAAAATATTTGACAGGGCTGGAGAGATGGCTTCAGCAGTTAAGGTACCTGCCTGCAAAGCCTAAGGACTCATGTTCAACTCTCTAGGTCCCATTTAAGCCAAATGCACAGTGAGACCAGTGCTCAAAGTCACACATGTGCACAAGGGGCACACGTGTCTAGACTTCGATTGCAGTAGCTGTCAGCCTTGACGGGTCAATTCTCTGTCCTTCCCTTTCCCTCTCTCATGTAAATAAAAGGCAGTCCATTGGGATTACCTCAAAAAAATATTTGACAGAAACCACTTGAGGAAGGAAGGTTTTATTTTGACTCACAGTTTTTTGTATACAAAGAGCCTAGGGCCCAAATTTAACTAAATGCGGAAAACCTTGAACAACTCCCATTAAGATCAGGAACAATACAGGGGTGCCCACTCTCATCACTGCTCTTCAGCATGGTACTAGAAGTCCTAGACCAAGCAATAAGGCAAGAGAAAGAAATGAAAGGGATATACACTGGAATGGAAGAAGTCTAATTAAACCTATTTGCAAATGACATGGTTTTATATATAAGTGACCCAAAGACCCTACCAAACAACTTATAAAGATTACAGACTCTTACAGCAAAGTGGCAGGCTACAAAATCAACACACAAATATCAATAGCTTTCCTATATGCTAAAGACAAGCATATGCAGAAAGAAATCAGCAAGGCTGCCACATTTTCAATAGCCACAAAAAAATTAAATATCTTGGAATTTCACTAAGCAAGGAAGTGGAAGACTTATACAATAAAAACATAAAACCACTGAAGAAAGAAATGGAGGAGGACACAAGAAGATGGAACAAAGCCCCACATTCATGGATTAGAAGAGTCACCCTGTAAAAATCATCCTACTAAAAAAAAATTACATATTCAATGCAATATCTACAAATATTCCAGCAAAAGTCTTCACAGAGATAGGAAAAATATTCTTGGGTTGGATAAATGGCTCAGCAGTTAAGGCACTTGCATGCAAAGCCAAAGGACCCAGTGTCAATTCCCCAGGACCCACATAAGCCAGATGCACAAAGTGGCACATGCATCTGGAGTTCATCTGCAGAAGCTGGAGGCCCTGGCATGCCCATTCTCTATCTGCCTGCCTGTCTCTCTCTCTCTCTCTCTCATAAATATTTTTTTTTAATTTTAAAAAGAAAAAATAGTCTCAAAGTTCATATGGAACTACAGAAGGCCTCGGATATCCAAAACTAACCTCAGTAAAAGGAATACTTCAGTAGGTATCACCATGCCCAACTTCAAATTATAGTACAAAGCCATATGTCGTAATCAGCTCCACACTGCTGGGATGAACCTCTAAACCACACATTGTTTAAGGAAGAAATGGAATTTATTTGGGGCTTTAAAATCCAGGGAAATTTCCACAATGGTGGAAGAACCTGGCCTCATTTACCAAATCCATGCAGAGAAAAAAATCCACCACCAGCCTGACAAGCAAGCACACTCTGGGCATCCCCAGCAGAGCTCAAGCACCCTGAATACCTTTTGGCTGGAATTTAGATACACCCCAGTAACACTTTAGAGCTGGACCCCAGGATCCACCCACAGTGACATCTCTTCCAGCCAGGCAGAGGGAAATCCAAGTTACAGTTTAAATATATATATATATATTCGAATCTATTGGAGGGGGGATCATACATTCAAACTACCATAACAATAAAAAGGATAGTACTGGCACACACAAAAAAAAAAAAAAAACATATAGATCAATGAAACAAAACAGAAGATCCAGGCCTTAGTTCAAGTAACTACAGCTACCTGATCTTTGACAAAGGAGCCAACAATGTACCCTGGAGAAAAGACAGCATTTATAATAAATAAATAAATAAAAATAAAACCATGCTGAGGAACTTGGATATCCACATGTAGAAAAATGAAACTAGAGCCATCACTTTCACCACATACAAAAATCAACTCCAAATGCATTAAGGACCTCAATATACCTGAAATTCTAAAACAATTGGGGGAAAGTAGAGAGAACTCTACACGATATAGGAGTGGGGGAAGACTTCCTAAATAGGACCCCAGTAGTGAAAGAAATTTAACAAACAATCAATGGGTTCTCATGAAGCTAAAAAGTTTTTGTACTGACAAGCATACCATAAATGAAACAGACAATCCACAGAATGGGAGAAAGTCTTCGCCAGCTTTATCTCCAACAGGGGCCTGACACGTAGAATCTACAAAGAATTCAAAAACTAAGCAATAAAAAATCCAAACAATCCACTAGAAAATGGAGCAAATAATGGAACAGAGATTTTTTCAAAGGAGGAAATACAAGTGGCCAATACTCACTGACAGAAATGCTCAACATCCCTAGCAGTTAGAACAATGTAAATTAAAGCAACTTCGAGATTCCATCTTACTTCACTCAGGATGGAAACTGTCAAAAAATAAAATGACAATATATGTTGGCAAGGCTGTGGGAAAAGAGGAAAGCTCGTTCACTGCTGATGGGAGAGCAAACTTGTACAACCGCCATGGAAATCAATATGGAGACTCCTGAAAAAGATGAAAATTGATTTACCATGTGACCCAGCTACTCCACCCCTCAGTATGTATCCTATAGACTCTAGTCTGTACTGCAGAGATACATGCTCAACCATGTTTACTGCCATTCTATTCATAATAGCTAGGAATTGGAATCAACCAAGTTGCCCATAGACTGGTGAATGGATAATGAGAATATGAAGCATTTATCCAATAGTATTTTACTCAGCAGTATGGAAGAATGAAATAATGAAATTCACAGGAAAATGAATGCCCTTAGAAAATACCATCCTAAAGTGAGGTCACACAGTCTAAGAAAGACAATTGTCACATGTTTTCTTTTACGTATAGTTTTTAAACTAGACCAGTAGAAGAGGAGACTAAAAGGGACTAAGCATTAGTCTACATGCATATAATTAGAATGAAAGCGGGAAAAACAGAAACCAAGAAAGGAGGAGATGAAGGGCTACCAGACAAACCAATAGAGAGTATGAATGTTAGGTTGAAAGGGTGGGTGGAGGGGCTCAGCGAAAGGGAGGGGGGCACTACACAAAAGTTAAGGTTGAAGCAGTTAGCACAATAGGAAACTTCCTTCTGGAAACCAGAACATGGAATAGAACCCTTTGTTAAGGGACGTACGTGGAACAGACTGTGATGCCCAGGGCAAGATGGGGAAAAGCTTAATCCTACAACCTTGGGCTCTGGCTTGTGGATCCCAGGGTCAGCTCTGGATTAACCCCCACAGCAAACAGTGGGTCAGGGTGATCTGTGTGATTCCCAAGTTATGCAGGCCTTTGCCAAGCACTTGGTTACCAGACAGAACTAAAAGGTAAGACCCCACTGCCGAAGACACCACAGGCTGCTATCTCAGAACCAACACGTGGGAAGGAGAGGAACGCCAGTCCTCACCTGGCAACCCCTCAACGTGCACATTTTCTGGGGGTCCAGAAGAAACTGAGACGGGAGCAGTGACAGGCATACTGCTCCAACGCTAGCCAGACATCCACACCCAGGAAAGCAGCAACACACACTGCGGTGAACCAATACACATCATATCAGAAATACAGAGGCTACACAGAAGTCAACACCAACCAGTAACACACCTGCCAAGGCTCAGGGGCTGTTGCGGGGGAGGGGCAGGAAGACTAAAATGGAGCCAGCCTAGATGCCCTTCAACTGATGAATGGATAATGAAGATGTGGTATATTTCCACAACGGAGCACTGTTCAGCAGTAAAGAAAAATCAAATTTGCAGGCAAAAGGACAGACCTGGAAAGGATTACACTAAGTAAGAAAAGCTTCTCTTCTTAGATGATGATGATCACTAGGATGATGCAAAAGTCACCATGGTGCCAGAGAAGTGACAGAGTACTCTGCACTGAGACATCTCTATCACACCCTTCCAAGCTCAGGGTCCATCGTGGAAGAGTACAGGAAGAAAGTAAGAGCCAACGGAAGGGTAGGCTGCTTGCACTGCAATTTTCCAGACACATACAGCCTCAATATTCATGACCTCACAGTACTTAGCACTACCTACATGAGACCTTCATAATTGAAAGAAAAAACAAAAGAGAGACTAATTAGAAGGGAGTGGGGATTCAATGGAGTGTAGACTTGAGAGGGGGATAATGTGAGTAGGGGAGGGAATTATTATATTTTATTGTCTATACTTATTGAAACTGTCAATAAAAAGTTTAAAAAAGTACACATTTGATATGTGTCTTACTGAGTCAGGCTTCTTATGCTTAGCATCTGATGATACTCAATTCCATTCAGTGCCCTAAACAGCATGATTTTGCTCTTTTTAATTTTTTTTAAAATTTCAGTCATTTATGTATTTGGGAGACAGAGAGTGGAAAAAGAGGCAGATATAAGACCAAATGGGCGCACCACAGCCTCTAGCCACTGCAAACAAACTCCAGACACATGTACCACCTTGTGCATCTTGCTCACATGGGTACTGGGGAATCAAACTTGGGTCCTTAGCCTTCACAGGCAAGTGCCTTAACTGCTAAGCCATCTTACCAGCCCAATTTTGTTCTTTTAATGGCTGAATTTTTGACTCAACCTTGTATGTATGCCACATTCATTTTCTTGATCCATTACTGGGCATCTAGGCTGATTTCATGACTCAGCTAGCATAAGCACCTTTTTTATCTTAATGCCATGCTATTTAACCAGTTTTCCATTATTTTCTGAGCTGCTGGAGTCCTGTTCAGAAAGTCCTTGTCTCTAACTAGATATTGAAGTACTTTCCCCTGTACTTTCCTCCTGTAGTTTCAGTTTCTGGTCTCACACGAAGCTCTTTGACCAGTCTGAGTTCTTTTCTTTTTCACAGGGTAAGAGATAGAAATCTAGTTTCATTGTTCTATATGTGAATATCAAAATTGCAGTTGCACTACTTGCTGAATAGATTGCCTTTACTCCATTGTATGTTTTGGCCTCTTCATCAAAAACCCAAGAGGTGCAGCTAAGGGGTTTATTTCTGGGTCCTCTGTTCTATCCTACTGATGTGTGTCTTCTTTGTCCAAGGGGTCTGTTATTTGCATTATTATGCCTTTGTAGTATAATTTGAAGTTAAGTATTATGACTTCTCCAGCATTATTCCTTTCACATGAATTCCAGAATGTTTTTTTATTTCCAGTTCTGTGAAGAATATCTTTGAAAATCTAGTAGGAATCACACTGAATCTGTAGATCACTCTCAGCAACATAGCCATTTTCAAAATTAACTCAGCTGATCCATGACAATGCAATGTCTTCCCGCAGCTCAGTGTCTTCAGTCTCTTTTGTCAGTGTTTGCTAGTCCTCAATGTAGTGGTTTGTGTTTCTTGGTTAATTTTATTCTTAGGTATTAGGGTGATACTGTTAATGAGATGATTTATTTATCTATTTACTTATTGAGAGACAGTCTTAATATGTACCCCAAATTCACTTGAAACTTGTTATATAGTGTAGGCTGGCCTGTACACCCCTGAGGGCTGAAATTTCAAGCATGTACCAACATGCCTGACTTCGTTTTTAATTAATCTCTATGATAAAAACTGAAATGGGGAGACATTAAGTAATGTCGCTATGGCAACATAGCTAACCATGATGGTAGCTAGCTAGCCTTTGGGAGAATGGTTATCTGCAGACATTCCACTGCCTGTCATGACAGGGTACTATGGTCTAGCTAAGTCCAGCTCTATAGGATCTCACAGGACAGATGGTGCATCTAAGCACCTGAGGATATGGAGAAGCTTCTCATTGTTTGAGATGATGATTCACATGAATCTGGATGGGTGAGAAGAATGTCAGATGAAGGTGGTCTACATGTGAGTGCGTGTCTGTGTGGGGGGGGGTGGGGAGAACAAGTGTCAGAGGAGGAAGGAGAGATTACAATAACACACTGCACTAAAAGTGTAAATGTGTCCATCAGCCTTACTTGGGCACATCTCACCTCTTACTAGAAGCCATGCCCAGGTCTCCAGTAATACTTGTGATTGGAACTTTAGCCCTGGGCTCACGCTCCAGTTCTGCAGGGTTGCAAGCCTCCCACTACGTTGTGCCGGTGTGGACTGAGCCTAGGGTTTAACTTCACATGTGATCCATCTTAAAATAGAATATTGATTTTAAATCTAGATGTATGCATTATATTCCATTAACCACTCTGAAATTCTGACACATACATTAATCATTGAATTTTGAATTAAAACACCTAGAGGGACCCTGAATTAAATCATGCAAACAAAGGAGAAAGGACAGATTTGCAATTTCTGTAAGTGCATCTCATTTCACTGTTGGTTCAAAATAGTCAATATAGCACTGGAAAATGAACACCCAACACTTTGACTTCTTACCTGAATAAGTAGGAAGGACCGAGTTTGCTCTGCATTCCTTTTTGTCATTTTTTATAACTTAAGCACTGTCCTAATCCTGTGAAATGTCTTTGTGAGTATGTTTTCAGTCTTGCACACATGCTCCTCAATCAAAATATACTGGAAGCAGGACTGGCATTAGTAAATACCAAATAAACCCCTTGAACAAATCACCTCCTCCAAGGCAAACAAGTTCTATCACCTCCTAAACTCGTGGCTCTGTTGTGGCAGGTTGGGGAGATGGCTCCGTGGGTTAGAGTTCTTGTAGCTTCAACTTGAGGACCTGGAAACACCCAAGTCTGACTCTCCAACTGCCAAGTAAAAACGTAGGATGGCCATGCACATCAACTGCACATCTATAACCCCAGTCATTGGGGGGGGGGGGTGTCAGAGACTTGAATTTTCTGGGGCTTTCTGACCAAAACTAGCAGTTCCACGTTGAGGGGCAGACCAGCCTATCTCAAATAAGTATGCAAATGAGCAACAGAGAAGGGCACCCTGAGTTCTCCTCCGGCCTCGGCACCCATGCGCGTGGCACGCTCACATCTGCACACACCTGCTTACCACACAGGTGTCGCACCACACCAGAAGTGCTGCCCATTGGCAAACTAAGGTTGGCAGTGGTGTGAGGAGTTTTCAGTTCTTTTTCCTTTTTGTTCTGCATTGATGATCAATGTGGTGGTTTGAATAGAATAGATGGCCCCCAATATATTCAGTTGTTTATTTGTTTGTAGTTTGCATATTTAGCCACCAGGCTGGAGGCAGTGCCATTGTGTGGATCTTAAGGTGTGGTGGTAGGTTTCAGATTTCAATCTAAAGATATGCAAAGTGCGCCTAGCTGGAGTTCCTGAAGTGTGCTGTGCTGTGTGGCTTTTAGGCTTGTACTTCTCTCTCTCTCTCTCTCTCTGCTTGGGCTTGTGAAGGCAGGCCAGTTTCTTCTGCCATTATGGAACTTCCCCTGGATCTGTAAGCTTCAATAAATCCCTTCCTCCATAACTGTGCCTGGTCTGGAAGTTCATCTCAGCGAACCTGAAGCTGTCTGATACAATCAATGTCTGATTTTTTTTTGTTTGTTTTTTGTTTTTCAACCTAGGTTCTTGCTCTAACCCAGATTGACCTGGAATTCACTATGTAGCCACAACGTGGCCTGGAACACGGCGGCGATCCTCCTACCCCTGCCTCCCACGTCCTTTCGCGGGGTCTTATGTGGAGGGGAGGGGAAGAACAAGCTGGGGCTGTGGTAGTCCGCTCTGGCTGCGTGTGACAGAGCGGATTCTCGACCTCTCTGTGCCTTCTCTCCTCAGCCCTCACTGTAGCTAGTGACAACTTGTGCACACAGAGGGTGACAGCGCCACTTAGACAGAGCTGCACGCAGCAGCCAGCACACAGAGGGGCTGAGCGCTGCCTTCTCCCTCTCTTCTGCACCCCCCCACCCCGCAACCCCAATGTGACCTGTCACTTAAAGATTTTATGACCATTCTTTGTTCCTGATATTCACACGCTGTCAAAAAAAAAAAAAATGCCCAAAAGAAAACCAGAGGAATTTCATTTTGTAATTCAGAGGCAATTATATTGCTATTTGTTTTATTCTCCCCCAAGGCCAACAGAAGCCGACACCTTAAAATACCACACTTGATAAATTCTATCTTGGGCCAAGATTCCAAGGATAATCTTATCTTTATACATTTCCTTTAAACAAACTAAAAGAGGCAATTTTTTTCTCCAGTGTGTTTTAGATTCTCATTTCAAATCAACAAGGTCTCACAGAAGTCACTGGTTCTGCCTGCAGTAATGGCACAGCTTTAAAAAAGCCTTCCTCAGAAACCCTTCTTCCAGACACATCCAATCTCATCAACACAAAATACTTTCATATTTAGTATCAGCAAGTTATGGTGTAACTGATTGTAGAAACTACCCTCCTCTGTCTCGTCCAGCAGCATTTATACACACAATAGTTTAATTTCTTTATCTTTGATGACTCAGGTCACATGCCTGAACATGCTTAGATCTATCTCATGTGGGTGGCCCAAAGATGCCTAATGCATGACCATCTCCCAAGTCCCTCACCAAGGGTCTCAAAGTCCCATCCAACCATTTCTCTGGGGTCCATTGCATGAGGTGTCCCCCTTCTAGCAAAAATCTGACAGAGGTAACTCAGTTGTCATGGTGAAATGCTAGCCTCACCATCATCTTATTGATATTAAAAGTATTTAAGGGGACTGGGGAAATGGCTTAGTGGTTACAGCATTTGCCTGTGAAGCCTAAGGACCAGGGTTCGATTCCCCAGGACCTACATAAGAAAGATACACAGGGGGGCACATGTATCTGGAGTTCATATGCAGTGGCTAGAGGCCCTGGTGTTCCCATTCTCTTTCTTTCTATCCGTCTCTTTCCCCCTCATAAATAAATAAATAAAATACTTTAAAAATAAAATGTATTTAAGTCAGCCTTTAAACAGAATAAACACTGATTAATCTAATGCCAAGGATGACAACAGAGTTGATTGATTTTATCTAATTTATATTATTATGATCAACATTTCCTCATAGGTCACATATTGTCATATCAACACAAAGAAAGGAAGGTTAATGCAAACTAAGTAATACAATTGAAGTCCTGATGTATCCCAAGGAGGAGCTGAGATTAGAACCAGGTTATTGAGGTGACTGCTGCTATAACCAGACATCACAACAGCCCAGGGGTAAGGAGGGCAGGCCTACAGAAAGGAGACAGTGTTGGCTAGAGGTATCCATGAAATCTTTGAATGCCAGCAATGAGAAAGATGAGCAACCCAGCTAGGAGACGTGGGACTTTCAGTGCTGTGAGTGTGGCTGAAGCTGACCAGGGCACAGGAAAGCTATGTGCACTGAAGAGCTGAAGAACACAGTGGTACAGGGGTCATCTTCCTGGACCCCGGGCACCTGCAATAAAGGCAGGACTCAGCTGGCAGAGAAAGCCAAGCTCCAGGTACCAAATAAGCCAGTGCGTGGAGACCAGGTTTCAGTGCATCCTTGAGCTGCACATCCGCCTTCAGGCCAGGGTGCTGAACTCACCTTCCCCAGAGCTATGGCTGGTTTCTGGAACTGCAAACAGAAAGTGTCATTGCATGACAGAAGATTGTAAATTAAATATTTATTGTTGTTTAGCACCAGGAGCTGTTCTGAGTATTTGGTGTGGCTATAAACAACAAGGTCCAGGAATGTTGGAGCTGGTCTCCTTTACTTGCAGGTGAGACAGTCGGTTAAGATAATAATAATAATAATAATAATTCTTCAAAGCATGTGTAATACTGTATCAAAGAGTTATGGACAGTATTGATAAAAATAAGGCAGTCCCTGAGCCTAGAAACTGGAAGGGGCTATTTGACTGGGCTGTTTCAAGGAGGCTTGGGATAAAAAAGGCTGGTGTTGGCTGAAGGGACAGTCAGGATCGGCTGGCCCAGAGGCAGGAGCAGCAAGGACCTGGCTTCACTATGCCTCTCAACTTCAAGTCTCCCTTCTGACCAGGATTCAGCCTCAGAAAGTGGACGGAGTGAACCAGGAGGACATGGGGTGATTTCTCAGGCAGCAGTGTGACATGGAGTGAAAACTCTGACAGAGAAGAAGAAGCCAGGCAGTGTGTGGGTTCTGGTTTGGTTTTAATTCGGCAAGGGCAAGAGTTGAAGAACTGCTGGTCTAGGGGAGCACTCTTATTTCCTCATTCTGCGTTCTTGCCTTAGGTGATCACTTCTACTCCCAGGCCTTCAATTAACATCTGCTGATGATTTCCTACATCTACATATTCAGCCCAGAACTCTCTTCTGAGCTTGACTGATATCTTTAATTGCCTAAATGTGCATGGTTATCCTCAGAGACTTAAAATGACTTACTCAGAGGAAAACTCAACATCCCTTGTCCCTTAAAATCTGTTCTTTCCACTGTATTTCCCAGCCAGCAAATGGCCACAAGGCCCATCCATCAGACCAGTCCTTCCCAGTCCACTATCCCACTCTGTGAGTCCCCTGGCATTCCCCAAGATTCCACTGACTTGATAGGTCTCAAATCTCTTCTCACATCTCCACTTTCACTGCCTTGACTTGGGTTGGAATATTTTTACCCTGGCTTACCGTATATTTTCTACCCTATAGGCAAAAGATATAGTTTTAAACCCTATCATTTCCCACTGTAAAAAAAGTGTCTAGCATTCCCATTGGGATATAGATGAAAACTAAACTTCCCCATAAGATGCCCAAGGCCCTGGTCCTGCATGTCTCAGCCTTCTGTCTTTCTGCCCTTGCCCCATGTCCTTCCCAGATACACTCTTCACCCACACACCCCTATGTTGGCAGGCCTGTTGCAACTACTGCTCTCACAAAAGCTTTACTCTAGATCTGAAACACCACCCCCAACTCCATACCCTGTGTTATCGATATTCCTCTCATCTATATATACGTCTCTTCTTAGATACCTCTCCTCCAGGAAACACTCTGCGGCTCTCCCAGCTGGACAGCTAGCTGGCCTTCCCCCCCCCCCCACTTCCGTGGCTTATTGGTCATAGCCTCAGTCATGGTGTCACTATTGCTTTTGTGCTTCTCAGACTTGCTCGTCATCTGTACACTTCTTAAGGATAAAAATATCATCTTCCTCAGGCTCCCAGGACAGAGCATGAGGCACACTTAGAACATGCGTAGTGCTCACTGAATTACCTGGACTCTAAACCCCTTTGCAAGACAATCAGGGAAACGACGCAGGAAGGTGAGACTTCTGCTTGAGGAGCAGGGGCAGTTTGTTGGAGAGCTAATCCTGAATAGCTCCTAGATGGTCTAGATGCTTACGCAGTTTTCTGAATGATGCAGGGGATGGAACTCAGGTCTCCTACATGCCAGCCAAACACTCTACCAACTGAGCTGCACTTATGATAACATTTTTATCCAACTTTCTTCTCAGACAGCAGGCTTCTCACAGACGGCAACCCCCAACTCCTGAGCTCATTAGAAGTCAAGGCTGATTTCACTGAGCGCTGAGGGACCAGTAGGGCTGGGGTGTCAACAGAGGCTCCGTGGAGGATGTGAATACAGTTCTGGAGATGGGACAAGAGACATACCTGCTTGGGACAGCCAGTTCTGTCTGACAAAGACGGCGGAGAGTACCTTCTTTATAATTCCAATAAGAGCTCAATTCCACACAGGAATTTCTTGCTTGAGACAAGGTGGTCTCTGGGATAACCACGTGCAGAGGTTTGTCCATCCTCAGGATGGCATTCACCCCTTCAATTCACACTCCCTGCCCGGCCCCACAGCTGAAGACTGTAAGCTTAAAGACTGAGCCATCACTTCAACATCTGCTTTAGTAAAACAAAATTAGATACAAAATTCTCAAGGGAAAAGAAACATCTTTCCTTTATCATGAAGCCAAACCAAAGAAAAAAAAGAGTTGGGCTGGAGAGATTTCTTAGTGGTTAAGGCTCTTCCTGCAAAGCTGAAGGACCTCAGTTCGATTCCCCAAGACTCACATAAAGCCAGATGCACAAGGTGGTGCATGCATGTGGAGTTTGTTTGCAGTGGCTGCAGGCTCTGGTGCACCCATTCTCATTCTTTCTTTCTCTCTCACTCCCTCTTCCTCTCTCTAAAATAAATAGATAAAAGTAATTTCTTTTAAAGAAGAAGAAAAGAATAAGAAAAAGGAAAAGAGAAACTGTTGTACCTTCCATTAAAATATAGGGCAAGCCAGGAAAGAATGGAGTGGAAAGAACTTGTCCAAAATGAAATAAAAGTGAGCACCAAGCAGTCCAGACCTCAAAATAAATGTCCAGCTAGGGACTCTTCTAACAGTTTTCCTAGTTTTCAGCATTGCATCACATGGTGAGATAGCCTTAGTATCCAATGCCTAGCAATGCCTGGAACACTGGAGGGGCACAGTAAATAATGACTTAATTTTTCAATCCATTATCAAGAATACGTCATTGTTTCCTTCCTGAATCAATCCTGTCAATGTTAGGAACAGCAGCCATCCTAAAGTCAAGCCCATCACGCATTCATCATTTATCCATTCAACAAACATGCACTAAGCATGTAGGACACAAGAGAATCTTTTCTACCATTCTATAGTGCACTTAATATAGTATATTGACAAGTACTATAAGGAAGAGACTTGATTCAGAAGTCGGTGGCAAGGAGTGGGATAATGTTCTGATCAGGTGACATTGAAGGTACAGCCAGAATACAGTCGAGAGAAAAGACAAGTCCAGGAGGACACAGTTCCATGCATTGATAAGAAAGAGCACGGTGGAGGGGGGGGGGCAGGGGCTGGAAGTGAATGGATATGGGAGGGGCTACAGCCCGGCCCTGCTTAGTCTGAGGGCTAGGAGAAGAGTTTCAGGGTTAATCCTGAGTTTGAGACCTACCAAAGGGCTTTTAACTACCCAATGTTATTTGACGTTACTTTTCCAGCCATCTCACCAGCTGTGGTGTGCAGAGAATCAGCGACCAGGAAGTCAACTCAGAGCTTGACTGACAGTCAGGTAGAGATGAAAGGGCATTTGGGGAAAGTCTGCAAAGACAGCCGGGGTGTCACCTGTGCCCTTTCCGATTTGCCTCAGTGGACCTGAGTCCCTAGTGTTCCACTGACCCTCCTCTGAAAGATCCTGCAGTGTGTTCTTTTCCCTGGCAGTCTCCTTCTCTCCCTCTCCAGTGTTCTTTCTCCCACTAATTCCTGTCTATCTCATGTCTGCATCCCTACTCCTATTGCCTGAATGTCAGCACCTCTTACATGCAACGTCCCTTGATAGGCCATCCTCTCTCATTTGATCTAATTTCTCTCATCCGCCTCACTGTGCAGCTACAGAGAGGAGAGCACTGACCCAACCACAAGCCTCTCACAGCTCCCAGTGCCCTTCACATGAGAGGGGACGCTTCACAGACGGGCTCAAAACACTCTCGATGCCACCAGTGCGTCTTCCCAGTACCAGTGGCTGATGCGCCCACTTCATCGCCATCTGTGCTCACGTTCCGCAGTGCACTGACCTCCTAGCACGCCATGTCCAGGGCTCTGCATGTTGCCCTTACTTTCATCTGCTCCGTCTTCCAGTCTCCACTTCCAAGGTATTTTAGCACTCAGCTTAGATTCTTCTTTGAGCCAAACCTAAGTGTCAGAGGCCCCTTCCCTTTCCTCCCACAAGGTCCACCTTGCCTCGGTCATTCTTCTCAGTCTCCATGCACGATTGAAAGCCATGTGCTAAGCTCTTGAAGGAGTCTTGCCTAGATCACTGTGGGATCTCTGGCAATATCATGATGGCAGGGACACTCATGCAAGCTCCCTGGTATCAGGCTACCACTCCATCCATAACACAGTTAGACAGCCACGGAGCCTCACTCACCCACTGTGGCAATTCCCTTGGTGAGGCTGAAATCTCCATCACCCAGGAATGGTTCACTTTTGGGCAGAGATGCTTAATGTGGATGAGCATCCAATGTCCAGGAAGCCCCGTGATATAAGTAAGGCCGTGAACCCCCACCAACTCTCTCAGGAAAGATTAACCTTCACAAACCCAACTTCCTGGTAGGCCATAGAAGACCCTGTGGGGGACAGGACAGTAGAAAATCTTGTCTGGGGAGAGACAGAATGGGTTTTCCAACTAATCCCTAAGGCAGTGTAAACTCAAAACTAAGGAAAGGGGCTGGAGAGATGGCTTGGCAATTAGGGTGCTTGCCTGCAAAGCCAAAGGACCCAGGTTCAATTCCCCAGGACTCACATAAACCAGATGCACAGGGTGGTAAATGCATCTGGAGTGTGTTTGTGGTGACTAGAGGCCCAGGAGCCATTCTTTCTCTCCTTCTCCCTCCCTTCCCACCCCCTTCTCTCAAATAAAATAAAATTTCAGGTGGTATACTTTAAAAAATTTTTTTTAAACTGAGAAAAATTCAAAGAAAGATAAATTTTTGGATGGCAGCGGTTAGCATTAGGCTTTGGAATGTAGAGTTTTGGACAAACTACGTATTTTGTTTTGATGGAAAGAATGGATGGAGGCCCAGGGTTGTAACCTCAGAGCAGAGAACAGAGGTGAATATAAGTGAGCACCAGAATAAAACTAAACAGCATTGCTGAAATCATCCTGCCCACTGACTGAGAGGGAAACTGAGGTCCAGAAAAGGGGGAGCAGATCAGAATCTTATAAGCAGTCAATGTCAGTAGTGGATTCCATCCCTGATTCTGGACTTTTAGATCTCATTTATTGTACTTCTTTCTGGATCTAATATGTTTAACCAAGAGCGGATTCTTGGTGAGGGATATTGATCTCTTATATTCTCATTCACATTCTCATTCATTCTCCCTCCACCCCCCACCCTCTTTCTCTCTCCAAGGTAAGCAGAGAAAGGAAATAAATTTTAGGATTAAAAAAAAAATTCTGGAGCCTTCTATCATTGGGGAATCACATGTCAGCTTTCTTATTGTGCAGCCTCCCAACCTAGGTGACCCAGTAACTACCATTGTAACACTGTACAGAGGGGAAATGGCTGAGGCAGTAAGTGATTAACTGAAGGTCACACAAAGCTAATAAGTGGAGGAGACAGGATTCCGAGGTTGTCTGCTCTGACACTGTAATTAGCACAGGGGTTCTGCTTATTTTCTAGAACAAAATTATGAAAGCGAGTGCTTATTCCAAGTGCTTTATGATTCATGGAAAACTTTTGCTGTGTAAATATTACTTTACCCCAAGTACTCCATATCACTGTGAGATTGATATTGACAGCTACATGCTACAAATGAGGAAACTGAGACACAAAGGCCATTGAGTGCCCTATTCCAGGTTCTCTTAGAACTTGAATTCAACCCTACACCTTCTGAGGCCAATGTACTTGTTTTCCCCCACAATATGGGAGCTAAAAGAAAAGAGAGAAATGTCAGAGAAAGAAGTACATTTTAAGTGTAATATTCCATCTGATGGTTCAACTAATGTTACACAAAAGCCATTCAACAGCAGATTACAACCATTCTAAATGTTCACTTGAAAACAATGAGCATTTTGAGGCAGAGTGTGTGTTTCTCTTCTCCTGTGCTCTGCTCCAGTGGACTGACCCTAAGTAATGAGAAACACGCTGGTGAGTGGCCCTCAGCCTCTGCACACGCTGAGGTGGCAGGGGGAGGCAACCAGGGACAACCTTTGTGGTGTCTCTCTCAGCACAGGTGGCAAGTTTCAAGTAAGGCCCATTGTCTCCCTAAGCACCATTCACCATGGGAGTTTCTGCACAGGGTTCTGAGGCCACACTCTAGGTAGGGTAGGCAGAGTCCCTGTTCCCAGGAAAGACAGAGTCTAGAGGAGACAAGTGTATATGCAAGCAGTGACACAGCACAGCCTGTCATAAACAGGTGCAATGTGTCTGGGAAGGGCACAAGGTAATCTGGAAAGGCTCCTTTGGAGAAAGGAGTTTTTCAACCACATCATGCAGAGAAGAAAGTGTGAAATGGTCTCTGTCTGCAGAGACAGCAGCATGGGCAAAGGCAGGGATAGAAAAGACCAGGAACTGCAGGGCACTGCCCCAGCTCCTTCGGGGGATTATGTTTCCCTCAGCAGTGATAGCAAACTATAAGTATTTGGTCAATTCCAACAAATGAGGCAAACTGAGTAAACAGCTGGCATCTCCAGGCAGATAGATGAAGGCTCTCTTGCTTACAAGGGCCCACAGTATTGCAACATATCCATCTAGCCAATATTCAAAGGAGCCTCCATTGTGTGCGAATGTGTGGTTGCACTATCAAAGGCTTAGCTCCACTCTGTAGCGCCCAGCCCTCCGTGTTTGGAACGCGGTAAATGAGTGATGACTTCGATGGTAAAGCTCTAGGCCTTCGGCGCCTGTAAACAAGGAGGAGGGCACGCAGCACCCCCATACAGCTTTCATGACATTACTCTGAGTGGACCCCGGACCAGATCACATGCTTCATGTGTGAGCACCGGCTCCTTTCTGCAGTAGGTGATGGCTGTGTGATGACCTGCTAATCTGACGAGGGCAGTTTCTTAGAAAATGGCATTCATTCCCCTTTCTGCATGAGGCATTACACTTCAAAAGAATTCACTCCCATTCATACCTTCTAATATTCCACTTGATTGCTACAAGAACTCTAAGCATTGTTACCATCCCACTATACAGATGAGAGAAACCCCAGCCAGGTGGAGCAACTCAAGGTCATAAAACAAGTGTATAACAAAGTCAGAGCTCAGACCCATGTTTTCTGAGTTCCAAAGCTTGCCCTCTCTCCTCTACAATTTATCTTTTGCCTAGAATATAGCATCATTCTCATTATGACATGAATCCTTGATGAAATGCAGGCCAGATCACATTCCCTCTGGTAATATAAATACCTCGTAAATTAAAAGCCCAATTAAAGAACATTGGCTTTTTAACTGGGACTTACCACAATCTCTCGAGGCCAGGATATAGAAGGAGAGCCTTTTCAAAGTCAATGGCTACCTATTCTGGAAATTATCCAAACACCTGCTTACCTATTTGCATGAACTTTCATACTAAAATCAGTCACTTAACTCCACCTCCATCCTCGTATGTTCTTCTGGGGCTCTACTCCCAACCAAGGCTGGGTTAGAATCCTGCCCCAAACCCTGCACCTCTCGTCACATGTATAGTTAGCAGTCCATCGTACCGTGTACACAGCCCTAGTGTTTCTGACTCTAAAATATACTTAACACCAAGAGTGTTGGAACCTAGGGAAATATTGGCCCCTAATTCAAGGGAGAGTTGACATGGAATGTCTCCAGCTGTCCGGAAGTGGGCCGGTTCATCGGTGGTCAAGGGGCAAAGGGTGTCTCTGAGCCCCAGTGCAGTTAGGAAGGAGTTGAGTAATTTGAGAGGGATAGTCTTAAATGCCGGTTGACAATTTGTTACCATTCCATCCCCAATAATCAATGCCGATATTGTGATGAACTGGAGCGGTATTCCTGGATCCCCAAGCCGTAAGTTACTACTTCTCTGACTAAATATGCCTTGCAGTGGCTGTGTGTGTAAGTGGCTTTACAGATGGAGAACGGGTTTGTGTGTTCTGGTCCCTTCCCATGCCACAGAGGGACTTCAGTGAGCTGAAAACCCCCCTTTTCCAGAAGAATGAGTCTGTGGGTCAGCCTGGCCCACTGACCCCTCCAACCAACAAGGTATCTTTTTGATCCTGTTCTGGGCTCACTGACTCAGAGGATCTAAACGGTCAAGGGTCTGAATGTGCCCGCTCAGCCTCCATCTGTGGGGACCACCTCATTCATTTGGACCCCCCCCCATTCCCATCCATGCCCCCTTTTGCCTTCTCAAAACCTGACCAGATGTGCGGCAAGATTGGAGGGCAGACGGAAGGGGGAATCTGTACAGGAGGTACACCACACTTCGCGGCAGAAGCCCTTCTCAGTAATATAAAGCCACCCAACTAGCAACCGCGCAGCCAGAAACGTCATTGCCGCCGAGAAGAGACTTCGGCGGCTGTCGGCAGCGGTGCGCGCTCACTCACCTGTCTTCCACCGCAGGGCTCCCGCTCTCACCTCCACGGGCCCAGCTCCCCTTAGGTCCCCTGTCTCCTTCGTTGGTCTCCTCCAGACGCTAACACTGGCAGCGGCGGTGGACGGACCGAGGAGTCCGCGGCACCTGCCGGCTGAGGCTCAGGTCCCCACTGCGAGGCTGCCTGGAGGAGGAGCGAGAGGATGCTGCCCTCGCCGCCGCCGCCGCCGCGGTGCTGATGCGGTTGCTATGGTTATGGGACTCCGCAGCTGCCCCCTCTCGGTGCAACAGCTGCCCGGCCACCAGGGCCTCCGGGCAGCCCCGGCGAACGCGCCCAAGGCGAGGCTGTGAAGATGGTTCGGAGAATCCGTTGTCCGCCGCCTGGGAGGACCAGCCTCGCTCGGCCTCGCGGGCTCCGCTCACCTCGCGCGCCCTTGCGCCTCGGCTTCCCCCGCCGGGACGCGGCCAGGCTCCCGCCCCGCGCAGCGCGCGCTCGCGGCCCGGGGAGCAGGAGAGCCCGCCCCGCAGCCCCGCAGCCCGCCCGCGCTGGCTCGGCTCCCGCCGCCGCTGCGCACCCAGGAGGCTGCGCCACCGGCTGGGAGGCGCCGCTCGGCTCGCGTGTCCCCACCTCGGTCCGCGACTGGAGCCTCAGCCAGCCTGGCTGACCCCAGGCCAAAGCCCGCCCACTCTCCCGCCAGCCCGCCCGGCCTGCGGAGGGCGCAAGTTCCTGGACCCGTCGTCCGGCCCTCTTGGAGCATGCTCAGTCTCCAAGCCCAGAATGTCCTCTGGAAGACTGAGAAAGGGAAGGTCTCCCTGAGTCCCTAGAGGAGAAGGGTGTTAAACTGCGAAAAGGGGCCCAGGGGCAACAAGTAGATGTCTGAGAAGGCGGAAAGCGTCCCTCCAGTATTAAGTCAGCGAGGCCCTCAGCCGAAAAGAGCAGCCAACATTTGCAGAGCCCCTGATTTCCCGCAGGACGCTGGGGTGTGGAGATTCGGTCCTTGGAAGGGGGGAAAACGATAAGGAGGGTTTAGCCGACTTCCATCCATCCAGTCCTCCTTCAGTGGGCATTTTACCTGGGAAGCCCTGCGTCAAGAAGTTCTCTGGGCACACCCGTGATAAGTGACAGCCTTAAAGATGGAGCCGAGGCTGTGACTCCGGAGCCCAGTGCTCCGTCCCTTAGATGAAGATGAACTGACTCACCCAGCTAGGGACACGGGTTATATCTTGTAAAAACAGCCAATGAGGAAGCTTCTCAGCCAGCGGTGGAAAGGGTGGCAGTAAGGGAAAGGCCCTTGGAGAAGGTACAAGTAGAACCAAAGGGGAAAGTGATAAATGGGGGAGAATGTTCCAGAATGAGAGGTGGCGGGTAAAGCCTCAAAACTCGACAGGCAGGAATGCTTTTTGACCCACACGGCATTCTGTTCCGAGTGCCTAGCGAAGATGAGCAAGAGCTCGGTACACACCAACTGTGGTGTCCATGAGAACTCGACTCTTGAGTACATTGGGGCCACTGAAGGACATCGAGGAAGAGAAAAATCTATAAGGATGACCCCCCTCCCGGCGGCCACTGTTGTAGGGAGCAGGGCAGGTGTTGAAGCTGCAGAGAAAGCTGTTGGGAGGAGGTCGCTGGCACAGGGAACAAGACACATGAACCATCTGCTTTGCCGGTCCTCCTCACAGTGTCCAGACAAGCTTGGAGCAGTGCATATTCTCAGCAAACATTGGAGGAATGGCCAAAAGGGAGTCTTTATTTTTCCACAGAGGCAAATGACTTTCCCACACCATTTTTTGTCCTTGAAATATGATCAAAGCCATAATGACTTGTGCCATCTTGCTTTGCAAAGTCAATGCAAGCCCTTCCTGCTTTCTTGCACGTGTGCCAGTCCCCACTGGAGGGGACATGCTGTGGTTGTTTGCTTGTGTTGGAATGTGTCTTGATCGTCCAGATAAGAGAAGCCCATGCTACACCAAGCGGACACCAACAGCGCAGAGTAGAGTTTAGAACAACAGAACTCTCGTGAAACAAAGATGTAAACATGTAAAGTTATATTCTCTTGTACTGGCACGAAATTCCACAGGAGAGCTGTTCAAGAAACGTGAAGAAATGACTGTTAGCCATGGGAGTGGACTTGGGTGGACAAGTGGGTGTGGGGATGACTTTCAGTGTACAATTCTGGAAAACATTTTTTGGAGAATAGGTGTAATGCAGCCCAGGCTAGATTGTTCTCATGTCATTATCTTTCAAGTGTCTGGCTTATGAAATGTGATTTTTAAACCATAGCAGTAAATTATATATCGTCTGCCCCCCTTTCTCAATGTGTGTGTGTGTGTGTGTGTGTGTAAGACAGAGAGAGAGGAAACGGAGAGAGGGAAAGAGAGAGAGGAAACAGAGAGAGGGAGAGAGAGACAGCATGCTCAGTGAACCGTAAATTGACCTCCAATGCAAGAAGTCATCTCTGACAGGAATCCTGTATTCCACGAGAATTCGGCATCTGGTTCATCTGAGTTTCAATGCATGTAGAGAAATGAGTATAGTCTTGTCCTGAGACAGATGCTGAGCAACTGACCCCCAGGGCTTTTAACCTTTTTTAACATTTAAAAGGCAGTGCAGCCTTTTAGATAGCCTGACAACCTAGAGATCACAGTCCAAGATGCTGAGCCTGGGATCCTCTTCCTGGGCTTGCCTCTGGCATGTGGGCTAAGAGTTGCCTTCCCTCATCGAAGCCCTGGGGCTTGAGACACTCCTGGGAGAGCAGAGCATCCCCGCGGGGTGCACCAGCACTTCTGTGCGAGGCAAGTTTTTAGTGGTGACATCCTGTGGCAACAAGAAGCAACTGTGGTGAAAAACGTTGAGACTCCATACACCGTACCTTGGGGGAAGAGGGAATTACTTCCCCTTGGACTGTACAGTCCCTATGGTTATAGGCCACTTGAGGAGGAAAAAGACCCATCAAGCTGGAGAAACTTCTGGAATGACTCTGGGATTTCAGAATGAGTTCATAATTCAAGACCTGGCATTCAGGGAGTTCTCACATATGACTCCTACTCTGTTTCATCCAGAACAAAACTGCCGGTACTTTCCAGTAAGCCCTGGGGTGTCTGTGAAATCTTTCTCTGCTTCCAAACCTTTGTCTCAATGTGATTTCCTTCACACACTTTAGACTTACAGTATGGTCAGTTCCTCCTGCCTCACACATGTCCAGAGCTCTGTAAAGAACTGCTCAGATAATAATGGAATTCCCAGTGCTAGTCTGTGAATGAAGTTCTTAAAGAAAAGGTCTGTGTGTTATCTTTCTTTACCCAATTCACAGTAAAATGTATAGAGTATACAATAAATGTCTAATAAATTAAAATACTTTTCATAGATTTGGGATTTATTTTTTTCATGTTGAGTCTATGTTTACTCACCCAAATCAGTGTTTTATTTAAACTTCTTCACATTTGTGGGAGGTGCTTATGGTTGTATATCATTGATTGATGAAAGGATAGCCTTGTGATGAAGGAACTGAGGCAAAATCATAAGCTTGATTGAATCCACACACTTAAGAGAGTTAGGTCAGGATCTGGAAAATGAATCCATGTGTCCATTACCACCACATCAGTGCCTGTGGGACTTCACATGGGCCTAATTTCCATTATCTGTGAGGTATATCACACAGGCCTCTTGCTACAATCCAGACTTTGTCAGCTTAAGCATTGTTAGGAGTTTGGGTGGGCAATGCCTTTTCCAAAGGGGCTGCCCTACACATTGTGGGGCCATCAAATCATCTGACCTTGCCATGTTAGATGCCAAGAGCACTTACCAAAAAAGACCCACAGATAACAGAAATCTTCAGAGATCTACAAGCGTTATGGGGTGTAGTCTGCCTCAACTGAGAACCATGAATCTGCCTGGGTACGAGTAAAAGCGATCTGCCACCTCCTGGTTGACAGAAGAGTGGGCATGTGACACATGCATCTGCACACACAGCCATCTTCTCTTCTATAGTATAGCTGAAAACAAGAGAAATTGACAACAAAAAGATAAGGGAAAGCAGGGGCTGGGGAGACAGCTCATCTAGGAAAGTGCTTATCATGCAAGTCTGAGGACTTAAGCTTGATGCTCAGAACCCATGTTAAAAAGCCAAGCATAGTGGCTGGAGAGGTGGTTTAGTGGTTAAAACACTTGCCTGAGAAGCCTAAGGATCCAGGTTTGATTCCCCAGTACCCACGTAAGCCAGATGCTCATGGTAGCACATGTGTCTGGAGTTCGCTTACAGTGGCTGGAGGTCCTGGCACACTAATTCTCTCTCCTCTATATAAATAAATAAATATAATATAATATAATACTTAAAAAAACAACAAGCATTGTGGTATCTGCTTGTAGTCCTAGTACTGGAGAGGTCGAGACAGGCAGACCCTGGGGCTACTTGGCTACATACTCTAGCCTACTTAGCAGGCTCCAAGTCGCTAACAAGTCACGCATTCACAAAAAGATGAGAGCTGTTCCTGAGGAGCAATACCTGAAGTTGTTCTCTGACCTTCACACACATTTGGTTATTTTTGGTTATTTTTCAAAAGGGAAGGAAAAAACAAATGGCATATTTCAAAGTAGGGCAAGGTCAGGCTCCTAAATTTATCTCTAAATCTCCTAATGGCACATCAGACTATGATGTGGAATGAGATAAACTCTCATATTAAGTCACTGAGACTTGACAGTTTATCTGCATATGTGTCCATTCTGACTAAACAGGGCCATACACTTCAAATCATCAAGAAATCACTCTCAAACTATACTCAGTTCCAATGATTGCATCATGAAAGAGATGCCATAATTGATCACCCACTCCTGTCATAGATGAGGAAACTGAGGCACAGCTGGCTAGTAGAACTGGCCCACCTAGGAGGCAGTAGAGGCAGTTCCTGGCCTTATGCCTCTGTGATGGGTAGCAGATAGAATCAAAGCACACAGTTTATGTTTAAGGATGTCCATTGTTACACTGCTAAGAAAGCTTCACTCACCAAAAAAGAGAGGTTGACTGGTAACAAATGATTTGTGTATAAGAACATCAGCAACTTTGAAAATGGAGGAGGGTGTCTGCTGAGTTGCCAGTGAGATGATTACATTAAAAATAAATGTCCTCACTAAGTTATGAGCTAATGATACTATTTTTCAACTCAATAAAGAAATTATATATATTTTCTCTCTCTCTCTCTCACTTCCAAGGTACTGGTGAATCATTCCATATCATTCCATTAAATGATAGCAGTACTTTGGGGACAGAGTCTTCCTTTTATATAAAAACACAGCCTTGGGATTTGTCCAGGGCATTCTCTCCTCTCTTGATGGAAGCATGTGGGGTTTTAATATCATTTCTGTCTTCAGTGAACCTCAGGCACTGTTCCAAGGCATGTCCTTGGCGAATTACAGAACAGGAAGAATTTATCTTGCACAAAATGCTTCCTCGTTCATTTCTTCTTCTGTGTAATAGGATATGAATCCTTTCCTTGTAGGGAAGCTCAGAGAATTAAATGGCTTCACTGTGAACAGGTATGGTACAAGGGGACTGGCATCCAACAGGCCTGGTGTGTCTAAGACCCGTTCCCTCCAGTCCCTGAAATTGTACTGTAGTCTCAGCTGCAAGGATTGGATGGCTCACCTGTAAGAGAGTCAGCAACCTCCTGGGATCATGGAGGACCCTTAGGCATCACTTTTGCTCTGCATCTGGAGTGAGTTGCTCAGTGATGCCAGGAAAGTCACAGAAACGCTTTGAGCTGTTTCCAAATCTCTATGATGGCCACTTCTACCACACATGTTGTTAAGTGGGATAAAGACAATACAAGTTCAACAGATAAGTCACAGTAAATATATTATTCTCATTTGACATAATTCTTTCTGAACCAAACGTAGGTGAGTGTATTTTCTGATATCCTAATGAAATGGGTCAGATAAAGGAATATGTACACATTTGCTTCTCCGGCGCCCTCCCACACTATTTTGTGATATGTACCCCTTGCCTCATGTGGAATATGTTGTTTAGGTATTTCAATGAAAATAATTAAATGGCGTGCATTCTTTTAAGATCCATTTACTTTCCCTAGACATGTTTCTGAGAGCCAGTCTTGCTTTCATGTCTACAATTCACCTATTGCTATTGCTGCATGATATTCCATTATAAGAATTCAGCTGGGCTCATGGATGATTTGTTTCTGGAACAAGGGACATTTGCACCACTATGGGCACACTAGCTCCCTCTGCCATGGGCCATAGTGCTCACTTCTTATCTGGCTCTAGGAGGATAATTGTGAGTCACAGAGCACAGACATGCCCCAGCTTACAAGGTAATTCCGTATTATCTTTCATGATTGCACCATTTTGCATTTTCAGCAGCAGGGGGCAGGAATTCCTTCAGCATTGTGTCCTAACTCCATGTGGCTGTGCTTTGATTTTTCCAGTCTAATAAGTGGGAAATGGCTTTTGATTCAGAAATGATTTTTATTTGCATTTTTCTAACCATAAATGATGTGCAGTTTCTTACCTACCCTCATGGGCCATTCCTGGCAGTACGCACAGAAATGTGTGCTGCTGTGCTGATTCTTACGTTTGGAACATTGTGTCTCTTTTTTATATATTTGTAGCTCTGCATCTAGTCCTAGCATCCCCTGGTTTGGGCTCATATATATTCTCAGAACTCACTGCTGGATCTTGTGAGCCCATACTCCCATAGTTTCTTAATGACTATGAGCGTTATGTTGATGCCAAGTTCATCTTTACAGTTTTTGTTTTTGCTTGTTTTCTATTTTGAATCTCTTTAGGATTGTTCCTCCATCTTCACAATGGAACTAAGATGCTCACATGTGTTTGTATAATATAAATGTGTGTGTGTGTGTGTGTGTGTGTGTGTGTGTGTGTGTGTGTATTTAATGTCTACAGATTATCTGTAACCCTCTGCTTTTTTTTCTCTGATATCTTCTATCCAATTACACAGCACTATGCATTGTTCCGCCATCCTGGCTCTAACCAGATCAGTCAGGGATGAGGCTTTCGGATGGGAGGAGGCCGACTCCGGGCTCACTGTTTTCTCCACTAGGGTTCTGGGTCTTTTCCTCTAATAAGCTAGGCCACTATTTGTGACACTCCAGTTTTTGCCTTCTAGTGGGATATTAACAGGGTTCCGCCTTTGGAATATATCACTTATTGACAACACAGGACTGCAGGAAGTGTGATAGGAAAGGAGCCATGACCTCTGTCTTCCTTTATATCATTACAAGAGGAATTTTTGGTTTCATGGCAAGAGAAAGTTTTTTTTTTTTTCTCAATAAAATGGCATTCAATTTATGGCAATTTGGGGTGGCTGCATATTTATGAGAATGATGATAGATTAATTTTATTCTTCTATACATTCATATAATTTTCTGATTAAACTACTTGCTTTATTTAGACCTATGTGCCATGCATATTCTATTATTGGTATTAATTGTGATTATTATTCATGTATGTGGATGGTGCACAAGAGTAGCACAGGTTATGTATGAGTGGCATGTGGGTTTGAGTGCACATGCTTGTGTGTTCTCTTGAGTGTGGAGGCCGGTGGTCAGTGTCAGTGTCTTGTTCAGCCACTCTCTACCTTAGTTTTGGTAAGACAGGGTACTGCAGTCAGGTTCGCGTTGCTGGTAGAAATCACCCCACCAAGAGCAGCTTCTGGGAAAAGTGATTTATTTTGGCTTACAATACAGGCTCAAGGGAGAAGCTCCATGATGACAGGGAAAATGACATGAGCAGAGGGTGGACTTCAACAACTGGCCAACATCAGGTGGACAACAGGGACAGGAGCGTGCCAAACACTGGCATGGGGAAACTGGCTATAACACCCATAAGCCTGCCCCCAACAATACACCACCTCTAGGAGGCATTAATTCCCAAATCTCCATCAGCTGGGAATCTAGCTTTTAGAACACCTAAGTTTATGGAGGAAACCTGACTCAAACCACCACATTCTGCTCCTGGCCTCCATAAACTGATGACTACACATGAAATAAAATGCAATGCATTCATCCAAATTTAAAAGTTCCCATAGTTTTGATCAATTTCAATGATATTCATACATCCCCATAGTCCAAGATCTTTTAACTGAGTCATAATATCAAAAAATCACCTGAGAAAACATAATGGCACAGAATAAACATTCAAACTGCAAATGATGGCATTGGGCATAGCAAAGAAATACTCAAGCTATACATGATTTAAACAGAGCAAACACTACTCTGTAGCTCCAAGTCCAACAACTCTAGCCAGTGACAAGTCTCCAAGTCCGATAATTCTAACCAGCAGCAAGTCTGTGTAGTTTTAATTCCACCCCTCCAGCTGTGCTGCTCACAGTCCTAGAAAACTTCATCAGGGCCAGCAGCTCTCCTCAGAAGCCATCTCATGGTCCCGGAATCTCCACTGCAACCCACGGTTCATCCTCATGGCTCCATGATGTCTCCATGCAGGCATATAGCAAACCTGCTTCACACTGCCCATGGCCAGTTCCAAAACACAAGACCATGTTGCAAACTCAATGACCCTCTTTTTTTTTGCATTTCTTATACTCCACAATACCAGGTAGGGTGCCAATTTATTAATGTAGGGGGGAAATAATCAGACTTTGAAGAACAGGACACTCCTTAAGCACTCAGCCCTTCTAAAGAATCTACATTCTTCCTGTTGCCCCAATGCAGGACAGCTTGCCCAATCTCAAAGGTTGTAATCTCTCAGTTGCAGCTGAAGAGACAGCAGTTCACCCAAAGGTTTTTCTTTCTGTGCCATATCCCTTTGCTCACACCAGTTCATTCCTACTCAAAGCAACTCTGCACAACTTCTCAGGACACGGGCATAACTGCAAGTTTCTCACACAAACTGCAAGCACAGTGCAAGCAAAGCTCTTCTTTCTCAGTCTCATAAGCCAAACCTCACAGTCCATAGTTCTTACTGCATTCAGGTCTTTCAACTCTGACCAGAATAGTCCACCAAGCTGTACTTATAGCACTTCAAGGCATCTCTTAGGTCAAGGTTTCAAATCCATTCATATTCCTCTTGAAAATCAGTTCCAAAGGCCAAAGTCACACAGTCAGGTGTCTAGCAGCAACCCTACTTCTGGTACCACTTTACTGTTGCAGTCAGGTTCTCACTGCTGATAGAAATCACCCAACCAAGAGCAGCTTGTGGGAAAAAGAGGTTTATTTTGGCTTACAGACTAGAGGGGAAGCTCCATAATGGCAGTGAAAACAATGGCATGAGCAGAGAGTGGACATCACCCTCTGGCCAACATCAGGTGGACAACAGGGACAGAAGAGTGTGCCAAACACTGGCAAGGGGAAACACCCACAAGCCTGCCCCCAGTAATACATGCCCTCTAGGAGGCATTAATTCCCAAATCTCCATCAGCTGGGAACCTAGCATTCAGAACACCTGAGTTTATGGGGGACACCTGAATCACACCACCACCCAGGGTCTCTCACTGAACCTGGAACTCACCAGTCTGGGTAGACAAGCAAGCCAGCAAACCCCGGGGATGGCCCATCTCAGCCTTCCTGTTCTGCTATGACAGGCATGTGCTGCCACCATGCCCAGCTCTTGTGTGGGTGCTGGGGACCCACACTCAGCTCCTCATCATTGTGCAGCAGGTGTGCTACCCGCTGAGCGTCTCTCCAGACCCTTCGTTATTTCAGTCAGCACACACGTCACAAGGCTCCATTACGGGATTTTCACACATATTGTGTTTTTGTTATCCTTTTCCCTCACTTCCTCCCTTCCCCACCTGCTGGTCTCCTTCCTCCAGTATCCTTCCCTCTGCTTTCATGCCACATATATATTATTACTCTCTTCCTCCCCCAGGATCTCTTTCTCCCCCTCATACTTACCTTTCTAGTTTCATGGCCTGTACCCCCCATACACACACACACACATACACAGTATATAAAAAATTAAAGTCTAGGCTCTGCATATGAGAGGAAACATGCAACATTTGACTTTCTGAGTCTGAGCCCTTCTCTTAACATAGTGGTTTCCAGTTCCATCTGCTTATTTTTAATGTCCCTTGAGAAATACAATTTTATAAGCATTGATAGATAAAAATGCATTTATCTAGAGTATTTGTTTTTATTGACTTTTTTTTTTTAGTTTGTGTGGGATACTATAACAAGAATAACATAACCTAGTTAGCTTTTAAAGACAGAAATTTATGTCTCACAATTCTAGAATCTAGAAAATCGATCAAGGTGCCCACAGTTGATTGAAACATGGGTGAGGGCTCTGGACTTCGTGGATAAAGATTTCTCATGATGCCCTTGTAGCATAAGGAGGGCCAGCATGCTTCCCTGGGCCTCTGTAATAAAGGCACTAAATCATGTCCTATTGCCTCTTTACCACACTGGGGACTAGGTTTCACCATAGGAATTTTGAGAGGAATAAAGCATTTAGACCATAGCAGTCATATTTCTAAAATTTACTTCTTTTATGGTAATTTGTCTATGGATAGATTGTGTTTCTTACAGAAGCAGTTGTGCTATCTGTGAATAATAGCAGTCTATATTTCTTATACTTTATACAATCATTTGCATTCCATGACATAGTATGCTTACCATGACTGTTATTTTACATAGAGTGTTTTTGAACTTGTTGAGATTATATCTATATATACATATATATGATATTATATATTATTTTAGCTATAGATACTTATTACTTATCAGTATGAGGATGTTTTCTTTTATTCTTATAATATAGAGCTTTTAGGGCTGGAGAAATGGCTTAGCAGTTGAGGCACTTGCCTGCAAAGCCAAAGGACCTAGGTTAGATTTCCTAGGACCCATGTAAGCCAGATGGAAAAGGTGGTATATGCGTCTGGAGTTTGTTTGCAGTAGCTAGAGGCCCTAACACACCCATTCTCTCTCTCTCTCTGTCTGTCCATCTCCAACAGATAAAATAAAATAATATTGTTAATATAAACTTTTAAAATAACAAGTGATTCTGTTTTATCAAATATTCCTTTCTACATCAATTACGACAAGAAGAATATTTTCTTGCCTCTTGTATTAATATTATAGATGTCATCTAATGTATTATATAATATTTATATGAGTTTATTTTCCTGGAATAAGCCTCTGCTGGTAATTGTCTTCTCTCTCCCTCCCTCTCTCCCTCTCTCTCTCTCTCTCCTCCCCCTCTCTTTTGATTTGCAAATGCTGTTCTGTTCAGGCTTCAAGGGTTGATTTTATGTATAACAATGAGATTTTAGTATAACTTTCTTGAACTATACTTGTCTGAATGTGGAGTCACAGTTGTACTAGCCATGTCTGCTAAGTTGGACAGTCTTCCTCTTTCTCACTTCTTAGTTATTTTGCATAATGCTCACAATGCCTGCTTCTAGAGTAGCTCTGACAAATCACTGGAGGCTAAGGGTTCTTGGCAGGAGTTGTTTTGGTTGCTAAACAGAATAAAGTTACCAAGTTAAGCTCTGGAGAGGAAACAGCTTTTCAAGATTGAAACAAGAGACTGTTATAAGCTAAGAAGAAAGAACCACAAAGGGTGATTGAGGAGATAAAGGAAGGAACAGAGGCAGGTCCCAAGAAGGCAGGAGATGGCAATTCCAATGCCCTTGGGCAGGGTAGGAAGATTGACTCAGATAGGAGAGCTGCCTCTGTTCTGCAGAGACAGGCTGGAACACTGAGAAAGAGGAGAATGGGAAAGTGGGCTGGGGAAAGAAGTCTTTTGCGTGTGACATGGCTGCCACACTCGTGAGCATGCGGTGGTTCTGAATTCCTGCATGGGATTGACGAGGGAGGAGGTCCATGAGACCCCATGCCTGCCAGAGTGAGTAGTGGCAGCCCGGTTGCTGTGAGAGAGAGGGTCGTGTCCACTACTGGTGCAGCTGCTCGTGGGTTGTCCATTCTCCAGTAAACAACCTTCCACCCAGGATGATGCAAGTGATGCTAACTGAACTCAGTGGGTCAAGAAAACACGGTGGTGAAATAATGCGGAGATTGAAAGGAAGAAGGGTTTTAATGAGAGAGGGAGGGGGATAAAAGAGGATAGCTGGGAGTCAGTGTGATCAAAATGCATTGTATGCATGTATAAAAATGCTTTAAAAATAAAAGTGATAAGCCAGGCGTGGTGGCGCACGCCTTTAATCCCAGCACTCGGGAGGCAGAGGTAGGAGGATCGCCGTGAGTTTGAGGCCACCCTGAGACTCCATAGTGAATTCCAGGTCAGCCTGGGCTAGAGTGAGACACTACCTTGAAAAACCAAAAAAAATAAAAATAAAAAATAAATAAATAAATAAAAATAAAAATAAAAGTGATTTAATACACAGAACATGTGTGATGGTACATAAAACCAGCTGCTATGGACTCCTGAGAAGAGACTGCCTCAAGAGGTCACAAGAGGATTCACAGAGGAGACACTGATCACAAGGAACAAGCATTTCCAGAGGAGCATACTGGGATTCCAGGTGGGAGAAGTCCAGTGGTATAGAGGGGTAAGGATCCCCCAGGATCTCAGGAGAGTCCATGGTAGCTGGCCAATAGGGTGAGGGAGAGGAAGCCTGTCTAGCAGGGACTGGGAACCTGTGGCAGTGGGGAGCAATGGTTCAGGAATGATTAGGATCACATTGTAACGTGGAGTCCTACTGAGAATATGCACAGCACTGTGCAACCCAGGGAGTCACTCCTGCCTTTGCCCACGAGGCTCCACAGAGGAGGCGATGTCTGCACAGAATCTGAAGAAATGCTGGATGAGTGGGTGACTGTCAAACAAATAAGAGGAGGTGAGGAAACATTCTCAGTGAGTGGATGCCAAAGGCCTGAGATGTGTCTGGAAGGGAAGGGAAGCTTCCAGTGCCCAGGGAGGAGAGACACGTCTTAGCTAATGCCACGTCCTCCAGCCGGGCTTAGGTGGCCTAGCAGGCCTCTGAAGCATTCTATCTGTCTCTTTCCCAAGCTAGCTGCAAAGTGAGCCTGCTTGCAGGAAATGGGACCCCTTTCAGGTCCCAATGTTGGGCCTTCTCACTGGGCAATTTAAGGTAGGTTCATTGCAAGCGGGGGTTCTTGTTGTGTTATGAAATTTGCCATCACCAGAGCCCAATACGTGTGGCTGGTGAAGAACTTTTCCTCTTGCGTGTTTCTGCACACGTGACTTGAGGCTCTACTTCCGGCTTTCTTTTTCCTTCCCGGAGAAAAGCAGCTCTACTCTTCTTCATTATTTATGTTGTCTGCAATCCATTTCTCAGTCCCTGTATGAGCAGGACTGAGCGAAGCGCTTCACACGCACCACCTCTCCCAGTCTCCTTTGCCAGAATGTGTGTGGCTCTGATGTGATCATCCCATGTTACATGGAACACAACATGAGTAGAGAGACCAGGAGAGATGTCTAGGTACCAATAACCTCTGCGACTGTAGAGTATTTAAAAAGAGAAAACGGAACTCAATTATTGCATATACTGGAATGCTCTCTGGCCACATGACTTTGAACCCTATTTGGAGCAGAGCCAAAGCTACTGAAGAGGGATATGGGGACCCACTCCCGGCTCTGTGGTATGAAGCAGTGGCGCCATATGAGTTGGTGATTAGAAACTCTCTCTTTGGAGACAGGTAGACAAAACTTGATTGTGCCCACTGCACCAGATCAAAACTGGTTCTGAGACACATTTCTTCCCAGCCTTCCCAGGAGTACATGACACAGAGCCTTTGGATTCATGCTATTACCTCTGATATTTTCCAGGGTTAGTTTCCCTCCGTTTTCCTCTCCCCTCAGGGCAGCCATACTTTCTTTCTGAGCAGCACCCATTTCAAACTGGAAGGCAACAGCTAAGGAGGAAGGAAAAACAGGCCTCCTATTCCACTCTGAGGACTGTAATTCCTACCCAAGAGGGTGGCTTCCTGCCAGCAACTGGGGCTGCATGACAGTGGACATGTCAGCAGAGGGTGGCAGAAAAAGAACTGGTATGGATTAGGAGCAAGGTGACTTTTTCCTGACAGGTAGGTACTCAAAGACCGGGCCACAGAAACGCGCATACCACTTTGCCTCCCTTGGCAAGACTAAACTTACACTGGATCCAGTCTCATCCAAGATGATTGAAAACATCGACCTCTGGGGGTGAGTAGTAAAAAGTGCTTGCAAATCCTGACAACTCAGGTTGAATCCTCCAGCACCCACATAAAGCCACATGCACAAAGCGATGCGTGTGTCTGGAGTTTGTTTGCAGTGGTACTGGGCCCTGGGATACCCATACTCTACCTGTGTTCACATCTTTCTCTATGTCTCTCTCTCATTCTCTCTCTCCCTTAAATAGATAAAATAAAATAAAAACAACTTTCCAATCCAGCCTCAGCAATATCAACAGCTTCCTGTTTCTTCCTCTGTTTCACAGGCTTAGCCCCAGTGGGTGGACCTTCCTGGATGATCAATGTTCCTCTTCCACCCACCAACCAATCAGGTTTCTCCTTACATGACTGGGTTGGTTCAAATTAGATGGCTGATTCATGTAAATGGGCCATAGACATGTATGTAAGCCCCTTTTGGCTTTCTACCCTCCTCCCCTTTCTGCTCTTCCTCTCTTCCTCCCTACCCCAGGAGCATGGGAGGGAGATCCTCCTGGTGTCCTCAGGAAGGGGAAAACTTGTGACTAGGGTGTCTTCTTGCTTGGATTTCTGTCTTAACTTTCCCTAAAGTAAATCCCATGGTTTACCCTCCTCTGATTCTGTGGTTTCAATTCTTTTATAACTTGGACCCAAAGACAGAGTTCACAGGCTGTCTCCTGCATCTTTGTGGAGCTCTAATCTCAGGCCCCCAGGACTCCCGCCCTGCGTGACAACTGCAAGGCTCTTCCCAGTTCTAATCTGTTACGTGCCTTATGGCTCCTCCGTCTGAGATGCCTGTGTGCTAGCCTGTCCCTTTGCCCTCACACTACACACCACAGCAGTGCCCACAACAGAAGATGACTCCAACCTCTGCCACTGCCATTGCTGAGAGAGGCGAGAATGGTGGGAGGACACAGGGTGACAGGCTCATTTCAGCGTGTCAGAGCCCAGAAGTTTTTCAACCCAGAGAGCAGGAGAAGATGTCAGGGCCACGCATTTCCTCTTGTATAGAGGGAAGGGGTTTGGTGTTGTGGCCTATGGTGGTCTGTGTGGTCAAGCTGATGTCAACTTGACAGGATTTAGAATCACCTAGGAAAGGCCACTCTGGGCATGTCAGTGAGGGTTTCTGTCATTTAGGCTAATTGATATGGGAAAACCCACCTTAACTGTGGGCAGCATCATCCCATGAGCTGGGGTCCTGGACTGGCTAAGAAGGAGAAAGAAGGCTGAGCAGAAACATTCATCATTCTCTGCTTCCTCAATGGACTGAATGTGACCAGCTGCTTCAGGTTCCTGCCACCATACCTTCCCTGCCCTGATGGATAACCTGGAACTGCAAGATGAAATACACTCTTCTCTTCCCATTGAGTCTCAGCAACAAGAGAGTTGCTAATACATGCACCATGGCAGCCCTGAGATCCTATGGAAGCCAAGTCCAAGGAGAGGAGATGCAATGACTGTGAACATAGATCAAAGCCCACAGAAGTGGACACCAGAATACAGGAAAGCTTGCTCAGGGAGACCCTCCAGCAGGCATTGCAGTCAGCCTGAATCTACAAAGTGAGTTTCAGAAGAGAGGACCCTGGTCAAGTATCTGCTGGCTAATGGCTGACAAGTCCTTTTACATAGCATGTTTGGGAGCATCCTGAATAAAATATGAATTGCATTATGGTTGATAAATACAAATACGAAGATGCTTGCTCTGAGACATGATAAAGTTCAGATTGCTTAGCACGACAGCCAAAGCACACAGTAATCTGAGGCACAGCACGTCATCTCTCCAGGGCATCTATGTTACAATCTCCTGAGGAACTCACCACCTCTCACACCACCCTTGTTGGCTCATGTCTGCACATCATTGCTGGCCCTTGCCTACTTGTTTGACAGAACTGAAGACCAATTCACTGCCTTCATACCCGGAGTTCTCAGGAACAAGGTAGGTACCATCAGATAACACCAAATTCATTCAGTAGTCCTTGCTACCTCTCCATCATGAACCCTGGTCCTAATAACCTGGCAGATATGACAGCCCTTAGTTCAGTCTTCCTTCCTATATCTCCCTGAAAATACTCAGAGCAAATTACAGGTCAGTGATCTCATAGAGGACTCTTTTCTTTCAATACCAAGATGTGATGCACCCTTGGTTTGTTGTTGTTGTTGTTGTTTGTTTGTCTGTTTTGTAGTCATAGGACTTGGGTGGGGGCACTGTAATATATGACCATAGAGGAGACTGGATGAATAAAATAGAAGATGATAAGCTGTGAGTCAAATCTTCAAAGTATTCTTTATGTGTACCTAAAAATATAAGTGTTCTTTTAAATGCAAAGATTGATTTAGAGAACAGTTTCATGGTATAATCCCATTTCTGTGCAAAATGAATAGAAAAAAATCTAAAGTATCCAGAACCCATGTAGTAGAAGGAATTCTCTTCGTCATCATCAGGCAAAAAGTCCGGGTGACGTCACTTCTTTTAAACCCTTGATGCAAACAGCCCCTATTCCTGTCTGCGAGACCCCGGTGTGCTTCAGCAGTCTCTCAGCCTTGCACTCATTCTTTTTGGGTATAGGATGGAGCTCACTGTTTGGTCCTGGCTTGTTGCCACCCCTGGTGTTCAGCTGAAGAAGGGGATGCACAGGGGGCTGCGGAAGCCCTTTCCTCTGTGCCTGCCTCTGAAATGCATTGACAGATGATGTGTGCAGTGTCAGAAGCAGGCGCCACCTCTTCTGCACCGCGGCCGTGGGCAGCCACAGGCAAGAGCAAAGCAGCCTCACCTGGCTGTGGGACCAGCCGGCCACAGGCATGCCCGGCAAGAGACAACTAGCTTCCAAGTGAGACGCAGGATGGAACCCAGGAAACAGGGGGGTCAGTGAAGGTTTGTTATGGAAAGGCCTTGGATGTGGGCACTATTTGTGGCTCAGTGCCTGACTTGAGCAAGCCCAATGCAGATCTGACTCCCAGGTTGCCCTGGTCTTGAGCTAGCCTTTCATTAGTACCGAGGTAAATGAAACTCAGAACATCACTGACCACCGGACAGTGGATCCCCATTCCTCATCCCGCTCCCAGGACCCCACCATCATTGCCAATGCTGCTTGTCAACAGATGGTCTGACCCCATCGAGCTGCCCCAGCTGCCTTTGATGGTGTTTGTAAGTGAGAGCAGGGACTCCAGCTTTGCCTGCCTTTGGGGTTCCCTTTAAGCAACAGAAGAACTAAAAGACTGGAAAAAATTAAAGGCTCTGTTCCCTACATATGTGATCTGTGATATTCATAGTCCATCAGGTTTTATGCTTACCCACTTTATTTTGCAGAAACCCAAGCCATCCCCTACAAAACGATTCCCACATAAATGCATCTTTGGAAACTCTGAAGGCTCCAATTAAATCTTTGATGTCTAAAAGCAAGCACAGACCATCTCTTCCCATGTTAAAGTAATTTACTAACATCCTACATAAAGGATCCTTTTCATTTAAAAGAAGAAATCTTAATAATAGATGATTGCTTTATGAATGCAAAAATTACATATTCGTTGCATAATCAAGCATTTAATTGACACATCGTTGCATTTCCCATGGAGTGTGGGGTACAGATTTGAAATCCTGCTACTGATTGTTCCCATGCTTCTTTTTGAATACAAGAGGACTGTTATTTAGCTAAGAGTATAAGGAAATGTCTATTTCAAATCCTCCATTATTTATTATGCATCTGCTGTCTGCAAGTGAAGGGCTGGTGCAGAGCTTTCCCTGTTTAGGAAGACATCGCCCCACAACGGAGTTCACATCTCATGCAGCCAGTGTCCAGGCAATCCTAGTGCCCTCAGGAACACAGTGTGCAGCAGAAAGGGCTGTTCACAGAAATAAGAAAAGAAGGAAACAAAATCAGTATTAAGAATCATCTGTATTACCATGTGAGCCAGCTATACCACTCCTGGACAGATACCTGAGGGACTCTATCCTACCACAGAGGCCCTTGCACATCCATGTTTGTTGATACTCTATTCATAATTGCTAGAAAACTGAATCCGCTTAGATGTCCATCAGTAGAACAGTAAATGGAGAAATTATAAAATATGTGCCCATTGATTTTTTTTGGACTTCAATGAAATTATGGTATCTGCAGGAAGATGGGTGGGTCTGCAAAGTATTGTATTATGTGAGGTGATTATGTGAGGAGAAAGACAAGAATGACTTGTTTTTTCTCATATGTGACTCTTAATTTTTAATTTGTATATGCATGTAAATAAGGGGTGTGAGAATGGATATAGGCTATGAATCTAGATGCCCATGAGAGGGGAAGGAGAGGCCTTTGGAAAGGCAAGAAGTTCAAGAGAAAACATGGGGCGTGGAAGCAGAGAAGGAGGCAGGAGGCTACTGGGGTGGAATCAGGGAGAGGGGAGGAAGAGAAACAACAAAAAAAAATGTTTGAAAAAAAATTCATAATGGAACTTAATGCTTTGCATGGTAACAATAACGGTAATAATAGTAAAGAATGTGTCATCTTCCCAAGTGGACTGTGAAGGTGAAAGCACGCCAGGGTCTCGGGCATGGCTGAGTGGGTAACGTACTTGCCACGCAAGCTGTAGCACATGAGCTTGATTCGCCAGATCGCTGTGAAAAAAAAAAAAATCCCAAAGCTGCGCTGGGCTGCACATGTCTGATGGGAGGCAGTGAAGACCAAAGAAACACCCAGAACCTTGTGGTGAGCACAGCAAAGGGCACCAGAGCACAGAGGAGAAAACCTGCCTCAAAGGAGGTGGAAAGGTGAGACTGGCTGACCCGGAAGTTGTCCCGTGACCTGGCATGTGTGCATCTGCACTTTACACACAGGAATGTGAACACAATGCACACACACAAACTATGAACCAGCACTTTATACTTAACTGTAATTCTTGGCACAATTGCTGTCTGAAGGGCACCATCAACTCCATCTTACACATTGTAGCAGACAGCTCTACAATGCTGGGACTAATAGCCAACCTGACAGAGTTTATGGCAGGAAGAGGATTGATTTCAGCTTACAGATCCAGGGGAAGTTCCATCAATTGTGGGAGAAGCTGGCTCCCATTCATAAATCCAAGCAGAGAGACACCATCAAGCAGCCAGCACCACAAGCAAGCAAAGCCAGAGCTCGAACCTCTCTGCACACCTTTGGGCTGGAATTCAGAACCACCCCGAAACACACCTTTGGGCTGGACCCTAGGACCTGCCCCCAGTGACACCTCCTCCAGCCAGGTGACTGGAGACCCAAGTTCTAAGCTTTAATAAAACACCTGAGTCTATGGGGGAGATACATTCAAACTATTACACAGATGAAATGATAAATGAGAACAAGAAGAATCTGTTTTCCTAAACATAGATTATAGAATCAAGCTGTGCTGGAGTGATATTTTGCCACAAGTTTATAGCTGACTGCTGGGAGCTGCATCCAAACACTGGCAAGGTAGCACATGGATGTCTGAGTTTTACATTGAAGGTGACAGCTTCTACAGACATAATAACAAAATAGCAAATAATGATCTCACTCAAAGAATATATCAAATTCCATGACTGTGTTTGAAGAACCTTTGGTATTCCAGAAATAGGAGTTCTGCAGTGTGGCAAAACCATAAGCAAATAATCTTTTCTGGACGAATACTTGGAGATTCAAGCTGGGCTTATCATTACTGCAATTTACAGTAAACTCAATCTTTTCATAAATTCTCAAAACAGTATGAGTTATCTTCAGTAATACTTTTATTAATCAAAGGATATTAATTTTTTTAATTTAATATTCTTCTCTTGGTGAAATTTTAGGAATATTCACTTTACATAAGTATCATTTTATCTGTATAAACCAATCATCTTTGATTTAAGACACCTAATCAAATTTATTAATGCTATCTGAACTTAGAAAACCCTCACCTCATGAGACATAAAGTTCTTTGGGATTTAACAAGATAGGTGCAGAGGTCTGCTCTTCAATTCTACCCACAGAGATACAAACATACAAAGTGAGATGTCAAAGAACAGTTCTCAGAGCTGAGGACACAGCTCTCAAAGGTAGAGTAAATGCTTTGTGTGCAAGAGGCCCCAAATTCAATCCCCAGTTCTATAATGAAAACTAGTTCTCTTTTCCAATGGACACAAAATTCTCAATTTTATTTGAGCTCAAATGGACAGAACCCCAAACAAACAGATGAACAACCAAATTTTCTGTCACTTCTCACCCAACAACAAACTCATATCCATGTTCTACTAATTTACTTGCAAAGACCACCAAGCAGTCAGACCATATTCTAAGACCCCAACCACTTTTAATTTATCAGCCACCCATGGGTCAGAAACAGAATACACAAGGTCAGTAGAGAGGAAAATCAAACAACAGTAGAGAAAACTTCACCTTTATACTGAAGAGCCCACACCCTGGCTGAAGGTGCTCATCTCTGAAACAGCTGCTGTGGCTGCAGGTGGACCCACCAGGCTTCCGTCCGTCTCAGTGAGGAACTCCCCAACTGTAAAAGCACAGTATTTTTTAAACCTAAGAGTTCAGCTCTCGTGCACATAGAAAGTGATTACATGTCAAAGTTTTTATTTTATTTATAAATGATGAAATTAATAATGTGTTTGTGTTGGCTATATTTAGTCTCTTGATTTAAGAACTGCTCAGAAAAATTTCTGAAAAAAAATCAATTAATTGATGCTGATGTTTGTCCTAAGTGTAGAGGGTGAGAATGGCCTTGTACATTCAAGGAAGTTAGTAATTCTACTACACTATATTGATGCAGAATTTTAGGGTTAAGGAGAGTCCTCCAAGTTTATGAACCCCAATTTTGGGTCCTATCTTATTTTTAATGAAAAATTGATTTAAGAACCTCATAAAGGATACATCGTGGATTAGTAATCTTATTTAGGGAGGAATCACAAATTGTAGGGTTTATTTAAGGGAAATTGGGATCTAGACAGAAGGCTGGAGCAGAGTCATAAGTACGCAGAAAGAGGGAAAGACTCATGGGGAAAATACAGCATTGTCATGAGATTCAGTTGAGAGATATGGAGGTTTTCTTAGGGAAAGACTGGAATGGAGCCACAAGCACATGGAAGATAGGACGTAGAGTTTATGTGTAGAGATTTAGAAGGAACACACAGCATTGGCCCTGGGCTTTCCCATTTGCCCTCTTCACTGAGGGAAAATATCAAAACAGAGACCAAGAGGTCCAGATTAGAAATGAGTAGTGAAGAGGGTTACACCCACAGTTACCCCTAGTTTAGAGGAATTACACAGCAGCAGTTCCAGACTTTACAGGAAGCACACACATGGTAGATCTAGAGTGTAAGGGAAATACACTCATGGTAGATTCAGAGACCAGAAGAAAATCATACACATAACTAAAGTGAGAAGTTATCCCGAAGTATGAAGCAGAGGCAAGCAGAAACTTACCAGGCCAAGAAGCAGTACTCTGCTCTCCCTACACCCAGGCTGCCTGGCTGGTGGGGCCGGGGGAGCCAGACTCACATGTATCCCTAAGACCAGAGCAAGGAGACGCAGAGAGAGAGAAACTGGGAAATAGCACAGACAGACCTTTACAGGTGGTTGAAAATGGATTCTTTGTTCAAATTCAGGTACGCAAGAGGAAAACCCCATTGGTTTACAGATTTGAAGGGTGGACCCTAAGAGGCAGCCCACCTAGGTGGTAGTGTGGGGAGGGGGCGCTGTTGTAGATGAATATCAGGCATGAGTTTCATTCCTGCCCTGTTAGGCCAAGGTGGCATGGGTTCTCTCTGGGCCTCAGTTTCTAACTGAAACTGCCTAAAAGAAGCTATCTTCCTCCTATTTCTCCTTTTATATGATGTAAGTAACTCTGATTGTAAAGTAACTCTGTGTGTGTGTGTGTGTGTGTGTGTGTGTGTCTACTCTAGTCAATGGAGGTGTCAGTCCGGCTAGGGAAGAGGGTGTGACAACTTTCTCAAGGTAACAACGGAACATAGATGATACACCATCAACTTCTCCATCCAGGCTTAGCAGTTTCGCACTTACAAGGCCATGCTAAACATTCCATAAGTCAGTCATTAAAGTGCTGAATTCCATGAGATCATGTGAAGTACTGGAAATCCCATTTGTAGGAGTGGTTAATCTTGGCTATTTTCTTAATAAAATGCTGCAGTTATCTTTCCCAAAAAATAAAGATATAAGAATTGAAACCCACAAGGAGCAATCCTACTAAAATAATTATAATAATTTTATTCTGTTTGTGCTCACAAAATATAAGTGCCCACAAACGCATATATAGATTTATATCAAAATATCAAAGGGCTGGAGAGATGGCTTAGTGGTTAAGGTGCTTGCCTGCAAGGCCAAAGGATCCCAGTTCAACTCTCCAGGACCCACGTAAGCCAGACGCACAAGGGGGCGCATACATCTGGAGTTCGTTTGCAGTGGCTGAGGACCTGGCACTCTCATTTTCTCTCTCTCTCTCTCTCTCTCTCTCTCTTTCTCTCTCTCTGCCTCTTTTCTCTCTCAAATAAATAAATAAAATATATATTTAAAAAATATCAGAAATAGATATTTTTCTGAAACAACTGACATTTTCTGAAATTGAGGGAGACTCTTCAGTGGCCTTCTTGGAAGGAGAAATGGGCTGGACTGTGTCCTTCTCAGAAGCTTCTGCTCAGATCCACATCTGGGCATAAAATTCGCATGTGATATTGCAGTCTTTGTGATTTGGGGTGTCTTTGCTTCTCTGACTGTCATTTTCTGCCTCAGTAAACTCGATGTGATGCCCCTAAGTTCTGAGCCCTGAGTACTGAATAAATACCAGGAAGAGAAGATAAGAGGTATTTGAGAAAACAAAGGGATAGAGAAAAAGAAAATGAATAAAACACTTGCTGATTCCACGTCTGTAGGGAATTAGTCAGTCCACACTCCCAAAACGCAGTCACCCATGAAATTGGAACATTTTAGGGATGGGTGTCAACACCTACGTATAGAGCACAGGTTGGTGAGGGTCAAGCGTCTCTGCCAAGAAAAGCCTCACCAAATATGCTATGCTGTCTAATACTCAGCCCACCTTGTAAAAGAGCAAGTAAGAGTGATTTAAACAGGGTTGCTGATGGAAAGAAAGAAAATGAAAGGATAAACTTAGTTTACCCATAAATAATAAAATAAAAATAGTAGCTTAGGTTTTTGTGCTAGATTACTCACTTTCGATGGGAAAAGACGACATTGTGAAGGGATAGATGCAATATAATGGCCATCATCTCCTCCGGGTCTAAGGGAACACCATGGAAGGAATGGGTGGAAGGAATGCGAGAGGCCGAGCACGGGGGAGTGCTGGGGATGCTGTCTCTGGACATGACCTGACTGTTGCATTCACAAGCTCACAATGATCATTGTCACCTGTACAAGACCTGTTTAATACCTGCCCCACCAACATTCCATCATGGATTCTGGAGGAGAGAAAAAAAAAAAACATCAAAGTCAGGCCTAGGAAGATGACACAGTAGTTAAGTAAGCTTTCTTGAAAAGCCTACAGGGCCTGGTTTGAATCCCCTGTCCCCACATAAAGCCAGGTGCACACAGTGGCGTATGTGCTGGAGTTCATTTGCAGTGTGAAATGTCAGGGTGTGACCCTTCTCTCTCCCTCCTGACATTGTGGCTGGTCAATTTCAGCTCCCAGAACTTGGCATCAAGGTGGCCTCTTCCTGAACCAGTCCCTAGCCCAGACCAACAGCCCTCAGCTCTGGCTCATCTGAGCATGAAGCAGAAGCCCACCACAATAAGGTTATAAACAGACCCTTACCAGAGGCCAGGGCTCTCTTGGCTGCCCATTGATCACCCCTGAACTTCCAGGTTCTGGTGAGCATCCCTCATTTCAGCCCACCCCCACCTGACCTCCACGTGGCAGGAACTCTCTGTACTTTCTTTTCTTTCCTCTCTAAATCTCTTTTCACATTTATTCCAGGCCCATCAAATGCGCTCTCAGAGCATGTGGAGTATCATTTCCATTCTCTTGGTTTTACTTCCCTAAATAAATATAATAATTTAATAATTATCCTTCTCAGTTTGGTTTCTCAATTCTTTGCTTAAACACAAACATGAACTCAGGGTTTAGGGTTTGAGGGCTCTATTCCTGAGCTGCCAACACAACACCTCATAACAACAGACAGATAGATAGATGATAGATAGATAGATATGTATGAGACATAGATAATAAATTATAGAACAAGCTTGGTATAACAAATGGTAAGTGTAGTAAGTACTAGTGCTGGTATACTATATATATATATATATATATATATATATATATATATATATATATGTTTTTCATAATGATCATACACATATACTTCACATAGGTATTTCAGTGGACAGACCTAACCTATCAGAAATGCAGGTGTTAATAGACCAAATTGGTTTCTACAATCCACTGCAAAGGGTGCTATATAAATTCCTTGATTCCTTCCTTGGGAAATTGCTTCTGAATAAATTATTTTTTGGTAACTAAGGAAGTTGGCCCTGACTTTCTGAATCATAAGCCTCACAGTCCTCTCCTGTTGCACCCACTGCCTGAATACAATGACTCTTCCACTTTTAGGCGCTCCTCATGCTAGGACCCTCCATCCAGATACCAGTGATGTTTGAAAATATTTTTATTTATTTATTTGAGAGAGAGAATGGGCATTCCAGGGCCTCCAGTCACTGCAAACGAACTCCAGACAAATGTGCGCCACCTTGTGCATCTGACTTACATGGGCCCTGGGGAATCAAACTTGGGTCCTTTGGCTTTGCAGGCAAGTGCCTTAACCAATAACCTCCAGCCTACCAGTGATGTTTTTTAATCTGATGCTGCATGATAATATCGCCAAACATTTAATGGGTTAAAACAAGGTCTTCTTATCTCAGCTTCTGTGAGGACAGGAGTCCCAGTGTGGCTTGACTGGGTTTTCTTCCCCAGAGGCTCGTGGAACTGCAGTCAAGGTACCCCCAGAGCTGCGGCCCCAGCTGGGATGGCTCTGCCTCCAAACTCACATGGTTGTTGTGAGCATGGTCACATGCTTGATAGGCTGTCAAAAGGCAGGTCTCCAGTCTCACAGTTCACTGCCTAGAGACTACCCACAAGTCCTTGCCACAGAGCATGGTCTTGCCAGGTCAAGCATGGTAACTTGCTCTCCAAAGCCAGCAAGGGTAGCAAGTCTGCTGCAAGAAGAATGGGCATTACGGCTCTCTGTGATGTCAGCATAGGCATGCAATCCTGTGTGTCTGTGTCTCCTGCTAGTTTCTTTGGATTAGGCATAAGTCAATCCTCCCACGTGCAGTCACTGGTACTAGCTGGTGGGACAAATAGAGACCTCTGCAGGCTGTCCACCACACACACTGACCGTAAAGTCTCCTATTAAGATTGCTTTCCCAGGCTGGAGAGATAAGCTAGCAGTTAAGGTACTTGCTGCGAAGCCCAAGGACCCATGTTCGACTCCCCAGATCCCATGTAAGCCAGATGCACAAAGTGATGCATGAGCAAGGTTGCACGTATGCACAAGGTCGTGCAGACATCTGGAGTTCGATTTCAGTGGCTGGAGGCCCTGGTGTGCTAAATCTCCCCCCCGCCCTCTCTCTCATAAAAAAGGGCAGTCTGTTGCACTTGCCTCAAAAAAATAAATAAATAAAGACTGCAGTTTTAATTTCTGTGTTATGCTCTGAGTGTCTAGTCCCTATCTTTGGCTACCAAGCTAAATTAATCCTTCTCCTCTATGCAAGTAAGCCCTCCTCACCCCAGAGGTCACCATCCATCCTTCCCTGGCTACAGAGGTCCCTAACCCAGTGGCCTTCTAGAAGCAATTTCAAACAACACATGCTGAGGATCTGCTGGGGCCTGTTCTCTGCGGGTAACACTACCCCATGCATTTTTCTCTAAACACATAACATCCCCAGTGCTGAGGTATTTAGAATACATTCTACGAATGACAAGCTTGAAACTCAGATCAATTAATTGTCTTTCCCACCAGTATGTAGACAGGTGATGACAGACATTTATTTAAATCTAAATCTGTCTATCCTGTCCACTCTAACTGCTACCATTTAAATTGTCCTGTGTTTTAACACCCCCCGCCCCCCGGCTGTTTATAAATTTGCCTCTGGCCTCCTCCAGGTACACACGTGATATCAATCGTCAGCTCCAATTGGAACAGCCTTCCTTCCTCACAGTTTTGAATTTATGGTTAAAAGCCTTTGCTGCCCTTTACTTCTTTTTATCCCACCCAAGATTCTGATTCCAAAATACTAACAGGAGACATATGGGAGCTAGCAAATTTCCTTGGTTAGGCAGATAGATAGGGAAAGGGGCCCTTGGTAGGAGGCTATATCCTAAAGTACTCCAAGACTGTGACCAAGATGGCAGAAAAGACAGCCTGGTTCATCTCTCCTGAGCACAAAGAACACAGGGACACACTTTTCCATCTTAGGGCTTGTTTAGCAGGCTTCCTGGGACCTGCACAGTGCTGGGTGCAACATCGACCAACTGGTGCCTTTGTCTTGGTTTAACCTGACCAGTCATGCACTCCAGATGGGAGGGTGTTGCTGGAATAAAGCACCGGACCAGAAGCAGCTTCTGAGAGGAATGGTTTTATTTCAGGCTCACAGATTCCAGGGGAAGGTCATTGGTGGTGAAGGAAGCTGGCTCACTTCATTATACATTCATAGCAGAGAGGCCACACCCAGCAGAGAAAGCAGGAGCTAACCCTGAAGGTACACAGTAGGGCTGGAATCAATCAGGGCCCATCCCCTGTAATACGCTTCCTCCAGCACAGCTCTCCTCCCAACAACTTTCATGGAGGAGAAAGCTCAATTACAAACACCTGAAACCATGGGGATATTTCAAAAACCACCACAGGCAGGAGAGATGGCTTAGCGGATAAGGTGCTTGCCTGAGAAGCCTAAGGACCCATGTTCGACTCTCCAGGTCCCACATAAGCCAGACTCACAAAGTGACACAAGTGTGCAAGGTCGCACAAGGTAGCACACGCATCTGGAGTTCGATTGCAGTGGCTGTAGGCCCTGGCACACCAATTCTCCTTCTCTCTCTCAGCCTCATATTAAAGAAAAAAAAGGCCAATCTGTTGGGCTTGCCTCAAACAAACAATAAATCACCTCAGAGGGCCTCCCTCATCCACTCAAAGCCCAGCTCCCACTAGGGCGAGCAGATCGTCAACTCTGGAAGCCCCTCCTCCATGGGGAGTCTGTGTTCTCTCTGCTTCCTTTAGTTCTATTGTAATCAAACTTTTTTTAAAAATCCACTTTCCTCCCTTTTAATTCCTTAATTGGCAGAGAAAATGAGCTGACCCTAGATGTTAACAAATACACTAACAGGGCAGTACAGTAGGACATACTCAAAAACACTCAGTTATTTCTCAGAACCTTCCATATCCAGAATTTAAGATTCCAGTTATCTATTTGGCTCCTTAATCTCAGAGATTGGAGAAGTTGCATCTATCTGTTAAATGGGAAAGAACTTGATCTGATCAGCCCACAGCTACTTCGTGGAGTTAAAACAAGAGAGGAGGTGAAGGTTGAGTCTGTGCTACACATGAGACAATTATTGCCCACTGTTGTTCTGTGGGGGAGTTACATAGCCAGCTAATCAGGAGAAAGGGAAACTCTGCCTGCCTGCCAACAGAACCAGAGCGCTGCCTCTGACCCAGCCTATCCAATCAGTTCTCTTGACTCCTACTTCTGAGCCGGTCCCTGAGCCCGGACCAATCAGCTTTCAGACTCATCTGAGCCTGCGGGGCAAAGCCCTCCACAGTAAGATTGTAAATAGATCCTGACCAGGTGGGCAAGGCCTCTTTTTGGCTTTTCACATTTCCTGCCCTGCCAGGACCCTGCTCTGGTAAGCTGGGCTGAGACTGGGGGGGAAGGGGGCCCCTTTTTCTCTCTCCCCTCCTGCCTTCCGCATGGAAGGAGCTCTGTGTACTTCTCTTAATCTAGTAAAGTCTCCTTACAATTCCTACCCTCTGGTCTGTGGATTTTAATTATTTAAATTCATAAGACAAGAATCCAAGATACCCTAAGTTTATTGGCAAGGAGCCTCAAAACTCCCATTACACTTGGTTATAACTTATGGGCCACTTGTCCGTCCAGGTCGTCTTCACGTCCCAGGTTCCGTGTTGACTGCTCACCATTGGTGTTTCTCCAGAAACAGCACCAAGGCAAGGTTATTCTAATATGTAGGCCTCCTAGCCTCAGCTCTCCATGGCCAAAAACACACAGAGACTAACACATAAAGGGATAAGTGGTTTTCTTGCTAGTCTGAGTAGGATTCACTCATGCATCTATGATCAGTGGCAGATCAGCTACAGAGATGTTTCTGGGCTTGGAAACACCAACTGCAATTATAGCGGGTGGGGACGATATCCTCCAGCAAGTCATCCGAGCTCATTTACAAGACAGTGGGATTCCAACGCAATCAAAAGAAAAGAACCCTGAGATGCAATATGCAGGTTTGCAGGTTCGGATGATATCGCATTTGTTGATGTTCTTTTGGCCTATGGCCTATGCAAGGGGCATGGCCACATTCAGATTCAGCATACAGAAACAGCATCAAAGGGGTCCATCACAGCAAGGCGGGTGTACAATCCACCCAGTCACCCTCCTGAAGAATCTTCACTGTGAGACTGACCTGCACCTGCCCCGTTCTTCAGGTTTCACTTTACTACAAGAGACATGGAGCCCTTCCCCATGTTCCCCATGGGGTGGGCTTCCTGAGATACGCAGCCCTTCCCCAGTCATCAGGGTTGGACATTCTTTCTCCTGCAACAAAGGGCACTTACTCATTTGCATTTATATGACTCAAAGAGAACATTCAAGTGATTCTTTGCAGAACAAAGAAAATCTGATTCAAGGTCATTTTCCTTTCTAAGTACTGCCGGCAAGGAGCTGCTGATTCCTCTTGCTACAAAAGCTAGACAATAATACCGCCTGCCATACTCTCTTCTAAAGACATCATTGCAACTGCTCTGCTTGAAGCAAGTTGGGGAAAAAAATAACACTGGAAAACAAATAAAATGAAGCATGCCCGTCCATGTAACCAAGAAGCCTCAGGATGGAGCCTGGAGAAGCCTAGCCCTGACTGAGTTTTCTTTGTCTCTAGTTGACCACATTGGGCCGAGGCTTTGTCCTTGTCGTTCCCAGGAGGTGCCATCCTCAACAAGTGCTCCCCAAGAACAACAAGATGCGCCTGTGTTCAACATTTGTTCGTCCTTCCTTCCTTCTTTCCTGCCTTCTTCCCTCCCTCCCTCCCTCCCTCTCCCTCTCTCTCTCTCTCATTCTTTCTTTCTTTTTTTTTTTTTTTTTTTTTTTTTTGAGGTAGGGTCTCACTTCAGCCCAGGATGACCTGGCACATCTTTTCTACTAAAAAGAAACAAATTGCATCATTGCTAGAAAAGATCCACAACCTGACAGGGATTGTCATAGAGTTTGATTTTTTAAATATCATATTCCAAAATGAAGCAAATTTTCTCAGGTAATTAAGTCAAGTTCTAATGCACTTGTTAGAGTAAACCTCATTCAGACCACATTCTCTTGGCCTTATTTTTAAGTATTGGGTATGTGCTTCTGTCCCAACAGGGACATCTAAACACAATGAGAGGTGGTAATGGGGTCTTTTTCAATGTAGAATGGTGAGATTTGTTATTCATCCATTCGTGACCTTCATGAGCAGCAGCTAGTCCTTATGGTAGAGAGAATGCTATCTAAAGTGAGTAATGCATCAATGTCAATTTATTATAAGAGTTATCATAAGCTCTTCCCCTGTCCCTGTGTGGCTGGGTAAAATGGGGGGGGGGGCTTTCCTGTCTTGTTTCTGGGCATCTTCCTGTTTTGCTACTTGCTCCATGTTTTCCTAAGCTCTGGGTGCTTTACTATTCAATGTCTTAGCTTTCTTCTACGTGAAGGTGAAGGTGGAGGGAGAGGTGGAGATGAAGGTGGAGGTGGAGGTGAAGGTGAAGGTGGAGTTGGAGGTGAAGGTGAAGTTGAAAGTAAAGGAAAAGTTGGAGGTGGAGGTGAAGGTGAAAGTGAAGGTGAAGGTGGAGGTGAAGGTGGAGTTGGAGGTGAAAAACTTGAAGGTGGAGGTGAAGGTGGAAGTGGAGGTGAAGGTGAAGAAGGTGAAGGTGAGGAAGGTGAATGTGGAGGTGGAGGTGAAGAAGGTGGAGGTGAAATGAAGGTGAAGAAGGTGAAGGTGAAGAAGGTGAAGGTGAGGAAGGTGAAGGTGAGGAAGGTGAAGGTGGAGGTGAAGGTGAAGAAGGTGGAGGTGGAGGTGAAGGTGAGGAAGGTGAAGGTGCAGGTAGAGTTGAAGGTGAAGAAGGTGAAGGTAGAGGTGAAGGTGGAGGAGAAGGTGAAGAAAGTGAAAATGGAGGTGCAGGTGGAGGTGGAGGTTAAGGTGGAGGTGGAGGTGAAGGTGGAGGTGAAGTTGGAGGTGGAGGTGAAGAAAGGGAAGGTGAAGGTGGAGGTGAAGGTGAAGATGAAGATGAAGGTGAGGAAGGTGAAGGTGGAGGTGGAGGTGAAGGTGGAGGTGAAGAAGGTGAAGGTGAAGGTGAAGGTGAATGTGGAAGTGAAGAAAGTGAAGATGAAGGGCTCCCGGGCTTTCTTGCGTGCGTGTGTGCGTGTGAGCTCCTTCTGGATCTTTGGGATTGAGTGTTCACTTTTTGTCTTTTGTGTGCAGTGCATGTGTGCATACATAAGTGTGTGTGTGCCCTCTCCAGAACTTTTTCCTGGGAGATTTCTCTGACAAGGAGATTTTGTCTGCTCTCCACATTCCTCTCTCCTTTTCCAGATGAGCAAGGAGATGAATTCACTTCTGACTTGAGTCTTCCAGCTATCCCTCTTCTTTGGATACTAATTCTTCCTAAAATAAACTTAATTCATAACTTACCCTTCTTAAAGTCTGTTTTTTTTTTTCTTCAATTCTTTGTTAAAATTGGATAAAGACCCAAAAGTTGAGGTTGGCAGGCCTTGGAATTCATCCCTGATCCCCAAAATCCTGAATCAGTATCTCTGAAGATAATCCTTTCCCCATAATCAAAAAGACAATTATTACACACTTTCTGTCACATGTACATCCTAGATTTTTATTGGTTTTTAAAATATTTGTATTTATTTGTTTGAGAGAGAGAGAGAGAGAGAGAGCATGGGGGCACCAGGTTTTACTGCCATTGCTAATGAACCCCAGATGCATGCACCACTTTGTGCATCTGGCTTTATGTGACTATTGGGAATGGAACCTGGGCCTTCAAGCTTTGCAAGTAAGTGCCTTTCACTGCTGAACCGTCTTTCCAGCCCGATTTCGGTTTTATACATGTATACATGTACATACATGTGAGTGTTGGTGCGGGTATAGACATGAAACTTAAAAGAAGAGCATGAGATGGAGAAAGAGGCTGAAGTAGAGAGAGGGCAAAAGAGAGCAAAAGAACCCACGTGGCGTAAGAGCCAAAAAGAGACTACTGGAGGACAACGGGAGCCAGTCAGATGAGGGCAAGGGGACAGGGAGAAGAATCCTCGAAAACAAAATTTGTAAGAAAATTCCAGAATAAGTCCTATTACTTTGCATGCTAAATTTTAAAAGCTGATAAAAACTAAAACTCACCCTTGGGCGAAAACCTTCATCCTATTAGAAAATAAACAAATTAAAATTTAAAATTTAATTTAAGACATGAGGTCTTAAATTGTCAACTTACTATCTCTATGTGTATCTCTTATTCTTTACAAGAATAACAGCCAATTACTTTGCATATCCATCCTTGCAGATTTTCTTACAAACTGAGTTGCGAAGAGGTATGTGTGTGTGTGGGGGGGGGGAGATTACCATGGTTTATTATTTATAGTTATGGAAGTTGTCAATAAAAAATAAAAATTTAAAGATAAAAAAAACTGTGGTTTCTGCTTTTACTTGCAATATTAGTATGTTTCTTAAACATGGGAGTCATCTACCATTGTGGCCATGTGGGGAGGTGTAGAAGGCTGAAGTGGACACATTGACTAAACTGAGGTCTAAGCAGGATCAGTGGGTGAAGGGGTGATCTCAGACTGGGGAGGGGCAGGGGAATACATGCAAAGAAATCTCATTAAAGGACCTCTAAAAGAAGTTTCTAGAGCACAGCTACCAAAGATGGAGGAAGCCCTGAGCTAGAGAAAAGCTGCCTTTAAAGTAAAGGCAAGGATTTCATTCCTCGTCATAAAAGCAATAGGAAGGATGGGGTGGGAGTGCGGGCTTTAATACTGAGGCCCAGTGGGGGCATGGGGAGATTTGCCTTTGGAAGACAACGTTTGGCTCCTCCAGAGAATGGATGTTAGAAGTGGCCAGCACTAGTGGTTAAGGGTACAGCACTAACGAGCGGCTGCAGAGCCTCATGTGACAACGGCTGGGGATGTGTGTGGTGATGGAGGGGGAGGTGCCAAGTTCCCTGAGAGCCTGACAAAGGAAACAAGGGAAAGCACTGAGCGGTGGGAGGTTACAAAACAGCGAGTCACATTCAGCCAACTGACAAGACATTCGGAATTAAAAAAGGAAATCTCACATGAAAATTCAGATCTTTGTCTTTTCTTAAAAAATCAGATTTGTTAATATTTGCATGACAATCCTTGGCAACAGTGGCTGGAGTTGATGAGTGGCTGACTTTTTAGACTGAAAGTAGTTCCTGGATGAGCCTCCCAAGGCCACCTGCTTTACTTACTTACTTATTGCTGACCCGAGTTCACCTAGCTGGCTTATACACTGAACCATTGTTTCCAAGAAGTTGACACAAGAATTTCATGTAAATAGAAAAATAAACAAGGTCAAAAACACATTTAGCTGTTGAATGTGAAAACTGGCAAAGGTAGTAAGGTTAGCTCAAATGAGAAACCTTAAACAGGGAGACATACACACATAGTCTACCATAACATTTCCTCTGTATGTATGTTTCTGTTGTGAAAGAATAAGCTCATTTGATACAAAGTAACGTTGACTTAGAGACAATGTTGGCTAATGTATTTCAAATCAATTAAACTTTAGATTTATGAGTCATTTTCTGCACCACAGAAAATCATTTACTGTGCAAAATCTACAAAATGATATTCAAGCTAAGAATCTGGGTCCTGATCAATAGTGAAGGCTAAAGGAAAGAAAACGCCCCCTGGAGAATTAAATACACGTTCTGTGGGTGTTGTGGGCAGGACAGGAAGAGGCCACGCAGACTCCTTGGCTTACGTTTAGGTTCTGCAAAGTTGTTTCCTGAGCATGTTCCCCATCTGAGACTTGAGTTGGTGGTTCTTTTACACTAGGGCTTCTTTTGAAATCCACGCAGGTCTTTCTAATTAGGAGCATTAAAGGTAAATAACTATGCCATTCATTCTCTTTATATTCTAGGAAAACACAAACACCCTTACAGTATATAGTTAAGAAACTTAATTCCCTGCCATTATTTCTAATCAGGCTCCTACCTCTTCCCTCCTTGTCCATTTGCAAGTAATGCTTCTCAATTAAGCTGCTACACTCTGTGAATGGAAACCCAGGCCTGGAGTTCTGCTGAAATTACATAATTTACCACCAGCCCCTCTCTCGCTCTGAAGAATGACTGGTCCAATCTCGGTGTGGGTGCTTGTTGCCCAATTTTCTTTTGAGAGCAACTGCAAGCACAGTTATGTTCAAACACAATGGGCAAAGTGGAAAATTGATGCAGTTATCCAGAAATTTGGGGCTAAAGAGGAAAACAATAATTGAATGCTAAATAACATAAGTTGAAGCAGATACCAAACAAAAGGGCATTGTCATCCGTCAAGCACATCTCTTTTGACTTCCACCATAGATCCCCTAGTCAGATATTTTACTGTGCATGACATATGAGGGGATCAGATACATGTGTGATTTCTGACGAAAGACTCCAGGGAAGTCTTTTCACTTCCCATGGAGCTGCTGCATGACTTTTCCTTTGAATGTAAAGAAACTCTTATTAACTCCAGGAATGACACAGACAACCCAAAAAGAAGATTCCATCCAAGTTCAACTTGGTGAGCCCAAGAGTTTTTTGGGGTTACTTACAGGAATATAGGTGACTGTCCAGCAACTACATCACAGCTACTATGGCTGATGATGCACAAAAGCCACACCACTGAAGTCCGTTAGGCAGCTTGATGACTGAAGAGTCCACTCAAGTCAGCTGTTTACCTCTTATATTGAAAGATTACCAATAAATACAACTAACCTGCTTCTTTGGCTTCTGTACAATTGCTTGCTTTACCTAGACATAAGGACAGCCATTTTATGAAGGAAAAGCATGTTATACGTGACTTTCTGCAGTACGTGACTTTCTGCAACTAGCCGCCCGGGCCCAGATAAGGAACTAGTTAACTGAAATGCTGACCTTTGCCTTAGAAATCTGTGCTTGTTTGCCCACCTGTGCTTGTTTGCCCAACCCCTGTTTGCTCAACCGTAACCCCCTTACCCAATTTCTGGAAAGCCTCTGCTCAGAGACAATTGAACAATGCCTAACCGCAGGGGCCCTAGCTCCCTGCCTGGGGTCACGATCCCTGAGCCGAGGCGACACCCTGACGACATCTGAAGAATCCCTGAGCTGAAACATGTTTGAGATATTTCCGCATGTTTTATGATCTTTCCTTTTTAAAACCCCTACCTCCCGGCTGCTCGGGGCTCTTCACCTCTCCTGCGTGAGGACTTCGTGTCGAGCCCCGGTGCACCGGTACAATAAACCTCTTGCGTCTTGCATTGAGAGCTCTCCGTGTGAGTGTCTTCGGGTCTAGTAGACAATCCCACTTGGGGACCCTCCGGGGGCTCCCCACAATATAACACTAAAGAGAGCTGGGGCCTTGCAAGGATCTAGAAAAAAGGATCATGAGTCTCCTGAGCCCTGTGACCCCCATGAGCCCTGTGATCTCATTACCCTCCCGCTCCCCACTCCTGTTACTTCTGTGAGCCTTTTCTCCCTCCGTGAGGCAGTGTTGATAGGCCAGTTGTGATAAGAGCCATGTGGGGGTCATCACAACTGCTGTGACTCAAGATGGCAATGGTCACATCCAACTCAGAAGAAACACAATAGGTTCAAATGAGAACCTGGTTTATGTTGGATAAGTCAGGTCTGATCCACGCTCATACGAGCTATGGTAGGAAGGCTTCTCTGGGAGCTCCAATCCCACCCTTCCATCAGATGGAGATAACAGTGCCAACATCATTGACCATGAATTCAATAAATTAATTTGTGTGTAACATAGCTTCCATCATCCAGCAGATGGCTAAAAAATTCCCACAGTCCTGCTCCTTCTTCTTCTTCTAGGACTATGGTTGTTAGAGAATGAGGATCAGAGAGATAAGGATTTAGATTCATGGCATCTGGAGGCTTCTTCCAAATGTTCTTGGTATTAAGAACACATTTGTGTTGCTGGGAGATGGCTCAATGACTAAAGGACTTGCTGTGAGAGCATGAGAACCTTAGTTATGAACTCCACATTAAAGCCTGTATTCCCAGTGCTGGGGAGGTAGAGACAGGAGGATCCCTTGGACTTGCTGACTAGCTAGTCTAACCAATATGGTTAGCTCCAGGTTCAGCAAAAGAACCTATCTGAAAAAATAAAATGGTGGGCTGGAGGGATGGCTTAGTGGTTAAGGCATTTACCTGCAAAGCCAAAGAACCTAGGTTCAATTCCCCAGGACCCACGTAAGCCAGATGCACAAGGTGGCGCATGCATCTGGAGTTCGTTTGCACTGGCTGGAGGCCCTGGTGTACCCATCCCCCCATTTCTCTCTGTCAAATAAATAAGTAAATAAAAATATTTTAAAAGTAAGGTAGAGAGTGATTGAGAAAAACATTGTGGTTATCTCTAGCTTTCACATGCGGGCACACCTGCATGCACCCACACACATGTGAAAGAAAACACATACACATGCAAACATCACATACACATATACGCCTCCTCCGAGACACACCACACTGCATGGCATTCCTCCTACAGAAGGGAGGTGCTGAAGGAGAGGATGGTCAGCCTACAGGGAACACACAAGAAAGGCTACTTCAGCCTCTGAATCAGAGACTCGACATCTTCAGTTGAAGGTAACGCAGACAAGTGGTATCAAACTGGTTTTCTATTTTCTCTTGAAGTTCTGTTTCCTTGACCAAAGTCTCATTTTTAAGTTGAATGAGGACAACAGATTAATGAGCCTTCTGGTTAGGGTAAGAGGGCGAAGGAGTTTCCTGCATGGCACATAATGTGTACTCCCAAGGATGGCCATCAACTAATTCCTGGATCCTATCTATATACATCATGTATTTTCAATGGCCAAAGGGAGGTAGAAATGTAGGTGACTGAAGGGCCCTGGGACAGGAAGTTCACCAATCATCTGGGCTTAGTGTAATCATACCTTACAAGTAAGTGGTTAGGGAACAGTAGAAGATCAGAGACGGCAAGAATTGGGTGAGGTTAGTATGGATCATGAGCCCAAAACTCCAAGTTAACCTAAAAAGCTAGGAAAAAACAAGAGACTCCTTACGATTTCTCAATGAAACAGTCCTACTGATCCATTTGGACTTCTGACTTTCATCACTATAAGAAAATGAATTTGTATTGTTATTTAAACCACTAAAATAATGAAAGCATATTGCAAGCAGTGGCATGAAATTAAACCTGCGCTCACACACTCCTCTTATGTAACAGCTGAAGAAGGGTGTGATATCAAACAATGTCAGCAAAAAGGTCCCCTGAGTCCAGATCCCCTTGACTGTTCTAGGAGGCCTGGCTGGAGCCCAAGTGCATCATGCAGCCAACACGGACATTTCAAACAAGCTCAATTTTAACACAGCTCTACCATCCTAGTACCTAATATTTTGTCAGCAACTGTTAAAAAGGAGACAAGAATGGTCATTTCCTTGGAAGGCTGCACATAACCACAAATGTTGAAACTGTGCATCTCTGAAGGGCCTGCTGCATGTGGTCTGCAGTAATGATCACAAGACTAGGAGCGGGGTAGTGTTCATACCACATGGTCTCCTGTACTTCCATCAGCATCAACACCAGCAGACACTGTGGATACGAGGCAAATTACCAATAAAAATGGCTGTCTTGGGCGTATCACACTCAAGTCCTTGGAAACTGCAACTTGTGGTCCTGTGTCCTATTCACGTCTGGAATCTCAGTGCTGTCTTGGATAGGGGATTGTGGATGGTTCAGGGGAGAGGATAGTGGGTGGGGCTATCCACAGCTGAGTAGACCTTGCACTTCTTGAGCAGTTCCTGTGTGCCTTATTCATCACTGTTTTACAGCTTAGCTTTATTATTGCTAAGAAGGGAATTGAATTTCCAGGACAATGAAAGAAAAGGCATTATAAAGCACAGCTATTGTTCAGTATCATGGTTGGCACAATGAATTTATTTTAATGAAAGGGAATATCATATACGGAGTGATAATTGTCTTCTTTTGACTTTCATCAGTGCCAGGGAAAGAGTGTGACCTCCTTCTGAAAGTGTTTAGCATGCCTCCTGTTGTAGACAGCTCCATGTTGCTGGATGACCATTCAAACCAGGCTCAGTTTGTAGGGGAAGGGGTTTACTTCACCTTAGAGGCCCAGGGCGCCGTTCCATAAATGGCAGAAGGAGTTGCTTCCTTACACCCAAGAAGAGGAAAACTATAGCAGGAAAAGCACCACCACCAGCACCACACCAAAAAGCAGCAAGTACAAAATCAGCAGCAACCATCAGGGACACTGAAAGAGCTCAGACTTCTCTGCATACCTTTTGGCTAGAAATCAGATTCACCTCCAAACACACCTTAGGGTTGGGCCCCGGGATCTGTCCCCAGTGACACATCCTCCAGCCAGGTGGCTGAAGACCCAGGTTACAGGCTTTAGTAGAATACCTGAGTCTATGGGCTACATACATTCAAACTACCACACTTCCCCTAGAGCAAACTAGTTCTACAACATATCTTGAGAACAAGTGGCCTGGATGACTCCACACATTTACAACTGGGGAGCTCCCCAGGGGCTTCAGGCTACTCTGCCTAGCAATCTTCCAAGAAATATGTTGTCATGATCCCATGTTAAGAAGGGCCAAACTACCTTTCCTGATATCTGGAATGGTTACACCTCTCAGTACCCAGCTCTACCCCAGCCCTCAGTGTTAGTCAGGGTTCTGTAGAGGAATAGAATTGAAGGAATCAAAATGTATAACTGGACTGGAGAGATGGCTTAGCAGGTAAGGCACTTGCCTACTAAGCCTAAGGACCCATGTTCTACTGTCCAGATCCCAGGTTAGCCAGATGCACAAAGGTGAGGCAAGCTCAAGGTGGCACATGCCCACTAGGTGGTGCAAGTATCTGGAGTTTGATTGCATTGGCTAAGGCCCTGGCCAATTCTCTCTCATACCCCTCCTCTCACTCTCTGTAAAATAAAATTTAAAAAATTAAAAAGGAAGAAAAAATCCATTGCCAGTGAGATTTATTGTATTATCTTGTACAATACTGGCTGAGTGGCCCAACAATGGCCATCTTGTCTGCATGCTGGAGAGACTGAGCCAGGGGACTCACAGTTCGAGTCTGGATGTCTCAGCAGTCTCAATCTGGCACTCACGGTCTAGAGAAATCCTGGGAGCTGCTGGTCCACATTGGAAGGCCAAAATTGGGTTCCAGTGTCTGTGAAGGATGGCAGTACCAGGGTAGATGCCCTCACCAGCAAGAAGTTAGGGGAGTCAGACAAAAGGTACTACATTCCCTGGAACTTCTTTATATCATGGGAAGGGCTGCCTACTCTGGAGGAAGCCTTCCCCCTCAGTTAATAGTTCTTGGAAAGCCCCTCACAGACCTGCCCAAGAGGCCTGGTTCCTACTTAGTTGACAATAGAGATTAACCGTCACACCATCCAATCATTGAATTCATATACTGAAAGGAGCTCACCTTCACCTGCATTGTGGCTTTAGTACCTTACTCCATGGCTTGGGAGAGTTATGGAAGAATAGGAATTAAGCCAAAAATACACTGAGAGATTTAAAGAGCCTAATGTTACTAGGTGCCGGGCCAAGTACCACACAGGCAATACCTCCTTGATATATCTAGCAATCATGAGATGTGTATATGACCACACGTGCATGAGGAGATCAAGACTCAGGGACTGTGAGGAGTTCCCCAGGGGCCTTCAGGCAAACTATGAATCTCTGACTCCTGGGCTATAATATTGCAGCTACCACTACCTTCATCTGAAACACTCATCAGGAAATGAAGAAATGGGTCAAGAGACAACTTCTTCCATCAAGGTATGTCCTTCTCTTTCTTTTTATCATACACACACAAACACAAATTGGGGGAAGAGAAGCATGTACATATTTGTGCATATATGTGTGCATGCAAGTGTGTGTCTGTGTAAGAGAGAAACTGAGATGGAAGAAGAGAAGAAGGAGGAAATAGAGGAAAGGAGACAAGAAGCAAGAGAGAAAGGAAGAAAGAAGAAAGGAAGGAAGGGAAAAGGGAGGAAGGAATGAGGAAGAAAGGATAGACAAAAGAAAGGACTGGGAGAGGAAAGGTGAAAAATGAGGAAAGGAAGGGAGACACAGTCTACAGACCAAAGGTAGGATTAAGGCCCTGGCTCTGCAGTGAACAATGACCTCAGTAGCTTTAACTGTCACCTGTATGAGTGTCAGTTCGATGTTTTGAATACCATGTTTGTAGTAGGAATTGGATGAATTATTTATAAGGAATAATTTCAAAAGGTCTGTGATATGAGTAAGTCTCAAAATGAGGTAGTTATTATGGTAATAAAAGAAAGCTGTGTGGTGGCACATGCCTTTAATACCAGAACTTGGGAAACAGAGGTAGGAAGATCACTGTGAGTTCAAGGTCAGCATGAGGCTACATAGTACCAGGTCAGCCTGTGCTAGAGCAAGCAAGACCCTACCTTGAAAAACCAAAATAATAAGAAGAACAAGAAGGAGGAGGAGGAGAAGAAAGAGGGAAGAAAATTAACCCCACAGGGATATTTGTGATCCAAATGAGAACACACCGACTATCTACTTAGTGTGCACTGGTGAGCAAATGCTTCTTTTGAGGATCTAATGCTCAGTGGTGATGAGTCAATGACATGTGATAGATTCCTTTTCTTGGGGAAGAGGTACAGTCCTCACTGAGTCAGAGGAAAGGAACACTTCCCTAGTTACATGAGCATAAAAGGCACATTCCCCATGTGCAACCAAAGCAATGCTGCAGCAAACTTAATAGTTTATTCCATTCCAAGATTAATATTCATGTATTAAAAGGAATTTATAAATTACATGAACTAAGAAAAAATTAAAAAACTTCACAGCCCACAAATACTACTAATGTTTTAATTACTTTTGCTTTAGACTTTGCTTTCCTTCCTTATAGAGTTTGACAAGAAACTTTGTAGATTTGCTTTTTCTTCCCAGAAGTGATATTATGGTATATAAGGTCTAGGATTTTATACTTTGTTCACCTAATAAGATAAACATTTTGCTCATCTTTGCTTAGACTTGTGATCAGAGTTGTTATTACTTTCAAAACATCTCATTAGATATATGTGGTGGTTTGTTTGTGAAGCATAATATCTGGTAGTTTCATGTGTTTGAATACTTCGCCTCCATCAAAGTGGCACTGTCTGTGAAGGCTGGGAAGCCTTTTGAAGGTGGAGCCTTGCTGGAGAAGATGAATCAATGGAGGTGGATCTTGAGGTTTTGTAGCCTGGCCTCACTTCCTGTTTCCCTCTGCTTCCTGACTCTGGTGAGATGTGACCAGCTCTTCTCCCCCTCCTGCCACCATGCCTTCCCCCACCAGAAAACATCCCCCTAAAGCTGTAAGATAAAATAAATTCTTTCCCCAAATTGCTTCTTGTCAGGTATTTGTTCACAGCAACAACAAAGTAACTCGTACCCCCTGCTTTATTTAATTGCTATTAAGTTTTTTGTGTCTACTTCTCTAAGTCATTGAAGGGTTAATAGCCATCCCTGAAAACTAGAGGGAACTAAAGAGTTAATAACTCTCCTGTAAAACTAACAGGCAATAAAGAAATCACAGAGACATGCAGCCTTCACAGGCTACTTCCATAGATAAACTTCCCTTAGCTCAGAAAACCTTGAGGGAACAGAAACTATGTGGTAGGTTATCCTCCCTAGTCAGTTTGGCTAAAAAAAAGCTTAATCTGAGCAAGGACACAAATAAATACAGTTCCTTATCTACTTCCCTTGCACCTGCAGCTGGTACAGTCTGTTTTTCTTAGGATCCTCCTTATAAGCTTGAACCTCAGTCTGGCCCAGTGCTTCAGCCTTCATCCATGGGAAGGTTGCTACCCCTGTCTGTTTCTGTCAATTAACAGTCTGTCTGTAGAGATCAAGTCTGGTGTTCTCTTTTACTTTTCTCTGACACGTTCCTTACAGTCATGATAGTGTAAACTCATTCGTGCTAATTTTTCTTTCAACGTTCAGGAACCTCTTTTCATTTGACCAGCATTTTACTGTTTGTGAAGTGGGCTATGTTACTCCACCACTGAGGACGCAGTATCAATTGTTTACTACACACCAGGCTCTGGAGAGTAGTGAGCAATGACAGCGAGAGGGTCCCTGCACTTCCAGATCACACTGGTTTGTAGAGAACTGCACGCAGCTCCTCTCCAGCCTTTACATTGCCCTAGGTTTTGCAGGTACTTTATACTAATAGCATTTCAGGCAGAAGGAGCTTACCTAGTCACTTGATTTGTGGGTAAGAACCTAACGCATTTTCTGGCTTTCCTACTTCTACACTCTGAACTGTGCGAGGGGTATTGATGCTGCCTGTGCTGCCTTATTGCAGAGCAGGCCACAGGGCTTTCCTGTGTACATATCTATCAGCCCCGTAGTCCGAGAGCTCCTCAGAAGGGCAAGACTTGATCCCACCATCTTCTTAGCCCGTGCACTCAGCTCCCAAGTCAGCACTGAGCAAGTATTTGTTGGAAAGCTCAGAAATCCTGTCTTCCTTTCTCCCTGTCAATGCCTCCCGTTATCCTCTTTCAGCAAACCCCAGTGTCTGCAGTTCTGCTGTGAACAGGTCATAAGTGTTCCAAACTCCCACAAGAATTTGCGTCAGCCTAGACAGTGCCCTTGGAGACCTGGTGCCCAGCCAAAACCATGAATCCCCAAAGATTCCACCAACCTCAAAGTAGCTGCCTTTGGTGCTAGGAAATGATGTCCTCTTAAGGTGAGAGTTAGGGGGAGGGTTCATTTATCCAGGAGGTTCCATCCAGGAGGAAGAGAGTCTGATGAAAATGATGGGGATACTGTCCAACTGGGCGTGAAACAGGGTTTGCACTGTGGTTAATGAGAACAACCTGTTTCCAATTTGACTAATGCCTTCCACTGAGTTTTGGCATAGCTCAGCATGGAGGCACAACTGGAGACTCTGTTGTCATTTCTTATAAAACAGAAATTGTTTTGTCATTCAGAACTTTCCTTTGATCCAGCACTAAAATCCTAAGGCAAGATTTATTGAGGTAGGTCTGAAAAAAATCTTGGGAAAGATACCTCATGGACTTTAATTTCTTCTTCAGTGACGAGGGTGGTTATACTCCTGGTTTATTGTCAGGACCAGATTTTGAAGCAGAAAACATCAATGACTGATACAAACTTCTAAGCCACCAACATGTGTCAGACACCCAACCAGGGTTTTTATTTTCAATTTGTCATTGGATCCTTATAGCAATCCTGAAAAATGTAGTAGGTAAGAGCATGACCCCACTACCAACATGGCCCACTCCATGGCAAAAGGGATGGGGCTTTTCAAGCATATTGATGTGAGCCCCATGTCAGCACAAGACTTAAAAGTGGGAAAGAGAACTGAACAAAGAAACGTCAGAATGCACCACGCAAGGTCAGAGTGAGGGCATGTGAGGACTTAACACAATGCTGTTGGCTTCAAAGGTTCTAGAAGGGGACATGCTACTCATCATGGCAGCTACTCAAGGCTGGAAAATTTTTTTAAAGAGGGGTTGGTTCCCCCATGCATCCCCTTCTCCCAGAGCCTTCAGGAAGTACATATCCCCATCCACTATTTGGTATCACCGTAATGAGATCTCTGGGAAATTCCCAACTTGAAGAAATTCAAGTGACTGCCTTTAACCACTGATCCATCTCTCCAGCCTCCAACTTATAGAAATTTGAGACACCAGATGTGTGCAGTCTTATGCCACTAAATGGAGGCAGTAGGTATGATGGCTTTGGAGAATGATAGCCAAATGCAATTCCTTTATTTCTTTCTGTTTTAAATAGATGTTGTGTGCTCACCTCAGCGGCACATATACTAAAATTGGAACAATACAGAGAAGATTAGCCTGGCCCTTGCGCAAGGATGACACGCAAATTCGTGAAGCATTCCATATTTCTTACAGATGATTGGGCTTCTGTGTGAGAAGGAAAAAACTCAGTAGCAGAGGCCAGTAAGCTAGAAAAGAGATATAAAGGGAAGAGAAAGGAAGGGAGGGGGGTACTTAATAGTATGGTAATTGTAGCAGACAGCTTCAGGTTCACTGAGATGAACTTCCAGACCAGGCACAGTTATGGAGGAAGGGATATTTATTGAAGCCTACAGATCCAGGGGAAGTTCTATAAATGGCAGAAGAAGCTGCCCTGCTTTCACAGGCCCAAGCAGAGAGAGAGAGAGGTACAAGCCTAAAGCCACACAGCACACTTCAGGAACTCCAGCCAGGCACACTTTGCATATCTTTAGATTGAAATCTGAAACCCACCACCACACCTTAAGATCCACCCAGTGACACCGCCTCCAGCCAGGTGGCTAAAGATGCAAACTACAAACAAATAAACAACTGAATATATTGGGGGTCATCTATTCTATTCAAACCACCACATGTGTGAGAAGGAAAAACTTCAGTAGCAAAGGCCTGTAAGCTAGAAAAGAGATATAAAGGAAAGAGAAAAAAAGGGAGGGGGGTACTTAATAGGATGTTAATGTATATATGTAAGTAGAAGAATAGATTAATGGGGGTGAAAAGGCCCAAATTGAGGTTAGGGAAAGAGATCAAGTAAAGGAAAGGTGGAGGGAGGGCTAATCAAAATCTAAGAGGATATAAATAAATCATATGGAATCCTACTTTTTTGGACACTGGAACACTCAGGAGCCATAGACTGTTGCTAGAAAATTTTCAGTGCCAAGGATGGGGCACCTTCCAGTGAGTTGTTGGCCTGGGAGGTCCCTGATGCCCCCAAAACATTACAGGCCATTGTCGAGGCCCTTGGTTTCCCAAAAGGAATTGATGGTAAGACCCTATTGCTGAAGACTCCACATACTTAGGCTGCAAGGCCACTGAGAAATCCTGCTGGAACTGAGCTGATAACCTCCTCCATGTAGACCAGCTGACAGAAAGCTGGAAGAAGCCATTCTGCATGCAGTTCAATGGGAGAAAGAGAAACCACCAGTAAAGATACTCAGCAGTGGACACTGCAAGCCTTATATTTGGCCAGCCAGGCCAAATGAGCTAACAGGTGCAATAGTGGCATGTCTATCACGGTGGAAACCAACTGCCCTCAAATTGGACTGGAGGCCCGCTCCATGGGAGGGAATACATCCCTGATACTGAAAACTTAAAACAGGGGTAGCCATGAGCCCTAGAGGTGTAACGTCTGCTGTTGTCTGGCTAAATGTATAATATACTATGCTTTTCAAACTGCCCAGTAAGCACTTCTCTTAATGTTCATACACTTATATTATTGCTACTCTCACTTTTGGTAGAGAATCTTCTCTTTTCAGATGGCAGTGACCTTGGGATGACTCAGAAGGTTTCATGGTGCTAGAAAGAAGTGACCGCAGTGCTCAGTACTGCAATGTCTCTATCACACCTTCCAAGGCTCAGGGTCTAATGTGGAAGAGGTGGTGGAAAGAATGCATGAGCCAAAGGAAGGGTAGGACTCCTTACAACGTGTTCCCTCCAGACACAAAATGGCCTGGATATCCATGACCTCACAGTGCCTGACACTACCTGCACAAGACCATCATAAGAGGAGGAAAAGATCATGACATCAAAATTAAAAGAGAGACTAATTGAGATGGGGAGGGGATATGATGGAGAATGGAGTTTCAAAGGGGAAAGTGGGGGTCAGGGAGGGTATTACCATGGGGAATTTTTTATAATCATGGAAGTTGTTAATAAAAATTTGGAAAAAAAAAAGATAGGGCTGGATGGATGGCTTAGCAGTTAATGCGTTTGCCTGCAAAGCCAAAGGACCCTGGTTCGATTCTCCAGGCCCCATGTTAGCCCAATGCACAAGTGGCCTCTTGCTTCTAGAGCTCATTTGCAGTGGCTGGAGGCCCTGATACACCCGTTATCTCTCTCTCTCTTTTCCTCTCTCTCACTTTCTCTGTCAAGTAAATAAAAATAAGATTTTTTAAAATATAAAATAATAAAAATAGATAGATAGATGTTGTATCTGAGAATTTGGGAAAGTGTCTTCAGCCTGCCAATAATACTAAAGACCTGCCGGACATGGTAGTGCACGCCTTTAATTCCAGCCTCGGGAGGCAGAGGTAGGTGGATGGCTGTGAGTTCAAGGCCACCCTGAGAATACAGAGTGAATTCCAGATCAGCCTGGGCTAGAGTGAGACCCTGCCTCATAAAACCAAAAGAAAAAAAAATACTAAGGACCAATCTATGTTCTTTCTTAAGATAGTCTCTTACTGATGGTTTTAGGTGTCTGGAAAGTGGGAAGTCACACTGAGGAGTCTATTTCTAGATGTAACATACGCCTGTCATCAGTTGAGGCTAATGCCCTCTTTTGAAATCCATGGTGATGTGGCTTTCATCTTTCTGGCCTGCACTGACAAGTACACTTCTCCCTTCTTGTCCACAAAAGAAGGGCTGGACTGGAATGGTGATGACCACGCACATAGGGGCTCAGAACCTACATGTCCAGTCTACAGTTCTAGGGTTCAGGGGCAGGGACAGAAACTCAGGGCCTGAACTCAAGTTATTAGCTTGGCTGCCCCCTTATCAGCAAGAATCAACTTCCAGACTCCCTCGGGTCATTGGGAGAATGAATTTCTTTGCAGGTATAGAAAACTTGGAAGCTTGCAGAAAAAAAAAAAATCAGCTTCCTCAGTCTCCCTCATTTCACACTTCTAAACTGCTGGCTCAAACCCCTCCCCATCCTTTCTCTTCCTCTCTCTTTCCCTTCCCATTTTCTCATTTCATCTTCTTCTGAAAGCTATTGCCTATTCTGCTTCTTTCCTGGCCTTTGGACAAACACCTTCTCTCTGATTCAAATTCCCCTTCTTCAGTTTGCACAAATTAAAGAGGATAATGTGCTGGGGTGTTTAATCATAAAAGATATCCAATCTGTTATTTTCTCTCATATTCTTATAGCCTCTTCCACTCCCTTTTCTTCTCACTTTCCTTCCTTTACTTTCCTTCTCGCTCCTCTGTCTTACCTCACTTCCTTTCAGCTTGTCTAAAGGTGGGAGTAAGGGATTTGAACTTGTCTTCAAATCTGGACTTCTGGCTCTTCCACAGAACACCCTGTATTCTGTGAACAGTCCACCCCTGCCACCCCAGTGTAGCACTTGTGTTCTTCACTGCATCTATCATCACGTGAGGTTGTCTGGCTTAATTTATTATTTACTTCTTCCTGCTAGAATGTGAGTTCCTTGGAACCGAGATCATTAGCCTTATGAAGAGTCTTCTCAGAGGACTGAGAATTGTGCCTGCATATAACACGTTGCGTGAGTATGCAAAGTGTTGTTACCAAATGGAGGAATAGATGTTGGATGGCCTAACTAATAGACACAGAAACATGGGTTGGGAGTGAGGAAGAGGTAATTAAGCCAAAGCATGTCAATGTTGTGGTCTCATTTGATACAGCAATAAATATTGGAATTCAAAATTGAAATTCTGTTAGCTGCAGCTAATAAGCCCAGGTACCTTCTGGAAATGTGACTATTCTCCAGTGAAACACCCTCTGTTTTAAGACAATCTGTGCCTCTCAATGCAGCAAAATACAATGGCAGGAGCCCTACATAATGGTGCACCTGGTTGAGAACAAGCCTGACAGGAAGAGTAGAGGCAGTGTTGCATTCCTTCTAAGAAACAGAGGCCTGGAGAGGTGGCTCAGTGATTAGGATCACGTGCTGCAAAACCGTCAGTGCTTCTCTGACCAGTGACTTCCAGGTTTGACAGGCCAGGACCCATGAAGTAAGCTTGGTGTGGCCAGGAATACCTGTGACCTTATCCCATAAGGACAGAGACTGGAGAATGATGGATAATAGCTCTCGGTTTAGGGAGAGACCCCCTTGTCAAAGAAAGAAACTGGATGAGCAGAGAGGACATGCGATATTTTCTACTGGCCTACACAGGCACACACATGAGACATGAGGCACGCACATCTGCAGACATACACATATAAATACACCCCATACCACATATTACTCACACACACTACACCACACCACACACACACACACACACAGAGAGAGAGAGAGAGATGAAAAAATGGAGACTCTTGGATCAAAAATAACCCTAGGGGAAATATTTATAGACCCACCAACTTGCTTCAGGGTGAAATTAATCCAAGGCATAAAATGGACGGAATTTTTTTTAATTTTACAAGTTAATGAACAAATGGATTTCCTATTTATTATTCATTGACTTCTGAAGTTTAATGAATAGCTCAAGGGCAATCACTAATTTTTGGTATTTAAAGAATATGAGGGCCAGCCATACTCAATATGTATCAAGTACATATCAGTGTAGTATATATAATAAATTTCACTTGTTACTTTAACTACCAGGAATCTATCAGCTTTAAATTATTAATGAACATAAACTGATGAATTCATTAAGTATGCTCCACTCTTCTCTGTGCTTTGATTCCTGGGTGAGCACTAGAGGGAAAGAGTCTGTATCTCCTTTGGTCTCCGTCTGTCTGCAAATGGAGTTGCTGTAATCCTTGCTCCCAACAGAACTGACCTTCCCTTTGATGTTCGTCTACTTCTTCTGCCAATTTCTTCTTCCTCAGGGAAATCAATGCCTTTCCTTCTCTCCAGAAAGAAAATCGTGGATCCTGTGCTCAATTATAAACACTTAGAAGGAAAGACATTTCACATCAACGCTTCACGATGGCAAAGCTGAAAAAAGAAGACATTAGACTGGAAATGGCTTGCCCATTCCCTGCTATATGGAGCTATCAACATTTAATTAGGATAAAATTAGAGATGCTTCTTAGAAAAAAAATAAGGGATTGATATTTTCCAATTTTGTCATACTATGATAGTTAATGTGATAACTACTGAGTTTTTGCAGCCTAAATATGCTGGGGGCAGAAACCTGAAACAGCAAAACTTCCCTTTTCCCTGAGCAGTGGTTTCTGTGAACATCAAAGCCAGACACGAGGATTTTGTTTGGAGGCATCTTATTTAAGTTACTAAGGCTCATTCTGCTCCTTGCCATACTTCCATTTCATACCTGATGGAAGAGACCCTGCGTTCCCCCACCTGCCACCCACTCCCTCAAGCTAACCGGTCCCTGATGGGTGGCGAGGGAAACATGGACAGGAGTGGGCTGTTCTCTCTCCTTCTTCCTGGGTGTAGCTAGTCCCTGATTTGCAGGAAGGGAACAGAAAGAGCCCTTGAACAGTGACTGCCCCAGTGAGGAGAGACGGTTGATGGTGGACAATGGCTTCTCTATGCCACATTTGCAAGGTTCTGTCTTTCTGCTTAACCTCTATGACTGATTCTAAGAAAACACTGTGGGCATGAGCTGCCAGCACCTATCATCTCATATGTGTGACTCCTGACCGACTTGCAGCCCCCAACCTCACACCACCATGAACGTACTTTGCAGAAGACTGAGCTAGGACCTCTTGCCAAGGAGGGCAACAACTAATTAGAACTCATCTCAAGACTTGCTTTAGTCCAAAAAAATGAAGTGAAAATACCATGTTACCTCTGAATCCAGAAGCTAAAAGACTATGTGCACTCGGGCCCTCTTGGAATTATAACCAGCAATTATTTACTGTCATTTTGTGTCATGTTATTAACAAAATCCAAATATCTACATGGAAATGAATGAGACACACTGCCTGACCTTGGAAAATTTAGACTCTGGTCCCAGCTGAGCCTTGTGTGAGCCCTGAGCTTCCACATTCGCATATCTCCAAGGCTGATCCCTGTGTGTGCACTGAGCTTCCACATTCGCATATCTCCAAGGCTGAGCCCTGTGTGTGCACTGAGCTTCACATTCACATATCTCCAAGGCTCAGCCCTATGTGTGCATTGATCTTCCATATTCACATATCTCCAAGGCTGGGCCCTGTGTGTGCACTGAGCTTCCACATTCACATATCTCCAAGGCTGAGCCCTGTGTGTGCACTGAGCTTCCACATTCGCATATCTCCAAGGCTGAACCCTGTGTGTGCATTGATCTTCCACATTCACATATCTCCAAGGCTGAGCCCTGTGTGTGCACAGAGCTTCACATTCACATATCTCCAAGGCTGAGCTCTGTGTGTGCACTGAGCTTCACATTCACATATCTCCAAGGCTGAGTCCTGTGTGTGCACTGAACTTCCACATTCATATATCTCCAAGGCTGAGTCCTGTGTGTGCACTGAACTTCCACATTCACATATCTCCAAGGCTGAGCCCTGTGTGTGCACTGAACTTCCACATTCACATATCTCTAAGGCTGAGCTCTGTGTGTGCACTGAACTTCCACATTCATATATCTCCATTCGCATATCTCCAAGGCTGAGCTCTGTGTGTGCACTGAGCTTCACATTCACATATCTCCAAGGCTGAGCTCTGTGTGTGCACTGAGCTTCCACATTCGCATATCTCCAAGGTTGAGTCTTGTGTGGACACGGAACTTCCACATTCGCATATCTCCAAGGTTGAGCCCTGTGTGTGCACTGAGCTTCACTTTCACATATCTCCAAGGCTGAGTCCTGTGTGTGCACTGAGCTTCACATTCACATATCTCCAAGGCTGAGCTCTGTGTGTGCACTGAGCTTCCACATTCACATATCTCCAAGGCTGAGCCCTGTGTGTGCACTGAACTTCACATTCACATATCTCCAAGGCTGAGCCCTGTGTGTGCACTGAGCTTCCACATTCACATATCTCCAAGGCTGAGTCCTGTGTGTGCACTGAGCTTCCACATTCACATATCTCCAAGGCTGAGTCCTGTGTGTGCACTGAGCTTCACATTCACATATCTCCAAGGCTGAGTCCTGTGTGTGCACTGAGCTTCCACATTCACATATCTCCAAGGTTGAGCCCTGTGTGTGCACTGAGCTTCCACATTTGCATATCTCTAAGGCTGAGCCCTGGGTGTGCCCTGAGCTTCCACATTTGCATATCTCCAAGGTTGAGCCCTGTGTGTGCACTGAGCTTCCACATTCACATATCTCCAAGGTTGAGTGTCTCGAAATGCTGCACACATCCCAAAAGACACCACAGCTCACAGGAAGGCCATGAGTTAGAAACCAAAGGGCACGAGGTGACCTCAATGCGTTTTTCCTCTCTGGAGCTCAGTCTGTTACAGTGGGTCAGAGTCATTGGGAGTAGCCACCCTGACTTCTGTATAGACATCCTGTCCCTACACGATGTCTCAATGAGACCCAGATGGGATGAAGGTGTGTTTCCTTCTACTTGTTACCTGATGTATTTATTAATTATTCCTTCCAGGAGCACTCAGAGACCACCTTAGGAAGCAGAACATACACTGATGAAAGAATTAGACATTTGGAGGAGGTAAAAGCCTCCTTCAGAGAATGACTGGCTAATTCATGTTCATCTCCTGACAGAGCTTCCTTCTCTAAGGGACGGAGGAATGAGGAACAGTGATGGCATACCTTGAGCCATCCAACATAGAGGTTTTTGGAATTGGGTAGCATTTTAAAAAATAAAGAATAGAATGTCAATGGTTGCTAGGCACTGTGAAGACTCTGCAAATCAATGTATTAAGGTCTGATGGCCAATGTTTCTTAATATTACCTCTCTCTACAATAGCAGATCTATGGCTCTGGGGGATGGCAGGTCAGAGTTATTAGCAATTATAAACTATGGTCTTTTGGAAAAGGTCAACAGTGAGTGGATTTTTAAATCCTGTTTCAAGATGTCCCCTCATTAAGCCACATCAAATCTCTTCACTGGTGCTTAGTGCACTGACTCAATTTGAGAACCAACTTGCTTCCACGGGGAGCGATCTGACATGCACGGAGCTACACATTTTAAATGGGACTGTATTGACTTAATGGCCACCAAAGCCTTTGAGCAAAAGATGAGCAACTCAAGTTCAGATAAAAGAACCAAGGCTCCAGAACAACTTTACCTATGCTAGGCAGGTCTCAAGGCTGGAAGCCTTGCTGTCTTATTTTTTATTTTATTCAGTATGGATGTCTTTCACCTCTCTCTCTCTCTCTCTCTCTCTCTCTCCCTATGATTCTGAAATTCAGATTGGGATATGATCCTAGTGGAATGTGGACTCTTTCATGTTAATCTACACAATGTGTGATAGTATTGATTGTCAACTTGATGGGATATAGGGTCACAGAGGAGACAAACTTCAGGGCATGTCTGTGAGGCAGTTTTAGACTGGGTTAACTGGAATGGGAAGGCACTCTCTAACTGTGTGCAGCAGCTTGCCATAGGCTGGGGTCTGTGACTACTACGAGGAGAGAGAAAGCTTACCCCCAGCACTCATCACTTTCCTCTTGGCTGCAGACATAATGTGACTAGCTAAGACCCACTCCTGCTACCACACCTTCCCCGTCCTGCAGGGCTGCAACCTCAGACTGTAAGCTGAGATAAGCCTCTCCCTTCCTCAAGTTGCTTTTGTGAGATATTTTGTCACAGCAATGAAAAAAGTAACTGGCACACAATGCGATGTTTGTTCTGGTGTTTGCCATGTGCAGGGCAGAGGGCGTTGCTGACATATTTCATTTGATCATTGCCAAAGCCATACAGAGCACGGATTATAATGCCCTGTTGCCCAGCAGAAGACAGGGTCTCAGGAAGGTGAAATAAGTTGTCCAAGGCCGTTCAGACCCTGGATATTTAAAGAGTGAGCCTGCCTGACTCAAAGGTATGCAGATTCAACTGCTTTGCTATGCGACAGAACTCCATACCAGAAATCACAGTTAAAGTGAACTGCCCTGAGTATAGTGAGCTGTGATATAAATTTAAAAAAGCAAAGGTCCTTTAAAATCCTCCACTCTTCCCTGTCCTTCACATTACCTACAACTCTGCCTTTTATGCAATTCAACAAATACTGTTGGCTCTGCCATAAAATACATCTATAATCCTCTCATTTACCCCTCCCTCCACATCCACCACCCTGAGATGGATGAGCACAGTCTCCCAGTTGAACTGTGACAGTCACCTCCTTTCTAGTCTCTCTATGTTGTACCCGATAACCCTCTTCTACTTCCAGCAACGCTTAAGCTATCGATTTTCAGAGGTCCATCTTCAAAATCAAACCCTAGGTGTTTTTTTTTTTTTTAAATATAAATCACCAAATGAATCGTATGCCTTAACCAGTTTACACCTATTAAGTGGTACTATTATTTTAAGTTTCTGTCTTCTCTAAATGCATCAATGTGAAAATCTGAGCATCATGCTTCCAGCTCTAGTTCCCATAAGCCTTTTGTTCAGACATACGTTACTTGCCATGAGGAAAGTGTAGCCACAGTCAGCGCTTTTCTCCCAGCAGCTGCTTCCGGCTGCGTGTTTTGTCCTGTACCATTTCAACATTTGCAAAGACTGTTCCAGAGATAAGGAAACAGCTAGGGAGATGGCTCAGTGGTTGAAGGTGCTTGTGGGTAAGCCCTGACTGCTTGGGTTTCATTGCCCAGAACCCATGTAAAAGCCAGATGTACAAAGTGGTGCATGCATCTGGAGTTCTTTTGCAGTGTGGGAGGTACTAGCATGCTCTCTCTCCCTCATAAATAAATAAAGAGTTTTATGCTATGCTTATAGAGTATAACATTAATACAAAATCTGAAAAACATCTTTTAAAGAAAAATATGGGGTCGAGGAGATGGCTCAGAAGGTAACAGCACTTGCTCTGCAAGCATGATGTTCTGAGTTCAGTCCTAAGCACGCACATTAAAAACTGGGCATGGCTATACGTGCCTGTAACCACAGGACTGAGGGGAGTAGACATAGGTGGATGCCTTGTGCTCCCTAGTAAGCCAGTCTAACTGAGACACAGCAAGCTTCAGTAAGAGACTCTGTCTCAGGGAATAAGGCACAAGAATGGAGGACACATGTGAACTCTGGACACCCGTGTGTGCATACTATGCATGCACCCAGAGCACACATAAAAGGAAAATATGAGGGGCTGGGTGGATGGTTCCGTGGGTACAATACTTACCATGCCAGCTCGAGGTCCTGAGTCCAGATCTTTGGCCCCCACATAAAATGCCAAGCATAGTTGGGGGCTGGAGTCCTTGGGCTGGGGATATGGAGAAGGAAATCCCTGTGACTCACTGTCTAGGCTGTCTAGACAAGCCAGTGAGCTCTAGGTTCAGACAGAGAACCTATTTCAAAGAACATGGCGGAGAGTGACTAAAGAAGACTGCAAACGTGGACCTGTGGCCTCCACATTCACTTGCAAACATGTCCACATGCACCACCCCCACATGAACATAAACATGCAGGCAACATGTACATACATGCACACACATGCAACACATGTAAATGAAGACCATGCGTGTACAAATATACAATTGCAAAGGAAAAGGAGGGAAAGAAAGAAAACAGGAGTTATTTAGAAGTATTAATTCAAATCTTAAGTGAAATATTATATAACATAAATCAGTAGCACTTTACACTCATAATAACATACATTATGAACTAAGGGAGTTTATTATAGAATATAAAGATAGTCTAATATTTACTGATTATTTTTTCTCATTACTAGAACTAAGAAAAAATGATTTGATCTTTTCTATAAATTCTAAATGGGCTTCGAACAAAATATTCTATACATACTTGATAATAGTCACTAGGTTGGGTATATTACCTAGGAGATTATTACCCAGGGAAAATAGAGGAGAGGAACAAATTAGAGATATAATATTTGAATAAAAGTAATATATTCAGTATGCACAAGTGAGTTGACAATAATATTGGCAGTTCTAAGAGAACAAGCAACATGCTGACTAGCAATGAAATAATTCAATTAGAAATGGGTATGAATTTAATATGCAAGAGTCAATTATCTTTGAAACCTAAGTAAGAATACTGGCCAATGTAAGGAACAGAATTTGCACTAACAATGGCAACAAAATAATAATGTACTTTGGAATAGATATTATGTGCAAAAATATTTCTGAGTAAACCTATAGAACACTGCAAAGTTAAAAACACACACTCGGAATATTATAACACTCTATTCCTTAGTAGAAAAAATATCATTCAGAGTTTACCTTAGGGGACATGTACATTTAATACAGTTGTACTAAAAAACAATCACTCTGTCCTTCCTGATGTGATTTCTCAGTAGCCCCAAGCAACTCACTTTTCTATGCTGAGGAGTGGAATGGAGAGGCCTGGCTCCCAGGCTCCTCCTCCCTGCCTTTCTGTTTGCATGGTGACTCTCCTAACAGAATGCTTGCACACTTAGTAACATATAGGCATCTGCTTGTTAGAGAGCCTGGGCTAACACAGTTCCTTTTGATGACACTTTGTTAGGAGCCATGAGGCAGGAGGGCTGTGTCATCCAGTTAGGACACCATTACCATACATAACCCAGGGTACCTGCCAGTATACCAATGAATGGGCAAGGAGCCTTTGCTTCTGTACACATTTTGATCATCTTGGGGTACATCTTACATTGTCTAGCCTCTTGGAGAACTCCACTCATCCATTATAATTCACCAAACCCTGTGAAGCCTTCTACAATGCCATGACTCAGCTCTTTATTCCCGTTTCTATGGGCCTGCTAAGTATGTCCAACACTTCTGTCATAACATCTCCACTTGAACTAGAACCATACCCATTTCTAAATGAATTTTAGACACTGATTTTGAGCTCTTGAGTTCAGAGACTCTATTCTCTATCTATGAACACTTATAATATAGCATATTGACTAATTCATTATCGTTGACCAAGAAAACATGGGAAGGAGGCTTAGAAGAAAAGAGAAGAGGGCAGGTGGGAAAAGGGCTGAGCCCCACTAATAATCTAGCCTTGGTATTCCACTGAACACACCTTCCAGCAGCCCAGCGGTGTTTGGGGTGAGAGGAAATACAGTTAAGGTGACTGGACCCCTGAAATTAAAAAAGGCTACAAACACCTTACATAAGACAAGCATCAGGCTTACCTAAAGTGTATACCAGGGCAAAAACATATGCTAGAAAGGCATAAAGTAAATGATCTCTCTCTCTCGCTCTCAAATATTAACAAAGGGTAGGACCCTTGTATTTAGGGTAATAAAACCAAAGATCACCTTAGAATAATACCCTTTAGTCTCTAGACCATTCTGAAACATTCTCAAATGGGGGGACCCACATCCCAGGCTCCCACAGAGCTGAGATGGCAACATGGTCCCAGGAACCCCCACTCCCAGATGGGCGTTCAGGCTGTCAAGACAGGAGTAGATGTAGGAATCTTCACACTTGGGCCTGTCTTGCCAGGGGCACTGCTTGTCTGCGGTGATGTAAGACGCATGCAGGCCTGGGGGATGACGGAGGTGCTCAGGCTTGGGAGCTGGCCTTGTAGGATGAACACAGATATCCTGTCTTCCACCTTTCTTGCTCCGGGAGGCACACATGTGCTATGTGTCCCCACTTGACTGGTTAGGAAACAGGAAAATTTGGACTAGGACTACTATAGAAAGGAGATTAAAAAAAATTTTTTTTTAATTTCAGCTGGGCATAGTGACACGTGCCTTTGATCCTAGCACTCAGGAGGCTGAGGTAGGAAGATTGCACTGAGTCTAAGGCCACCTTGAGACTACATAGTGAATTCCAGGTCATCCTGGGCTTCAGCAAGATCCTACCTTGGCAAAACAAAAACCCTAATTTCTTCTCCCAAATGTGGCCGGAGTGATGATCCCTTCTATGAGAAGATGTGAGACAGGATTAGGCACAATCTGACTGTAGACTTCTTTTCACTTTCTTCCACTTCATTTCAGATGGAACAAACAGCTTCCAAGATACACCAAAAGTCTCTGTTAGTCTGTCTCCAAAAAACTGGGCTTGTTTAGATAATATACGGAGAGCAGTAATCGCCTATTACTTTCTCCAGAAACTTACGGAGAAAATTAGAAAACATACCAATGTAATTCCAGATACCATGAAGCAGGAAATTCTTCTTAAAGATAAATTTTAAACTCAGTCAACACCTGATATTCACAAGATATTACAAAAATTGGTATCTGAAACACTAAGAGATTAAAACACTTGCTCCAGGAGGCAACTTCTGCTTATTATAACTGGGAAGCTGAGCAAATAAATAAATAAATAAAAATTAAAAATCCAGAAAGGAAAGAAAAGATAAAGATAGACATCACCAGGAGATCATAATGGCAAAGAAGGTTGCTCGGGGAAGGGCCCTTCCACTGAAACATTTAATTGGATAAGATCTAAAATATGTTTACTTGAAGCCAAGATTTTAACCAGTAGAGAAACTTGGTCTGGCAGTTCACAACATCAATATAATCATGGTTTAAGGAATATAAAAACTGGCTTTAATACTCTCAGTAATGTAAATTAGATTGCTCTATTTGTCAAGGTCTTAACTATTGCAGAAACTGAGTCTTGTGTTTATGATTTCACTCATTAACAGCTTGCTGATGCTAATTGTTATATTCAAGGGTTATGAAAACTGACTTTAAGGCTTAATAAAAAATAGTTCCTCTGTCAAGGTTTTAACTATTGGAAAAATGGAGTCTTAAGATAAAGGTTCATGCATAAATGTTTAATTTCCAAAGATGAGGTACTCATACCTAAAGACATTGTGACTTTAAAGATAGCTCTTGTTTTATTTATGCTAATTCTTTCAAATGGTCATCACTAGATTTAAGTGATTTAATTTCAGTCGCTATAAATTTTATCCTCTGTTAGATAAAATACGTTGGAATAGCTTGCCTAAGCTTTATCAATTTTAAATCATGGGTGAGACATAAAATTGTTTTATATTAATAAAAATTCCTATTCTACATAAGATCAATTGCTATCCAAACTTAAGCTACAAACATTGGTTGTCAAATAATGTTTTGTCTTTCAAAACAGACTTTTCAAGGGTTGCATTAGAGTTTAGCTGTTTTGGCTCAACAATGACCAGACTCTGCTCTATTATAGGTAAAGTAATTGTCTCATTGCTTACATCTCAAGCCTAGTGCTTAGAAGAAAATTAACTCTTAAGACATTTTCTGTGCTTTAGGGCACAGCCTCATGCTCATCCTCATCTTAGAGAAATAATTTCAGGCTCTGTGGTTTTGTTTCCAACATTCCCTGTGTAATTAGTACCCACACAGGTATCTGGACTAATCAAAAATATTTTCAAGCACAGGTGTCAAGACATTATACTGTCTTACTTGTCATTTTGCTGATAATTTCTAGGTTAAATTAATTGGCTTCGATGTATATTGTTTTCAAGACTGGTAACAGGTTCTGCCTGTATTTATCGCTATTAAAGGATAAGACATAGCCGGGCGTGGTGGCGCACGCCTTTAATCCCAGCACTCGGGAGGCAGAGGTAGGAGGATCGCCGTGAGTTCGAGGCCACCCTGAGAATGCAGAGTGAATTCCAGGTCAGCCTGGGATAGAGTGAAACCCTACCTCGAAAAATAAAAAAAAAATAAAAAAAATAAGGATAAGACATGCCTACTTTCTATGCTTTAGATATGGTCTATGCCATTCAACAAAAATAACTTAGAATACTTGTGTCATTCTTTAAGTGGATAGGTTTTGCTAATCAAATGTGCTACATATGAACACCCTTCAAGGTCAGTGAACTGTCCTTTAAAGGTGCTCAATTAACCCATGTAGAAGTCAAAGACAAATGGATTCATCAGAGCTAAAAAGGCCAATAGCTTGGTCCCTGCTTTCAGGTCGTGAGGCCACTGGAGATGATGGGACACTTCTACACTGGTCCCCTGGTAAGTCACCTGTCTTCCTAAACATGGAGGATATAGAGACCCAGAAACAACAGAAAAAAAACGGTGTACAGTTTGAAAGAGGAGAGTCACAATTAAGGCAAAAATCAATCCTCCTGGCTTCCCAAAGGAGGGAAAACTGCTTAGCCAGCACGATCCTGACTCATCCTAACAGACAGCACCAATATCAGAAAAGCTATAGGGCTGCTCCTGAGTCACTAAAGTCTCCTTTGGAGAGCCGTTAATGACCACTAAAATTAACCCTGCATTACATTTTGGCTACCTGCTTGGTCTTAAACACTCAGAGAGAAATATAAAACTAAAGATAAAGTGATACTTCAATTTTTTTTGTAAATGGCCTATTATAAAATATAACAAGGGCTGGAGAGATGGCATAGCGGTTGAGGTGCATGCCTGCAAAGCCTAAGGACCTATGTTTGACTCTCCAGATCCCATGTAAGCTAGACGCACCAAGGTGAGGCAAGCACAAGGTGGCACATGCCCACTCGGTGGGTGCAAACATGTGTATTTCATTTGCAATGGCAGAGGCCCTAGCAGGCCAATTCTCTCTCTCTTGCTCTCACTCTTGCTGTCTCTAAAAAAAAAGAAAAAAAAAAAAAGAAAAACCCAAAACGAGCTTTCCAAAACGGGAAACAAACAAGGCCTTAAGGCATGTTGTCCCCTCTCTAATAGTTCTAATTTTACAATAAGGAAAAACAACCATAGATGTCAAAATGGTTATTTTCAAATATAGACTATATATGGATGACTCCTATCAAGGATTACTTAGTAAAAAAGAAAAAAAAAAAAAAAAACTTCCTTATACTGGGTAAGTACCTTCTAACTTGTGCCAGGACATCATTAAATAAGTCCTAAGGCCATAAATATATTGTACAGGCCCTACTCTCACCCAGTGGCTCTATGGTACCAACCTTTGGCCCTGGCTATCCCCAGGACAAATTTAAAAAAGGTACAAAATATTCCCCATTATCATGATTAAATGTTGTGCATATATTCCTGATAATTCTGCTAATATCTCATGTGCTTTACAAACCCTACAGAAACAAAGCCAGACCATGTCAAATACTAACGTGCCAGCTCATGCTCAGATGGTCCTGAGACAATCAGACTCCACCTACCTGGGTTCCCTTGAACGCTCCCCAAGGCCTAGGAGTCCATAAGAAGGAAAACCCTAAAGGCAACCAGTTTGCTGTGTGCCCACTTCTCATTAACTCTTTACTACTTTTATTCTTTCTCCCCAACATTTTCTTCAAAGACTATCTTCCTGCACTCCAACAATATACTTCTGGGATCCTTTAGGATAGTTGCCACCTCTGGGAGAGACTCTCAAACTTCCCTATTTCTACACCCCTGTTCAGCTGGACGTAGTTCAAGATCTGATGTCATTGCCCCTCGTCTCTAACAGCAGTTAGAGTGTCTTCTCGTGAGAGGGGGGAATGAGCAGCGGTGTAGTTTGGGTGACTGGACCTCTGAAAGCAAAATAAAGAGTAGAAACAGCCATAGTGAAAAAGTGTATGCCTATATCCTGGCAGGCCACGTGATTGGAACATCTTATCATAGTCCATTGTTACACAAAAATTAGCCTCATAGGACTTCAGCTTCAAGATATTTAAAAAAAAACCTCTTGACCTGAAATGATTTGTCAAGATCTAGTTGTGGCCTCTTATTGGGATCATGTGATGTCACTCTTGCTGACGTTTGCATCCTCTAATTGGGTTGGAATACTGAGTCCATCATTTGAAGATCAGAAGAGATAATTTAAAGATACTGCAGTCTCCTGGGTTCAGGCAAAATATCTTTTGCAATCTAAGCTTTGGCTCCAACTTTCCATGTTACCCACTTTCTCTGTATTGTAGCCCACTATGCTCTTGGAAAAGCTTCACATGAGCAGTTCTGCTACCATCCTCCTGCTTAGTGTTCTCACCTTGAAGGAGGATAGGAGAAAGCTAGCTTTCTTTCTTCCTTTCTTTCTTCCTTCCTTTCTTTCTTTCTTTCTTTCTTTCTTTCTTTCTTTCTTTCTTTCGTTCTTTCTTTCTTTCTTTTTTTTTTTTTTTTAGGCAGTTTCAGTTAGGAATTTAGGTTCAAAGAGAACCGTGAGATGCCACCCCATATGCCACCACAAAAGTGAAACTTGTGTCTGATCAAGACTGAGATGTAGGGCCCCCTGCTGCCCAGGCTAGCCTGGTACCTAGACAGAAGGGGCTGGATGGGCTGGCACAGGGAGCCACCCTCAATCTACCAACCAGTCAGGCTCCTGTCTCCTGCTCTACTCAGCTCTGCTTTGCTTCTCAGCTTGGCCTGCCTACCTTCCTTCATTTTGGGCCACAAGGATTCACGTGAGTCTTGTTTCCTCTTAACCAGTCTGGCTGGGTGTGGGGGGGGAGGGAAGAGCATAAACCTGTTTCTTTATTTGGATAGTTTTCCTTCTTGTTTCTGCTTTATAGCTTGGGGTAACTTCTCTATTTGATTACATGTATGATTTGCCTCTGGTTTCTACATCTAGTGTATATGTATATGTTTTTCAAGGTAGGGTCTCACTCTAGCTCAGGCTGACCTGGAATTCACTATGTAGTCGATTTTTTAAACTCCAGAGCTACCGCGTGGGTGCTGTCACCAATCCTTGGCTTTCTACCTGTGCCATTTCTTTAAACTTGGGGTAACCATGAACGTAACTCTCTTCATTCCTCATTTCTACTTTGAATCTCTTGGTCTTTGCTTTGCTATCTGCCTTCTTAATTTTCAATGAGCCTTACCATTTGTCCTCTTAACTTCTCTAAAAATACATGGCAGATGCCATACAGTTTCTCCTGTTTCCCTACACAAGCTCCTAGATTCCTACTTCCCAGGTGTTTATGACTCCGATCTACTCTGTTCTAGCTCTCCTTTCCAGATCCTGATCTCCCTTAAATTAACCCCACAATTTGTGATTTTCTCCTCAATAAACTTAATAATTCATAACTCAGCCTTTTTGAGGCTGTCTTTATTAATTCTTTATTAAAAGTAGGACAGAATCCAAAAGTTGGGGTCCACAAATTGTGGAAGACCCATCCTGAGCCCCAAAATCTTGCATAAACCTCTGCCAAAAATCCTTCCCCGCTGGATGGGTGATGGTCCTACCAACCTACCGCATATGTGTTCTCACTTCTGCCAAGAATCCCTGCCCACAGCAGCCTACTTCTTTACTCTTTATGCACTGTCTTCTCCTTGACCACTGACTGAGGTGAACAGACTTGACCCTTTCTGATGCTATCATATGACATGAGCTTATTACTTCTTTTCATATGCCAGTTTCACACAGTCCTTCAATATCTGCCAAAATTCAGCAGATTTTTCCATTAATACAAAAGATTAAAAAAATCAACAAAAGGCATAAGGCCTCCTTCAAGTTGTGGAACATACTATTGGGCTGGAGAAATTACTAACCAGATGATTGGATAATTACAGGTGTATTCAGTGTGGTAAAAGATGTCATGGTCCAAATGTTGACATCTTGAATTCCAGAGGACTCAAGAAACCTCACTGTAATTTGCATGCTGCTTCTTTCCCAGTGGGAAAGGCTCACTTTCTGTGAACTCCCCACCAGCTGGAAAAGCTGGACCTCACCCAGTCCCCAAGTTAATAGGTACCAGTTCCCTAAAAACCTACAGATTTAGTCAAAGAGACCAACGGTATCCTCCCTTGGGAATCCAGGAGAACCTTTCTCTTTGATTACAGCAAGGCCTGTTTTCTACAGCTGTTGCTTGTCTGCTGGGCCCTGCAAGGTACACAGTGTGGACCTTCCCAGGCTGTGACTATGCACAGCTAAAAAGTTGCTGTCCCATCTTCTGCTCAATATTGTATGTTATATGTTCATCTCTGGTACACTGTTCAGGGCAGAGGACCCCTCCTTCATCACAGAAATGAGTGGGATGTGGTCAGAACAGGTGGGCAAAACTATAGGAAGAGAAGTTATGTGTGCATGAATGTGGGAAGAGATAGGTGGTCTTCAAGCATGTTACATGGTAGAGGCCCTCATTAGCCAGTGTCCACATGAAGATATGATGTGCACAGATGGAAGACATGTGGAGCTCAGGGAAGCTGCTGAGACAGAACCCCACACATGGATCCCATTATAGAGCAAGACATGGCTGATGTCCTAAAGACAGGAATGGAGCCTAAGAAATGAGGGGTGAGTTTGTGCAGTGGTTAGTGTGAAAGGATGAAGGCAGAACTAAGAGGGAGAATGAACGACAAAGGAAGATAGAGACTGAGGATCAATTAGCGATATGAGAAGGGACAGGTGTCCTGGAAGCCACGTGAAGACAAACTTTCAATAAAGTAAAAACTGTGATCTCAGTCAAGTGTTGCTGCATTTTTACAGGTGAAATGATGATTGAGAACTGACCATCAAAGGTGACATTGGGATCAAGTGGATGAGATGGTCAAGAATCACTTCATAGCAATGGTGGCTGCTTAGGGAAGGCTAAAGAGAAATTTGGATGCAATGAATGTAGGTGTCACTTTGGAGACATTTACTTGCAAGGGCCCAAAGCTGTGGAGCAGTACCTGTAAAAGACAGCAAATCGAGAGGTTGTAGGCATGTTTAAGTTGGGAAGCATTATAACATGTCTGCATGCTTCTGGAAGCCATCTAAAGAGAGCAGGCATATTTGAGGTTGGAAGGAAGGTAGAAATAGTTGGGAAGCACCCATCCGTACTGGGAAGGAAATAGACCTGGAGCCTTCAGGGAGCAACAATCACCTTCCTTGAGTAGCAGGAGGGGTGGCAGGATGTGCACAGACTCAGGAGGTGGGGGGCTGTGGTGCAGAGTGTGAGCAGATCCTTGTCTCCTCACGTTAGTGAGATAGAAAGCGAAGTCTTAAGCTGAGAGTGGAGATGAAAATATGCCACAAGCTCATGGACAAAGAAGGGGAGAAAAAATCATCTAGCAATGTGAAACAGTGACCCACCAAAGAAAATGTAGTAGGATTGACCCACAGCACAAAGAGCCCACATAGGATTGACGATCAATAGTGTAAACAGAAACTCCGATCCACATGAGGAAGGATTTTCACTATAATGGATGCCCGTGCTAGTGAAAACAGGGAAGAAAGAAAAGGCAGGATTAGAGCACAACTGGCATTTACCCATGCAGCATAGAGAGGAAGAAGGGTCATGCTTACATGGGCCATGGATCATAGTGGATCCTGCACTAAACATCTGGTAAGATGAAAATGAAAATCGATGTACTGGAGGCCTTGGCCACCGAATGATAGTTGAATATAGAGCAGTGGAGAAGACAGGTTTGAATGATGGAAGAGATGTTTGGGAAGTGGAGTGTTTGAGGTGAGACCATGGAGAGGAATCTACTGTCACAGTGAAGACTTAGAGGGAGCCTCAGGGAAAGGACTGGCAGAAGTTGTGATGAAATCCAGACTGCTAGTGGAGAGGAGATAAGGGAGGCAGGAGAGCAAACACACTAAGAATTATGACCAGGAATGAGGCCTTAAAACCTCAAGAGTATGAGGGAATCTTAGAACAGCTGGATGGAGGTAGATTCTGATGACATATGCCTTCAACTCCTTCTGGAGTAGGGACCTGGGAGAGGAAGTGACCATAAATGGGAGGCATTACTGAGAAGGATGGAGCTCTACCAGGACAGATGGTAGGAAGCCAAGCAAGAAACAGCTGTGACTCAGAGGCTGCAGGGGAATTCCTATGTACCTTGTGTGTGTACACATGTGTGTATACTGTGTGTACACCTGTGTGAGGTATGTGCTTAGGCAAGAGGGTAAAGCATTCACTTGGAGAGAGTTTTGAGGGTACAGAGGACTTAGAAAATGAGGGGCAACAGAGTACAGAGTGCAGAGTGGGAATCCAGGGGCTGCAGAAGAAAGGGCTTTGGGCCATCAGAGCATGTGCAGACCAGGTAGGAATGAGGATCCTGGAGAGGAATGGCCTGTACATCGTGGGCTTCCTGTGGGAAGGGTACAGAGCTTGGCATTCATCTGGATGGTGCTATAGAAGGTGTGGAGAAATGATCCTATAGGGGAGGGGCTGGAAATCCTTGCCAGAGAGTCACAGAACAGGGCATCCTGTCTCCTTTCTTGTGAGAAGCAGAAGTTCTAGCATAAGTGATGACATTATTGAATTCCAGTTTTCAATTTCCTAAAAGCTTTATGGTGGGACATTTCTTGGCTCTGCTTGTCCTTTCCTGGTGACAGGAATCTTTCTCCTCACAAAATAGCCTAATCTATTGGGAAATAACTATTTTTTGTGGAGGCTAACATCCCATGATACTACTGCTTACTTCCTTCTCTTGTTCAAGTCACACAAACCTGTTTTGTACAGCATCCCTCATGAACATATGTAACAGTGGGGATCCTGATGACCAGTGGCCAGAAATGGCATTTATTTCTAGGCTTTACCTGGCCATAATCCAGAACTATTGCTAATCACCTCCCTTATTCTAGATACCCTACTTCTATTGATGATGCTTCTGATGAAGACAACTTTTCCTTTCTAAATTTTCTATTTTTGTATTTGCATTTTAATTGAAAATTCTAGACATGTACATAATATATTTTGATCATAATCCCCTCCCATCACTTTTTGTTCCCCTTCCTTCCACTGAATTTCTTCTTTCCAGCATGACCCTCTTCTACACTGATGTCAATTTTTCCCATCCTCTGTCATCCATGATAAAATGTTGATGGGCCCAATATTATGTGGGTCTTTTACAGATAAAGATAGTTGCTGTGAATGCAACAGCCACTTCATGTATGGAAGACAGCTTTACAAAGCACCTCATCCCATCCTCTGGCTTTTGTATTCTTTTTGCCCTCTTCCACAATGTTCCCTGAGTCTTGGAGGGAAGTCCACATACATCCCTTTCTAATTCACCAATTACCAACTCTTTACTAGGCTAATGGTCAATTTATAGACTATACTTGCTTGCTTGTATATTGCATACATTATATTATTTTTCCATTTTGCATAAAACCTTTCCCTGCATAGTTCTGATAAGATTGTAAACAGTGCATAGCTTTCTTCCATTAGTATCTAAAATGTTTCATCATATTTTACAAGCACACTATCTGTAGGTGTTCATTGCTATGAGTGATACTTGTGTACAAGGGTGTTTCTTATCCCTTGACCTAAGGTGACTTGCTCTGGCATAGGAAGGATGTCCCAGAGCATCTATGAAATTCCCTCTGAATTATTTCATACTAAACAGAAGTCCTCAGGCCACGTTGGCTCCTGGCAACTTTTTATTTTTGTTTTTTAAAGTTTTTTTAGAGAGAGAGTATTGGTGCTCATCAAAATAGTAAAATGTACTCTGAGGTTTTCTTTAGTAGGCTCCACAGAACAGGGACATCTCATATGCAGGAGAACACTGAAATCCCACTTAGCAGATTCTTTTCATTTCCTTTGTATGCAGGTTTGTATGTTGATGACCAAGGGGACCCAGCTATACACATCTACTCTTTACTTGTGGGTGACACAAGACTGAAGCACCACAAAGTTCAAATAACAAATCATAGATACCATGAGTCCCATATGTGTTGTGTAAATTTGCAATTTAGAGCAGCAAGCCCCACCTGATTAAGAAAGAAAGTAGCCCTGTTTGAGGTTTTACTCTGATATTTACTAGCTGTGACCTTGAGAAGTGCCTTAACTTCCTTGAGCAATCTCTTTGCTTCTTATCCCATTAAGGATAGATATTTTAATGAGAGATGTTTTGGGACGATATAACTGAAAACAGGTGGTCTGGCAGGTTTTTAAAATTCACGTTAGAAAATCCAAAGTGTTAATCTTCCACAGAGCTGAACCAAGTTTGAATTTCTTCCAAATAACCTGACAGATAATTCAAACTGGCTGAGAGGAGTTTCCTGGAGGGCAGTTTAAAGGTCACAGTGGGACATCATCTACTAAAGCTTCCAGATCAAGAAAGAGTTCCCCACCTACCTGCCCCAGAGTGTGGGGAGTGCCAGGACAAAGGACTGCACAGGGTTCACTCTGAGCCCCTAATTAAGTCATTAAATTGGTTCAGATTTCACATAAGATTTCTATAAAATTCCAAATCTCTGGGGCACTCAGTTTTGCTGGACATATTCATGACAATGGTTCATGGCTCTCTTGAACAATGTCTTTGAGAAGCTGCTTAAAACCTACTTTCTCTAATGCACCCATCCTGTCTCCCCTGCTAGAGAGGTTGTTGGATAGATCAAGAGGAACATCAAAAGTGGGAGCATTGTGTAGCTATATTACTGTATTAGTTACTTTTCTTGTTGCTGTGACCTAACAAACAACTTGATGAGGGGATAGATTTGTTTTAGGCTTGCAGTTTCAGAGACTCAAAGTCATGGCTGGGAAGAAATGGTAGAGTTCATGGCACTGGGAGTATCTAATGGAAGCTCCTGAAACTTGGAGGACCAAGAATCAAAGAGTTATTATATGCAACAGAGGAATAGATAAGACCAAAGCCCACTCCTAATGAGCTAATATAACAGCGAGGCCCGGCATCCCAAAGGTTCCACAACCTCCCAAACAGCAGCACTAGCTGGAAAACACATGTACAAACACATGAGTTCTAACTGTATCAGTAGACAGGCAGATAAAAGGTTGATGGTGTGTTGGATGGATGGAGAATGGGTAGGTGCATGGAAGACAGGCAGATAAACAACCAGAATGGGGTATTTGGTGTAGCTAGCATTTTAAGGAAGAAAGTTTAACTAAACATAAGATATATTAATAATCCCACTTAAAGCCCTTTGAAGAATGTTTCAAACAGAAGCAAGCACAGGATTTACATTTAGAATTGATATTGAAGGCCAAGAGAAGCAGGCTCTTATAACATGGGTGGCAGGGTTGTAGGAGTTGGCATAAGTGCTGCCCACATCTGTGAGCATGGGTAGGTTGAGGGTGATAGGGGTGATGGAAGGTAGATTCCTGTATCAGTATTACCTGAAAGCTTAACAGACAAAAGGGGTCCTGAAAATCCTGAAAGCAATATGATGGTTACTTTTGAACCAGTTCTTCATGCTCACCACTTACTCGGCTTTCCAAGTTTATGGCCAAGTATCATGCAAGGTCAAAATTCAGTCAATCTTCATAAAAACAAGCTCTTCATACTTTGCCATAGCTCCTCCCACTGTCCTGCATTCTGATGGCTCTGTGGATCTTATCTTAGGAGAGGACGGGGTAACTCAGGATTCTGGTACCCTATAAACCTCCTCCCTTCAAGTTTATGCCCTGGAGCTGGTCCTGCTAAAGGCGTCCTGCTGTGGTTTCTGGACCTGCATCATTTGAGGAACAGGAAGCTCACCGATTTCCCTTGAATTGCCTTTCCTTGCCCACTGCAGAAGAGAATGCTCTCTAAACCGAACTAAGAACCAAGTCCAGGTCAAATTTCTCAATAAGAGCTATAAAAAGACACTTAATCCCTCCACTCACATGCATGTGAAAGATGACTTTGGGGCTAGTATAATAGGTGACTGCATTTCTGAAGTGAACAGCATAGGTTGTAATGAGCAATTGAGAGCAAAAAGAAAAAAAAATTGAAATACTAACCATGATTCATACCACAAATTGAAGGTAGGACAAGAAGTTCTTGAACATCTTGATTAGATTTTATCTTGTTTTAGCAGCAGCAGATCAAGTTAATGTTTGCTCAGTGCAATAATGTCGTGTGGATTGACACATAGGTAATTATGCTATTTATCTTCTTATAAAATTCTCTCAACTGGGGAACTATGATTATTTGGTGCTTGAGGAGGCTGGGGACAAAAAGTCACACAGACAAAAGAAGAGAGCAAGAAGTCCTTGCCAAATGAGATTGGCATGAAGCCCACAAGTTATGTTCTTGTGGAGGGAAATTTGTTGGGGGGGGGGTTGTTTATACCCAGCACACCCTGAGGCTGACTGCTCAGCATTCTGTGCTTCTAAAGTTCTGTGCTAATGTATCTCTCCTGCTTTGGTGATTTTATTTCCTTACTAGATCTTCTAGTCCCTGCTTTCTACTCCAGCCTACTAGTTGTTTTCAGAAAGCCTGCCACCTTACCTCTTTTCATTTTCTCTCAAGTGTTCCCTTACTCTAAAACATTTAATCTCTTTGCCCCTCCTTTACCCATTAGTTCATTGCACTAACATTCAGTGATTCTGTAAAACACAGATCAGATCAGATCAGTTACTCACATAAGAAATATTCCCTGGCTTCCTGTCACCTATAGAATAAAAGCTTTCATCCGAGGCTCAGATGGAATGCTCTATCAGCGGCTGCCACAGACCTTTCATGTGCCTTGTTTCCTTGCCCTGTGGAGTTCTTACTTCTTCCCATCTCAACTCCATCATTTTCCCTGATCCATGAACCAAGGCACTGAAAAGTAGAAACTTACAAAGGTAGGTAAACTTTTTACCAAGAAACAAGGTTAGAAAATTGAATGGCTTGGGCTTGTAGCCCTAGATTCTATATTTCAACATATGTTTGGTTATATATTTACATGGACAGACATAACAGACATGCACATATAGAGACCTGATTCCCCCATGCCACTGTGCTCTGTGATCTATCAAATCTCCTTAGTGGGTCTTCTGTATTGATGTCTTTACCGTCTCACTCTCAATGTGTCCCCAGCTGACTAAGTTAAGTTTCCCATGTGTTCTACTCAAACTTGGGCCTTATTCACTTTATGAGTGACTTTCACCGGCTCTATAGCTATTCTCTGTCCTCCCTGACATGTTTTGTCACAGCATCTGACTCTCCACATCTTGCTGGAAACCTCTCTTCCCCCTGGGCTTGCCTGATACCAGTTGACCTGGCTTATTCTGGCTCTGCTGGTTCTTGTGCAAGGCTTTCATAGACTTCTTCCTCTTCTCTAGGTCCTCCAGAGTGGCGATGGATTAGGACACAGTTTCTAAGTTGGGTGTGAGGAAAAGAGGACCAAACTTTTCCAAAGCTGTGGATGACACCCCTCTTAGTAGCCTTGGGATACTGTGAGTACCATAGACACTAGATATCTTATAGAAAAAAAAAACAACTATTTCCCACAGTTCTGAAGGCTGGAAAGTCCAAGAGCTAGGGGCAAGCACAGCTGATATCTACCTGGTAACAGTCCTTTTCTTGCTATAATCTCACATGCTAGAAAGTGATGAGGCAATACTCTGGGGTTTATTTTACAGAGACACTAGTCCCATTCATGAGAGCTCTACCCTCATGACTTGTCACCTCCAAAGGTCTCAGTGCTTAGAATGATCACTATGAGGGGTTAGATTTCAACATATGAATGATGGATACAAAACATTTATACCCGAACATTTTGGTTATGATTAGTCCTTCTTTATTCTGATCCATATCTTTATTCTCTACCAAAGACTTTCCATTCAGGATGCTTCAAATGCTCTTTCTGCCACAGGGCATTTGTCTACACTGTTCTTTTGTTTGAAATACTTTCTCCTCCAACATACGTCAACTAATATCCTCCCCCATATCTATCTTGCAGCTGCAAGGCAGTGGCAGGAATGTAACATGTAGATACCATATGACATATATGTCCTGGATTAAAAAGCTCTTGACCTGGATCCAGGATGCCTGGATTTAGTCCCAGTCCTTCTACTTAACATTTTCTTCATCTTGAACCAGTCATTTCACCTCTTAATCCATGTTTTGTAAAAGTGAGAACCTGGGATGAGAAGATACCTCAGTTAATAAAGTGCCTGACTCACAAGCATGAGGACATGAGTGAGGAGGCAGAGACATGAGGATTCCTGGAGCAGACAGGCCAGACAGGCTGGATAATTAGCAAGCTCCAGGGCAAAGAGAGACCCTGTGTCAGTAACATGGACAGTGTTCCTGAGATTGCTACCTAAGGTTGTCCTCTGGCCTCTGCATGATATGCACATGTACACAAGCATACACACATGTACCCACATACACATGGGCATGCACACACCAATACACACACACACACACACACACACACAAATACACACACACATGTACCCACATACACATGGCCATGCACACACACACACACACACACACACACACACACACTTACACACACACACAAACACACACATACACACATACACTTACAAAAAGAAAAGCTGAAAAACAATCCCCTTATGATGGGCACTGGGTGACACTACATTTGTGAAGAGCCATAGATTTATGCTGATCTATTGTAGCAGTTAGTGTCTCAATTCTGGGACAAAACACTGCACCAGAACAAACTTATGAAAAAAAAAAATTAGAAGGTTTCTTTTGGCTGGCAGTTTCAAGGGGAAGTTTCATTGTTTCAGTGAAAGCTTTGCAGGAGCAAACAAGTTGGTGTTACACCTTCATACCAGCAGGCAGGAAGTAGCAAGAGCAAGCTGAATGCAGAAGAAGGAGCTGGGCTGTATCACCCCAAGGCCCGCCTCCAGCAACACACTCCCTTCAGCAAGGATCCAACTTACCAAAGGCTCCACATAGCACCACCAACTAGGAATCAAACACTCAGCACATGACTCTGTGGGAAAATTTTACATTCTAACCAGCACATCTATCCAGCGGGTATATGGAAGTCTTTAGAGAGTTGCTGGCTGTGAGAAGTCAGGCCTAGGCCTCTCATGAGTACCGGAAGGGCCTGGACTATAGCACTGAACTGCTAGGAGGCAGGAGTGGGGAAAGGCTGAGAAGTGAAGAGCAGATGGAGACCCTGGGGCCAATGTAGGAAGGAGACAAGTGAGCCTGCATTAGGCAGGGGCTTGGGGTAGGTGGAGGAGGAAACACTAGGCTAAAGAGCAGGAACGAAGAGGTAATTCATCAAAGTATCTGAGATATTTCCTCCTATCTAGGAGGGCAATACATCTTCTCTGGAGGATGCTCATTTGCATGAACGGGAGTGAAAAAGTCCAGACAAGCCCTCGGGGTTTACAGCGCAGCAGATGTGAGCAGAAACTCTGACTGTAAACGGTCTAACCATGCAGGCCATTCTGTTTCTCCTCTTGGCTGTTCTAGAGACTCCTCAGAGAGAACAGAAGGTGAAGGCAGCTCCTGGTCTAGGGGAGAAGAGTAGAGTTCTTTAAAGTTCAGATAAGAGGCCCTGAAGGGGAAGAAGGAATCTGTGGCCCTGTAGTGGAAGCAGATCTCTCTCCCAGAGCCGGTGTGGACTCAATTATGGGTGGACAAGGTGGCCTGGCTCACACAAAGCCACCACATCCACTATCATTCCCTGGGTGATATTTGCTGACAGCTCTGTCAGTTAAGGAGGAAGAATCTGCCAAGCGAATGAGAATGTGTCCTGAGAAGTAGATCAGTATAGAGCGATCAGGAGAGGGGGGCCAGCATGGAGACTAGAGGGAAGAGGAGGAGCTTGTGGAGGGATGGAGCTGACCAAGGACTTCCTTCATCTGCTTGGACCACCGATCCCACTGTCTGACAAGCTGAAGCTCTGGCCATCTACATCTGTCTCGCCATACTCTGCTCCTATGGCCTCTCCTTATATCCTCCTTCTGCCAGAACCTGAGCAGGTTGGCCATCCATCTTCTGGCATCCCTGTGAGCTGGATACACAGGAAGCCCTTAGGTACCCGATGGTAGAGGGAGGAAAGAAAACAGTGTCTGTGTCTGAGGACTAAAGGTCTGAGGATGAGCCGGGCACCACCTCCTCCAACCACTGATGACTGGAGGAGTAGATGGGCGGCCAAGTCCTTCCCTGCCTCCTGTTACTTTTCTGAAAGCTACCTTGCCATGGTAGGTTCTGGGGTATTAAGGGAAAGGGGGCATGGAGAAAGCTGCCTCAGCTTAATTGTAATAATGCTAATAATAACGATGGTGTTTTGTGTATACACTGACAGATATTAACATGCTTCTAGGGCTGGAGAGATGGCTTAGCAGTTAAGCGCTTGCCTGTGAAGCCTAAGGACCCCAGTTCCAGGCTCGATTCCCCAGGACCCACGTTTTCCAGATGCACAAGGGGGCGCATGTGTCTGGAGTTCGTTTGCAGTGGCTGGAGGCCCTGGAGCACCCATTCTCTCTCTCTCACTATCTGCCTCTTTCTCTCTCTGTCTGTCACTTTCAAATAAATAAATAAAGATAAACAAAAAAATTTTAAAAATGCTTCTAATAAAATAACTTGTTTAAACATCCCCCCATTCTTACATATAAAAAGAAAGCATCAATGTCTTCTCATTGTAGAGAGGAAACCAAAATGCTGTGACAAAGCTCACTCAAATACACAAAGGGAAAATGGAAAAGGAAGGCTTAGACTCGGGATGTGACTCGGCAGGCAGGAAGAAGAGCTGTACCCTGTGAATGCGTCCCCTTCTGGCTTGGCTGTGGTGGCTGTGTCAGCATTGGGAAGGCGTCACCAACCCCACAAGAGCAATGAAGGATGACTGACCCTGTGGATGTGAGGAGGGGTGTCATCCAACAGGAAAGCCCGCACCCCTGAGGCCAACAGTGAAGTCAGGGAAGGTGGGGGAGCCCTGGCAGAGGGGCAACCTCTGCAGGGAACACCTGTGCACTCCACGAAGGAAGATCCTTGGTGTGGCTGTTGGGGAAGGACTTGGAGGCAGGATCCTCAGAGTCCAAGCTGGAGCAGCCACTGAGGCAGATAGCCAATGACTGTTGTGCCACTTACAGAGACAACCACATGGCCACACCTATCGAGGTGCCTGGAAACCCGGGCAGTTTCCAAACCCAGTCATGGGCATGCTCAAGAAATGCCCAGCAGTGGAGACAGGACATGTGTATTAGCTACTTTTCTCATTTCTGTGACTGACATGACAAGAAACTAGAGAGGAAGGCATCATTTTGGTTTGTAGATGTGCAACCCACCTTGGGAGGGGAGGCACACGGGAGGGGAGGCAGCTGGTCCTTGTGACCCTAGTCAGGAAGAGAGAGAAGAATGCTTCTGCTGCTTCCTCTGCTATCCCGGTGGAGTCCGAGCCTGTGGGATGCCTCCCCCATGGACACACCCAAGTCCAGACAATCTGACAGTGAAGATGAAGTCCACAGCACAGAGGCCGAGCATCCTCGTTGTACTCCACGCTTTCTCTTCAGGGCTGGGAAGACTCCAAGGTCCCAAGCTCTCCGAGGACCTCCTGGCTGGTGACATTTCAGAGAGCTGAGGTCGGCTAACTGCTGACCATGTGGGTCCCAGAGAGGCCTGGCTTAGAGACAGGGGCAACAAACAGCTGTGGCTGAGAGCGGGTACGCAAGCGTCCCCACAGAACCTGTGGTCATCAGCTCAGCAGATGGCTGCAGGTCATGTAGGAGGGAGATTTCCTAGATGGAGAGAGGTCTTAGGGACAGGGTCTGGAGATAACACCTAACTAAAGGCAAGTTCTGCCCCTGGGGTGAAATCTCAGCTCAAGCAGATCCCACAGGTGGAACAGCCCCAAGGTGTCCCTAGGGACATACGAGGAGCTTTGTCCTTCTGGATTCTGTCATCTTGGATGTCCTCTCCCCATCCTGGGCCTCATCTCCACGTCTGTGCTTGAGGCAGGGGGAAGTCCCCAGTTCTAGCGCCCTCTATGTTATTCTGATTCTCAATTTCTTTCTCCACTAGGCAAACTGGACCAGCTTTCAGGAGCTGCTGGTATTGTCTCATAACTAACCCAGCCTGGCCAGGGGGTAAAGTGGTGCTTTTTTATATCAAAACTTGCATGCTCTGGCCCTAGGCCTGCTCCACCATAAAGGCATTTATTGGGGTGGTGCAGAATTATAGGAGTGCCATAAATCTCAAAAAAAAAAAAGATTTTTTAAAATTTAAAATCAAGCCGGGTGTGGTGGCGCACACCTTTAATCCCAACACTCGGGAGGCAGAGGTGGGAGGATTGCCCAGAGTTCAAGGCCATCCTGAGACAACATAGTGAATTCCAGGTCAGCCTGAGCCAGAGTGAGACCCTACCTTGAAAAAAAAAATTAAAATCAATGTAAAAAGTTCATGGGGAATAAGCTATTACATTTGAAATAAGGACAGAGTCAGCATTTGTAATTTTTCCCTCTGCCTCGGGCACCAATATGACTTGACACAGCACCCTTATTGATCATTTTGATGTAAAATGTCTTTTATATTATCTCCTGTCAGCCGTACTAAAACCTTTAGGGGACATGATCACCTACCCACATATAGGCAGAGAAGTCAGATGACTTCCCCTGGTGGCCAGTGATAGAGTGCTGGCCCCTAACCACATGCTCTTTCCAATGATGACTTCCTAAAAGTACTCTGGGCCCTGGTGCATATAGATAAACATGTTATTATTTGTGACCATTATGTTTTCATTTTAGTATGTGATGGGAAAATAAGCTAGCATATTAAACTATGGGTTTGTAATAAAGTTCTTGGGGTCCAGGAAAGTCCTTGAACCCTATACCCTAGGTTAGTTTCTAAGTTTGATCAAAGAATTGGATAAAAATACTGAGAAGGATAATTATTACATTATTATACCTATTGAGGGATGTCTAGAGTCAAGGAAAGGCACCTATGTGGTTAGAAATCCCATGTAGAGGGCCTGGCAAAACTGAGGAAAGAGAAGAGAAAAAAGAAAGTTCAAGGATCTCCTGCTATGTGGAAGAGCCTATGTGGAGAGTAAGGGCTAGGGGGTCCTCTCTTCTCCTCAACCTGGCCCAGCCAAGGGAAAAACTCACCTACAGATGGACGTTCCCAAGTCGTCCGAGAGCATGCCCTCCCCTTGCAAAGGGTGGACTGTCTTCCTGCTCAGGTGAACCTGAAGGACAGCTAGTTGGTTAGGGCTAGAGCCTGTCTCAGGAAGAGGCTAGCCCTGACACCAAGTTCCAGGGGCTGAACTTGGCCAACCACAATATTTCAATCCTATGAAAGTCCTCCCTCACAGGAGGGGTTCTGGTTTTTTCTGGAAAAACAAAACAGGTCTAGGGAACTTGGCAAGAGATATGAAGGCAGATCACCTTTGTTTTTTAGCAAGTGTAGACTCTCCTGCCTTTTTTTTTTTTTTTTTAGTTTCAGGGGCCAGTCACGCTAACTAACTGCCTATTCCCTCCCAACTTCATATTATAATATCACATATGAGGAATTCAAGTTAATTAAGGCAAAAGCAGGGTGCTGAAAAGGGACAAAGGTGATCCATCCGTGTGAGTAGTTCTGAGGCCATTTCCCCATTGCTGGACCTTGGGCAGGTCACCCTACACTTCTGAACAAGCCTTGCTTGTTCCAGCCCTATGCTGCCCTACAGCTCAAATAGTTTGGAATTGGAGAGTCTCTGTTAATACCTCTTGCTCTAGGGTGAGAGCAGACCGACTCTACGTGCCACCCCTGGCTTCGTCTCTGTCTCTCTTGGCTCTTTATCTGGGCCCTGGATGCCCCTGGCTGTCACTACCAGCCTTAAATCCAACTGCTGCCTTTGCCTTTCATCGCTGGGACAAAAACCCACCAGAAGAAGCTTATAGGAGGAAAACGTTTATTTCAGGCTTACGGAAGTTCCATCATGGCCGAAGAAGCTGGCTTTCTTTCACAGATGTATAGCAGAGACACACCACCAATAGGCAGCAAAACAAAACAAACAAACAAACAAATAATAATAATAATAATAATAATAATAAAAACAGTCAGACCTCCAACTGGCTTTTTACACATCTTAGGGCTGGACTAAAAGATCCACCATGGCCCCAGTGACATGTCCTCTGGAGAGGTTAACTAGGAAGTTTAACCTTAATCACAATCCTCAAGGCTATAGGGGACATACATACATACATACATTCACATTCAAACCAGCACACTCCTCCCAATTCCTAATCCATAGTCAATGAAATCCAACAGCAGGGTACTTGGACCCACGTAGCCATGGATGATGCCAGTCCAGAAAATGTCTTTTCAGTCCTTACCTGAATGCTAGTGGGTGCAGGAAGGAGCCACGTCTCCTGGGAGCTTGGGAGGGACTGGACATCAGTCCCTGCACCTCCGGGTTTGTCCTGTCAGGCAGAGTACCTCCTGATCCTCCTTCCAGTGGCACCTGTCCTTGACCGGCACTGAAGTGGAATTCTGGAGAACACAGGCTCTGCCTTCTTCCTGCCACAGACCTATGACTGGACCTTGGGAGAGTGCTTCACCTGTCTTGAGTGCTGTGGGGCTCTCTTTCCAATTAAGAAGATGGTTTCCATAGCAGCCTCAAAGCTGAGCACCATGGACACATGAAATATAGCCTGCCCAGTGTCTAAGCCAGCCTCTCCCACTTAGAAGATACCTCAAGACAACCAGCTGTCCTGTCTCCCCTCTCTCTCCTAGCGCATACCCACCTTAACCTAAAAGACTCTTTTTGACACAAGTCCTGTGACCTGTTTCTTCTTAGTGTTCCTCTTGGAACCCACATGATGTCTCCGGGTCCCATCCATGAGTGCCACTGGCTAGGACAGTGACCCAGCTTGTCATTGTCAAGCTGTGTGCCTTGAATTCCAGAAGCATTGTGTAGCATACAGCAGCATATGGCTGCATGTCCTCCGTGGATGTGTTACTGCCTCTGCTAGAAGGTTTGTGTGAATGGCAGCTGAGCCCTCCCGTCTCCCCACTTTGGTCACCCTTCTCAGACTCTCCTTCAGCTGTCAATCTGGCTGTGAGGCCTGGAATCACTTCTACACAGGGAACATCCCAGCTCCCTGTGTGACGTAGGCTAAGTCCAGATGAGGGCTTTCTGACACACCCCAGATCCCCCTCATGACCCTCCCTGTGCTCTGGCAATTATCGTGGGAGAGAGTACATGAAGATCTGGGCATACAGAAAGCACAATCAGTGGCATCTAATTTTCAATCAAATTTTCTAGAACAGCTGTAGATCCTACCTCTCATGGCATTACTTGAATTAAGTTGTAGGCCTCTGTTTTTAGTGTGTGTCTATGTTATTTATGTGCTAATCTCCCCAGACATTGGGATCTGAAAGATGGAACGAGGCCCTTGTCCTGAGCACACTATGTCAGAAACAGATGAAAACGCCTGCATCTTTCCACAGTGTCAGAATTTATTGAGTAACAGTGAATTCACAGGTTTCAGCACAACTTCAATGGCAACAGTTTTCCAGATACTCCTTCTTTCCTTGATAGCCCCAGCTGAGGCAGAGGTTCTTTTATTCTAGTCACTTAAAAATATTTTTATTTTTATTTATTTATTGGAGAAAGGGGAGAGAAAGAGAGAGAGAGAGAGAGAAAGAATGGGCATTCCAGAGCCTCAAACATGTGCGGTGCCTTACATAGGTCCTGGGGAATCAAACCTGGGTTCTTTGGCTTTGCAGGCAAGTGCCTTAAACCCTAAGCCATCTCTCCAGCCCTTATTCTAGTCTTAGTTACTAACGTTGATTCCCAGATCACACATTACACTTCACATTGCAAACATATCACTGTATATGACCGTAAAAAGGATAGAAAATTAAAGAATTCCAAGGAGGTCTGAAAGCTCAGAGATGGGGAAACTGAGAAATGCAAAAGTCTCTGTACTGATAAGCTGACCTGTAGCAGGAGAGGCTAGAGGAGCTGCTGGCTGCTGGCAACGGAATCAGGCTGCAGGGTTGGGGTGAATGGTAGGAACCAGGTAAAGGGCACACTGCGTCCAGACAGCTAGAAGGACAGTAGGACAGCGGGTCTGCATAGGTGAACAAGGAGATGAATGAGGAGCACCTGATCAACGGTGCGATGGAGCAGAACTGAGGTTCCTGGAACAGTTGAGGTTCCTTGATGCACACACGCGGGGTCAGGTGACAGGTCAGTGGGGGCCATGACCACCCCAGTTCTAGGTGTCCACATTTCTATGGATTGTAAGTGAAAGAGTCACACCCATTCCTTAGTCTAGTGTGTCCCATAAGCCCTTGGGCCTGGCTTTCCTGCTTTGATTTTAATACAGCCACGTGACACCCTTTCTACCCCCAGAAACAAGTAAATTGTGCTGGATGGGCAGCAGATAGATGGCGCTGTTCACATGACAACATGAGAACAGAATTATCCACCTTCAAAATAGAGTGTAAAATGGAGTCGATCAAGGCAAGGCACGGTCTGAAAAGCCACTGTTGTGCACAGTATACCAAGTGACTTAAAGCAGACAGCCTGATCTCAACTGTCCTATCGTCTTTGCTGCCCCAGCCACAGCCCCACATTAGTGGCCCTTAAGTGACATCTATTGTGGCTGCACTCTGAGCACTGAGACCTTTTGTGAACAAGGGCTGTGCTGTGTGGCAGCAAGCACGGTGCTTCCTGCCACTCTCTTCATTATTCTCTGACTACAGGGGGCCTTGCAAAAGGCAATCAAGTGAGACCAGGCAGCCAGCCATACAGATGTCTCCATAGAAAGAGCTTGTCCATCACACACAAAAGATCCTGGCCGTTATGTAGTCAAAGGTCAAGTTGTCTGTTGGGCCTTGAGAGGCCCGGACCTGAGGCCTAGTGGAACTTCCTGAGCCTAGCTAAAGTTTGGCAGACTGCCTCCGCCCAGCTATGACTCAGCAGGGGGCCAAATGGCCTCTGGCCTGCTACTTCCGCACAGGAACTTAGAGTTCCCGCCCATGCGCACTTAGAACCAATCATCTCAGAGGTCGTGGTATGCTATTGGCCCTTACATCTCACCCCATCCTAAAGTCCCCACCTTCGTTCTCAACATTATGTAAACACCTGCCTGTTACAATAAAGGGAGCTCCTGCTTAGACAAGACTCCCAGCTCCGGCTCCGTGGAGGAACCAGCAGGCCTGGTCCTTCCTCAGCACTACCTGCCAGGGGAGCCCAGCAGTTGTCCCAGTGAGGATCCAGGACAAGAGCATTCAAACTCCTCGCTGTCATTCCCTCCTTCCCCAACCTCATGAGGACACTGACCTAACTTGCCTCTGAGAAGTACTGAGATGATCGTCTGTAGGAGCCAGAAGCAGGTCTGGCCACATTGGTCTGCCGTCCATTGCTTTGTTTTATGCAACTGTTTAGGCTGTCAGGGACTTGAGGATAGTCACACCCCTCACTTCACATTTTCTTCCATGGCAAATGAAGCTTCTAGCCAGTTCCATGGTTTTAAGTGACTTCAAAACCCACTGTCCAAAACCCAACACTGTACATAATTCCGGGTCCTCACGTAGTTGTAAAAGGAACCTGAAATGGACTTTCTCCATGGAGAAGAGATAAGGCAGAAAATCAATGGCCCTGAAATAGCACTGCAAAGAATAGCCAGAAACCTACCCACACAGGGCCCCCTTGCCTTTGGGGACTTTCTGAGACGCACAAAACCAGACACACCAAGAAGCATCCAGAGTCCCCAGCCCCAGGCTGCAGTTGGTGAGCTCAGGGGACGCTCCACAGCATGAATTACCTGGCAAGGTGGTGGATCGGCCTTCTGGCACCTGACAGCTCAGTTGTGCACGTGACTTTAGAAAGTCGCCTCACCTCTTCAGGGTTTCCCTCCCTCCCTCCTTCCCTTCATTCCTTTTCTTTCTCCATCTCGTCCTTTCTTTCCTTTACTTTCTTTGTCCTCATTTAAAAAAAAAAACAATAAACAATATTTTATTTATTTATTTTTTGGGAGTGAAGCATGGGAGAGAATGGGCATGCCAGGGCCTCTAATCACTGCAAGAAAGAAAACCTCCAGACACGTACCACATTGTGCATCTGGCTTATGTGGGTACTGGGGATTTGAACCTGAGTCCTTAGGCTTCGCAGGCAAGCACTTTAACCACTAAACCATCCCTTCAGTACTTCTCTTTCTTTTTTGAAGTTCTAGGGCTTTGTGTATGCTAGAGCTGCACTCTCAGCCCCTCCATTTGCAGATTTGCAGGGCCAAAGAACTGGATATGACCCTTTACAACTCAGTGGTAAGGAATGAATGGTAAGACTTAAAGAAACTTGCTTTAAAATAGAAACACAGCCTCTGGTTTTAATGGTGAGGCTGCTCTCACTGGTCTGACGTCACCGGATGAGCAAAGTTCACCCAGCAGCTCGGAACAGATGACAAAAAGGTATAATTTAAAGGGAGGCCACTTTGCTCTGCTTTTTAACCATTTCATCTCACACGCATTCTACCATGAACGGTGCTCATTTCATGCAGCAGCAGAGGAAAGTGCTCTGGTTCAAGTGCAGGTCGATGCCGTCAGTGTGCGAGGCAGGGAGGGGCAGCCTGGTGCACCCTCTTCAGCTGGACAGCCCTGTGGGAACCTGGGAAGCTCACAGGCCTCACAGGCTGGCCTCCGTAACCCAGAAGGCTTTCTGAAGTCTTGACTCCAAGAAGTCTGACCTGGTGATCAGGGGTTCCATCTTGTCCTCCATGGATGGCAAACCACCATGTTCTCTGCAGAGAGGGCCATAGGGTCCCTGGGTAAGACAGACTCAACCCATTCCTCTTCTGCTGGTGGAGCTGGTTTGTGTTGCCCATCCTGACCCAAAACCAGGTGTAGGCAGCAACACCCGGCCTTGGCTGTACTTCGCTGAGCAAACTCCTTTACTGTCTGAGTATCTGCTGTGCCCCTCTAGTTGATTCTTAAACTTTTTATTGATAGCTTCCATAAATATAAACACCATACCATGATCATAACCCCTCTCACCAACTTCCCTTCTCCCCACTCGCAAATCCCCCCTCAGTGAATCTCTTCATTCCAACAAGTTTCTCTTATATTTTGGGGCCATCATTTCCCCCTCTTATCATGCAGGTCCTGTGCATCTCAGTGGTCTGCAGCTCAAGTCTGTGGAATCTTCAGCAATAGGGTCTCGCTATCTTGTTCTGGCAGGCAACCGAGAGCATTGTCAAGAGCCTGCAATATGTTTGGGGCATCAAGAACCTTTCACCCCTGCTACTCAAAATTTTCTGATAATAATCTATAGCTTATTGGCACATTATCCATCTCCATAAGATGCTTTTGCCCAAACTCATTGTTTTTTTAATATATGACTTATTCATAAGGATTAAATTTTGATTAACCCTCCTCTCATACCTTCCTATTCTTTACCTTCTCCCATTATAACATTTTCCCCTACTATTCTGTCCCTCTACTTATATATTTACTGTGCCCTCCCTTTTAGCTGACTGGGTTTATATCTGGGTCCTATATTCTGTTCCACTGGTCCAAATGTCTGTTTGGGGGCCAGTACAATGCTGTTTTTATTACTATGCTTCTATAATATGTCATAACATCTAGTATGGTGATACCACTAGCCTTTGTTTTGTTGCTCAAAATTGCTTTGGCTAAGCAAGGATTTTTGTGTTTCCAAATGAATTTTAGGATTTTATTTTCTATTTCCGTGAAGAATGCCATTGGAATTTTGATGGGGATTGCATTAAATGTGTAGATTGCTTTAGGTAAGACAGACATTTTTATAATATTGATTCTCCCAAATCTTGAACACAGGATGTCTTTCCATTTCCTAGTGCCTTTTGCAATTTCTCCCTTGAGTGTTTTAAATTTCTTCGCAGAGATCCTTCACTTACTTGGTTAGATTTATTCCAAGATACTTTTATTTGAAACAATTGTGAATGGTACTATTTCCCTGATTTCATCTTCAGCACATTTGTTATTTGTATATAGAAAGGCTGGCTTTACTGATGTTTTAAACTGATTTCTGTGTGTTAATTTTGTATCCTGCTACATTTCTAAAAGCAGTATCAGCTTTAACAGTTTTCTGGTAGAGTCTGTAGGATCCCTAATGAATTGAATCATATCATCTACAAACAAAGTTGATTTGAATTCTTCCTTTCCTAGTTGTATCTCTTTTAATTGTCTCTTACTGCTGTAGCTAAGACTACCAATACTCTATTAAGTAAGAGAGAAAATGGAAACCTTTACCTTATTCCTGAAATGAGTGGACATGCTTCAAATTTTTCCTATAATTAGTATAATGTTGGCTATAGGTTTGTTATAAGTACTGAAGATTATATTGAGATATGTTCATTCTATTCCCAGTTTCTTTTGGACTTTTATCATGAAAGCATGTTGCATTCTGTAAAATGCCTTTTCTGAATCTACTGAGGTGATGGTGTGAGTTTTGTCCTTGAGTCTATTTATATAGTGTATTACATTTATCAATTTGCATATCTTGAACTGTCTGTACATCTTTGAAATAAAACTCACTTGATCAGGAGGATCATTTTGATATGCTCTTGTGTTTGGTTTGCCAATATTTTGTTGAGAATTTTTGCATTTATATTCATGAGGGAAAGTGGTCTGTAGTTTTCTTTTTGTTTTGTCTTTATCTGATTTTGGTATCAAGGTAATGTTGACTGACTTTCTAGAAAAAGTTTGGTAGAATGCCTTCCTTTTCTATTTTATAAAATACTTTGAGAAGCATTGGTGTTAGTTCTGTGAAGGTGTGATATAATCCACCAATAAATCCCTCTGGGTCTGTACTTTATTTTTTTTTCAGGTGGAAGACTTTTAAACTATTTTTTATTAAGTAGAAACTTTGCATGTACACATCATGTGTTGGTACCATTCTCTTCCTTCCTGCCCCCAAGCCACTGAGGGCCCTCCTTGGTGGAATGGCTGCTATCCACCATGGGGTTGTGGGTTAGGAGTTGTCAGAGCAGCAGTCATTGTGGGGCAATGCCTGTGGGTGCTCCCTCCCACCCTGTGTGTCTTACATTGTGTTCTGCCCCATCTTCTGAAAAATCCCCTGAGCTTTGGTGTGTATATTTAAGTCTGCTTTAGTGTTGAGCTCACAGCAGCTTCTGGATTTCTGCTTTGGTACATTTTGAGTGTCCTCAGTGTCTATCTCATTGCTTGTTACTGGTCTGTTTAAATGGTTTATCTCATCTTGCTTTAATCTTGGTAAGTCACGTATATCTAGAAATGCATCCATTTCTTTTAGAATTTACAGGTTAGTGGGGTATATGTTCTTCAGGTATATCCTTAGTTTTTTTTTCTGAATTTCATTAGTACTTATTATAACGGTGCACTTTAGATCTCTAATTTTGTTGATTTGTGTCTCTGCTCACTCTTATGGTAAATTTTGCTAAGGGGTTATCAATATTGTTTATCCTTTCAAGGAAGCAACTTTTTGTATCATTGATTCTTTGTATTTATTTTTTGTTCTTTCTTTCACTAATTTTTGTCCTGATATTTATTATTTCTTACAATCTATTTATTTATTTATTGGTTTTACGAGGTAGAGTCTCACTTTAGTTCAGGCTGACCTGGAATTCACTATGTAGTCTCAGGGTGGCCTCGAACTCATGGTGATCCTCCTACCTCTGCCTCCCGAGTACTGGGATTAAAGGCGTGCGCCACCACGCCCGGCTCAATCTATTTATTTTTTATTTGACTTATTCTTCTTTGTTAAGGCCATAAAGTATAGCATTTAGTTCTTTATTTGTTACCTTCTTAATTTTTTAATGTAGGTACTTCTAACCATAAATTTTCCTTTAGGATTGCCTTCATTGTATCCCATAGATCTTGATATACTCTGTTTTCATTATCAATTGATTCTAGGAATTTTAAAAATTTTTTCTTGATTTCTTCAAGGACCCATTTATCATTTAGTAGTGTATTTCTTAATTTCCTTGAGTTTGTATATGTTTTATTCTCTTTCATACTGTTGGTTAGTAGTTTAATCCCATTGTGATCAGATAGAATACAATGAATTAAGTCAATTTTCCTGTATTTGTTAAGGTTTGATATGTGTTATAATATATACTCTATTAATAGAGATTGTGCTGCTGAAAATAATGTGTGTTCTGTAGCATTTGGATGGAATGTTCTGTATATCTCTGTTAGGTCCATTTGTTCTATGATGTCATTTAATCCAGATACTTCTTTGTGGTTATTTTTTGTTGTTGTTGCTGTTGTTGTTTGCCAGGATAACCTGTCCATTGTTAAAAGTGGGGATTGCATTAAATGTGTAGATTGCTTTAGGTAAGACAGACATTTTTATAATATTGATTCTCCCAAATCTTGAACACAGGATGTCTTTCCATTTCCTAGTGCCTTTTGCAATTTCTCCCTTGAGTGTTTTAAATTTCTTCGCAGAGATCCTTCACTTACTTGGTTAGATTTATTCCAAGATACTTTTATTTGAAACAATTGTGAATGGTACTATTTCCCTGATTTCATCTTCAGCACAATTTCACCCAATTTCAATTGTGATTGGGGTTACCTGTAATTTTATAGTTGGTAGTGTTTGTTTAGTGAAATTGGAGCACTCATGTTTTGTGTGTATATGTTTAGAATTGTAATGTCCTCTTGTTGGATTGACACTTCTTCAACATTACTTACAAGATTCTGCATTTTCTCTGCTTTCCAAATGCAAAACAACTGGCCCAATCTCAATGGTTTTAACCTCTAAAACAATTGCAGCTGAGTGGGTGCTGTCTCCAGCCTGAAACTTTCATTTCTTTCTGGGCTATATCCATCTGCTCATACCAGTCCAATTCTATGTAACAAAACCCTGCACAAATTCTCAGGATACAGGCAGGCAAAACACAGCAAGCCTCTCACACAAACTGCTTCCAGACCAGTCCCAACAAAGTTCTTTCTCTCCTTCATAATCCAAACCTCACAGCCCATACTTCTTACAGCATTCATGTCTTTGAGCTCTGACCAGAATGTTCCATGAACCTCTACCTTCTCTTGGACCAAAGTCTTGACTCCTATATTCCTTCTGCAAATCAGTTCCAAAAAGCCGAAATCCACACAATCAGGTTTCTAGCAGCAATGACCCCCTCCCCCCACCTTCTTATTCCATTTTTTTCTATTGCTGTTTCTGGTGCAGTGCTGGCACAAAGCATCTAACCAAAACCAGCTGATGGGAGGAAAGTTGTTTATTTTGACTTACAGACTCAAGGGAAAGCTCCATTATGGCAAGGGAAGTGGAACATGAGCTGACCATCACCTCACAGTTAACATCAGGTGGACAATAGCAACAGGAAACTATGCCAAACACTCATGGGGGAAGCTTTCTATAATACCCTTAAGTCCACCTCCAACAACATACCTCCTCCAGCAAGGCTCCAATTCCCAAATTATTATCAGATGGGAACCAAACATTCAAAACATGTTATGGGGAACACCTAATTCAAACTACCACAGTGACCTTCTTTATTTTTTCCAACTAATGTTGATTTGAAGTCTATCTTGTTAGATATTATAGTATCTATCCTTACTGGTTTCCCAGGCCCATTTGCCTGAAATACCAACTTCTACCCTTTTATCATATGGCAGTGCCTGTCTTTTATGGAGAGGTTATTTTCTTGAAGGCAAAAATAGAAAGATCATGCCTTTTAATCCAGTCTGCATCTTATGCTTGGGATATTTAGACCGTTGATATTAAGAGTTATTACTGAAAGGTATTTGTTCCTGCCATTCCTTTTGATGTTGTAGTGCTTGCTGTTTTTCTGTTACTATCTTTCATTAACTATTATTTGAACATGGTTTATTCTTCACTATTATCTCATGTATGTGCTTTTCTTCCTCTTTAGTCTGAAGGATCCTTCCAAGTATTTTCTGTAGAGCTAGCTTAGTGGTCATCCATTCCTTTAGCTTGTTTCATCATGGAAAGTTCATGATTCTCTTTAAATTTTGATGGATAGCTATGGTGGTTTGATTCAAATGTCCTGTATAAACTTATGTATTACCACTAGCTGAGGACCCTCAGCTAGTGGTAATTTGGAAATTGAAGCCTCCTGAAGGCAGTGTATTTTGGGGAGCAGACTTATGGGTATTATAGCCAGCTTTCTCTTGCCAGTGTTTGGCACACTATCCTGCTACTGTCCACCTAATATTAGCCAGGAAGTGATTTCCACCCTATGCTCATGGCATGTTTTCCCTGCCATCATGGAGCTTCCCCTTGAGTCTATAAGCCAAAATATAGCATTTCCTAACATAAACTGTTTTTGGTTGCGTACTTTCTGCCAGCAATGAGACGCTTATTTCATCAATAGCTTTGCTGGATACAGAAGTCTGGGTTAGCACCTGTGTTCTCTACCTCTTCTGCCTTTTGAGGCTTGCATTGAGTAATGCTCTTATCCTGATGGGCTTGCCTGTATAGGTGATTGGGTGCTTCTCTCTTACTGCTTTCAATATATTTTCTTTGTGTGTTTTGTAGTTTAATTACAATATGGCAAGGAGATGCTCTTTCCTGGTCTTCTCTATTTGGTGTTCCAAATGCCTCCTGTATCTCTATTGATGACCTTTTTCCTTACGTGGGAAAATTTTTCTTCTATGATTTTATTGAAAATACTTATTATGCCTTTAGATTGAAATTATTCTTCTATACCTGAATTAAGCTGGATTTCTTCATAGTGTCCTGAATATCTTGACATTCCCACTCATACCTTCCTATTAATTTGCCTTTCGTTTTGTTGGAATATTCCAGATCTGCCAGCTTATCTTCTAGATCAGGTATTATGTCCTCTTCTTGATCCATTCTATTGGTAAGACTTTCTACAGAGGTTTTTTTGCACTTACCATGCTTTTTCAAATCTAATATTTCAGACTGGTATTTCTTCAGTATGTCTATTTACTTACTCATATCTCATATTGACCTCCTTATCTTGTCAAGTTGGTTCCCTGCATTCTCTTTGGGGAGTTTGTTTTATTCTTTTATTTATTTTAAAATTCTTATAATTATTCTTTCAAATTCTCTGGCATTTCATCTAATTCAATTGCATTGGAGGTAATTTCTGTTGGATTTATAATTTTTGGAGTAGTTATGCTGTCATGATTTTTTATGTGTTATTTTGTAGAGATTTTTGTACTACAGGTTATTTCATTGCTTGGGTTTTCTAGTGATCTTCTGTACTCTTAGATGGGTAGAGCAGAAGTTATATCTTTAGTGCAGGAGCTCAATGTGTAACTTGTGGTCTCTACATTACTCCCAGAGTAACAGCAGGAGTGACCCAAGCTGGCGGATATACCTGCTATACAAATGTTCTAGTATAAAATTAACAAACAAGGCTCCTTTTGATTTCAATAATTGTTGGTGAGAAAAAGAACAAGGCTGAGAGATGTATGCTAGTGTTTTGGTACTTAGAGGTGGGAACAGTGTATGGTGAATTAGTATGAGAGCTAGTAGTACCTCTGAAAAACGATGAAGATGAAACATGGATCTAGGAAAGAGGAGGTGGGATGCTGTTAGTTTCCACAGATTTTAAAGTTTTTTTGGGCTATGGAAGGTTGTAGTTATTGATAATAAGGAGGAAGAGTTGAGGAGAGAATGTAGAAAAGTTGTTGGAAAGACAGGGAAAATGAACAAGATGTGGTAGGAAGAGTGGCAGAATTATTCCATTGGAATGACTCTCTTGAGAGGGAGGCAGGTAGCTTTGTACTTCCCACAGAACCTGTAGTAGGCTGGGTGGAGAAAAATAGAGAAGAATCCAAAAATCTAACTGAGCAATATACATCCACAAACAAAACTCACATGGGGCTTTAAATGTATGAGTGGGGATTGAAATAAACAGCCAAACACTAACAGAACCAAAGGTCATAAACAGGCAGGCAATAGTGGCTCATGCCCTTAATTCTGTCAATTGGGAGGAAAAGATTCTTGGTTGCAATGGCCTCCAGGTCAGCCTAGGCCAGAATAAAGCCTTGCCCCCAGGAAAGACAGAAGAGCAAAGCAGACACTGTGAATTAGGAAACATGAAAAGATGACAAGATTGACTCTAAAACACAACTTACATAAGAATGACAAAGCAGAGCTGGGCGTGGTGGCGCACACCTTTAATCCCAGCACTCAGTAGGCAGAGGTAGGAGGAGGGTCACCATGAGTTTGAGGCCAGCCTGAGACTACATAGTGAATTCCAGGTCAGCCAGCCTGAGCTAGAAAGAGACCCTGCCTGGAAAACAAAAACAAACACAAACAAACAAAAAAAGAATGACAAAGTAGAGTAAATATACATTAGATCTAACACTATGGCATTTCTTTCCTTAGTGATTTAGGTTTCAAATTCTTTCCTCTCTTCAAGCCATTTCTTTAACAGCCAGCCATGATATGCAAGGTGAAAGTGATCCTTCAAATGCATGTCTCAGATTTGGGATATATACCACCTTATTTGATTTTTGCAATATCATCTTAGTAACTGGTAAGTACACAGCTGAGCAAGATTTCTATCTATCACTTAAAGCTGTAAAAAAAAATGGTAAAAACCATTTTACACACACATGATCTCTTTCTGTTATTTCTTTGTTGTTATTTTATTATTATTTTGGCTTTTTGAAGTAGGGTCTTACTCTACCTCAGCCTGACCTGGGATTCACTACATAGCCTCAGGCTGGCCTCAAGTCTTACTGTTAGTTCTTACAGAATGAGGTTTTATTTGTTGCTTAGTGCAGGGGATGAACACAGGGTCTTAAACACGGTAAGCAAGGTTTCTACCACTGAATCACACTTAAGTCACAGTACAAGTCATATTAAGCTGTAAAAACTAGACCACTTTTGTTGCAGGATGAAAGACTGCTAGTTTTCCTTTAAATCTGATACCTTTACTTTGTTATCTTCCAGCTCACCCCATTTGGCCCTGGCCCCTCGGGCTGGGACAGGAGCACTAAACCTAGTCCACAGGAGCCTGGGCCCAGGAATTGTCAAGCAGGTGATCAAAAGCTGCCATTCACATGCTTAAAGAAACTCATATTTTATTTTATTTTTATTTTTGAGATAGAGTCTCACTCTAGCCCAGACTGACCTGGAATTTATTATGTAGTCTTGGGCTGGCCTGGAACTCACAGCAATCCTCCTACTTCTGCCTGCCAAGTGCTGGCATTAAAGGTGTGTGCCACCATGTCCAGATTAAAGAAACTTGTATTTTAAAAAAAAATGAAAAAAAATATCTGAAGAGACACCTCACCAAAGACATACTCTTTGAAATAACCACCTAAAAAGATGCTTGTTATTCCATGTCATCAAGGATTTACTAATTAAAACGCAAAGCTCTTTCCATAATCTTATTAGAACAGCCAAAATCCAAATGTGTGTGAAGGTGAGGGGCTGTTGAGGAAGCTAAGTGGCGCAGTCACTTTAATAAGACACCTCATCAGTTTCCTGCAAAACTAAACACATTCTTGCCATGTGACTCAGCAACTGCGCCCCTTGAAATTTACCCAAAAGAGTTGAAAAAGATCCTTTCACATAAAGACCCAACACGCATGACATGACCCACAGGTGTTGTATTCATAGTGATCACAGTATGGAATCAATCAAGATGCCCGTAATAGATGACTGGATAAACTGTAGTATATCCAGACCAATGGAGGATTATTCAGTACAAAAAAAAGAAAAGAAAGAAAGAAGCCATTTGGCCACAAAAAGTCATGTAATAGTCAATGCATGTTAATAAGTGAAAGAAGCCCATTTGAAAAGGCAACAAACTGTATTATTCTAGTTATGCCACGTTCCGGAAAAGGTGGAACTACAGAGATCAGAATTTGGCAGAGGTTAGGGAGAGCTGGACGCACTAACACAGCACAGCAGGTCTGGAGGACGAAGAAACTCCCCTGTAAGGCTAACATGACAGACACATGTCATACACACGAGACCAGACTTGCAGAGTGCCCACTACCAACAGTGAACCAGTTGTGAGGGGCAGTGTTGGTTGACAGGACGGGTCTGTCACTTATGACAAGTGCTCACTCTACTATGTGATTTAAAATACATGTTTATTTTACTTATTTTACTTGATGGAGAGAGTGCTCCAGGGCCAGTCATCAGGCTCTGCAGGGAAGCGCCTTTAACTGCTGAGCCATCTCTCCAGCCCTATCACAGGATTTTGATAGTGCGGGAGGTTGTGTAAACATGGGGTGGGACTCTATGGGGGTATCTCAATTCTTTTCTTTCAATTTTGCTTGAAATGTAAAACTTCTCTAAATATAATCCATTTAAAATAGTAACAAATAATGAAATAGAACCCAGGCATGATTGCAGTCGATTGGCATAAATGTTTTATCACGAAACTCTTGCCTTATACACATTGAAACAGAGTCCAGAAGTAACTGTGACTGTGTCACTTGCTGTAGGTCATGGTCACAGGATTATAGTTCTGTGGTCCCAGCTTTGTTTTTTCAAACAACGGATGTTATAACAATATCTTTGTGCCTTGTGTAGTTATGAAAGACAACTGGGATGGCAGATGTGGATGAGGCCACAGAGGAGGCTTGCTCACCTGGACCTGATGTCCACCCACCCCAGAAACATCTCCAATGTTATTTCAACCCCACTGAGATAATACTTTCCTATCTATGCATGCTTCAACCTTAGGATGTTTACAGTTCCTGGTTCCAAAACCAATCAGAATTTTCTAGATCAGGGGGAATGCAAAGGAAGGGCCTGATGAGCTAATGCTGTGTGAGTGTGTGAAGGGTTGGCTGCTTGGGTGAATGGAAAAATGACTGTCTTCATCAGTCAATCCATCAATCAATCCAACATCAGGCAGTCAAGCAGAGCACAATGTCAGAAAGAACAACATTTTCATGTCCCAGGCAAATCATCACTGCTGAACATCACTGAAGTTAATGTTCCCACTCTGTAGCAGCCCCTGCCGCTGTGGTCTTGTATACATAAAGTGCCTACGTAAAGCAACCTTCCATGATGCAAATCACAGGGCTGCATCCATGGAGGGCGTGGGAGTGCGCTGCTCTGGGCTAACTCCTTCCCACACTCATTTGTCTACTGTGTGGGATGAAGATGTAAACTATGTATTGATGTTTCCAGAAGGTGACTCACCTAGTGTTTGAGGTACGGCGGGGGAAAAACGAGATGGAAAATGAGGGCTCAGGAATAGCTGAGAAGGAAACACATTTATTGAGCACCTGTGTCATGCATTTGCACACACATACAAACACACGCACACACATCCAACATGATTGTTTATAAAGCCAGAACGTGGGAGACACATCCCCCAAGCCTGCTTGAAGAACCACCCACCATCCGGGAAGGGCACGTGAGTGGCCATAAGAAGCCTTTATTTTACAATTCACACAACTGAAACCAACACAAGGAACTTAGGAGTCCTGCCCATGGTTTACAAGCAAATTCACACACAGATTCTTCAGCACCAGTATTCTCTTTTGTGGCCCAGACATGACCCCCCACAGTCCCCAAAAGGCCATTGCTGATGCCAGTGGGGACATCATGTTGCTTGCACAAGCTTGAAGCACTTGAGAAAGTCCAACCTAATGGCTGATTCTGCTCCTTCCATCAGCAGGTCAGAGCATTCTTCTACTTGCAAATCACCCCTCCTCCCGCTTCACATCTCTCTCCTGGGAGGCGCTGAGCGTAGGATGGTCTCTCTCAGGGCACAGCTGAGGCCAGAGGTTCATCACCTCCATTTTTTAAAGCTTCCTCTTTTCTGGGAAAGAGGTAAGTCCATCAAGTGTCTGGTCAGGGCTGCATAGCACCAAGAGTTTCCAGAGAATTGGCAGCCACAGCTCAGCTGGTGCTGCAGAGCCACTGAGCCAGGACGCCATCTCCTGCCCACGAAGAAGCTCTCCACCGTCTTCAGTAGAGGAGGAACTCACAAGCGTTAATGTATGGAATAATAATAATTAACAACAGTAATAACATTAATAATAACTGACTGGCTGGCAGCATCTGTTGTTTTTTTTAATAATTTTGAGGTCTCTCAAGAAAATAAAAGAGGAAGGAAGGAAAGAGGAAGGGGAGAAGGAAGAAATTAAAGAAAGGAAAAGAAGGAGAGAAGAGAAAAGGGATCAAGGAAGGAAGGAAGGATAGACTAGAGGAAGAGAAGAGAAAAAATTATTTCAAGGCTTCTGGCTTCCCATTGGGCTCTGAGTTCAAGTTTCAGAAATCCATTGCAGTCCTCTGACTTTCCAGAATCTTCTAAGGGCCCTTCACATTACTCGGTCGGGCAGCAAGGCTGGCAAAGTAGGCACACTGGGAGGGGTCACACAGGCCAGGGGGTCCAGGTGGGCCGGGAGGGCCAGGATGTCCAGCTGGTCCTGTCTCTCCTTGAGGTCCTGGACTACCTGGAAGTCCATCTTTAGCATAGCCAGGTTCCCCCGGTTGACCTGGCCCAGGAAGCAAAAGAAATAGAAAGTAGTTCATATCCAAGAGTTCATATCACTGTTTCCCCTTGATAAGAACTGAGGACTTGACACGTCTGGGAGCTTCAGCATGAGTGAGGCAATGGCCCACACTAGCATCGGGTCACTCAGGGCACCCTTCCTGTCTGAAATAGGACAGGCGTCCAGGCATCCCTGAGAGAAACAGGCAGGGGCAGGATGAGGCCAGGTAAGGGACATGCTCGGGGCTCTTATCAGGTTAGAATCCTTCTGAGTGGCTCTAGGCGATGTGTCTTAATTCAGAGAAGGTGCTGACTCCTGAGGAGGAGTTCTTAGCCCCAGTGTACCTAACCCCACAGGTAATTAGTAACAGCCTGTAATTCAACATCCAACTGTTCCAGACTTGGCTCTTTTATTCAAACTTTATCCACATGCTAAATTTGAATGACATACGTGGATCCCGTTATTCTATCCTATGTAATCTTGGTAAAAAGCAGCATCAAGAATATAAGCAACTGGTAATTATATAGAACGAAATTTAGATTCAGAAAATATCAGTTGTAAATAAACTTCCATGCATCCACTTATCAAGCATTCTAATATCATATATGATGAATCAACCTTCGTTCTTTTCCCTTGAGAAATTTGGTCTAGATGTCGTGGTGCATTCTGGTAAGTGAGTTTTTCCTCTTAGCTTTTAGCAGCTGGGGCTGGGGAGATGGGTCAGGGTAAGAGCACTTGCTGTGCCAACTTGAGTACTTGAGTTTCATCCCCTACACACGCATAAAGCCAGGTGTATGCCTTTAACTGTAGCATAAGAGATGTGGAGAAAGGGGATCCACCACAGAGGCTTATAGGCCAGCCAGGGTAGCCAAAAAATGGAGTGAGTTTCAGATGCACAAATGAGTGCAACACACACACACACACACACACGGCACTCCACATTCATACTATAAAGGTCTTAGCACTTGGTCAAAATACACCTTATAAAATAAACAGAAAGCAAGTCTTGCCCTTTGAACTGTCTTTAGACATTTCATGAATACTGTTCACAGGCTGGTATAGTCACTAATCTACAGTCCTGCCTCTAAGAAGCTCATCTCCTAGCGTGACTTCTGCTGAGCATGGGGGAGGAGGGTCTTCCACACACTGGGCACTATGGCCCACTAGAAGCCATTTTCCCAGGTATTTCTGGGTTTCAAAAGTGAGAGTTCTGATCCAGGAGAAATGTACCATCTAGCATGCTTGGACTTTTGAGCCCCATTCCAGTCCCCAGAGAAGCACAGTGCCCCTATTTCAGGACGTATGGAAAATGTGCACCAATCAAGTTAGTGCAATTAGCATATGTATTGCCTCACACATTTATCATTTGTGTGTGTGCTGGACCTTCAAAGCCTTTTTTTCCTAGTTATCTTAAAGTAGTAAATAAGTCACTGGGACTTTTGACTCACAAGGTATACCTCACAGACTATAAAAATTTCTTGTGGGGGGCTGGAGAGACAGTTTAGCGGTTAAGGCATTTGCCTGCAAAGCCAAAGGATCCTGGTTTGACTCTCCAGGACCCACATAAGCCAGATGCACAGGGGCCACATGTGTCTGGAGTTCATTTGCAGTGGCTGGGGCCCTGGCACGCCCATTCTCTCTCTCTTCCTCTTTTTCTCTCTCAAATAAATAAATTAAATTAAATTAAATTAAATTAAAAAATACTATCTTGTGAGTAACTTGGGTTCTCCTTAGCTGAGCCCAGGCCCTTCTTTCCACCTGGATAGGATCTCTGTCATGTGCTTTATTCTCCATGGTAGACCCAGCCAGCCCCAAGACTCATACCTGGGATTCCTGGGGGACCCATCTCTCCTCGGAGGCCAACTCCAGGTGTGCCTGGGTCACCTTTGGCTCCTCGCTCACCTGATGAGAAAAACACACATTTTTGGTGATGAAGACTCAGGATGAGGGCGGGCAGGAGTCCTGACCACAGGGCAAGTGTGATCCACTCAAACCACACTCCCTTTACACACTACCCCATCTTCCATGCATACACTCATTCAGCACACTCAAGCATGCACTCTGCACTCCCACTCAAAATAATCCACATGTGAATGTCAGCACAATCAGATACTTCCTCCTAAACAGACACTCAAATGCACACCCTTACATATAAGCATCACTCAAGCATCTACCTACTCAATTATGCAAGTGTACACGTTCATATATGTAGTAGCAAATACACAGTACACTAATCTATACATACAAACTCAATGGAAAACACATATGCACACGCCTCCTTTCCCCACGCCTGCCCTCATGCATGGCTGCACTGTCCCTGATCTCAAAGCATTTTCCCTGAACCTTCATGAAGAAGGAACTGGTTTGATAACTGAATGCATTTAGCATGTCAGGCAAGGCAGTGTAGACAGTACTGAGTAAGCTTCAGCCCTCCTCTCAGGAAGACTGAATCAAATAATATAGAGGAAATAGGATACACGGAATATGAGACAGGGATGAGGACTACCATCCTAGGAATAAAAACTAAAACATGACATGCATTCAGTAGAGAGAGAAATCATTCCCTGGGAGGATACTTGGGCTATATTTGAGGTAAGGTTGTACAAATTTGATTAACATCTCTCTCGAGTTTTAAAGATAACTTATACTTTTGCCATGTTTTTCCAAATATCTCTCATATGCATTATATAACTTTAAAACTTATAGTACAAATTCTTGTAGCTCAAGGGATCTTTAGAATACTCACTTTTATTGTCTTAATGGTTATGTTTGGTCAGTATTCTTCTAGAGTAGAATTGTTTTCTAAACCTTATACTTTCATAAGAATAATCATTTCTTATGAAATAATATGGGCTAAGTGAGATCATGCAAATTTAACAAGAAGCCTTGCAAGTAGGAGAAATATTGTATGGAATGAATGGATAACTAATTGATAAGCACATAGGAGGTAAAAGAGAAAAAAAAATAGGGTCACTTATTACCCCAGTACCAGGTCATCCAAGAACAAATAAAATTAGACCACAACCCTGAAATCAATCTTGGTTTGGGAAGTCTGGGATCAGGACCTTCCTCTCTGGTCTTCACATCTGCTGGCCTGCTGAGAGTGGACATTCTGACCTGCTGGCCACAATGTTAACTGGCACAGGCTGCCCTCCTGAAGGACAGCCCTCTTATTGTCCAGAGCTCCAGTGTCAACATAGGACACTCTGCCTAGGGGTCAGTTAGTGGCTATTTTTAAATGCATCTCAATGCAGTTTGTCAGATTTTTAAAACTGGCATTTAATCTCTATTGCTTGTTATATTCCTCTGTCAGTTCTAAACTGGGTGAGGGAAAAGAAAACATTTGTATCACCCTTGAGACTTGAGCAAATGAAATGGAGAAAAAGAAAGTAGAAGGAATGAATTCAATCTTCCTAGCAGAAGCATAATTTTGCAAAAGTGTCAAGTATGAAAATCTCAAACATGTAAAAAAAAAAATACATGATGCCAAAATTCAGAGTCACCAAGCTGCCAGGGATGAGAACAAAATGAATAATGCATGCTCAGCCAGGCTTGTGCCCCACGCCTCAGTTTCTCCCCGCATGGAGTACTTATTTTCTGTGTCCACTCACCTTTGGGGCCTATTGGTCCAGAGGGTCCTTCCAGACCCCCCTGTCCAGGTCGACCTGGCTCCCCCATGGGGCCTGACCGGCCTGGAAGCCCATCTTTGCCAGGAGGACCTGGGGGCCCAGGTCTGCCTTGAGAGGACTTGATGTGTGCTGGTGGCATCTGGGCCAGGAGGTAGGCAAGTTTGGCTATAAAGTAGGAAAAACAGAAATATCATGAAGAATGGATAGAGGGTAGAATGGCAGCTCACTGAAAAGCCAGGGACCAATGGGACAAAACACAAATGGTAGTAAAAGCAATACACAGACCAGCATCAGTGCACAGAACAGCACCTGTATACCTACTTCCTCCTATGCACGACATAGTGGAATTTCCTGATCCTGCAGTATGGTTGCCTAGGCTGGGACCTTGCAAGCTAATTCCAGCCATGGACACTTGGGCAAGCCACTTGACATCAGCCTTGGTTTTCTTTTATGGAAGACAAGCGATGCAGTAGCCAGCCTTTCTACCAGAGTGAAGATGGACCGAGGGAGGTAATTCTAACACAGCAGTGCCTGGCATTTGGAAGGTGCTCAGCAGACGTGGCGGCTACATAGTCCAGGACCAAACGCAGCAGCTCAGTCAGCATCCACGGTGGCAGAGGTGAGGCGGGTAACAGAGGTGGTGGGAGCATCTGCAACTGGACGTGTACCAGGACCATTCCCACCGGCAGCAGGAGTCCCACAGGGAAAGCAAGGACAGAAGCAGTAGGTTCACGAGTACCAGCGCAGAGGTAAAACTGGTGTCATCTGCACTTGAGGCAGCAGAGGTACTGCTGTGAGCAGCAGTGCTTCGGACGGTAGTAATCAGAGCAAGGTGCCGGCAGCAGCAGCAGCAGCAGCAGCAGTATCAGTGTGGCAGTAGCGACATGAGCAGCGGGATTCGTGCTCAGCACTGTCAGCAGGAGGACTGACAGCACCGCCAACATTGGCAGTAGTGGTACTTTTAGCAGGGGCACCAATGCTGGCGAGAGCATCGGCACTGGCAGAGGGGATGGCATCAGCACTCGTATTAGCAAACGTGGCAGTGCAGCGGAATGGGAATGCGAGAATTGGCAGGAGCAGAAGCATTCGAATTGGCTGTGGTGGTGGTGGCAGCAGTGCTAACAGCATATCAGCATTGCCAGGGTATTTACTGTTGTTATCAAACGTGGCAGCACTAGTACTGGGGTAGCAGTGTCGGCATCGGGGTCAGCTGCGGTGGTCAGAGCACTGGCAGCGCTGACAGCAGTGTTAGTGCTAGTGGACAGAGCAGCAGTAGCACTAGGAATAGCAGTACCAACAGTGGGGTTGGCATCGGGGTCAGCTGCGGTGGTCGGAGCAGTGGCAGCACTGACAGCACGTCAGCACTGGCAGGAGTATTAGCATTAGCAGATGAAGCAGCAGCAGTAGCACTAGGAATAGCAGTATCAACAGTGGGGTTGGCATCGGGGTCAGCTGCGAGGCAGGGCAGCAGCATCAGGGCTGCTGTTAACATGAGCAGATGGACTTAGGCCAGCAGCTCCTACAGTCTCAGCGTAGAGCACGGCTGCAGCGGCAGCACCGACAAGCTCAGCAGCGGCAGCGGCATCAGCACCGGCAGTGCGGTCCCGTCAGCAGCAGCAATAGGATGACCAGCAGCCGTTCCGGCAGCCGCGCTGGCAGCGTCTGAAGTAGCGTGTGTCTCAGGGCACAATCACGGCACGCATTAGTTACCAGTCCTGGCAGCCGTGTTAGAACTGGCAGAGGCAACAGTAAACCTGGCGCTGACTGTAGTAGAGGCACGTGTAGGAGGGGAAGCACAGCAGCATTAGCAGTACTTGCAGTGGGGCTACCGGCAGCCGTCGGGTTACTGGCTCTGGGAGAAGCATTGTCCCTGGTGTGGCACTGGCAGCTGCGGCAGTACTGATAGTTATGGTAGCAGCAGTTGCGCTGGCTTTGCTATTGCTAAGGGGGCTGGTAGTGCTGACAGCAGCACCAGCGTGCATGGTACGGAGGCAACATCGGTGTAGCATCAGAACTGCAGCAGTGGTAAGGACAGCGGTGCCCATGCTGCTGAGCAGAGCGGCACCGGAGGACGAGTACTGGCAGCATTAGCATTACTAGAACCGCTGGGGGCAGCAACAGCAGGAGAACGGACAGTAGCAGTAATAAGCAATTGAGATAACTTTCTCCTGGGGAACTTTGGGGTCTGGAGGTTTGAAGTGGCTTACACTAAACTGTTTAATGAACTTTCCTAAATACCAAATTCTGCATCTGAACCTGGAGGCCTGGGTAACTGGTCATTGGAGGTACTTAGACATCTATAAAACATGTATTACAGACACTACTCAAAACCCAGGGCTCCAACTTCACACTGCTTTGCCTTCCTGTGGACATCTGGTGGCTACCAAAAGTCATTTTTGTTCGCACAGTCACAGAGAATCATATCCAAATGCCCATCTTGTTGATGAAGTCATGGCAAAGGAGAGAAGACTAAGGCAGACTAGGGTCTTACTCCTGCCTGGATGACTGCCTCGTCTCACTGCACAGTGGCAAGGCACCAGGAGGCTGTGATGTCTATTTACATCAGTGACCTTGGCAATATGATAAACTTCTTTGGGCCTTGATTTTCTTTTTACTCTTTAATATGCTTCTTCCTGTTTGGAAGAAGGCAGACAGGACAACAGATGTTCTGCCCAAACTAGTTCAAAGCCAGAGGCAGAGGCCATTTCTACCACTGAGAAACCTAACATGAGATAGAGCTTGGAACTCTTGACACGCATGTTGTTCATACCTGCCCTGCCCAGTGGAGCTCACGTTCTCTCCAGCCTTGTTTCCTTCCTCCTCTGTCCTCACCTTCCTCATCCACCCACAGTCCAGCCCTTGCTCCCTGCTCCAGGTAGTGACCTACTGCCCTCCTATGCATGGGCATGGGGATGGGCACCTGGACTTCAAAGAAGCAAGGAATAGGGCACCTCACTTGCTTCTACACCCTCACACCCATCACAGAATGTGGGATGTGCAAGATACAAAACAACCAAGGCATGACCCAGTGAATGAAAGCCCCCTTCAGTCAGTCCATCCACGCCTGGAAAGTTGGGGCATGATCTTCTGTCACTGTCCTTCCCAAGTGTCTACTGTAGAGGAAATGTGGGGATTGGGTTATTCACAAGAGCTGGGTAAAGCACGGATTCTGTGGCAAGCTGTGAATTCAGGCCACATACTAGAGTTGCTCAGCATCTCTGATCCTCGCCAACCCCTCAAAACCATGTTCTTTGTCTCACGAGGTCACTGGCAAGCTGACATGGGCCATGCACACAAGGGCTGAGATTCCTCCTAACACAGGAAGGAGGTAACTTCTATGGCTGTCCTCTTCCTGCCTGCCTCTCCCGCAAGCCTACGTGGTACACCAGGCACAGGCTGGACATCGGTCTTTAACAATGCATACAATCCATTAGCATTAAAGGATTTTGAGATGCTTGAAAGCTCTGTGTTCATTCTCCCCTTAGGCTCTTCGCTTGTGCTATTGTTCCAAAGGTCTAGGGTCTCATCCCACCATTCAAGCCACAGCTCACATGACACTTCCTCCAAGGCTTCCCACGCCCCACTCCTCCCTGCCTTGGAGTTATTTCAGGTGAGTTTATTGATCCTTTCTCCATGCCATCCACACCAAAGTAAACCACAGTATTCTGGTGCCACTGCAGTCATGGTAACGTTGTCTGTTTACTGGTCTGTCACCTCCTCCAGACTGTGTTCTATGAGACTGAGGTCAACTACAGGCCTCTTCACATCACTGATGAGATACACAACTGGATGCACAGAAAGTGTTCACTGCACTGCTGTTTAGCAGAATACGAGCTCTGCCATGATCTTTCCCTGGGGGTAACCTCACAGAAGGTGCACACCCATTATGGCCAGCAGGTGGATCTGGGTCCTGGGAAAGCTGGACCTCACCCTTCAGGGCACCGCTCAACCCTGCTACCTCACATTTTCCTCCCTCCATGATACTGGCCCAATACCGAAAGTGAAGATGAAGGTCGCTTCAAGGACACCAGCTACTCACTTTCCAGCTGCTTCCCGAGCTCTTCCTGAATGAGCCGCCGCAGGGTGTCCATGGATGGAGGCTCTCCCTAGGAGGGACAGGGGGCAAGAGTGGACTTACTCATCTTCCCAGTGACTCTCGTCACTTAAGACCTCTCATGCCTCTGGAATCCAAAACGCTCTTGGACAATCATGTCCTCTTTCCAGTCCCTTCCACATTTATATCTCCCTTCTCCAATCTCTGTCACATAGACAATATCATGTTTTTAGCATACAGCCTGGACTCCAGGCTCTTTAAAGCCACTGCCACCCTTCCCTCCAGATCTTTCCAGCTCCTTTGCTGACTTTCCTGATACGAGTCACTGTGCCCATAAATACAGCCCCATAAGGTCTAGCCCTGGGCCTCGGCAACATAGTCCCCAAAGTCATGTCCACCTCCAGCTATGTGCTGCTTCTCTTGTGAAGTCATGAAGCCCATGCTAGGCTTCTTCTCCGCGGGGTCTGTTTTGTCCTGCTCTTGTCCAAGCTATCTGTATGTGCAGGTCTCCTTGGCCTACAGAAAGTGAGGAGTTTATCTGTAAGACAAGCAGTGTGCTGTCCCCAAGCGCACACAGTGGTAGCAATTCTCAGAGGGATGCACGAAAGTATTTCCCACATCCTCTCAGGCTCACTCCTTCCTGTCTGACTCCTCTAGGACAGCTCTACCCTCAACAGTGGCCCCACTGGGCTCATTTCTAACACTCCAGCACCCAGTCTGAATGGATTGCATTTCTTTGTTCTCTTGCTTTTTTGGTCAGGGATCTTTGTCATAGTTCCAGTTGTCCCATTGTTCCCTAATGCACAGGACATGGAGAACTTGGCAAGGTTTTTGGGGGTGGTGGATGCCAACTGAGCATTCTTTCCCTCCCTCTCGATGTGGCCAATAGGCAGACTATGGCTGCCTGACCTCCTTCTGGGCGGCACAATCCCAGGCTGACCACAGTCAGCAGAAGGTGACATAACCTCAGACCATCACAGCTGGCACGGACAGGGGTCACCACCTCTGTGCTCAGGAAACAGGCTGGACTCCAGAGGACCATGTGGGCAGCTAAGGGGGAAGACAAGTTACAATGAAGACAGGGGATCACTGCACCTGTACTCAGGAAACAGGCTGGACTCCAGAGGAACAGGTGGGGACAGAAGGAGGAGGGGAAGTTATAATGACTGGGCAACAGCCCAACCAAGATCTCAACTATTGTCACTTTATACCCAAAGTGTGCCTGTGTTATAAGACTGGGCAAAGTAAGAGGTCTTCCTCTAAAATAAGTTTTTTTTTTTTAAATTTTATTTTCTTATTTGAATCTACCAATCTGTCTGTCTATATATGTCTATATCTATATCTGTCATCTATCTATCTATCTATCTATCTATCTATCTATCCATCCATCCATCTATCTATATTGTGTACATATGTTCACGTGTGCAGTGGGGAGGCACGTGTACCAGTGTGTATACAGGAGGCTGTCAGAACACAACCTTGGGCAGTCCATACCTTCCACCTAACACCTAATTTGAGTAAGGGTCTTGTGTTTTCTGCTGCATATTTCCAGCTAGTTGGCCCTCGTGATCCTCAGGGTTCTTCTGCCTTTGCATCCCATCTCTCCATAGGCAGACCAGAAGGACAGGCATGTGCTAGCACATTGAGCTTTATGTCCATGGATTCAGGGGTTGGAACTCAGGTCATCACATTACAGCAAGAACTTTTACCACTGAGTCATCTCAACAGCCCAAAATGTGAATAAAGCAAAAAGAACCAAAAAACCTTATCAATCTAACCAAGGCTTTCTTTTTACATCCAGAAAAAATGAGATGCAGGGGAAGAATGACTATGTAAGGAACAGGGAAGAGCAGCAGTGAATGAACAGTGGACATTGTATAGCCTGAACAACTGAGAGCCTGCTTTTCTACTCAGGACTTTGCACAAGGCCCTGGGGAAGGAGGAATCTCCAGCTTAAGGAATGATACCTTGAAGCTCATCATCCTGCATCTCTAGCCTAAGGAATGGTACCTTGACCTCATCATCCTGCATCTCTAGCCTAAGGAATGGTACCTTGAAGCTCATCATCCTGCATCTCTAGCCTAAGGAATGGTACCTTGAAGCTCATCATCCTGCATCTCTAGCCTAAGGAATGATACCTTGGCCTCATCATCCTGCATCTCTAGCCTAAGGAATGATACCTTGGCCTCATCATCCTGCATCTCTAGCCTAAGGCATGATACCTTGACCTCATCATCCTGCATCTCTAGCCTAAGGCATGATACCTTGACCTCATCATCCTGCATCTCTAGCCTAAGGCATGGCACCTTGATGCTCATTATCCTGCATCTCTAGCCTAAGGCATGGCACCTTGATGCTTATTATACCGCATCTCTAGCCTAAGGCATGGCACCTTGATGCTCATTATCCTGCATCTCTAGCCTAAGGCATGGCACCTTGACTCTCATCATCCTGCATCTCTAGCCTAAGGCATGGCACCTTGACCTCATCATCCTGCATCTCTTACGTGATGCACATTGTTTCATCTCATCCAAAAATCTGAAGAGCCTCTCACAGGGCAGGGTCATAGACATAAAGTCCATTCTCTGAGCACACAACCAGTCTCTGCAAGCCTGGGATCTGCACCCTGATCCCTGTGAAGGCCACATGCTGTGCTGGCTTCCCTTCCACCTTCACGGAGCCCCATGTCTGAGTTGACCTCAGCATCCTTACTCGTAGTCCTGGAAATCCTGGCTGGCCAGGTGGCCCTGGGGGTCCAGGTGGTCCACTCTCCCCTGGTGGTCCATGAGGACCCATCAAGCCTGTGAGGCCTTTGTGGCCTGGGATTCCAGGGTCCCCAGGCTGTCCCTTTCCACCTGGAGGTCCTTTGTCGCCTTTGCTTCCAGGATCTCCCTAAAGCAAACAAAAGCATGTCAGCAAGTGGGTGTGGGCTGGAAATGACCTGGGCACAAAGGACACGTGTTACACCTGGGCACAAAGGACACATGTTACAGCTGCAAGCACCACCCTCTGCCTGCTGGGACCTGGCAAGGGCTGTCTCAGTCCCTTTTGTCCTATGTGTGACTCAGGGGAAAAAGGGCCCAGAATTACCCTATATTAGCAGTCTTGATTACACAAAGGAGGACTTGTGGGTCCAGAGAGAGAACTCCACCTACCACCGAGTCTGTAGAGTTCAGGAGGAGAAATGACTTCCCAACCCCATCCCAGCTTGGAAACTACGCTTATGGTTGTCACCTGGTGAGTAGTAAGGACTTTGGTCACTTGTCTATGCTTATGGTTGTCACCCAGTGAGTAGTAAGGAGTTTGGTCACTTGTGTACCACAGCACCCTGCTGCTGTTAGTACATGAAGATATTTACGTAGTACTGTGAAGACTGCCTACCGGACACTACGATTACAAGAAAAGCTCATGGTACAGGTTTATAAAATAAAATATATAAAAATGGAGATGAATAAAGGCATGGTCAAATTTTCTTGGTACACATACAATATTGTGGGAGACTATGTAAGTAGTCAATTATAAGGGGTAACAGAGAGATGATAGTTATAAAGCTATTATTGTACACATTAAAAGCAAGAATTTCCAATGGGCCTGGTGGTGCAGACCTGGCATCCCACGCATCTGGGAGGCTGAGGCAAGAAGATTACAAACTAGAGTCCAGTCTAGGTTACAGAAGAGGTTTAAGGCTAGTTTGGGCAGCTTAGTGAAACCCTGTCTCAAAACAAAGTCTTTTAAAAGGTCTGGGGATATAGCTCAGTTATAAAGTGCTTACCTAGTATTAACAAGGCTGTCTATCTATGGTATCATAGAGTACATGTACGTGTGTGTGCATGTGTGCGCGTGCGCACGCGCGCGCACACACACACACACACACACACACACTCATTCACCAGCAGTAGCAATAACAATTTCCCAGTCTCAGGTTGTACCTCAAGCATGCAGCCCCAGTTCTTGCCTAGAAAAAGGCTACCAGGCCTTGGAGACAAAGGCTAGCTACCACCCCACTTCTGAAGAAGTTTTGGCCACTGTCAGCTGGAGAGACCATGAGTGTCTCCCCAGTCCCTCTCCCACACCCGTCTCTTGGCTCTAGCAAGTCTGTGAAGTAACTAGAGGGTTGTCCCCACAATGCACAGAACCCTTTCCCTTATCACCGAGCCAGCACTTCAAGTGCTGGGACAATGACTTGGGGTCACTGCAAGCCCAGGGAAAACAGCCCAGTTCTCTCCCTTATACCCCGTGGTAAATGGGTGGACACATGGCAGCTACATTAGTTGTCTCAGAAGACAATGGGGGTCCCACTGCTTGGGTACCGTAGGGACAAGGAGGGCTGGGGGAGGAAAGAGGAGAAACCAAAAGCATGTTTAAAGTTTCTAAGGAAGACAGCATAGTCCCGAAACCATCTCCAGTGTATGCACCAACATGTAGCATGATGGGAACAAAGGTGTGGAGAAGATGTGATCCTTTGGGGTGGGGGGTGGTAAACGTGAGGGTATATGCATGTTAGAATGCCCCATGTCTTTATGTAGGCTCTGTGGAAAGATAAATGCAGGTCTACTGGGATGCGACCCCCTAGAGACAGGCTAGGAGACAAGATGGATGTATGTGGGACTTTCATTGTATTTACTCTTATGAAATGTCTGTTGTTTAACCAGGTATATCAGTTACTTTCTCACTGCTGGGACAAAACAGCTGGCACAAGTGACTTGAAGGGTTTACTTCCGGTTACAGTTCCAAGTTAGCCTGCCGTGGAGGCAAAGGCACAACAGCGGAGCCCGAGGCAGAGCTGACTTCATTCTGCCCACAACGAGGAGTCAGAGTGTGGCCAAGGAGAGTGCTCAGCCAGCTCGCTCCTTTTTATACATTCCAGGACCCCATCCATTGAGTGCTGCTGCCTGCAATTTCTTCCCACCTCAACCAACCTAGCCAAGATACACCCCCCTCAGGCAGGCCGAGAGGTTCCCCTAATCCAGGTCAACCCTCACGGGTGGTTCTCAGTCCTGTCAAGTTCACAATCAACATAAACCATCACACCAGGCACCTGGACGTCTTTAAAGAACTTCTGACAATAATCAGCAAAAACAATTTTAAAAATTAATTAGCCAAACCCAAGGGATTCAATTCATTTTTCTTCATCTGATGCCCTTCGGATCTGTCTTGATGGCTTTGGATTCAGTCTATAGAAGTGAAGTCCCTGCTCCTAATGCCACTTGGATTCCAGGCCTCATCCCACACATGGCCTGACTCTTCTGTTTAATGTTACTGTATCTCCTTGCGGTGAGAGAGCTTGTTCTCTGTTTCAAACATCCCCGGGAGGGTGAAGGAACAAGGAGCCAAGGGCTTGGTGGCAAGGCTCCATGGAACCACTTAGCAGGGGAAAGACAAGCTGCCCAGTTATTGACTGGGTATTGGAGAAGAGCTCCTGTCTGTAGTCTGAACTCCCTGGCTCCCGACCTAAACCTATGCCTATACTCTAACCGTACTTGTTCCCAGGCCCCCTGACTGACACGCGCTTGTGCATGGGGCCGTCTCAGCTATAGCCATAGTCAGGCTGCAACATTCAGGACCCAGCGACCAGGAAACAGAAAAGCTCAGCAGTCGGCACTAGAAAGAAGAGAGGGACAGAGAATGGACGGGGGCACCCTTTCTGCTTCCGTTCCTCTTCGCAAGCCGCAGAAGGCCTCCAGTGCCCCACCTGTCCAACTTGTGAAGAAAGCCGAGATAAACTCTTTGCCGGACCAAACAAGCAGGGGTGGCGTGGGCGGCGGGTTCGGGGGGGGGGGTATTACACAGCGCCACAGCATGACAGCTGACCAAACGCAAGTCTGTGGGCAAACCAGCCAGGCAGAGCCCTGAAGGGAGCAGCCGAGAACCGGCCCCGGGTGGGTGTGCGAATGCTCCCCGCCCCCTCCAGCTCTACCGCAAGAAAAATGACGCTCCCTGTTGGTTTTGGAAAAATGTAAAGAAAGGCTTTCTGAGTGTGGCGCCAAGGCAACTCATTATGGAAAAATCTGTTCCCTTGTCACCTCCAGTGACAAATCTGGCTCTCAGCAAATTGGCACTTAGGGAGGCAGGCATATCTCGCACGTGCCTTCGCACATGGTGAGGAGGGAGTCCATCAAAGTCTCCCAACACTTGCCTTTGCATTGATAATTATGGTCTTGGCTTATTCCTCAAGATAAAAGCCAAAAAGAAAAGGTGAAACAAAAGCACTGAATACAGTAATACTGTTGGGGGGCGGGGGGGGAAGCCTACTACGTGTGGGGTTGGAAGTCTTCCAGGGAGGGGAGCCACTGCAGGACCCAGATGTCCAGCCGTGCTGCCTATGAGCAACTACCCTTAGCAAACAGCAGCCCGGGCCAGCCACACTGAGTGAGCTCATCCCGCTGCGCGCCCTTCCCCGCTTACCGGGTCGCCTTTGGGTCCCGGCTCTCCAGGCTTCCCAGGAGCACCCTACAATGAGATAAAGAGATGACATCTTTGCCTTTCTTGGTTCTTCCACACGATTGGATGCTGACGAGAAGGAATTTGGAGAAATGAGGACCCCCAAGAGCTCCCAGCCAACTTGCCTGACATTGTAGCATCGGGCCAAGTCCTCTCAGTGCTTTTCTCCTGCCCCTGCGCACCTTGGCCAAGAATGACCCGAGCCAGTGGTGGAGCCCCTTTGGCCCCCTCCCCTGCTGCTCTCAGCAGAAACCCGCTCCCCTAGGCACACTCCCGGGCCTTAGAAGAGCCCTAGGTAAGCTCTCACTGCTCTTGCTGCTCAGGCTCACTCAGCGACCTCAGGGGCCCGTGCGGGCGGCCTGCCTCCGCCTGTCACCTTCCCCGTGACTATGGAACTCTCTCTCCATCCTGCTTCCCAGACGGCCTGACCTGGCCTTAGATCTGCCCTCCAGGAAGCCCTCTCTGCCTACTCAGCACGTAGAAAAGTAGCCTTTTGCTAGGTCCCTGCGGCCCCAAGGGGCCGTCACACCGAGAAGGAGAAACATCACTCCAGTGGGCACTGCAGAGACACTGCCTTCCTCCCAGCTGCTGATTCTGCCCGTCTCTCCACCGGGAATCTCTCAGTCCTCCTTCTTGTCCCCAGCCTCCTGCCACGTTCTCTGCAGAACTTGACCTGAGCCTTCTGGCCAGTGTCTACTGTCCCACACGAGTCACCTTTCCTCTCGCTTTCTCTCCCTGGAAGTGGGGGCAGAGGCGTGCTTGTCTGCCCTGCCCATAGACAGCAAGCATTTAGAAAGCAGGACCGAAGCTCCTGGGTTCCAGAGGCACAGTGCTCCCACCCCACACCCCACTCTACACTCAGTAGGTACCCCAAATATAGTCAACGTTGGAGAGATGGCTCTGTTAGTAAAGTGCTATGCCTCACAAGCACCTGGGCTCTCATGAAGTGCTCAGTGGGGCAGTGCGCACCTGTAATCCCAGCGTGGGGGGGGGCGGGGCATACAGGTGGATCACAGAAGCTCACTGGCCGGCCAGTCTAGCATGACCGGACAGTGAGAGATCTCTCTCAGAACATGGTGGAGGGCTGAGGACCAATGCCCAAGGTTTTCCTCTGGCCTCCACAAATATGTTCACCCGCGCCTACATGTCACCACATATGAACTCACACATGCATGCACACCACACATACACACACTGGCAGAAAAAATACCAACCGCAGAGCTTAACACTGGAGCAGCCAGTCCAGCTCATCGTTCTGCAAGTGGACAGAGCCCCCAGTAAGAAAGCACACTGATGTCCGTCTGTCTGAGGCTGACCCAATGAGTCACTTTAGCCCAGAAACACCCAGTGCCTCAGGGGGATGGATAACTTGTGAGAGTCTGTGAAATCACAACACGATAACTCTGCACACATAAAGCTCAAACGTGTTCAACACAATGGCAGCAGAGTGCAGAAGTCGGGGAGGGGCCTGCTGAGCTCAAGGCCTGTGAGCGGCACCGGCTGCCCTGCCCTTGCACCCACCTGGGGCTCCCACAGTAAGGGTCACCTGGGAAGAAACTGGGCATACTGCATACTTGCCTCCTTGCCTGGAGCTCCTGTCTCTCCTGCTTCTCCCTGTGCAAGAGAACACACGGTCAGTGGCTTCGCAACATTGGCCCCAGGGCACGACTTTCTCCAAAGCAGACATTTTGAAGTCATGTTCCAGCAAAAAGCTCAGTGGTCCAGATAGTCTCCCTGAGAAGAACACACCAGAGGAGGCTGTCGACTCTGCACAAGCCCGGGAAAGCAGCGAATGTGACAGAGGGAGGGGCGGCACTCCACCACGCAGGCCTCCAGTGTGCCGGTTTTACCAGCTGTCTAGCGGGAGGGAAGGGAAGCGAAGGGAAGAAGGGAGCTCTGACCTGCAGGTCACAGGCAGTGACACACTGAGCTCTGAGTTCATATCTGAATTCCTTTTACAACCTCTTTATGAAGGAGACTGTGCCTCCGTTTGCTCATCCCAGAGCTGGGGAGTGCTGTCACGCCAGCACCATATATATGGTCGCATTAACTTCAAGTGCAGCAGTGTTGAAGAACATGGCCAGCGTGGGGCAGAGCTGCACAAATAATCTGTTTTTTTTTTTTTTTTTTTTTCATGAATAAGAAACAAGAGGCACCCGGCTGCTCCGTGGAACTCAGGCTCCAATGAAGGGGATGGAGAAGGAAATAACTGATGAATATGTCCAGTAGAGATGACTGGAAAGGACCATGCAGATCAGAAGATAGTACGAGTCCTGATACCACTGGGAAGAGATGGACTGAGCTGGACAGTGGACAGGGATTGGTCGGGCACGGGGTCGCTTTCCTGTGTGGCATGTCACATAGCCCTCTTGTCCACCTTTCAGTGTGGATCATATCATCACAGCCCACAGAACACAGCAGTGACCTCACTGTTGATGTAACTGAGCCCTCAGCATTGCAGGAATCACCCAGAAGCTTCTCTCTGCACTGAGTAGTCAAATCAGGGGACCCAGACTAATATGCCAGCAGGGAAAATGCTTACTTCATGGCTCTTAACAATGTACTTACACATTCGGACTCCGTGGCCCAAATTTGCCCATCATTACAATGATCGCAAAATCCTTCAGGTTCTAGGGTCATTATTACCAGTATGACTCACGAAAAACACTCACAGTCACTCATACTTACACCCAACAGTGGGCTAGGTGCCATAGCAGTCTTTCTACATGGACCATCTCAATGGATCCTCAGAGGTAGATGATGCAGTCACACCATTTGAGTGAGGAGACAATCACACACAAAGAGGATGTCCCTAAGGTCTTGATGTTAGGGGATGGTGGGGGTGGGAGTTCCATTTGGATGTGACCTCTGAACCTTCCACTTTCTCCTAAACTGTGATGCACTCTGACCCAACACTATGTCATCATGAACTGGACAACTGAACATGAAGACACAAGAGGTAGTAGGGACTGGACTGAAAGTGAGGATCATAGCTAGAGCCGAGCATCTTGTCCCCATCAAGTTCACTGCTTACCGGAGGCCCACGGGGACCCAGGAAGCCCGGAAGTCCTGGGCTGCCATTTTCTCCTTTGCTTCCCTTCTGACCCTGTGGCAGAAAACAAGGTCAAATGCCAACTTTACCAGAGTCAGAAAGCTGATAGCCCCTCTGAGCTCTGAAGTCCTCAGACAGCCACCAAACAGAAGATAAGACCCCTTCTCCTGTGATGGGAGAAGATGAGTCAGTATGAGACATGGGACCTGTGAGCCTTGATAACATGCGGAGGGCATGGTCTTTCCACTCAAACAGCAATACAGCATGGGCCGGTTACTTAGAAACAATGCCCAGATGTGTACAGTGCCTCCGGGGTCTTCTCTGAGGTGGTTCACTGCTTAGACAAGGTGACCAGAGCTCATGGTGTGGTGGGTACAATCTTTTGGAAAGACTTTTGTAGCTTAACATGTCAGGTTTTCAGAGAGCCCCCACATGTGGGTCAGCTCCTCTGGGGCCAGCTTGTCCGTGGAATGGATCCAGCCTCATGGTCTACTCCTACCCCATCTGCTCTGCCTCACCAAACCTGGCCTTCTACACTAGGGCTCCTCTCCTGATGGAGGTCATGAGTATTGCCATGGGGAAGACACCACTGTCCCTAATGCAATAGGATGGTCTCCCCCAGCGTGACACGTGGGTTTCTGATCACTCTGGCTAGCTCCGCAGTGCCAGCAACTAGCTGGCAACTGGCTGGCACACTGTCCTGACCAATTGCTTCTTGTTTGACTCAGCACACTGTCAGGTGTTTATTGAATAGGGTTTTCAATCTAAGAACTAGTGGCCAGGCTCAGAGTTACCCAAACCTAGAACCCCTCAAAAATTCATCGTTACCAGTATCTCTCCTCACCAACAAGTCCTGGATCCCAAATCCTGAATCTTCTACTTAGTGCCTAGGACTCTTCTGGTCTATCACACCACCCTCCTTCCTTGGCCTATTACTGACCCTCAGTTGCTCTCAACTCACTGTCCCCACCTCCATTTCCTTGCTGCGGCCTCACCTTCTTATCTGAAATGGTCAGAGTTGGTCAGTTTGACCCCATCCTTCCTTTCTTTTAACCACTAACTGCATATTTTAATGTCTGGTAGTTATAAATGTCTGTGATCTAGACAGTAGAGAGCCAGAGATATAATAATATGCATGCTAAACTTTGAAAAATATATTTTAAAGTTTTTAGACATTTTATTTCCTTCAGAGAAAGAGAGGGGGGGGAAAGAGGCAGAGACAGAGAGAGAGGGAGAGAGGATGGGTGTGTCAGGGCCTCTAGCCAGCAAACAAACTCTAGATGAATTTGCCACCTTGTGCATCTGGCTTATGTGGGTCCTGGGGACTAGAATCTGGTCCTTTGGCTTTTCAGACAAGCACCTTAACAGTTAAGCCATTTCTCCAGCCCCACACTAAACTTTTAAAGTAGTCTGTTTCTCTAGCTCCTAATCTACTAGTATCATTCAAACTCACATATCCCCAGAGGCAGAGTCCACATAACCTGGGATGTGAGTCCTGTGCCCTCTCAGAGTGTGCCCTGATGACATCACACAGCCATGGAAGAGTACTTACCGGGGCTCCTGGATGTCCAGGGTCTCCTGGGGATCCCGGTGATCCATTGCTACCCTGGTGGAAGAAACAGAAGTGATCTTCCTGCCTAGCATAGGGCAGGGCAGTAAACAGGCCTGACTGCGTGGAGGAGCTGATCACACACGCTGTTCTCACTCAGGCCACTGTATCTCTCAGTAAACCACTTCAATTCTCAGACAGCGTTTCTCAACTTGTAAAAGGAGCCTGCTTGTGATATTTAATTCATGACACTACTGTGGAACTCAATGAGTCCGTGGGCATGAAGAGGCCTTGCTCAGTGATTGGTGCCCACAGCACAGGCGCAGTAAATAAGCCACATTCACCCATCCTTGGATGCACAAAGCAACCATCTAGTGTAACCAGACACAGGAGTGGTCACTGAAGAAAGAAGCCCGCTTCATTAGAGACCCGTTTAGTAGATGGAGACGCCACAGGACTCCCTGGAGGCTCACTGGCTTGTGCAGTCGTGCAGGTGGAGTCCCAGGTTCTGGGACTGTCTTGAATCCAACATTCTCTAACTTGAGGATTTCTTTGTGTACATGCGTGATTTTCACAAATATATCTGACTAACAAGATTCCATGTGGGGGCACAAGCCTTTAACCCTGGCACTCGGAAGGTGCTAGCAGGAGAATCTAGACTTCTTGGTTATGCCTGTCTACCTAGTGAATTCACAGAGATCCTCTCTCAAAAACACAACAAAATCAAAAACAATCAGATGATGAGTCCTGATAGAGTAAAAACAGACTCAGGAGGCTGAGGAATACTCCTAGTTGCCCTCTCTCAGGGTCAAAAGAAAATTCCCATTGAGCCTAAAATGCACGGCTGAACTTCCCGAATCTCAGCACCCTCTGTCCACCCAGCTTCCCACTGGGTGCTCTAACTGCCTGGCTTTTCTCCCTGATAAGGCTAGTCCAAAGCAGTCTGTGCTCATGGCTCATCATCTCGAGCACCTAGTACGGTGACAGACATGGGGGGGAGGGGTGGGTCTCTGCTAAATGAATGGAGCAAGAATGCCACAGAGATCCACTCTTGCTCACCGTGTAATCACAGGGTGAGAATGAATATCCTGCAACCGGAGAAGCAGTTACTCACAGCTGACCCCGGCCAGGGACTTCTGACATACCAGACCCTCTTCTAGCTCACTGCTCATATCTGATGCAAACACAGTGACTATTTTGCAGGGGTAGAAACTGAAGCACAGCGATGTTCAGTAACTCGCCTGAGAGGGAAGCGGATAAGCTGTGCTCTGGGCTCGGACAGTACTTGGTCCCATGCCATGGATCAGTGCCCTCCTTAAGGACGTGGCTGATGGCTTAGTGACCACATGCACATCCTCCACCTTCTGTCTATAATGTGCTCAAGGGATGGATCATGGGTATTCAAGGACCTCAGCTTACCAGATCCTCCCAGTACCTGAGGCAACTGGGACACAGAGAAAGCCCAGGCCCCTGACTGGGATGATGACGGAGTGAGGGCTGGAGCGGGAACAGCAAGGAGTGTTTGCGATTGGAAAGCATGCTCCGTCCTCCCAGAGACGCTAGCGCTGCCTCCCTGCACTCCATCCGCCCACCAACCCATCTGTGTCCCTCTAAAAATATTACTTTGGCTCATCCCTATGGAAATTACATCTTTTCCAACTTCTCCCTCTGGCCCTCCCTCTGTCTGTGGAAAAAGGAGGGCTGAGACAAGTTAGCACCTGATGCCAACACTGCCCCTAGTGGCCACCTGTTTCTTGTGAACTTGGACCTATGGGAGCTGTGACAGGTTTCTTCCTGGGCCACAGAGTCAAACTATATGCTCCATTCTTCTTGAAGAAGTTCCTCAGGATCCCATGCTGTTCAAGAATCGAGGCTGCATCCCTTTTCCAAATGTTCTGTGCGCCAAGCTCCTGCTCTGAGCCTCTCCCTCCAGGATGAGCCTTCTGACAAGGAAACCTGGTGCACACAGGTCTAAGGTGGGGCCTGAAACTGCAGACTCTTGAGTCCAAACAGTGGCTCCATAGCTGCCTGGCTGCCCTGTGATCTTGGGCAAACTATGAGCATCTCTGGGCCTCCATTTCTCATCTGTAAATACATAAAGTCACAGTGCCTGCCTCACAGCCTTGGGGGAAAAAAATGAACGAATGTTGGTGTTTCATGCAGTCGCCAGCACTGAAATGGCCCATATTTCTCTGAAGTCTGGGCGGTGAGGTGGCTGTCACATGGATTATGTCCACGCTTGTGTGACTATAGATTTCAAAATGAAGAGTCTTAGGCTGTGCATACATTCTCAGTCACCACAGCTATAAATTAAACGACCTATAAATACAGTCACATGCAACAGAGCTGAAAAATTCCTATTGTCTAGTGACATCATAGGCATCCTGATGCCACAGTGCAAGACAGCGCTCACAGGTTAGAAGTGACGCCAGGGCAAACAAGCGTACTGCCACAGCAGGCGTAGGAAAGGACAGCGCTTACAGTAATGCAGGGTACATGACGTCTGACAACTGGACACCGGCAATCCATGCATGTTACCGGTTTTACGTGTTTACTACAATGTACCTCTCATCTTTGTTTTATGGCACACTCCCACTTATTATGAAGTTGACTGAAAGATAGTATGTTGAACTACACCCACTGCTGCCTCCTGCACGCCTCTCCATTGTTCAAATGCATTTGTCTTTACACAGCACTGGACACCTACCTTCTGCCTTCCCTCATGTTATCTGGCTATTCTTAGACAGAAGCAGGATATGCTTAGGTGCATGAATTGAAAGGGATAATGCTGCAAATATTTACCAACAACTGACTTCTAGCCTCCAGATCCAAGAAGCAATATATTTTCTGCTGTGCTGCTTGTTACAACAGTTGTAGGGAACTCATGCCTGCACACAGCTTAATCTGTAAAGAATCCAAGTCTGCAAGGATGGCATCCCTCAAGGCCTCTGTGGGTCCTGTGAGTGGATCCCCTATGCATGGGCAGTCCAGAGGCATGTGTAGGAGGGCACTCTGGGCTTAGGGCAGGAGCTGTTCAGCACTCACTATGACACAAGACATCATTTTTTGACAACGTAATATTTCTGCACTGGAACAAACCGAGCAAACATCACCATGGTAACAGCCCTGTTGACCTATGTAGCAAGTTATTCTCAAAGCAAAACTCACCGGTGGGCCCCTGGGACCTCGGGGACCCTGTGGGCCTGCAGGTCCGGTGTCACCCTGAAAGAAACAGAGCAATGTCATATATCACAGAGCCACGTGTGAAGATAGCGAAGGCCCAAACTTCACAAACAAGCCCAAGGACCCCCTGATATGACCAAATGCCTCCTCGTGAATCTCCAGTGACGTGAACCACGTGCAGAGCCACTTGTTCCATAGGACAAATGCTTGCCAGCTCACATTTGCCATAATGTTTGTTCACTGGCTCGGACACAGTCCACCTAGTCCCCAGCGGTGTTAAGAGGTCCCACCTTGAACCAACAGAACAACAATTCCCTGGTAGTTCTCCTTCTGGTTGGCTGGCTGGAAACCATTCCTGCCCCTGGCACCTCTGTAAACACCTGCCAGCCATGTGCTTGGCACTTTTCAGCGTGCAAAGCAGTGGCAACTCAGCCCCACCCCCTCACAGTGTTCCAAGCAGCCTCCGGACATGGCAAAATCCCATCCCTGCTGTGGGTGAAGCCCCAGAAGCTGGGACGCATTACTGCGCACTGTGGGCTGGAAAACACGTCAGAAAACTGAGTTTCCATGGGAGAGGTGGGTGCTCTGCAAATGACCTCTAATAGGCCATGAGCTTGTGGCCCAGTACTACTGGGTATTTGTCTTTTTCAGCTCTCCAGCCCATTCTCAGAAGTGCCTTTATTCTTCTTAATATCTATTTCTACTACCACAAAGACTGGCTTATAAATTAAAGGACTCAGAACGCCTAGGTAAAGGAAGACAGCGCTGCCTATTAGCTGACCTACTGGGCTCCCATCAAAGCCCCACTCTGACTGTGGGACGAGGTCAGCATGGCCTGTTCCTGCCAGGGGCACTTCTTGCAGTGTTTCTTCTCTAACAAGAAATGAGAGGGCTACAGGGAGTTCTCAAACTACCCTTTAAGGTTTAAGATCCCACTGGAGTGGGTCCGAGGTGTGTTGTACTTTTAATTGCACGCATGGGGCTTCATACGCTGGATTGGTTTGGCTTTATAACTGTGAAGGGAAACATGGGAACTAGACTGGATTTCCCAATAGTCCCTTCAAGCTCCTCCATTGCTCATAATAGAGCAGCCAGAGAGCCAATGTGCTTTGGCACATCAAGAGCACTAGGAGGGTCCACCTCAACAGTTCCCTGGTGAATGATGAAGGATGCGAAAGGGCTGGCCACCTGGGACCTCAAGACCTGGTGCCCATGCTTCTCACCATATACCCATTCCCAGGAGGTCGTCCTAATATTCCAGGCAAGATTTAAGGTATAACAGGCAGCCAATCTCTGAGTAAGGGTGGGGAGGGTGGCAAAGGCTGACCTGGGAGATACTTGTTCAAGGCCGGATCATCTTGTCTGAGTGTCTGGACTTCAGTGTTTTCATTCACACCTCCTTGGGAAAGACTTTACCTGTTCTACACAGACTCCAAGGCCAAATTAAAACAAGAGACATCTGAGATTTCTAAAGTGAGACACAACTCATGGCGGTGGAGGTGGTTGTGGTGATTATGATGGTGGTGGTGATAACAATGGTGATGGTGATTATGATGGTAGTGGTGATAATGATGGTGGTGGTGATAATGATGGTGGTGGTGATAATGATGGTGGTGGTGATAATGGTGGTGGTGATTATGATGGTGGTGGTGATTATGATGGTGGTGGTGATAATGGTGGTGGTGATGATGATGGTGGTGGTGATTATGACGGTGGTGTTGATTATGACGGTGGTGGTGATAATGACGGTGGTGGTGATTATGACGGTGGTGGTGATAATGACGGTGGTGGTGATAATGACGGTGGTGGTGATAATGATGGTGGTGGTGATAATGGTGGTGGTGATTATGATGGTGATGGTGATTATGATGGTGGTGGTGATTATGATGGTGGTGGTGATTATGATGGTGGTGGTGATTATGATGGTGGTGGTGATAATGATGGTGGTGGTGATAATGGTGGTGGTGATTATGATGGTGGTGGTGATTATGATGGTGGTGGTGATTATGATGGTGATGGTGATTATGATGGTGGTGGTGATTATGATGGTGATGGTGATAACAATGGTGATGGTGACAGTGGTAGTGATGAAGGTGATGGTGGTTTTGATGGAAGTGGTGATAATGATGGTGATAGAGATGATGGTAGTGGTAGAGTGGTAGAGATGATGGTGACAATGATCATGACAGTGGTGGTTTTGAAGACAGTGGTAAGGATGCTGGTACTGATGCTGATGGTGTTGGGAGATGTTGTTGATGGTGTCTGGGGGGATAGTAATGGTGGGTTGTGATGCTGATGATTACTTTGAGCACCAAAGAGAATAGGAGGTAGATAGATAATCTGGAAGAAACTATAAAATGCCTCTCGTGTCCATGTAAGGTAGCTCTGGCACATCACTGGTACCACCAGACAAATCAAATGAATCCAGAAAGGCCTTCTCTCAACCATGAGACACAGGAAGACCTCTCCCCCTTTCAGGCTGGAAGCACCCTTTTCCTCTGCAAGACCCAATTCTGTGACCCCCCTGTCAGTGCTCCTCACAGCACTGCCATCTTCCACTGTGGTCAGGTTCTCACGTGTCCATCCTTTGTCCTCCCAAACCCTGCAGGCCACAATACTCCCACTTACATCCTTTCCTGGTAACCCTTCTCGTCCAGGAGGCCCCGTGGCACCAGGTTCTCCCTAGAAACAAAAAGCTGCTGTTACATAAGTCACATGGAAACCTACTTTTTTGGACAATGGAACTAGAAAATTTTCAGTACCAGGGATGGGACACCTTCCTGTGAGTTGTTGGCCAGGGAGGTCCCTGATACCCCCAAAATATTACACACCATTGCTGAGGCCCTTGGTTTTCCTATTGATGAAGACTCCACATACTTGGACTGCAAGGCCACTGAGAAATCCTGCTGGAACTGAGCTGAAAACCTCCTCCATGTAGACCAGCTGACAGAAAGCTGAATAAAGCTACCCAGCATGCAGTTCAATGGGAGAGAGAACTCACCAGTGAAGACACTCAACACTGGACACTGCAAGCCTTAAATTTGGCCAGCCAGGCCAAATGGGCCAACAAGTGTAATAGTGGCATGTCTGTTATGAGGGAAACCAACTACCCTCTAATTTTACTGGAGGCCTGCTCCATGGGAGGTAATACGTCCCTGATACTGAAAACCTACAACAGGGGTAGCCATGAGCCCTAGGGTGTAAAGTCTGCTGGTGTCTGGCTAAATGTATGTTCTATGCTCACCAAACTGCCCAGTAAGCACTTCTCTTAATGTCCATACCCATATAGTAATGTTACTATCACTTTTTGTTAGAGAACCTTCTCTTTTCAGATAGCAGTGACCTTGAGATGACTCAGAAGGCATCATGGTACTGAGAAGTGACAGAGTGCTCAGTACTGAAATATCTCAATCACACCTTTCATGGCTCAGTGTCCATTGTGGAAGAGGTGGCAGAAAGAATGTAAGAGCCAAAGGAAGGGTAGGACTCCTTACAACGTGCTCCTCCAGACACAAAATGGCCTGGCTATTCATGACCTCACAGTGCCTGACACTACCTACACAAGACCATCATAATAGGAAGAAAAGATTATGACATCAAATTAAAAGAGAGACTGATTGAGAGGGGGAGGGGATATGATGGTGTGTGGAGGTTCAAAGGGGAAAGTGGGGGAGAAGGGAGGGAATTACCATGGGATATTGTTTACAATTATGGAAGTTGTCAATAAAATAAGTAAATACATAAATATATATATTTTTAAAGCTGCTGTTAGGCATAGAACTTCTTAAGCTACAAGCAGCTCTTAAGAGACAAGAGCTTCTTGAGTCATAGACTGACTGCTTCATCCACAAGGCACCTGCAGACCTGGGGGAATCTGGGCTGTCAGGCAGGAAGTGCCCCCTGTAGAGTAAGACAGGCACTGCAGCACAGATTTGGATCGAAGGCCAAGCAGTGAGCTTATGGGACCACGGCTGACTCCTCAGCAGGGCAGGAGGGATGAACACCAGCTGAAGGGTCATACCAGCCTGCTGATCTGATCCCTCCATATCTTATGGCCACTGTCCCTATCTCTGAGTTATCCACACCATGCAAGGGATTTGCCCCTTGACCCTAAGGTCTCTTTGATTTGAAGCATTCAAAAGAAACAGGAATTAAAGGGTAAGGGAACAGGCTCTGGAGGCTTCTCATCTGAGATTAGGCCAAGGTGTTTCACATACAAGCTCTGGATCCCCGGGGAAACAACCCATGTTCTTTGGGTCTCAGTTTCTCCTCTGAAAACTAAGCCTAATATCCAGGGCTCCCTTCACAGGACTCAGGCAATGTGCACAGTCCACATGATGGAGACACACCTCAACCTGGGATCTTTGACCAACTTGGCTGTGTGGCACTGTACACTCTAGAAGAGCCATCTAGAGTGCATTCCGTCCAGAAGAAGGGATGGCGCTGGCCTGTCCTCTGTCCTTTCTTGGTAACAAGGCACTGCTCTGCCTGCAGCCCCAGTCCTTTTCTTTAAGCACTGTCGTCTCTCTGAGTCACCAGCAGTGTCCTCAATGGTGAGTTATCTACTTACCCGGGGACCAGGTAGGCCAGAATCACCTGTGTGTCCTTTGAAGCCCTGAAATAAGGAGATGAGATTAGTCTGTGAAAGAGCTGGCTCAGAGGCAGGCACCTGGGGAGACAACCCCTTACTTCATACTCTTGTGATTCTGGCTCACCCTGTCTCCCTTCATTTGCCTCAGGTTGTAGGTTGTGAGATCCTGACCTGTACCAGGCACACGTGGAGGGAAGGCAGGGAAGAGATGCAGAAAGGAGGGAAGGAAAGGAGAGTCCCTCTTTGTGGGGCCTCACATTGCCTCGTGCTGCATTCAGACATGTGCCCTCATTTCACTGTCTTGAAGCCATGTAAAATGGGTTCTGTTATCATCTTACTGATAAATGAAACTAAAGTTCTACTGGAGTCAGGAGAGACAGTTTCTTCAGTGGTATGGCCACTGGTAAGTTGGCCATGCTCCATGCTCCAACAAATAACCTCCTTCCCTTGCACATGCAAACAACCCTAACTAAATTCAGTGGACTATTAAAAAAAGGAAAAAAAGAAAATAAGTAAAGAAAGAAAGAACGAACGAAAGAGAAATGGTAATAACATTAAAGTATAAGGGAGATGTGTTGGGCTAAAGGGGTTCAGTAGGAATGAGAGTGAATAAGAGAAGAGAGTGTAATAGGGGTGAATGAGATAAAAATATGCATATGCATATGCATAAAACTGTAAAAATGGGGCTGGAGAGATGGCTCAGCAGTTAAAGTGCTTATGGGCAAAGCCAAAGGAACCAGATTTGATTCCCCAGTACCCACATAAAGCCAGATGCACAAGGTGACACATGTGTCTGCAGTTTGTGGCCAGAGGTCCTAGCACTCCCATTCTCTCCCTATCTCTCTGTGTGACTCTTGCTCTCTCTCTCTCAAATAAATAAATAAAATATTTTAAAAGAAAAAATAATTAATACAAAAAAAGAAGTGCAAGGTTCATGCCTGCCTTTCACTCAGATAGCAAGGTGATGCACACATAAGCCTGTCAGATACAGGGCACCTCTTTCTCTCTCTCTCTTGTTTTGAGGTAGGGTCTCACTCTCACCTAGACTGACCTGGAATTCACTCTGCACCTCCAGGCTGGCCTCAAACTCATAGTGATCCTCTTATCTGAGCGTCTCAAGAGCTCAGATTACAGGTGCGTACCCCCATGCCCAACCTCCAGTCTGTTCTCAACCGGAAGAGACTGCAGAGAGTCTTTTGAGTCAAGACCAGTCACCACTATATCACTGCCTCCACCAGGCTCTCCTCTCCTTCTTCCCCTGGCTCATAAAGTAGCTGAAGATCCAACAGGGAGGGTTGAGCCTTTGGTTCCTGCATCAGCTGGTCACAACCTGGAAATGCAGCCATAGGCCTCCTCCCACCATGGCTGGTAAGAACATGTGACCTTCCTGGCCTCTGGAGGATGCAGAACAGGCAAGCTCCAGGACCCTCACTGGGCAGTGGACAAGAGTGCCACGGCCAGGTCATGCCTCAAGCTGAGTTATGACACACTCCCTCCATCCCAACTGGGACTTGTAACACGGGGAAACTGAAGAGTGAGTGAGATTCTGCACAGCAACTCGCTACGCAGTGAGCTCTCAGGACAAGGTGGCTGCTGATGAGGAAAGACGGGGGAGAGGGAGGGCGGGATAAAGTCCACGCTGATTTGCATTCAGCTTCAAGTACTGCAACCTCAGACCCAGAGCTTCACTCCGTGCAGCCCTGTGTCGCCGTGGACATGAGGGTAGTGGAGATACCACCCCACCCACCTGTCCATTCCTCTCTGGGGAAAGGTCCCCGAGCGCCTGCTTCTACGAGGTGGGGGTGAGCCCAGACTCTGCTTCCCCCGTGCAGCCTTGGGTGCCTTACCCCTCCTCCCTGGGACTCCGTTCCACACACAAACACGGGGACAGAACCCACCTCTTCACAGCTGAACAGAGCTCTCTGGCTGTTCAGAACAGCTGTGGTTCTGCCTGTATCTGAGGAACTAAATCCCAAGGCCAGCCGGCCCAAGAGCAGGGACTCTGACATGCCTTCCTCCCATGCACTGGGGACAAATACCAACTCGGGGAGATGCACTGGCTGGAAATTCCACCTGCTTCATTCTCTCCTCTAGCTAGTCCCAGAACCACCTCACAGGAGTGGTGGCTATTACGATTTCCATTCCATCGAAGAAACCAAAGGACAGAGAGGTCCCCTTTGTAATCAGGGTCACAAAATCAATATGACAAAAGAAAACGGAGAGCCCAAATGTGGCTCTCTCCACATCTGTGACATTCTTCCATGCTTTGCTCCCACTCAGCCAGGCTGGCAGAGGGCCTGGTCCTTCTTAATGGCATGGATCTCAGTCCTGCATTCCTGCCTGGCAACCCCTAAGGCAGACGTGAGTCTTCCCCTAAGTTAGGTCTGAGGAAATGGGTCTCCGGGCATCTCTTGTCTGAAGAAACCAGGTAGTTACTTAGCAGAATTGCTTAGTTACAAGAGATGCTCCACGCTCTGTACTAAGGAGTCCTGTCTTTAATTTAGCATGCTTTTAGAAAGGGTTTAATGGTACCATCAATTCAAAGTATGTTTGGGGGAAAGAAAAAAAGCGGACCACTGATTCTCAGTTTTAATCTCCACAGGCATTGACATTCCTCATTCGTGGTCAGGTTTCTGCTGGTTTGGTTGAGGGGAAAATGGAGATTTGGGGTAAAGAAATATTGATTTTTGTGTTTTATTTCCTCTTTATTGAATACTAGTCAGATGATGTATTGATTTTTGTAGAAAGAAAAACAACATTAAGGAAATGGAGCCAGCATTTTAATCTGCTACTTCTTGCCAGATAATTAGATTTTTAGCATTTTTATTAAACATCATATTTTTTCCAAAACAATTTAAGGAATTGTATAAATAACTTTGACATTATAAAGAAGTAAAGAATTTAGGCAAAAGTCTAAAGCACAGTAATCATTCCTTCCCTCCTACCCTGCGGGACCACAGTAGACATTTTTATAGACTTATCAGTGTTTATGCATATCAACTAGGTATAGATTTAACTGTACAGATGCTGTAATTCACATATGGAAAAGTAAGTCTGAAATGTACACTATCCTCTGTGTTGTAGAATCCACAGAAACATCATTTCCCCCTTTTTTCTCCATTTTCTTTTTACTATTGTCATTATTATTGCCCATGAGTTTAGATTGTGGTACTTACTTAAGTAATATAATTTATTTATGTAGCATTCTAAACTAAAAACAAAACAAAACAAAACAAAAATTAAATTAAATAGGCTGGGCAGCTCGCCTAGCATGCACGAAGGCCTGGGTTCGAGTCCCAGTGTGGCATGAACTCGGGGTGCTGCTGTGTGACTGTAACCCTGCACTTGTGAGCTGAAGGCCGAACGGTCATAACTCAAGATCACCCTCAGCTACCTGGTGAACTGGAAGCCAGCCTGGGATACATGAGACCTTGCCTTAATAAACCACAACAAAACAAAAACCTCAAGGAGAAACTTACTTTTTGCATTCAATTATCCAATGGGAAACCCATGCAAGTCAGGATGGAGTGGGTAAGAATAAAGGAAAGCTAAGCCAGTGATACGCCAGAAATTGAACATAAAGCCGGAGTTGGTGCCTACAGACCAAATGGAACTGATCAAAGAAGCACCTGTGTCTTGCAGGGCAGGAACTTCTGGAAACCCCAGCCAGCCCTGCCCTCCTGGCATGAGCCCTGTGGCTTACGGCTTCCCTCTACTGCGGATAACACTGCATCTGCGCTTACCGGTGCGCCACGAGCTCCTTCTGCTCCTGGTAGGCCTGGCTCTCCGGCTTTACCCTGCAGAGGGAAGGAGAAAATAATATATATATAGTTTCTAAGCACTTTCCAGTAGTGAGTGCTCTGCCCTTCCTATCTCTGTATTCTCAGACTTCCTGGCTATGCAAGCGCCCGTCCCCTCATCACTGACATTCTTATGGGGGGGGGTTGTGGGGGTGTGTGTATGTATAGTGTATAAATGCGTGTGTACATGCCTCTCCCCTGGCCCATGTGCACTCATGTGAAGTCCAAAGGACTATACTAGGTGTCCTCCTCCATCGCTTTTCTGATTTCTTCCCCTTAATCAGAGTCTCTTACTGAGCCTGGCACTGTCATTTTTGGTCAGAGTGGCTGACTAGTGAGCATGGGCGGCCACACCTGGCTTTTTGCATGCGTGCTGCGCATCCAGTCCAGGCCCTCCTAAGCCCTGGGGCCTGTGCAGTGCATGCTGTCACCTGCTGAGCCATTTCCCCAGCTCACCCCGGCACTTCTATTACACTTCCTCCACATCACTCACTACCTGCAAACAGGACCGGTAAAATCCCAGACTCCCTGGGAGAGTACAAATGAACTGTTCCCAGTGCCCTTTCCACTGTCAGAGCCTCTGGCCTGGTGAGAAAGTCTACAGCCCTCTTCATTATAAACGGCTTCGTTCACAAACGTCCTTCAAGGCAGCTACGCATGACTACATTCATGATGGTGACACTGAGGACCCGGGCAGTGTTATTTTTCTCAAGCTTCTAAGGGCAAAGCTGGGAGGCACTGTAGCTTCACGCTGCACCCCAGCAGAGGCTCTCCTCATGCCGTCATTGGCTTCGCTCACAGGGGCCTGTGCTCTACCTCACAGCCCTTTCTTCACCTGCCATCCCAGATGCAGAGTCTCTCCGATACAAGGACACTCTTGCTACACAAAATTACCTCAGACAACTTGGAATTGCCATATAGACTGAAGCCAGCCATTGGGGACCAAGGAGCAGCTGAGGTCCAGGCACTGAACTCAGAGTGAGGGGAGAAGGGGCAGCGGAGAATGTAAACGGAAAATGTGGTTCATAGGTATTTGGGGCAGTATTCTGGATCTTCAATCACTGTAACCCAAAGACATATTTTGTGCAGCTCAATTTCACAGAGACTAACCCTAGAGGAGAGGGAAAACCATCCTTAGATTTAGAGGAAACCTTCTGACAGGAGGCTGGGCTCAAAGCTCTGCTATTGGGGTGATCTACTTATCCCTCCTTCCTCAGCTGTCCAAGTTTAACTGTGTGACTCTAATGTCATTTCCTCCCTGGGTCTGTTTTGTACTTTGGAATGACCCTCCTTTGCAGGTCTTTGTGATCAAGGCAACATAGGCCTAGAGTCTCCCTGCCCCATTGTCAAGGGTGAAGGTCACCACTGGCTGAGCTGCCACAGCGTACCAATGACACCAACCAACAGAGACTGTAAATGGCTGTTGAACTCATCACAATGGGAGTGGTTGGCACTATGATGAATCCTTACTGGAGCCTGGTGGAGGTCACACTGGTTATCTCTCAGGCAGAACTCTGGGGCACAGCGATATTAAGTCACCTGCTCAAAGACACACAGCTTGGTTCTAGTGGCATTTTTGACTCCAGAGACCAACATCAGCCTTGTTGATAATAAATGCTTAGATATCTATTTAAAAATGAAGCAGGGTCTCAGGGGATGGCTCAGCGAATAAAGCACTTGTCATGCTTAAGCCACAAGGACCCAAGTTTAGACCCCTAGGACCTACATAAGTGCTGGGCAGAAAAGGCATCCAGAAAAGGTAGTCCCTGTGCATGGGAAGTAGAGACAAGGGCTTTCCCATGGCCGGCTGGCTTAGGCAAACCAGCTGAATCAGTGAACTCTTAGTTGGTATGAGACCCCCATCTCAGTAAATAATGTGGAGATTAATCAAAGAAGGCAATGACATCAACCCCTGGCCTCAACATGCACACATGCACATCCACACACATATACATGCACATCACATGTACATATACATGCAAAAACATGAAACAACATAAAGTTTAAAACATCATCTGTCTGCATGTCTATCTACCTGTTCAGCCATTGGTCTATCACCTATTTCCTATCTGTCCATCTATCTGTTTCCCTATCTGTGTCCCTCACCTGAGAACTTGGGGACTTGGAAGAACGAGTCAGGATGGACAGGGGCAGCACACTACCTTCAGTGGTGCTGCCATGAGCTAATCTCATCCCCCAGCCAGGCATAAGGACACCTGCCCATTCGCCTATCCACAAGGTGACAGGTCTCTGGCTATAGAGGAACCTGAGTTTGGATGGAGATGGCTCAAGTATATGGGAATTAAGGCCTCTGGGAGTAGGTTTCAATGAGGAATGGCTGACATTTGATGTCAACTATCCCAGCACCTCGTCGTGACTTGGAGAAGGGAAATATGGACATGCTCAGTGTAAGGCTGACATTTGATGTCAACTATCCCAGCACCTCGTCGTGACTTGGAGAAGGGAAATATGGACATTCTCAGTGTAAGGCTGACATTTGATGTCAACTATCCCAGCACCTCGTCGTGACTCGGGGATGGGGAATATGGGCATTCTCAGTGTAAGGCTGGCATTCGATGTCAACCATCCCAGCACCTCGTCGTGACTCGGGGATGGAGAATATGGGCATTTTCAGGGTGACCCTCACAGATTCTCAGGAGACCCCACAGGGAACCTGGGACCCTGCTTTCTCTGCAAATAACACTAACAGCCTGTCGTCATTATGTTCTCTCTTCCTGATCTGTTTGTTCCTTCATTCCCTATGAGTTTCACTTTGTGGGACCTCTTTGAATACCTGCATCCACGTCCCTGCCTAAGGATCTCAGAAGATCCCAAGTTCTGCCCAACCAGTGCCAATTTCTTCCCATGCCACTCAGAGTGACGACACATAGTAAGGTTCCAGAATCAGCCAGGGGACCTCAGGAGTGGACGACTGGGGGCCAAGTGGTTGGGTGTCATTTCTCTTATGGGGTCACTGAGTCCCACCTGGTCCATGGGAAGCATCCCTGTCTACTGTGAGACGCTTCTTTACCCAGGACACACCTGGTCCTGTATCAACAATGCCAGTGCCTCCAGCAGACATCTCACAAACAGACTTCGTATTAGTTACTTTCTCACTGGTCTTCCACCTGACCAGAAATACTTTCAGGAAGGAAAGGGTTTGATTTGGCTAACAATTCCAGAAGGGGATCTTTCCCATGGTGGGGAAGGCACGGTGGGCAGGAGGGGGACGCGGGCTCCTTACACGGCAGTCAGGAGGCAGAGGAAGAAGCAGAAGTGCGGCTGGGCTCTACAACCTCCAGTTCTGCCTCCAGCCACCTCCCAGGCCCAGTGACACACTGCCTCCAGCAAGGCTCCGCCTCCGAAAGGTTCCACAACCTTCTCAAACAGTGCCACCCGCTGGGGAACAAATGTTTAATCACAGCAGCCCATGAGGGACACATTCAAACCACAATGCAGATGGACCCAAGTCCAGTGTTCCCAGACACTGTCCACCAGAGGAATAGCCTGTCAGGACAAAGGTACATCCCTGCTTGAGCTCTGAGCTCTGTGTCAGCCCTTGGACTTCATTCAGCTAGAAGACCTTGGCCTTGCTGTTAGACTAGCCTCCTTATCTGGGCCCAGTGAGGTCTCCCACAACCCTGGGCCTTACTGGAGTGTACACTGGAAAAGGAAGTGAAAGCCTGGCTGGCCCCACCCCAGATGTTCCCACAAGGACACGGTTGTCCCCCATCCCTGTGTTCCCCACCACGCCCGCCTTCCACCCACTGACTGCAGTGTCCCTCCTCAGGCAGCTAGCTGCACTGCACAGAGCATTCCAAGTTGTTCTCCCTGGAGCAGCTCTCTCTTCCTCGGCAGTGAATTCCGGCTGCTGCATCTGACAGCAAATGACAAGGAAGGTGCCTGGGGCACGCTGTGTAAGGTTCAGAATGAGTTGTAATAGTTTATGATGAAACAAATTACATGCAACGTGAACCTCATGCTATAAACGTTTATGAAATTCCACTCAGTGGCCTGTGAAGGCTCTGAAGTTTGGCCCCATCAGGAATAAATTATGGCGACTGCAAAGGGCACCTCGCTGAAACAATTAAGTTAGATAAGCCTGGGGCAGTGGATGCTCTTCACCTCGTTTGCTCCCCCAGCGACTAGGGCAAGGTGGCACGTTACCCTCAGTCTAAGCGAAGGAGACTGAAGCTCAGAGAGCCTGTTTGGCTACCTGCAGGTCGCACAGCCTGATGGAGGGGAGCCCTGATCCAAAGGTAGTTAGTTACTGCTATCATTGCTGTCACGTGGACACTGAGTATTTTAATTTAGTTATTGTAAACTTGATTGTGTCGATGAATAATTTAAACTACAAAATTAAAGAATACACAAGGGCCGGGCGTGGTGATGCACACCTTTAATCCCAGCACTCGAGAGGCAGAGCTAGTAGGATCACTGTGAGTTCAAGGCCACCCTGAGACTACAGAGTAAATTCCAGGTCAGCCTGGGCTAGAGTGAGACCTACGTCGAGAAACCAAAAAATAAAAATAAAAATAAAAAGAATGCACAAGGAACTAAAATACCATGGATTATAGACTTTCCTTCCTGTCCCTAAGGCCCTTCACCCCAAATAACACTCACGTAGATAGGACCTATTTTCATTACCATTCCTTGGATTGTCTCAGAATGCCTATGTATGCAAAAAAAATAAAATAAAATATAGGCTCCTATTTTTATGCAAAGCAGGGCAGACTTATGAACTATACCACACTTCTCCTTCCCCAGGATCAAGGATCCCTGGAGATGTCCCATGTTAGCTCCCACTGGGAGAGTCTGTCTTCCTCCCCACAGCTAGCTGTCCACAGTGCTAGTAGACATGTATCCTGACATGCGTCCAAGCTTGTGTAGGGCATGGGAGAACCTAGGTCACTTCCTTACTCACACAGGACTTCACCCTCACCTTCATGAGTGGGAATTTGTTTTGTACTGTTTTGCTTTGTTTTGAGGTGCTGGGGATGGAACCCAGTACCTCACACAGTCTAGGAGCATGCTCTGATATGAGACACACCCAGGCTCTGTACTCAGGAAGGCCAGAGTGTTGCCATCATTATCATTATGGAGATATGACCACAGATGACAGGGATCACCAAGCTCTGGAGAGTGAGATGGAGGTCACAGATAAGGGTCTTGAGAAAGCCCTGTACCCTCCCAGCAAGCAGCTACAGGGCAAAGGGACAGCCTCAGGAACACCGGGTCTGTCTGTCCTACTGGGTGGCCCTAGACAGATGACATGAAGAAAAATCAAACAACCTACACCACCTTTAGCCCACGGTTAAAGCATGAAACAGGGCAGCATACAGCAGGTGCCGCTCAGCTGCCAGTATAAAAGCCTTTAGGAGGCGAGATTCCTTTTCAGACCAGCCAACCAACTCCAGAGTCCCTTTCCACATCCACAGGACTCAGGCCACATGGGCACAGAGCCCAGGGAGGAGGGAAGGACAAGAGCCCTGGGAGGTCACCAGATCATTATGTGTCATGGGCTGAATGACCTTCCTGAGACTCAGTTTACACAACAGCAAAGGAAAACAGTGTGCTTCCCTGCAGGGCTGTTCGAAGGAAGGAGGGAAGAGCTACACAGGACCTACTTGTGACTGTGCCTCATTCACAGGAGCTCCTCAACACAGAGGTACGCTTACCGAGAAACGAGGGATTGCGTGTGTAAATGACAAATGTGAGCCCCTTACCGGTTCTCCAGGGGGACCAGGCTTTCCGTCTCTGCCCTGTTTGCCTTCTTCCCCCTGTAAGATAAACTCAATTTGGTTATTAGGTTGGGACATATTAGAGGGAAGGGAAGGACAGATGCCACATGAGCCCATCTACACAGCTCTGTCTAGCTCCCAGGAGCTGTGTCCTCAGTTACCAGCAAGGAGGGCATCTCGAACCACAGAGTGGGTCTGACTTTCCAGTTTCTTCCACAACTCTGAGAGCCTGGCTGCAGATCGTTGTATCGGTAATCTGATGCATACTAGCAGAGAAACCTATGTGCAATAAAATCATGGTTCTTGCTGCCAAAATACAGAAGCCCCCACTGGGTGTTTATAAGAAGTCCGCCATAGCTCTGCTCAGCCTCAAGCCTGGATGGGCGTGGTGAGGGGGATACAGACGCCAAGGTGGAAGGACATCACCCAACGTGAATCCAAGCGCTCTGCAATGTCCCTGCAACATCCGTGGCTCAGGAAAGGGTGTCAGGACTATGTTTGGTTACAGAAAGCCAGAGGCCCCTCTGCACTTCTCTCCATGGAGCCATGATTCCCTCTCAATCAATCCCACTGCCTTGGCCAGCCTCAGTTCTATAACTGCGTGGAGCTACGACAGTAGGAGAGGCTGCATTCCTCAGGCATCTGGATCCGGTTCCTGGCGAGATCAAGCGGCAAAGCAGGGGGGATACGGAGCTCATGAAGCCAGGTTTGACTTCTGCTTTCACCCCTCGGCACAGGATCTTGGCTATTCAAACTCTTGGCTCCTAGGTGCCTCTTCTGAAGAGAAATGTTAAACCTGCCTTGCCGAGTTGCACGGCTTCCATTGGCAATGCTTACTAAAAACAGCATCAATGAAGGGACCACCCCTGGCCAGGCAGCTGCTAGTGCAGCTGTGCACTTTTGCCTCATTGGTGCCTTTAGTCCACAGTGCCTTGGCAAGGGGGATGACGTCACTGTGAGCAGTTACCAGGATGGATGGCCCAGCTAGGCTGTTTCCCCCGTGCTGGACAGACACCTATATTTCTTTTCAAAAGCTGCAGTGGCAAGGAGAAGAGTCCTTGTGCACAGGAAGTGAGCAAGCGTGACATGAAGCACATGGGAGAGTGAGGCCAGCAAACTCAGGCGTGAGAAGGTGGGATCTGGAGATTTCTGGCACAACCCTCGTGGAAGCAGTGACTTGAAATAATGCTGATGGGACCTGGGTATGACTTCTTGAGTAGTCTGAGAAGCAAGTTGGTCTTTTCAAGAGAGAAAATCTACTTCTTCCTAGTTGTATGTCTGAGCTAGTGGGAATCAGCCACTGAACTCTTTCTTTTATTTATTTATTTGTTGGGAGGGAGGAGAGAGAGAGAGAGAGAAAATGGGCATACTAGGACCACTAGCCACTGCAAACAAACTTTAGAAGCATGCACATCTGGCTTACATGAGTACTGGAGAACTGAACCTGAGTCCTTAGGCTTCACAGGCATGCACCTTAACCACTGAGCCATCTCTCTAGCCCAGGCATTCCACTCTTCATGAGCAGGGCTGTAGTTATGCTTGCGTTGCAGAGTAAGGAGTTGATTCCGTAATACATACATAGGGTGTTTCTTGCAGGGTTCATGGCACAGGGCTGACCCTCAACGGGTGCATATATTTGCTGTTTTACTTCTGGAAGCCTGTATTGGTGCCCAGATGTTAGTGATTTTACTGGGTCTTGGATCCATCTTAGAACCTAACAGATATGCAGGAAGTTAAATTCCTTCCGTCTGTAAGTACATACAATACATCCGTGCCTGTTTGCAGGGTGGGCCTGCTACCTTATCTACCTGCTTCCTGACCCCTGTCAACTTTCTCTGCCGGTCATACTTTGTCCTTCACTGATACCCCTTTCATCTCCTCCAGCTGCCCCTTCACAGTCCAGCTTGGGCGTCCATCCCCGTGGGACCTTACAGATACTACATGCCCATTTACACTTGCTACAACATGCCCTGTGCCAATGGTTCTCTCTCTCTCTCTCTTGTTTCTCATGAAAACAGTCCTATGGGGGAAGAGGGAGATGGGACTTTGACTACATAAGTCAAAGCTTGCTGTCATCGTGCTGTCTCTGCCCTTCAGTAATCCCAGACTTAGGAAGTACTACTTAGTGTTGTGATGAGGGAGATCGTCTAGTGATGGACAGAAAAGCCTGAAATATTTGTGATTATACACTAAGTGCTACTATGAAAATGAAATGGGTGACTCAGAGTCTAGCTCAAGTTCCTATCTAACCCTGTGGGGAGACCAAGAGCATGTCTCAGGAGAGAATGAAGTGAGATGGGGGTTTCAGGAGGAGTAGGGCCTTGGTGAGGGCTGGGCCTCTTCATGTTGTAAAGTTCTGTGTACCCAGCCCATCATGGTGAGCACAGCGCACATGAGAACCTTGAGGTTCTCACTGTTCAGGCAGAAGGAAGAGGAGGAGGCATAAGGTAAGAATGATTTGATGGATGAAGGAAAAGCAGCAGGGGTGATGATTGTGGGTGTGGAGGGAGCTAAAGGTCCCATATGAGACCAACACAGAGAAAATAAGGTCAGAACTTGGCCAAGAATCATCTCTGCCCCATGCACAAAAGCTGTGAGGAGGAAGGTCCAGAGATTTTGGCACAGAAAGCAAGCCAGTGCAGCCCGGCCTTGGCCTAATAGTGACAGACACTAGAAAGGCTAAGACGTGATTGGGTCTGCACTGAAGGCAAATTAGAGAAAGAGAGAGGGCTAAGTAGAGACGGCGTAGAAGGTACCTTGAGCCTAATTACTGTAGGGCAGAAAAAGAGAGAGTGACAGGCAGAATGACAGAGCAAAGGAAACAGCACAGTCAGACTTAAGGATGTTTCCCTCAACTCTCCTGCGATACTGATGAGGAGGGTGAATGCAGATCCCAAAGGTTTTGCTCCCTTGGCTTTACCATAGTTAGAACTGAATCTGGGCTCAGAGTCCAGCTGCTATGACACATACTGACAGAAAGCAGTTTATACTGACCGAGAGTCCCACCGTAGCCTGCCACTTCACATCTGTGTACCTGGACAGGTTACTTAACTTCCAGAGCCCCAAGGTAAGGGCTGCTCGGGAGACGCCTCTCTCATCCTCTGCTTATTAGACAGGTGAGAACCAAGGGGCACAAGACAGCCATTCACCCACACCCATTTTCTCTAATGTTTGTGATGTGCTCACTATGTGTGGAGACCAAATCTGAGCTTAAGCAGGTGTACTCTCATAGAAACTGCTACCCATAATGTAACAATTACTAATTATTCTTCTGTGTTCTGTCTCAAGATCTGTCAGACAAGGCGTGCTTAGTTGGAGATGCTGATGACAAATTTGATCAGATCAATGGATAACAGAAGAGGCGGCTACTTGTGCACTGCACCTCTGTGAGCGGGACCACTGGGATGGGGATTCAGAAGCAATGGAAGGAGAGACTTAGAGCCTGTCCCAGCTGAGAAGGAAGAAATGCCCGGGCTGAGACAGGCACTGAGACCAAAGCCTGCAGCAGGGCTACAGGGGCATCGCTACAGGGACACTGCTCTGGGTAAAGCACTTGTCTAGCATTCTTGAGGCCCTCCCCAGCACCGTCAGCCAAAACAAAAGAGATGAATGAGGAAAAAAGACAAACTGAATTTGGGGTTAGGTATATGGCTCATTGGTAATGCATTTCCCTAGCATGTGTGAAACCCTAGTTTCCATTCCCAGCACAGAGAAGAGGACATCAACCAGTGAAAGAAGTGACCAGAGGTCATTCTAGGCAGACCGAAATGCACATACAGAGGCCCTGTGGCTTGTGTGGGGGAGGGTCACATGTGGCAGGAGAGACTGCAGCATGTTCTAGGAACTAAATGGAATTTCGTTTGGTTGGAGAAAAGGAATTCATAGTAAGGGTTAGAAATTGGGTGCTGTGGCCAATCAGAAGAGCTCATTCTCAACAGCAAAGGCCTTTCCAGAGGACATAACTACAAAGTAGAGATCCCAGCCCTACTAAGAAGCATATTAAATGAAGAAGTTGAGAACAAACATTTGTGAAAGGTAATTTTGCAGCAAGTATCAAAAATGTTAGACATTATTGCAGTCTGACAATTACACTCCACTCTAGGGGTTCATTCTAAAGGAGCCAGAAAAATACACTCTTATGTATATGGATTGCCTATTGTATGCTTTTAAAATGAAATAATTTTAAGATCTGAGAGGCAACAGAGGTGTGATCACACATATGGTACATTCATTGGACATATTGTAGCTAATTTTATGAACATTTAAAAACAATGCTGGAAATAAGAAATATGTGTATTTAGCCATACCTGTATGTACATATATATGTATGTGTGTGTAATAATATAAATAGGTGAGAGAGCTACTTAGAAAGACAAAAACAACCACTGTAGGCATACAGGAAAAATGAACTTCGGACCTGCTTCACCAAGTTTAGATGGCTTGGGCAATAAGCAAGATAATGGGGATGTTCTGCTGACATTCGACAGCGCTCCCATCCCATTAGTGGCCTTTCCTTGCCTTCACAATGGTGAATGTATCCTGCCTCTACTTCTCTGTTGCTGGGATGACAGGCACATACCACAAGACCCAGCTGGAATGCACTTTTGTTTGCTTATTTTTGTGAAGTGAGCCCTTTAAATGCTACTTACTGGGATTCCAGGAATTCCCGGTGGACCTTGAGGGCCAGGAGGGCCTTCTTTCCCCTAAAGGATGCAAGAAGAAATAAAAGCACCATGAAATCCTCATTTGTCTCTTCTGGAAGGATATCACGTCACCCAGAGCTTCCCCGGCAAGCTGAGAGAAGGAGTTCTCAGTTAGAAGCTTCCTGGCTGTGTGCCTCTCCCAGACAGAGCATGCTCACCATGGGGCTGGGCACAGAGAGCGCTGCACATTTCAGAGGCTTGGGAAATTAGTCATCTGAAGACTGGTGGGAGGAAGATAAGGGCTTTTGAGTTGAGGTCTGGGTCTAGATCCCACTCAACGTGTGCCTCCACATCTCCAGAAACTTACCCCTTACCTTAAGGTTCTGTGCCTATGGGAAAACCCAGCACGACTGCAAGGCTGACCAAGACATATGTACTCAAGGACTTTGTCATTTTCAATGTTTGCTTATTCAGATATTACCAAACCTTTACCCAACGGTGCATGCAGTTATTATCCCTTTCCCCCATGAAAGACATGTGGTGTTTTGAAAGGTTGTTTCACAAAAATTGCATTAATTAGCACCACATTTCCCATTTTATTCATCAAAGCACAACTGTCACCCCGAACTTCGATGTCAGCATGCTGCAATCCATGGCAATTTCTATCATGCTGCACAGCTTTCTATCACTCCGTGTCTCTGCCTCAAGGATGTAGGCTTCCTGACAACTTTATAATCTCCTGCTGATGTTGAGAGACAGGGTGCTGATGCCAGGTTTCACACTCTAATCCCATAAAATGCGGTATTTTTAGGCTTGGGATATGCCCTAAAAATAAAAGCAAAAACAAGCAAAAGCTTATCTTGCTTCAGATATAAAATGACCCCATAAAGGGACTGAAATACACTTCACACCTCCTTTACTAAGATATATATCTGAGTTTTATCCAAATCTGAAGAAAAAGAAAGACAGCAGTAATGCATGATTAAGATTTTGGGAAATTTCCGGGCATTGTGGTACACGCCTTTAATCCCAGCACTTGAGAGGCAGAGATAGGAGATCAACTGTGAGTTCGAGGTCACCCTGAGACTACATAATGAATTTCAGGTCAGCCTGGGGTAGAGTGAGACCCTACCTCAAAACAACAACAACAATAAAAGATTTGGGGAAATTATTCTTAAGTCATTTTATGACACTTGGGGTTGGTGAGGATGAGATCATGTTTAGGTTTATCATTGTTTATTAAAACCTTCTTCAAAGTATTCACGCTCTTCATATCCATGACAAGTAATGAATTAATTAAAAAAAACATAATGCTCTAATGCACCTTTGCATTGACTACAATTTGAATCTGTTGTGTCTTTATAGCATTATGTTTACTGCATGACATTTAAGATTGTCTGAGTGCACAGTCATTCAGGTCAATCCAGAATGACAAATCTAATGAAGCAGAAGACTCATCTTCCCTCCATTACAACCTCTACCAACACACACACAAATAAAGTGGATATGTTTAATTAGAATGGGGCAAATATCCAATTACCACTGGGCAATTTTAAATATTGATAATGGTGATTTCTGGATTCATTTTTGTATTTTATTGTTCCAAAGACCCTAGAATGGAAACAACAGTGATCCAGGAATGAGGTAATAATCTCCAGCCCTCCCCTTGTTTTCATGTTAGTAAAGTTTTATTGACACACAATCAAAGTCATTTGCATATGTACTTTCTATGGCTCATTTTTCTTTACTGCAACACAGAGCCCACAAATTCTGAAGTGTTTACTATTGTTTCATTATGAACAAAGCTTACTAAGCTCTGAACTACGTCATTCTTTTGACTCTCAGGTGAGGAAAGCATGTCCAGGAGAGGAAGTTTCCTCCTGACTCCCAGACTTTCCAAGCATTGGGAAATCAGAGAGACCAGGAGAAGTTCACCCGAGACACACACTTCTAGCCAGCCTGCACTTGACCCTTTCCAGCACACCGAGTTAGACCCCTTTCTTCCAAAGCACCCCTGCCCAGCCCACAGCACCACAGATCCCCTGTTCTCTCTGCATCCATTCGAAGGGATGAAGGCTCACCGATGGCGCAAAGTTTGTTCCCATAAGTTTGTTTGACCACATCATCTGCTAGGAAAATTAGTCCATTTAAATATGTATGTAACACAATGAAATCAAACAGAAAAAAGGAAAATAATAACCACTTATGAAAGGTAAGTGCTTGTTTTGAAAGGATTTGATAAAGATGAGCTCCTCGCTGTGTAAGAATATAGATATGAGGTAACTATTAAAGATGAGCAAGGGGGCTGGAGTTAAAGCAGTTATAGGTATTTACTTATAAAGCATGACAGCTACAGTTTGATTGCCCAGCACCCATGTAGAGCCAGATGCATAAAGTGAGACATGAGTTTGCAGTGTATTTGCAGTGGAGAGAGACCCTGGCATCCCCATGCTGTCACTCGCACTTTCTCTCTCAAATAAATACATAAATATTAAAATTATTAAAAGATGAGGAAAAACTTAAGAATCCAGGATTCGACCTTCATATTGTTTCAGGGATATTGTCATATTCTCAAACTACTTTCAGTAGTAAGCAGTATATTTTCTCTTTTGCTAGAATAATAATAAAAAGAATACTGATAAAAGATCACACATTCAGGGTACTCAATTTCAGAATAAGCTTCATTTGTCATATGTAAAAAATGACAAATCCAGTGAAAATGTTTAGGTTTGTGTGAAATATTTATGTCATTATTACCCAGCCAACTTTTTATTTCTGTTTTTATTTATTTTTGTTTATTATTTTTATTTATTTGAGAGCGACAGAGAGAGAGAGAGAGAGAGAGAGAGAGAGAGGGAGAGAGAGAATGGGCACATCAGGACCTCCAGTCACTGCAAACGAATTCCAGACGTGCGCACCCCCTTGTGCATCTGGCTAACATGGGTCCTGGGGAATTGAGCCTCAAACTGGGGTCCTTAGGCAAGTGCTTAACCACTAAGCCATCTCTCCAGCCCCTTATTTCTGTTTTTAAATTACTAATATTCATTGTCTAGCCTAAGACAACATCTACTATTTCCTGGTTTGCCATCTACACTAATGTATGAGGACCACAGACAGCTCCAAGTGTTATCATAACTTACCAGAGTATCCCATGAAAAAAATCAAAGTCTTATTTAATATAGTCTAATTCCCAGTTATGTAATGATTTTACATCTGGGCTCCATATCTCATTCTCCTCAGGCAACAGCCCATTAGTTGTTTTTGTTTTGTTTTTAATTGGGGAAATCTTTTACAGTCTGAAAATCAATAAAAAGGCTGCCTGCAGTGTTTCCTATCCTGGGATTTATGCGTTGGTTGCTTCAAAACAATTGACCGCTAGATGATCCTACAGAGGGCCACATGGCTGTCAATTATTCAGCCACAATACTCCACAATGGGTCAATGTGGACACCGAACTCAGAGTCCTCAAATTGACTTAAGTCCCAAGCTGGACATTAATTTCCTGCTTGCTTTTAGACAAGAGCAGGGATCTGACATCTTTGCTGGAATGGGAATATAATGCTGATTCCTGTAACCAGGGTTTATACTTAGCTACCCTGGCCTTTCCCTGCAGGAAAAGCCTAGCGTGAACACTGCCTGGGGAGCGTGTAGGTCCGGGTGGTGGAGTGCATCAAAGCAGGACTGATCAACACAGGGTTCTTGAAAGGCCTAAATGTAGACTTGAGGTGATTCTGCCTCTCACAGAACTTACCTGTGGCCCCTGAATTCCTGGTGGTCCAGCAGCTCCGGCAACTCCAACTGCCCCCTAAAGAGACAAGACAGAAGGAAGTTTCAAGCGCAGTTGGACTGAGGCTGCTGGTTCTGCCCTCTGCCAAGGAGCGGTGCGCACATCTTGCACTGTGTGTCTCCGCCAAGCTTCCTGAACCAGACCTTCTTCAGAGGTGCTGCTGACTCTACCGTATGACCAGGATGCCAGAGGAACCACAGCCAGAGAGGGTCAAAGCACTGGCCAGCCAGCCAGCCCTAAGGCAATAATAAATGGGCTCACTTCATGATGGACATTTTCAGCTAATATCAGTTAGGAAAGAGACCAATAAAAGAACAGTGAAGTCCCTATCCTGAGATAGGATGGAGTCACTTATGTCAACCAAGGAATGATGAAGGGACCAGAGGTGAGCAGTCAGAAGGCTTCTACACAGTTAGGTGAGCGGCACAGAGGGAGTCCTAGGTATTTGTCTGCATCAGGACACCCGTGTGCCATCTGAGCTGCCTGTATCGCAGTCTCCCCCACACCGGTCCAATCCCCAAGGTTCAACTCAGGCATGTTTCCAGACAGGCATGCTGCCTGCAAGGCCCACAAACTCTGGTCTCTCACTGCCCTTGGTGCTGCTAAGTTTCCTTTTCTTCTGGCTAATTTTCCCCACAGCCCTTGCCAACATCTAATATCCTAGTGTTTATTAACTTTGAATTTGTTTACTGTCTCCTTCCTCCCACAGCTCTCCTGCATCTCAAACTCCAGAATTACCCTTTTCTTTCCTTCCTGGGAACTAAATGAGCACCTGGAATATATTGGAAACTCAGTCAATGTTTCCTGAATAATTAGATGGCTTAGGAGCAGAGCTGGCTGGGGGATGAAGGAGGCAATTCTTTAGACTAATTTACATATCTGCCTCTTTCTAGCATCCCAAGAGCTTTATGTGCTCTTGAAGGTTTTGTTTTGTTCTCCCTGAAAGGGTAGATGTTGCATGAACCACAGGAAGATGGGGAGTCAATGAGGTAATCTCTTTTTGCATTATCCTTACCAATTAGGTTGGACAGGCTGGCCAGAGCTCTCTACCTCGTCCTTCTGTCTCCCCGAGCTGCAATTACAGCTGTGGCCCACTATGTGTTCTGCATGGACAACAGGGCTCCAACGCAGACCTTACTTAGTAATGCAAGCATGGGAATGACTTGCACTGTCTCCCCCACCTGGAAGCAGCTTGTCTGTAGTTTATTTACACACACTTATGGAATGCTTAGTGTTACCAGGTGCTAGCCAAGTTGCAAGAGGTGGCTGCATCATAGGCTTGGACTTCAGACAGTCTGATATCACAGCTTTATCTTATTTTCCATGAGTTGCAACTTCCTGTGACAGGATGCATTTTGACTGGCTACCACGTCTTCTACTAGGTAAGAACTGGGTAGTGTTCATGACTTATAGGGATGTTGACATGACTGAAAGAGGCGGCACGAGGTTCTCAGTGAACTTACCCATCTAGTCCAAAGCCACCAGAATGATGTAGTTTATAGTTAGCACCTGGATTTATTTAGCATAATATATTTAGTAAAAATTTCTGGCCCCTTAGAACTTTGGGAAGAGGGTAGGGTTTCCACTGAAGAAGGAGGCTGACTGAACCCCAGAAAATAGACACTGGAAGATCTTTGCTCAGCACATGGATCCAGTATCCCACACAGAGCCTGACAAGTACTAAACATTTTAAATGCACAAATGGGGCTGCAGAGATGGCTTAGTACTTATGGCGCTTGCCTGCGAAGTCAAAGGACCCAGGTTCAAATCCCCAGGACCCATGTAAACTGGATGTACAAGGTGGCGCATGCATCTGGAGTTCGTTCGCAGTGCTTAAGGCCCTGGAGCACCCATAGTCCCCCTCTCTCACTATCTGCCTCTTTCTCTCTCTGACATAAATAAAATAAATTAAGTAATAAAACATTTTCAAAAAATATTTTAAAAAATACATATATGACCTGACGGGTTAGGTCTCTGTTTCTGAGTTACTTCTGCCTGACCAGCCCGTCACCCTGAAGGGGAGCTGAGTCAGCACCCATCCTCAAACACGGTCAGAAGAACACGTACAAAGCCCAGCACCAAGTCAGGGCTCAGTCAGCACCTGCCACAAGAGTGGCCAGGCCTCTGGAGAAGACCCGCCCACTTCCCTTTCTCATCAACTCTGAGTCTCACTTGAGAATCTGAGTCCAGGAGCTGCTTCCTACAGCTGTCACAGAGATCTAAGTGGCTGCAGGTCTCAGTGAGAAGCAAGCAGGCTTTACTTACTCCTGGAGACACATTATAGGCTGTGGTGCTACCAGAAGGCAGGCAGGCAGGAGCCTTAACCCCTGTCCCTCCTCTGTGGTCCTCAGCCAGTAGGGAGCACAAGGAAGCTAAAGCCATCACGGCAGGGCCTCAGTCACATGTGAACTGAGTTTTGTTTTTTGTTTTTGTTTTTCTTTTTGGGAGGTAAGGTCTCACTGTAGCTCAGGCTGACCTGGAATTCACTATGTAGTCTCAGGGTGGCCTTGAACTCACAGCGATCCTTCTACCTCTGCCTCCCAAGTTCTGAGAGTCAAGGCGTGCGCCCCATGCCTGGAGAGTGAACTGATTCTTAATAAGATGAGTCCCTCTCACATGGTCCTCTTGCTGGGCGCTAACGCCTCTCTGCTTTACCTGTTGGGTTCCCTCCTTTGTCAGGTCTTCCCTTCCCTGTTGTCAGATTCCACAACAGCCAATAGCTTTTGAAGGTACATCATAAAGCAATTTGCTAAGTGAAACTATATAAAGCTTGAAAGAATTATAAAATTTCATGCTGTACAATGACAAGTTTATAAATCCTTTAAAATACCCTTCATCTGTACACACATGCAAGAGCTGGATCTGTTAGGAATCAAGGCTGATGAATTAGAGAAGATGTTGTCATCAGAGGTCCTGAGAGTGAGAAGTGCACTGAGTATCCAAGCTATGTCTGTGAAAACTAAGAAATGTTAACTTCTTGGTAGATAATTTACCTTCTTATAAATTTTGCTATGAAACTTAATCATGAGGTTAGAAAACTGCTGATTCATGCTGTCATGATTTTATTGGGAAAAAAATTAAAACAACTTGATGTGTTTAATTAACGCATGGTCAAAATCAGAAGTGGGTGAGATGTTACTTAAGAAGACAAAGTGAGTGTAATTTCATACATTTTGACTTCATAGGCCCACCTGAGCGTCTTTTTTCAGAAGTTACTGTAACATTCCAGTGTCTATTTGACATGGTTCCCTTTCTGTGATCTCAGTCATTACCAGTGCCCTCGTCTGCAAGGTCGGGAGACAGGGCCCTACTGCAATCCCAGGTGTCCCAGACAAGAACACCAATTCCCACTGCCGGTCACTGAGGCTACCATCCATGGGCACATGGGTGCAACAGCAGTGAGTCATGAGCAGAAACACAGCATGACTAATCTTAGCTTAGACTGAGGAGAGAGAAATGCTGAGAAGGTCTTGAGCCAGTGTCAAAGCATTGGCGGTACAGTGGTAAGCAGATACCTCCAAGATCACAACCACAGCTTCTGGTAGGACATGGACATTATTTGCTAAAGAAGCCCAATAAATGGGATGACAATACTTTTAGATAGTTTAGTTATTGTTTCACAAGTTTTAGAAAACAATAAACAATTTAAAAGAAAAAACAGTGAGTAATAATTTGTAGTTATAGGGCTGGACAGATGGCTTAGTGGTTAAGGCACTTGGCTCAAAGCCTAAGGACCAAGGTTTAATTCCCCAGGACCTACATAAGCCAGATACACAAGGTGGTGCATGCATCTGTAGTTTGTTTTCAGGGGCTGGAGGCCCTGGCATGCCCATTCTCTATCTGCCTCTTCTTCTCTCTTTCTCAAATAAATAAACTGTAGTTATTATTACTCTTACTGATTGTGCTATATTTATGAAAACCTAGACTTATATAGGTACTTTCACATTCCCATGAAAAGGAATCCCTGATTCTTAATCTTGAAATACTGGCTTCTCCCTTTTTTGCCAAAGTCCCTGAGCCCCAGTACCACTCTAAAATCCCGTCCATCAAGGCCTCACAAGGTGCTCTACAGCCTCCATAGATTTGGGATGCTTACTTTTCTCTCATCCCTGGTTCTCTGGGAGTCTAAGCCTATTATGTAAAATAACGTATGTATAATAACATTGTGATACCATGTTCAGTGAGTACGGACAAGTGCTTGAATGTCAAGGCCAAATGATAAGAGTTAGTAGAAAAGATCTACTTACTGGTGGCCCAGGATTCCCTGGGGGTCCCATGAAACCTGGAACTCCAGGGTGACCCTAGAAAGACACAAAAGATAATTCTTTATAAGTTAGTCATAAAAAGCTTTTTTACTTTGAACAAATACCGAGTTTGAGAAAATAATAAAATATATACATATACGTAAACTCCAATGAAGTTTTAATTGAAGGCACTGACAATGGAATCTTTTTCACATGCCATTGTGACCCTGTAGGTAGAGAACGTAGTTGACAAGACTGACAAAGACCATCATGTCTTGTAAACCCATCTGCCTCAAAATGATGCAGGGAAATGGGCAGTAAGAAGCGGTTGAGGATACAGATGAAAGCAGTAGGGGTCATAATATCTTAAAGTTCCCACGGATTTTACCTGGGCGTTATTCTATTATACTCTCAACCTTATAGATACACATGCAGTGTTTCATTGAGGAAGAACTAAAAATAATCAAATATCAGCACATGTATATCCACATAAATGTAGTTATATATATATTGCCTTTTATATTACATATTACGTATATCAACACACATATAGTTGTTCCTTACTATCTCCATGGGGTTGGTTCTAAGATCCCTTCCAGGGATAAAAGAATCCAGAGGTTCTCAAATTCCTTATGTAAAATGACATATGACATACAAACAATCTATTTTATACTTTAACTCCTCTCTGGATTACTTGCAATATCTACTTTAATGTAAGAGGTATAGAAATGGTTACTACGCCATACTGTCTGGAGGACACGGATGATGAGAAACCCTTTCTGCAAGCAGGGAAAAGCAACAACAATATGCAATGGTGCTGCAAAGCATGGCAAGTGGAACCATGAGAATCAAAGAGCAGGTGCTCAGGAAATGCTGGGAGGAATTAGGGGCCATTTCCTAGTGCGTGAAAACATTGCAGTAAAGGAGAGGCAAGCTGGGCACAAGCACTAAAGACAGGGGAGAGGCAGCTCCTTGGAAAACCCAGAGAAAGAGCAAGACGACAGCGAGGCAGAGAGCTCAAAGACGGAAACCAGGAAAGCGAGATGTAAAGACCCGTCTGCAAACAGAAGAGGCTCGGGTGAGTCCAGGAGCAGTGGGTGGAAGCTGCGGAGAGTCAGTGGCCGGCGTGTGGGGCAAGAGATGCATCACAAAGAAAGCTGGCTTTTACCTGATCGCCTTTCTGTCCCACCTCACCGTCGGCACCACGCTCTCCTTGGCTGCCCTTGGAAGGAAAAAGAAAATGAAGGTAAGTCACCTGACAATTCTAAGCCTACCTTGCAAGGATAAAGGAGAATATAATGCTTCCACCCATCCATCCATCCTTCCCCAGTCATCTATCACATTCCTGTGTCATGCCAAGTGTGGTAGCAAAAGACAGACAGAAACAAGGCCCGCTTGGGTGATGGCTGGCAAAACTGTTCAGCTGGGCTTGGGGTGCCTTGGAGGGAGCATAAACAACAAGGCTGAGAGGCGGGTAGAACCTGAGTCTCTGTGAGCCTGACGTGTCATTCTTGAGTCTCAGTGCAAGGCTGTGGAAACCATGAGAAGGGTGTGTAAATATCTCAGGTTTTAGATGTGGCTGCTGTGAGAAGTAGGCCACAGAGTCCTGACTACTACGAGAAGGGGAACGGGTGGGGGGATGGGCTCTTACAGGAGAACAGGCAGAGGCAGATGCAACTGCCACGCCGGGTCTCTGGGTCTTAAAGACCAGGTGAGTGAGTGAGGAAGAGCGGAAGCAGAAGCCATGGGGAAGAGAAGCCCTGCACACCGAGCTTGGGAGGGAGACCTTCTTCGTTCCAACACCCTTCACTCTCTTTTGTAGTATCTGTGGTACCTGCAGGATCCATGCAAACTCTGAGTTCCAGTTTTCTTAATATACAGAGCAGCAGAAACAAACTGGGCCTATCCCATGACACGCTAGGAGAAACCAGCAAGGTGATATATGGAGAGCTTTTCACAGGGAACTCAGAACACACAGAGAACTCATGAATATTCATAATAATCATTGTATCTGATTTTAGCACTTCAATCCTGGATGTATCACCGGGAAAAAGTGTTATGGTTCTGTTTGCTAAGTTCTAAAAGAGAATAGTAATACAGCGTGTGTTATGGGGCTATGGTGGCAAATGAATTACCTAAAATCTACAATGTTATTAAACTAACGATGGGCTGAGTGTCAGCGCTCAAAAGATATTCACTATCCTCAACATCAATATCACTTATCCCCCCCTCACCATCACAATTATCCTCCTCTCAGCTCATCCTCACCATCGTCACAACTATCTTCCTCTTCGCACCACCATCATCACCACCACTACAGTCATCAAGATACTTCAAATACACAACCTATCAAATAGTTTTTGGGTTTTGCATCCAATATTTTTGTACAAGAACCCTAAAGTACCATTCAAAGACTCCAGTGTCTTAACTGTCATCCATCCTCTGTTTGTCTGTTTGCTTATTGAGATGGATCTCAGCTGGCCCAGGCTGGCCTCAGACTCACAGCGTAGGATGGGAATCACTTTGACTTCCTGATCCTCTCTTCCTCCACCTCTCAAATCCTCACATTGTACACATGCATCACACCTAGATTACTGTCTCATTTTCTGTTTGTTTGGCTTTTAAAAAATTATTTATTTATTTGTAAGCAGAGAGAGAAAGAAAGTGAGAGAGTGTAGATAGAGAGAGAATGAGCATAGCAGGGCCCCTAGTTACTGCAAATGAAGCCAGGTGCATGGGATACCTTGTGCATCTGACTTACGTGTATTCTGGAGAATCAAACCTGAGTCCTTAGGATTTGCAGGCAAGCACCTTAACCACTAAGCCATCTCTTTAGCCCTGCCTTTTGTTTTTGACACAGTCTCACACTATACCCCTAGCTATTCTAGAACGTGTTACTAAAGATGGCCTCTTATTCACAGCAATGCTCCCATCTCACCTTTCTGAATACTGGGATTATAAACACGAGCTAACACACTATTTTCTTCAGCTTTTTGAGATAGGGTCTTATCCTGTAGCCCATATAGGCTGGACTGGAACTCACTATGTAGCCAAGGCTGGCCTCAAACTTGCTTCAATCCACCTGCCTTATCCTCTCAATTGCTCGGTTTATAGGCATGAGCCATCATTTCTGGCAATCTTAGTGTGTTAATAAATGTATTTCAGTAAATTTTTATTAAGCAAACATTTTGGTTCCTTTAAAATCACCCATCCTGGAATACAGTGAGTCCTGGACAGTGAGTCAGTCCAGCACGGGTTTCACTCCTGGCCTGTTTTACCTTCCCATCCTTGAGCAGGTTACACCCTGTCTCGGGACTCAGTTTGCCCACGGAATAAAAGTAAATGAAGGGTGGGAACAAGTAAATTACGAGGGTCCTTCCAGGTCCCACAGGTCTCTCACTGAAACATCAAGTCTGTCCCTCTTTCTCTCAGTCCACTGTGGCCCACAGTTCACCGAGGGCATGACTGACTGCCTGCAGCTACTCCTCCTCCGATGTGACGGCCAGCAGGGCCAGCGCCTGCAAAGCCCTCAACGGCATTGTGTAGAGGATGAAAACCAAGTTCACGGGAAAATACACTTCATCCAACATCTTTGCATGTGATTGTGTCTAGCGTTTCTAGACTTCTAAAGCTAGCAATGTCTGCAGGCCTCTTTATAACCAATGAAAGGAATTGTCACAGAGCAGCATGCCGCTTCCTGATGTTCAGGACAATTGGCCTTAAAGGCAAATGTCTTCTTTTCAAATTCCGGTCTCAGCCTGGCTGCAGAGTGTTTACAACACTGGCCTGGCACAATGGAAATGTCAGCAGCTCAGGATCCCCACAGTTCTCCCTGTTTCTGTGCCCACCGCAGCGGAGGATCAGAGCAAACGGAGCCACCCCCAAGCCTGACTCACTTCCTTCCAGAAAGGGGCTGACATTTCTGGATCCCCTACTTTGCCGGGCTGCCTGCCAGTGCTTTCCACATGAGATCCCATTACATGTAGTGTTTTGTCTGTATCCTGAGCTGATGCCAAAAAATACGTAATATGTCTATGATATCCAAGTCATCCAGTAGGGTGACACTTTTTTTGAGACAAGGTCTCTTGTAGCCTAGGCTAGCCTAAAATTGACTATGTGGCAGAGGATAACTCTGAGCTTCTTGAATGTTTGATCCTTCTGTCTCCACATCTCAAGCGTTGGGATTATAGGCATATGCCATCACACTGGGTCCTGGGTGCTGCTAGAACCTGAACCCATAGCCACGTGCATGCCAAGCAAGCGTTATACCAACTGAACTATACTCCAAGGCCAATAGACTGAGAAGAAATGTGAGTGCAATGGGGTGGCAAAGCACACTTCTAAATCCCAGCACTGGGGAGGAGTAGGCAGGAGGATAAGGAATTCTCATTCAACCTCCGTTACACAGTGAGTTAGAGGTCAGCCTGCATGACATGAAAACTGGCCATAAATAAGTAAGTAAATAAAAACTGAAGACAAAACAGGTTCAGTCATTCACCTGAGGTCATAGAGAATAAAAACAAAACACTGGAACCTAATCCACACCAGGCTCTCTGAGGGCAAATAGCCAAGCCAGCTCAGGATGTCCAAGTTCCCGTCTGTAGTAGACAGCTTCAGGGAACTGAGATGAACGTCCAGACCAGGCATAGTATAGAGAAAGGGATTTATCGAAGTCCGATAATGGCAGAAGAAGCTAGCCTAATGTCAAAGGCCTGAGCACAGAGACAACCCACCACCACCAGCAGCACAAGCCAGCTCACTTCGAGTACTGCAGTACTGTGTTCAGTACTTCAGTACTGAACAGAATACTGCAGGCTGAACCCAGGCATGTTACCTATCGTTAGGCTGAAATCCCAAAGCCACCCCCACAACTTAGGGCTTGTCCCTAACATCAGCCCACTGGTACCTCCATCAGGGAGGTGGTGCAGATCTAAATTACAAACTTTAGTAAAATACTGACTATATTGGGGACCATCTATTTAAACTAGCACATTCCTTCCCTGGCCCCCAATAGATTTATAACCATCTCACATTGTATATTGTCAAATTCAAAGGTCCCCAGAGTCTTTACCAACATAAGGTAGTGCCAAAGTCCAAAGTCTCATCTGTGAGTCCTGTAAAATCAAACAAGTTATATACTTTTATCATATAAAGGCACAGAGTAAACTGTTACACATGGAGAGACTGCAACAATGTAAACTCAACCACCATCAAGCGAACATCACACTTTTGCAGTGCAAGTCGGATATGCTAGCCAGTGACTGACCGTCTCTGGGTGTTTCAGTTCTGCTCCTCCAGCTGGCCAGCACAGCCAGGGAAAACTTCATTCCCGGCCAGCAGCCTCCGGGCAGCCCTGGCATAGTTCTGCTATATCAAAACCACCTGGGTCTCCACGTAAGCCATGGTCCGTCTCTTGGTGGCTTTGCCAGCCTCTTCGGAAGGTCATCGTGCCCTGTTTCTAGGTTGTACCTCAGCAGCAGCTTCTGAGTCCATGTGCACTTCATGACCACTCCATGCATTTTTAATGCTTCCAAAGCTAATGGCAGGTGTGCAGGACACAGCCAGATTTTTTTTATGCAGGGACAAAATAAATCATGACCTTGAAAATCAAGTTTCTTTTCCAGTCAACTCTTTCCAAAAGAGTCTGCATGCCTGTCATAGTCTTTCCTCAGGCATCTTCTCCACTGTTTTAATGCAAAGCAGTTGGGCCATGTTCATTAAATGCCCAGGTTGTGTAATTTTCCCAAACCCTGTCCTTACCCTTCCTTCCAGTGGGCTTTGTTACCAATTTCTGGGCCTATTTCAAAGTCCTTGAATTTTATAGTATGTTTTCAAATGAAATAATGTACTTTCATTTATCCATGAAGGAAAATTTTTGAGTGCCTACATGTGAGGCTATACTGCAATGGCTAAATGCTCAATGCTTTTATTCTATAGGGTTGTGAGCCCTTGAATCTTGGGCTCTCTTTATTAAGGTTACATCAGGCCTGAACAAGGGCTGACCTGTTGCCCACCACCTCTAGTCAGCAGGGTAGAAGGTACTGACTCGGGATAAGGGAAATAAGTCTTCCTGTCTTTAACATGATTCTTTAGATTTCTCCACTAAAACTAGTTAGAGAACTGTCTCCCCTTCAGCAAGTTACTGTGCCCAATCTTTGGACTAGATATTTTCAAATTTTCTTTAAAAAGTGAGTTTTATATCCGTGTGGATAATGATTTGCTTTATGGTCTATAGTTGGAAGCCCACAGCTTCCTTTGAAGGGGCTAAGGGGGCGGGCCTCTCAGGTGAACTTTCAGAGACATGGCCAGACTTGCTTCCACCCTCTTGTCCCTGGGATAGGTGCCTCATGTGGGGTCACTGCAAGAGCCTTTGGGGGCAGCTTTACTGCCTCTAAGAATAAAAGCATGTATGATCCAGAGTTGTGATGTGCCAAATGTTGATGACTTTTAAATACATACCTTGATGCCTGTAGCACTAGAAAGTCTTTCCTATTTAAAACAAGTTAAATTTTAAAATAGAGATTTGTATACTCTGTAAGCAGTTTTATATTAGCTTTATAAAAGCTTTCGTGTAAGAGTCAATACTTTTGGCATTGTAGATAAAGACTTAATTTTTTGCTCAGCATAGTGGTGGTAAAGCACACATTCCTGGGCCATGCAATCGATCCCTAGTAGTAGCACCGAGCACCTGGGCATTTGTTAGTACATACCCCTTCCCCTCCAACCTGTGCGAGACCTGGAGTTGAAGAATGGAATGAGGAGCTTTCTGCTTACTATAGATGCAAAGAAACATGGCTGAAAACAACTTAAAAAGAGATGTCTTTGGGTTCGCAGGTGTTGCTGCTGCTCCCGATACAGCCCACCTCCACCCAGGACCGGCCACCGTTGCCACACTGTGCTGGGCCTGGCTGGGAAGTCCTGTTTGTGATGTGCACAGCATTTGGTTATCTGTAAGGCTCAGATGGGCTCACGTTGAAACTTTGCATTGTGTAGAATGGATGTTAGGTAAACTGGTTCTCATTTATGTTTGCAGCACTTGAAATAGTGTTTTCTTGTACATTTTGTATTTTAAAACCTTTTATAGGAGTGAAGTGCTCCTTATACAAATACAGAGGGAAGAAGAGCCCACAGTTCAGGCTCCTCAGTTACAGTGCTGAAATAAATGGTGACTGACACCCCCGGAAAAAAAAAAAAAAAAAAAAAAACGTTGCTAATGTGTTCGACAATAGCAGATTCAGCAACCTAAAACCAGTCTCAGTGCCTGTAATTTTTAATTGCTTGAGTTTTTCTAACTTAAAATCTTAAATCTCTCAATCCAATATCTTCAACCATATATATCAGTCTATTACAAATGTAAGCTTGATCAAAGTCTCTGGGCAAGAGAAGCAGAATGCAGTCAGCTCTTATAACATTAGCCCAGTTCCAGCAAGGTTTTCTGCTGTCTTTCCTTCCCCTTAAAACGTTCATAATCCAAACCTCCAAGTTCAATTCTCTCTGCACTTAGCACTCTCAGACTCTCATAATAGTAGTTCATCATACTTGGCTTATGCACTAGAAGGCATCTTCAGTTTCAAGTAACAAGTTTCCAAATTCCTCCAGCACACAAGTTCCAAACAACCAAAATCCACATGGTCACATTTATCTTAATACTTTACCCTACTCTTGGTACCAATTCTGTAGCAACAGCTTCAGGTTGCTAACATGAATTTCCAGACCAGGCACCGTTATGGAGGACGATATTTATGGAAGGTAGAGGGGAAGTTCTTTAATTGCAGAAGAAGCTGGCCTGTTTTCACAGAACCAAGCAGAGAGAGAGACTAACACCAAGACCAGCACAAGCAAGTACACTTCAGTAACTCCAGGCTGAACCCAAGCATTTTACAGATCTTTAAACTGAAATTCCAATTCCACCACCATACCTTAGGGCGGGACCCTAAGATCTGCCCAGTGATACCTCCTGTATCCAGGTGGCTTCAGATATGAATTGTAGACTTTAATAAAATCCTAAATATATTGGGGGCCATCTATTTAACTACCATATTATCCTAGACCTTTCTCAAGGCTCTGATGTTGGTTAATGGTGTTCCGAGCATTGGCTTTGAAGTGGGGAAGTCCGATCAACCCTAGTGACCTCAGGCCCAGCACTTGCTATGAAAAGAAGAGCTAATAATCTAGCAAACAGATAAAAACCCTCTTCCAGGAGTTTGTTTGTCCTTGGAAGGTTACAGGTCCACTTCCTTTCTAGCTCACTTCCATCTAGATGTTTATAAAAGAACTTATGTAAAGGCTTAATTTTTGGTGTTAACAATAAGAGAGTAGGATTCCCTACACAGACACACACACACACACACACACACAGAGAGAGAGAGAGAGAGAGAGAGAGAGAATTGGCTTGCCAGGGCTTCAGCATTATAATCAAACTCCAGATGCTTGTGCCACCTAGTGGGCATGTGTGATCTTGCACTTGCCTCACCTTTGCATCTGGCTAACCTGGGATCTGGAGAGTCGAACATGGGTCCTTAGGCTTTATAGGCAAGTGCCTTAACCACTGAGCAATCTCCCCAGCCCCACACAGTTTTTTTTAAAGCACTCATGTATTAGTTACTTTTGCATAGCTTTGACCAAATACTTGAAAAGGAAGGAATTATTTATGTTGCCTCAAGGTTTCAGAGATATTACATCATGGTAGGCAAGTTATAGTGAAGCAGACCAGCTCACACTGGGGCATCCAGGAAGCAGAGAGCAGGGACACATGAAGTGGCCAAGGCAAGGTGTAGCTCAAGGACATGTCCCCAGTGACCTACTTCCTATAACAGGCCCCACATCCTGCCCTTCAGCACCTTCCAACTACGTATTTGCATTATGAATCCATCAAAGAATTCATTCATTAGGCCGGTGTCCTCTCAGTCTCTGCTTGGGACTGGAAACACACTCACAGGTAAGGCCGTGTTTTGCTAATGTCTCAGGTGTCTCTCCTTGTGATCAGGTTGTGGGTCAGGATTACCTGTCACAACCTCCTTCAGGAAACTTGTCACCTTGAGCTCTGTTTCTGCCTCACTGAAACACAGGCAAGCCTTCGTTAGCTAGTCTTTTGCCTGTGATGGACAGGGGCCCAAGAATGTCTTAGGACCTAAGAGCCATCTTTCAGATACAATCAACAAGGACGACTATTGTCCTCCCTCCCAGTTCCTGCTGTTTGATGAGAAAGAGTCTCATGTATCCTAGGCTGACCTCAAACTCACTACATAGCTGAGGGTAGTTTTGAACTCCTCATCCTCTTCCCTCTACCTCCCAAGTCCTGGGATTGCACTTAGATCAACTTTGGCAGATGATTAGCTCACAGGTACAAAACTGCCTCATGTCATAAAAATGGGAGATGCATTTGAATCTCTCTGGAGAAGACAAGCTGGCTCACTGAGATGGTCACCCTGCTTGCGGCTTGATCGACAAGCTGGCTGACTCACATGATACACCTGGTCAGTCTGGGGTGAACACATGTGACGAACGGTGCTGCCGAGCCCTGTCACTTCAGATTGAGTTGGCACTTTTATCCAGTCGTCCTGAAGACTGACGTTTCCCTGTGACTCTAACTCCATACTGAGCCTGTGATGCACAGCACATTCTGGTCTTTCATACTTATCCATCTATCCATAAGATCATTTTGTCTGTTTCCTACAATTGTGGAGAGCTTTTCCAGTTTCATTAAAAAGAAAAAAAAAAGCCAGGCGTGGTGGCACACGCCTTTAATCCCAGCACTTGGGAGGCAGAGGTAGGAGGATTGCCATGAGTTTTAGGCCAACCTGAGAATTCAGAGTGAATTCCAGGTCAGCCTAGACTACAGTGAAACCCTACCTCGAAAACAAAGCAAATAAATAAATAAACCAAAAACATTTAAAAAAAAACATCTAATTTACTTTCACATATTTGGTCAATATATTTGGTTCACATAACTGTTACCGTACTGTGCTGGTTTCATTGCACTTCAATGACACAGAGACCACCTCTGTGCCATACAGACTTCATAAACCAATTTTCTTGGTCTCCTCATGGGATTGCCTAGCTGTGTGTGGAGGGAGGAGTATAACCTTCCCAAGGTAATAACTGTCTGCTACTCCCAGAGCAGCACCTTCTGTGTCCTGACTATAAAAACCTCCTGCAGATACATAGTGGATAAACCCTGCTTGCCTAACCCTTCAGTACAACGAAAATCCCATGTCCCCCAAGGGCATTCCTTTTATCCCATGATGCGAGCTTCCTTAAAGTCACCTTCTCTTCCCCTGATATCTGTTGTATTTGTTATTAAGTCCAAGGAAGCATGAACCTGAGGGCCATAGCAGTCACATGTAGTAACAGCTTCCGATGTTCCTGGTTTTATAATCTATCTTCTGTTTATTTCTCACATAGTCTTTGTGAGATGCGTGATAAAATTAGGGTTCTAGTTAGGGTCTGAGTTAGTTAGAAAAACCCATGAGAAGCTCACCTGTCCAGTCAGCATAGTTAGATGAGGGACAACTGAAGGTTCAGAGAAGTTAATTTTGTATCTGTGTTCTATGATTAGTGAGTCTATTCACTCAGCTAGCAAAAAGGCAGGGCAGTTAAGAAAATCAGAGCTTCCAAAGACCAGCATTGAGTCTGGAAATCCAAGAGCCTCCTCTCAAGGACTTTTCTGAATGCTCCCACCAGTTGGAACGTCCTCTCTGAGTCAGTTAGTTTCCTCTGTGATTGGCACCTAATCTTGCTAAGTCCTAGTTTCCCGTCTGTGCAGTAGAACGGCCCGCCCTCCCAGGACTGTGGACCACGGCAGCGGATGACACTGAAAACCCCCTTGCACAGACACTCAACGCGCTGCTCACGGGACTCCTGAGGGCTCACTGCGGGCGGGGGGGGGGGAGGGCTGCATTCTGAGCCCCAAGGACTTCCCAAGGTCATAACCAGCTAGCAAGAGCTGACCAGCAAGAACCCTGATCCTCAGACGTAGCCCTAAGCTTTTTTTTTTTTTTCCTAGCCAGAAGCCCATTCAGAATATTTAAAGGGAATAAGCTGAAGCCACGACCCTAAAACATCAGTGCTTCAGGCAGGGCTCAGGTGGCAAAGAAGCCAGTTCACTTGTAGCAGAGGAAACTCATTCTTGGTAGAACTGATTTGCTTTCTCTGAGTGAAGTCCCTCCCTGGCAGGGGGAGCGCCCAGTAAACAGCCAAGTTTACCTGGGGGGCAGCTGAAATTTAGGGCTTCAGAATTCCCCAGGGGAGCAGTTGAGTCTCCTTGACACCTCAGAGTTGGAGCATCACGTAGCGTGAGGAGCACAAACATCTGATGGTCATATACTTCCTTGGTACCCCTCAAGCTAAGACTGTCCTTGACAAAATCTCCTTTCTCATCTCTGCTGAGACCTGACAAGGGTAGTTTTACAACTACAATGGGAGTTTTACTGCAAAAGTCTTGGCTGTATGAGAAAACTGTAAATCTTTACAAAGCCCACGCATCACAAATGCTAGAGGCCTCAACCTGGCAGCCAGGGCCGGGGAGACTCGGATCTTTCTCGTCATGGTTTACCTTCGGTATGGTTTTGGGTATACCTCTTATAATTGTGTTTGCTTATGTGTTTGTATCTCCAGCATGACTCTGTGATCTAAGCCCAGAGAAAGGCAGGGGAAAGCACTTGTCTTTGGTACCAAACACCAGAGTGACTGAGACAGACAACACCCCAAAGAAGAATTTTCACATGCTCAGATCCATTCAAAGGTATCCCCAAATGAGTAAAATACCAGAATATGTCACAAACAGGTATCTTTGCAGCTTATATGAGCGGAAGGAGGGTGAGGAAAGTCATTTAAGTGGAAGGTTATTCTTGTCTTTATTTTTTAAGGTATATTTATTTATTTGATTAGGGTCTCACTCTAGCCCAGGCTGACCTGGAATTCACTATGTAGTCTCAGGTGACCTTCAACTCACAGTGATCATTGTACCTCTGCCTCCCAAGTGCTAGGATTAAAGGTGTGCGCCACCACGCCCGGCTTTGTTGCTGTTTAATTTTAACATTTATTCCCTTGTGGATCAAATGCACTATTTTTTGAGTTTTCAAAAGGCGCTGCATTAAGGTTTTATTTATCCCAAAGCTAGTGTTTCTGATCTCCCCTTACACTGTATGCCCAAGTCCTCACCCTCCTTGGCCCCACTACAGGCTGTGACACCGGGGGCTGAGAGAATAATGCGCTGAAGACTTACAAGGCACCCGGTGTGACATTTACCTCTGGGTGTCTGTAAGTTTCCTGCCCTTGGGTACTCTCCAGTTTATGTAAACACAAAAGCAAAGAAACTCTCCCAAGGTCACAGAGCTGAGACGGGATGCCAAACCCAGGTCTGGCATCTGACTTTTCTGAGTGGCAGTTCCACGTTGCCCATCTCATTAGTGGGGACAAGCTGTGTCCAGCTAAGCCACAAGAGAAACAAAGACCAAGAACCCCCTCGTATATAAGCACCATGTGTGTGTGGAGGAGGGGTTTACAAAGTTTTTCACTTAAGTCAAGGGGATTGGGAATATCCCCAGGGAATACCAAGGGATCCAATGATGAGAGGCATGCCTGCCAATTCTTCACCCCAACACCCAGGCAGGCTCTTCTCAGAAAAAGAATGTCGTCACCAACAACAGCCACTGTGGCCCAGGGGCAGAGCACTGGTTCTGACCACCAGTAAGCGCCCGCCTGCCCAAGTGAAACCCACCTCCTTCCTCCCTACGGTCTTCCTTGCTCTGTGAGAAGCCACAGAGCTGGCTAGTTTCTGACATTAAGTGGGGACCTCATGTTCACAGGGATCTAATGAGGCTTGTGCACATTTATAAAGCACTTTTGTGACATTTTTATTGACTGCCAAGTTCTTTTTATGCATTCTCTTTTTCAGTTCTAACATGTCTCTGAAGCTGTCTTCGTTCTTGTCATTCCTATACAGTGAGGTTAGGCTCAGGCCTTAGCCGGGAGGTGCCCTGTGTTTCCACCCTCTCGTGCATTCTTTGCAACATGTGGGCCTTTGTGAAGGAGCATCTGAGGACTTGCAAGCTGGACTGAGCTGCCCCAGGTCACCAGGACAGTCAGAGCCAGGACTAGACTAGAGTTTTCAGATTTTACAGCCACTGTTCCTACACACCAGCCATCACCTGGCCCAGACTTAGATGAACCCCTAAAATGAGCACAACGGATGTACTCAGATTTCTGAGAAGTTGTACTGACCTGTGGTCCAGCTACTCCAGGCGGCCCTGGGAGGCCTTGAGGCCCAGCATCTCCCTGTCACAGGGACACAAGAAAAAGAACAGCAAGGATGAGCTCACATCCATCCAAAGTCATTACCAGGCAACAGCTTTGTACCTCTACTCACTTACTTCTCACTGGGGTCTCTCTGCAACTAAGACCCTCTCTTGCAGACGTGGGCAAAAACTATAGGCAAGAGATGGCAGTAAGTGTGGCTATGCAATCATGGGTATAACCACCAGCAATGTGTTTAGTTGGAGACTGGGGTGATAACCAGTAACTAAGGCAGCCCAATGCCCCGTTTCCCATGTTCATATCCCAAGTAGCCTCACATTTTCCTTAGTTACGTCTGTGCGTCAGACAATATGGTGGACATACACCATATTCTACTTCTGAAATTAGGGTATAAAAATGTCTGGCTCCCACCTTGAGCTGAGCCTTCAACTTTGCTCTTTACCCAAGCACTCATTCTAAAGAGACCAACTTTCCAGTCTCAACGTCACTACGCAGCTCTCTGGGGAGGTATATGGAAAGGGAAGGGCCGGTGAGGAACACAGTCCCAAGCCAATAGTGGTGGAGTAACCCTGCATGGGAGCAGGTTGTTTTCCAGACAGAACTTGAGATACGGCCTGGAGGGCCATCCTGGGAAAGATATGAGCCAGCATCACACTCAAAATGACAGGTACCTGTTGTTTTGAGTAAGACATGCAATGGAGTGTTTAATAAACAACAGACTTGGGGGAGGGTCTGACACAGCAATCAAAAGTCTGTCTTAGGAGCATCTCATTCTGTGTGTGCACATATGTGATTATACACAGAGAGTATGTGTTTTGTCAGTGATTTTCTTGTTCCGTAACACCTGGGATGGCAGCTGCTCAGCTCTGAGGGGGGATAACTGAGGTAGGAGGATGCGGGTCTCATGCTGGACCTGCCGGCTCCTGCCAGGAGTGGAGCACGGAGTGAATCCGAGTCGGAAGGGCTGCAGTTGTTAATGCAGCTGCTCGCATCTCCTCTCTGCCCACACCCTGCACATCTCAGCTCTGGTGATGTGATGGGGGGGGGGGATCTGACATGGAAAGGATTTAAGGAAAAAGCTCTCCCTAAGCTATTTGGAGATGCCAGTCTGGGAGCCACCTGCTGAGGACCCTACGAGGTGAGAGCTGCTAAGGTGAACTACACATGCCCGCCCCAGCTGCGTTTTGTTGCTGCTTTATATTTCACTTAGCATGCAAAGCAGTGGCCTTTCCAAACATGCAGGTACGTCACACCTTGTTCTTACTCCCTCTGCTGCCCTTGTCCCTGTCATCCTTGTCCCCTCTTGCTGGTCACCTTCCTGCTCCCTAAATCGTCCTCCCCCTGGGGCTGGAGAGGCTGCTCAGTGCTTAATGCACTTGCCTGTTAAACCTAGTGATCTGGGTTCCATTCTCCAGTGCCCATGTAAAGCCAGATGCCCAGAGTGGTGCAGGCGTCTGGAGCTTGCAGTGGATAGAGGCCTTGGCACACCCATTATCTCTGATTGCCTCTATTCTCTCTCTCTCTCTCTCTCCCCCCATCTTTCAAATAAACAAATAAATAAATAAATAATAAAACAACTTTAAAAAAATAAGAAAAATAATTATTCTGCTTTCATGTCACATATATTCTATCACCCTTTCTTTCCATCCCCCTCCACCTAGATCTCTTCCTCCCCTCTCATAATTCCCTTTCTACATACTGACTAAACAGGTTTTATTTCAAATCATCAGTAAGCCATGGAAAGCTCCTAACATGAACATAAAAACATTGAATGTGGCCATTTACCTACCAGTCCATAAAACATGACGCTTGAACCGTTGCAAATAAAGGCATTCTTATTTTGATTACTTGATTGTCTGGAGACTTTGACCAAGGGACAACATTCTACAATGATCACTTTTAGGATTGTGCCCTGTCCCCTCGCAGTGTTCCAAGGTAAGAAGAGAAAGTTCTGGGTTCCTGCATAGACACGCTAGATGTACTTGCGTAGTCATGTCTTTGCAGGGGACATGGTACTGCCAAAGGCCCCGGGAGACCACATTTCACATCTCTACTTGCACATGTCCCATCTAAGGGCAAAACAACCCATAAACAAATGACTTAATTCCTCCTTCTGAAATTAGAGCAGAGCAGCACCTCTCTTAGCCCATGCCTTGAGTAGCTATCTAGGCAACATGCCAGTGTAGGTACTGCTCTTCACATGCCTTTGACATGCACACAGGTCCTTTCAAAAGCCAAATGAGGATTCTGACATCTTCATAACCTAAGAATGCTTTTCTCCGAAGACCATTATTGGAATATAGCCAGCAAGAAAGAAAATGGCTTTGTTGTCCAATTCCTGCAGGATGGCAGTTGGACCCTCCCTGCAGGCTGCACAACTACCTTCCATCATCCGCAGCCACTCCCTGTTCTCGGGACAAGGCCACCTAGCTGACACAGACGTCCTCAGCCACCAGGAGAACCTGGGTGTGCATGTGTGACAGCCGGTGTTGTCCACTGCTCTTATTTAAGGAGCTATTGTTGCTTCCTTGAGACTGTGCTTGTGATGACTGCTTGTATCATTTTAGTTATACAGAAAGTGAGTTTTCTCTGACTTCACACTCCCTTAGCAGACTGCTTTGAAGCACATCCCATTTTGATTGGATGTATTTTTAAATATCAAAATTGTAGGAGATTTTTTTTTTCTGTTCTACATTTGTGGAGACATTTTTGAGTTGGAATGGGATTTTTGTTTTCAATTATATCCCTCCTATCCTGGGAAAACACCTATCCTACATTCTGCCCATGAACTCATTGAAAACAGAGTTGTCCCCCACCCCGCCCATGGGCCTTCCCAGTGCCTAGATGGCCTAGATGTCAACTGACATGTCAGTCACACCTTGTTTTAGAGACAATCTTGCTCTGTAGTTCAGACTGGCCTGAACTTGTAACATATCCCAGACCTACTTTGAATTTGTCATCCTCCTACCTTAGCCTCCCCTGTGCTGGGAGTGTACACTTAGCTTAGAACAAAGGCTTGTCAATCTGGAGGTTGCCTTGGTGCCTACTGCACGGTACAGAGATGGATGGATGGATGGATGGATGGATGGATGGATGGATGGATGGATGGGAGAAGAGCTAGGAAAGACTTAAATTCGAAGTTGTATGAATTTCTGGACGTCCGAGTGTATTGGAATACCACAGATGAGATTTTCTCCAAATAACAAGGGTGCAATGCCTAGAACTTCCATAGCTCTGTCCCTACGGCCCCGTGTTCCTCTGTGACCTCCAGACTTCCAGCCTGAATCCTTCTGGAGACATGGGACCAGTGTTGGGATGCGCACAGGGAGATCTTCTTGCTGCAGAGATAAAGGCCACGCTCCCGTTTCTCCTTACCTTTTTGCCTTCTGTGCCTTCTCTCCCCTGCTTTCCTGGGAGACCTTTGTCCCCTTTAAAGCCAGGCAGACCAGGGAGGCCTGGAGGACCAGGAGGGCAGTCCCTGCACACGTCCTGAGAGGAGAGAGAGAGAGAGAACGAGGAAATAATCTTGGGACTTGCGAGGCAAAGTGGCCATAGTTCCTCCCTCTCTGGGTAGAGATTTTGCTTTTGATGCCACAAAAGGTGGGGAAACAATGAGATGGACTGATTTATTGCCCAGGCTCGCCCATGTCCAAGCTTATCTGGGCCCTGGTATGTCTGTCTGGGTTATTAGTCCGTTGTTCCATTTCTGCCTAACTCTGGCTGAATACACAGCTGGAAGTGTGCCCTAGGAAAATGCATGTAAAGATGCCCACAAGCATTAAGGAAGCATCAACAGAGCACATTTAAGACAAACACTTAGTCTTACTAAAGATAGCCTGCTCTGTCCCTGAGGTCAGAGTCAAGCCATGCTGGGAGGAAGCCTCTGCAGGGTGCCAACCAAAGTGGCTTCTGAAGAAAGACAGAGAACAAAGGCGGCAGCAGGCACCCACCACCGCTTGTCCTTGCTGTGACATACAGCCAGTTCCGACCCGGCTTAGCACTCTTCCTTACACTGAAGAAAGTTAACGTTCTGTCAGCAGCACACCTTCTGGTTTGTCCCTGTCACCTCTGGATCTCCAGGTTCAAAGTCAGTACCAAGGGAAACTCACCTGGCTACTCTCTGGCCATCCCTAATCACCTCTCCTGAGCTCTTGTCTCCCACTCTTCTTCTTGCCCTGTCATCCTCTCTTCTTGTAATAAGAGTTAATAATACATGGGCTGGAGAGATGGCTTAGTGGTTAAGCACTTGCCTATGAAGCCTAAGGACCCTGGTTCGAGGCTTGATTCCCCAGGGCCCACATTAGCTAGATGCACAAGGGGGCGGACACATCTGGAGTTCGTTTGCAGTGGATGGAAGCCCTGGCGTGCCCATTCTCTCTCTCTCTCTCCCCCCCTCCTTCTCTCTGTCTGTCACTCTCAAATAAATAAATAAAATAAAGAGTTAATAATACAAATAAGGTACTGAGAACATTGTTAAGACAGCTAGATCATGCCCATGCCCAGAGCATCTGGCTACCATTATTAACACATTATTCATTTACTCTTTACTTCTTCCTCTTTTAAAAGAATATTTGCAAAATGTCTGCTCTGTTAGGCACCATCCTGAGCTTTGAGACCACAGAGAATGTGAGTCCTAAAAGGTTTGAGGCTGGGTGATGTCAATCTATACGTGATACATGCATTAGCCAAGGACTTCGGAGTGCCCTGTCAAAGGTCAAGCAAATGCATGTGACAACTACCCACATTCATAGTCAATGAGCTACAATATCAAGTATTTTCATATCCATCATACCTATAGCCTTTCATGGTGTGGGCTTCAATAAGTGAATGAGCCAGGAGACCAGCCAGCCAATTACCAACCAACCAACTACCTGAACTTTTGATGTCCTGTCCAGTGTTTTAGTGCATGGCTTTTTTTTTTTTTTTTTTAATTTTTTTTGTTATTTTTTATTTATTTATTTGAGAATGACAGAGAGAGAAAGAGGCAGATAGAGAGATTGAGAGAGAATGGGCGCGCCAGGGCCTCCAGCCACTGCAAACGAACTCCAGATGCATGCGCCCCCTTGTGCATCTGGCTAACGTGGGTCCTGGGGAATTGAGCCTTGAACCAGTGTCCTTAGGCTTCACAGGCAAGCGCTTAACCGCTAAGCCATCTCTCCAGCCCTAGTGCATGGCTTGATTGGAGTTTTTGGAAAGCTAGCAGCGATAATTACTAGAGTGCATGAAGCAAGGATAAATGAGATAACATGAAGGAAACTTTGTTTTTGGTTTATTTGTAAAAGCAGCAGAGGAGGAAGGGACCAGACTTTCTAGTAAAGTACCTTAAAATCAGATTCAGTGAAACACTGACACAGTGGGTGGATGGGTGGATGGGTGGATGGATGGATGGATGGATGGATGGATGGGTGGATGGGTGGATGGGTGGATGGGTGGATGGGTGGATGGGTGGATGGGTGGATGGGTGGATGGGTGGATGGGTGGATGGGTGGATGGGTGGATGGGTGGATGGGTGGATGGGTGGATGGGTGGATGGGTGGATGGGTGGATGGGTGGATGGGTGGATGGGTGGATGGGTGGATGGGTGGATGGGTGGATGGGTGGATGGGTGGATGGGTGGATGGGTGGATGGGTGGATGGGTGGATGGGTGGATGGGTGGATGGGTGGATGGGTGGATGGGTGGATGGGTGGATGGGTGGATGGGTGGATGGGTGGATGGGTGGATGGGTGGATGGGTGGATGGGTGGATGGGTGGATGGGTGGATGGGTGGATGGGTGGATGGGTGGATGGGTGGATGGGTGGATGGGTGGATGGGTGGATGGGTGGATGGGTGGATGGGTGGATGGGTGGATGGGTGGATGGGTGGATGGGTGGATGGGTGGATGGGTGGATGGGTGGATGGGTGGATGGATGGTATGGATGGATGGATGGATGGATGGATGGATGGATGGATGGATGGATGGATGGATGGATGGATGGATGGATGGATGGATGGATGGATGGATGGATGGATGGATGGATGGATGGATGGATGGATGGATGGATGGATGGATGGATGGATGGATGGATGGATGGATGGATGGATGGATGGATGGATGGATGGATGGATGGATGGATGGATGGATGGATGGATGGATGGATGGATGGATGGATGGATGGATGGATGGATGGATGGATGGATGGATGGATGGATGGATGGATGGATGGATGGATGGATGGATGGATGGATGGATGGATGGATGGATGGATGGATGGATGGATGGATGGATGGATGGATGGATGGATGGATGGATGGATGGATGGATGGATGGATGGATGGATGGATGGATGGATGGATGGATGGGTGGATGGGTGGATGGATGGATGGATGGATGGATGGATGGATGGCAAGGTGGGTGGCTGACAGATGAGTCGGTGGGTAGGTGATGGATAGACAGGTCTGAAGCTAGCCTGATGACAGTACTAATTCAGACCACTGAGGTTTTTTTGGACTTGGGAGTATGCAGGGATTTTGGGAAACAATTTTTGAAGTAGCATCATAACTTCAAAGAGGTTGTACCTGAGTGATACAAAAATCTAATTACTTTCTTATTTCTTTCCCATTTGCAGCAGGGCTCTCAACCTGAGTCTTAGGTGCAGGCTATGAAATACTGTTCCTTGAAGATCAGAGCTATCAGCAGTCCTAGGTGTTCCCAGCAATAGGGCTGGACTTAGCATACTGGTTCAGACTGTGAGATCAGTGAGCATGGGGTGGGGTTAGTCCCACTCACAGTCTTTCTAATGTTCTCCTCTCTAATGTTGGCTCCTGACACCCTGGTTCCCCAGTCTCTTGGCACTACACTCCTTCCCATGGACCACATCAGGTTTTCTCTGAAACTCTAGAGACCAGAGGTCCTGTTGGACCTTGCCCAAGCCCAATTGAAGCCCTGGACCACGTGACCTATGCCTTAATCTTTCCGAGTCAGTGTGTGAAATGAGGACCTGAGCTCCTATCATAAATAATAAATAAAAATGCGCAACACCACGCCAGGTACAAAGCGGAAGAATGGTGAAGTGTAGCAGCTATATATCCTTTCACATTTCCAGCATTATTTGTTACCCTGGTTCTGTAGCACTGCCTCACCCACAGATTAAATGCCCTGCATCATCTGTACTAACTCTCAACTCCTACGTCATTCCAGGCAAGCTACTCAATCTATTTGAGTCTACTTCCTTATCTATAATAATAAATAAGGCTCGCCGGGCGTGATGGCGCATGCCTTTAATCCCAGCACTAGGGAGGCAGAGGTAGGAGGACCACCATGAGATCCAGGCCACCCTGAGACTACACAGTGAATTCCAGGTCAGCCTGAGCTAGAGTGAAACCCTACCTCGAAAACAAAAATAAATAAATAAAATAAGGCTCATTCTCCTACTTTAGGAAATCGTTGGAAAATTTAAATAACATAATGCTTATAGAGTTCCTAGCATAACTCAGAGTTTATCTATAAAATTACAAAGGTTCCTTGTCTTCCCTTCTATATGCCTTCCTTTTTTCTGAGACATACTCTGAATATCAAACACCTTTGTCACTGTATATTGGTTCATTGTAGTGTAGCCAACTGAATAAATATAACGCCTGCCATATGGAAGAATGCTGTAGTCTTTTCTATGTAGGGGGAAAAAAACATTGCAGGCTGGAGGGATGGCTTAGCAGTTAAGGCATTTGCCTACAAAGCCAAAGGACCCAGGTTCGATTCCCCAGGATCCCCATAAGCCAGATGCACAAGGTGGCACATGTGTCTGGAGTCCGTTTGCAGTGGCTGGAGGCCCTGGCATGACCTTTCTCTCTCTCTCTCTCCGTCCCTCCCTATCTCTTTCTCTCTGTCAAGTAAATAAATAAAACTAAAGTTTTTTTGAGGTAGGGTCTCGCTGTAGAATTCCTCGAACTCATGGCCATCCTTCCACCTCTGCCTCCCGAGTGCTGGGATTAAAGGCATGCGACACCATGCCCAGGTAAAATATTTTGAAAAAATACATTGCATCAAAGGACTAGACTTAAGCTCAGTGTATCTCATCCAACCTTTGACTGGATATCTGAATCCTCATCCCAATATCCCTCTCTAAGGATTGCGTGGCATGCACCCCAGACGCTCTAGGTGGCAGGAATAGAACTCACCAGCTGCCTGCGTATCACCAGAGCATTGGCCAGAAGTCCTAGCTCATGCGAGCATGAGATCAGAGGCAGCGAAGTTACCTTTAAGGCTCTCAGATTGGTCATACTAAATTTGAGTATTCGCTCTGCCATGCCCCAGCTCTGTCTGTGGCCTTGAACTAGTGACTTATCTATGCCTCAATCTCATCTACTATAAGATGCAATCAGTAATAGAACATTCCCCCAAAGTTTATCATGAAGATTGGATGAAATAAGATTAATGCAAGAGAGCTATTTAGTGGAGACATTTTGAAGTTGGCCCCTTTGGAAACAGATCCAACTACAGAAGTCCATCTGTTGGGGACTCTCAGAAGGTGAGCCTCCCACCCTGGCAGCACCTCAACTGTCAGGATGAGATAAGGGGTGTTATAAAATGCTTGGTGACAGGGGTAAATCTTCTGTAATGACAGATGCCTTCTCAGCAGGAGACACACCAGTTATCTGGACTGGACTGGCAGGATTTAACCTAGAGCATCCAGTTGGCAGCAGCTGACTCCAAAAACAGGGAGCTACATATGTTCAGCTCCACAGCCCCAGCCTGCCCACCTAGCCCAGGCTGTTGTCTACATGCTCCCAAGTACAGCTCAGTCCTTTGAGACCAGGGGCTGCCTGACCACAGGTGCTCACGTTCCTTCTGAGGGGTAGGACGCTCAGATGAACATGGTGCGTCCTTTATGGCAATCAGGGATTTTGAATTGTCAGTGCCAATGCTGTTTCCATGAGGTGTGATGCTTGACACTCCCGGCATTCTCTCCATTATTATTGCATAAAGGATTGGGTCATCTTAAGATTGAAGTCCTTGGGGAAGGAACTGATACAAATCCAGGTCTTTACAGAGCCATAAAATTATGAAGAATATTCTAGGTTAATTAACGCCTTTACTAAATAAGGGACTGAATCACTAGTTAATTATTTCCTATCATGTCCTTGATGGTGGGGGAAAATATCTGTCCTGGCAATAGAAATTTGTAAAGATTGTTCAACTGCCCCTATTTTAATAAAATGTGTAATTTTCATGAAGGTAACTCAATGTGTAAAGAGATTTAAAATACACCAAGTATATAAGAAGGATTTCATTTTCTTTCATATTTCTCCTTTGGGTCCATGCATGAACTAGGAATTTTTCTGAAATTATTCAGTGACTTTTGAATATAAGAAGTTAGTTTAGGGCCAAACACACGAAAGGTAATGTTAGGAAAAAGGTTTGGCATAAAGACAACACAGAGTCCTCCACTCCCATAGCAACAGATGTTCTTCCTGAAAATACATCATGTGGTGGTTTGATTCAGGTGTCCCCATAAACTTATGTCTTCTGAATGCTAAGTCCTCAGCTGGTGGCAATTTAGGAATTAGAGCCTCCTGGAGGTGGTGCATTGTTGGGGGCAGGCTTAAGGGTGTTATAACCAGCTTCCACTTGCCAATGTTTGGCACACCCTCCTAATGCTGTCCACCTAATGTTGGCCAGGAGGTGATGTCCACCCTCTGCTCATGCCACCGTTTTTCCTTACTATCATGGAGCTACACCTCAAGTCTATAAACCAAAATAAACACTTTTCCCCCCATGAACTGGTCTTGGTCGAGTGTTTTCTGCCAGGAATGCAAAGCTGACTGCAACACATCTTAACATAGCCTCACTCAGAATTTCACTGTGGCAAGATTCAAGTCCCTGTTGTGTGATGCAATCCTCTGAGGAAAAGAAGTGCTGTTTTCGTTAGAAGCAGCTGTGATCTCTTATGAGAGACTCTCAAGATCAGGCTGTTGACATTCCCCCATAGAAAGGGGAAGAGGAAGGTGGATAGGGTCATCAGACCCTCACATGAGACCTTAGGGGCCTCCTGTGACAGCTGCACGCAATGACGCATGAGGTCTGAGGCAGAGATGAGTTATGTAGATGGTAGAAGATCAAAGGACAGGCATCTCCATCTATGTCGCTGAAGGGAGGTTTCTGACCATGCTGGTATGAGACTTCAGTGTTATGGTTTCTTTAGAGCCTCCATACTTCTGATTATAACCCCTTGCCTGTGCTTTGTAAGAAAGCCCACAAACCCTTTGTTTCATCAGAGCCAAGTTTGGTAGAATCGTTTTTTCTTTCCTTTTCTTATTTTAGAGAGGGGGAAAGAGAGAGAATTGGCACTCCAGGACCTCAGCCACTGAAATGTAACTCCAGACACATGTGCCACCTAGTGGTCATGTGTTACCATGCACTTGCCTCACCTTTGGGCATCTGGCTTACATGGGATCTGGAGAGTCAAACATGGGTAATTAGACTTTGCAGGCAAACGCCTTAACCAGTAAGCCATCTCTCCTGCCCAAATTGGTTATTTTTTTTTTTTTTTTATCTGTTCAGGGTGCTCCGTCTGGAGGTCGAGCTTTCATCAGTTTCTTTAGAAAGGAATTCATGCAACAGCCTTTATCCAAGGCACCTCCAAATCCCCCATGACTAAGCTTCCAAGCATAACTCCTGTCATGTCCTGTTCTACCCCAGCCCTCTTACAGTCACCTTTGCCTCTCCCAGGAAAAGTAAACACCATTCTGGAAGCCAGGTAAGTCTGTACCAAATGGGGAAGTGCACTGACCAGGTCCTTAAACCAGATGAGCCCAGAAATCAGCTGTCTGGCTCTACACCCAGCCTTTTTCAAACAGAAGGCAATAATGTGTAGTGACCATGTCCAGCCTTTGACCATAGAACACTAGATTGTATTTCCGCAAGTCTCTCCTATCCATTGAGCCTCACAATGTCTCGGGTTTCATATGCACAAGACAGTAACTTAAATAGTACTTACCTTGTGGAGTTGAACACCGATGAAAAGATTCATACCCCAGACTTCAGCGTGCACTCCTGAGAAATTTTTCTCCCATATCCACATTGTCCCATAAGGTAGCCTCCCAGCCGCATAAGGGAACTAGGTACTTGCAAAGTGGCCAGTGTGACCAAGAACCAAAATTTTTAACTGTGGTTCATTTTAATTTTAACTTAGATAGCAGTTTGTGGCCAGTGGCTGCTGTATTCAACAGCGTGGATTTAGCACGTTGCTGGGCACATAGTGACTTTCCAGCAGATAGCGCTGTGACTGCTATTAGTACAGCCATATATTTGTTTAGAGTGAAAAGTGTTTGAGGTTTCTAATCCCCATCACTATTTTCAACACGCATGCACTTTTTGTTTGTTTGTTTTACCTTAACTAAGAGATTTATGTCCCCTGGAGACAGCACTGAAGAAGGGCCCTGTCAAAGTAAAAACGAATGAATGCAGACATACAGTATCTTCCATGCATCTTCAATGAATGGCCTTCAGTAACGCATCTGCACATGTGCGAGATACAGACAGCCCTGCCAAAGTCCCAAGCCTGGAAGTCACCAGAGAACACTGACCCCTTCTGGCTGCCAGCCTAGATCATGTCTGAGGATGTCAGACTTTCCGTCTCCTCATGCTGGCCTCTTCGGGTTGTCACTGCCTTTCCCCTAACCCCCATCAGAGCCTGACAAGTCCAAGCCTACATTGGAGGCAAAGGGACAAACTGCTTGCAACTCAGCTCTCACGAACTTTTCCAGCTGGGCAATAACTGTTGCTATCCATATGCATATCCTAGCATGAACTAAGACCAGTGTCTTCAGCTCTCATGGGTGAAGCAGCATTTCTAACCTCATCTCTTATTTAGGGCTGAAAGTCTTTAGTCTGAAAAGGAGAATTTGGACCTCAGAGGTGATGATAAAGGTGCTGGAGGGATGTATGTGTGATGCTGCAGGTCACTGATTTCAGATCCAAGCTAATGGTGAGTGGAATACAGCCTGTTAGGACTATAGAAGCCTAAAGTCCAGTTCACACTTTGCTGTGAAGAACACAAAGCTGGGGAGAAAAGGAGGCACGAAAGTACCTTAGAAGGAAGAAGGTGTCCTTCTTTGCGAAGGACAGGTCAGTCGGCTCAATTGCAAACATGGATTTACAAGGGAAAAGGAGCTAAGAGGCCCGCTCCCCAGAGGCAGGCCATAGACTCTGCCCTATGGCACAGGAAGCGCAGGTCAGAGTTAAGTACTCAGGATGACTCCTGAGTAAGTATGACTGTCAGTGTAGGAAGTATAAGTCGTCTGTCATCTTGGGGAGGCTGAAGGCAAGATCATTTTTCTAGCTATTACCCCTTTCCCAACCCCAGAGGTTTTTTGCCCCATCCCACAACTGACAAGCTGCCTGACAGTGGGGACATGTGTTTGCATAAAGTGCTGGCCATACTGACTGCATTGGTTTCTGTGTTACAATGCTCAATAACCTTTGGGGAAGTTGAAGGAGGGGTATCCGAGGGACTGGGGCTTGAGTAACCCAGAGTTTGGAGACTCAGGGAATACTATCATGGCAATGAGAATCCACTTGGCATGCAGCTGCTGAAGACAGGTCTGAGACCTCCCCAGCTGTCATGGGGAAAGGCTGACCTTTCCAACAGTAATTTATTAACCTTTTAATTTTAAAGGGAGTAAGTCTTATTTTGATGTCCCATATGCTTCCCTGGGAAGTTCATAATAATTAGGGGTTCAAATTGTTCCCACTGAGACAGTTTTTCTGAAGCTGGTTCCATTCTATCTGTGATATCTCCTGGTGTCATTTGGTTATCGAGTGTGAGCCCTCTGAGCGTGCTGCAGGCTTTTCAGAGAGAGAGAGAGAGAGAGAGAGAGAGAGAGAGAGAGAGAGAGGAGCGTGAGTACCAGCCCCCCCGGCGTGTCCCTAAGACAATTTCACCATGGTCACGCTCACCACGCTTCTGTAAGTCCAAGGAGAAGGCTCAAGAAAGAACTTAGGAATGGTTTGTGTGGGAACAGTAGCCTTGGAATGAGCAGCACAGATTCACAGCAGGCTTGAGTTGGACACATGCTGGACACTGTTATTAGGTCTGGTAGCCTAAGATAACATATGTAGGACAGACTGTGTCCTCCCAGACCCTCCTCATTCCCAGTGCACAAGCTCCACGGGGTTGACTGGAAACACCAGCTGGAAATTCCAATGAAGTCAGACTCCCGGTGATGGATGGGGGATGCAGACGGTGAGCCAGGTGGCGAGTTCCGTGGTGCCCATCCATCGCACAGCTCCATGTGAGATCTGACCAAGGTGAGGCATGAGGTGAACTGAAGTCATCAGAAGGCTTTTTCTACTATCAAGCCCTACTGCTTTTCAGCCTTTACCAGAGAGCTTCCCTCAACCCATCACCAGCATTGCATTGCCACTGCAGGCTCTGCCTCCATAAAGCTGACCCAGCACAGGGCTTCAGCTCAAGAAGTCTATGTTTCTCGCCCAGGTGGGGACAGTGCTGGACAAAAACCAGGTCACCCGTTCCACCCCTAGATGATGGATGACTATACAGGAAAGGGTTGACTCAGCAGGTCTGGGTTGTTTTCGCCTTGCCTATTCCAGAGAAAGACAGCTCTGAGTCTTGGCTAGTTCCTAGGGACACACCTGCAAGCCCTTGCAATATGCCGGATGTCTATGGCTAAGGGTGTCATTGCTTTCCTGCGACCATGAGGTAAGGCTGATACTCTATGCTAACAATGTGATGGAGATATGATGGGGCCCATGGGACAAACAACATCAGTTTAACCTCTAGAGAGGCTGGCGGCTGAGCAATTACGGTGGTGTCAAAGGCTGGTGAGGAAGGTATCATTGGTGCTTCATTTGCTTCTGAGCTGGTCTCTCTCTTCTACCTCCATCACACTTTGCACTGGAACGATGACGCAGCTTCTGAATGGCTTCCTTGAGGCACAGAAAGCTGATTTCATTGGGGAAAAGAGGCGAGGGAGTTACCTCCAATTTCTAGCTGGAGTACACTCGTTCCACTGGATGTTCTTCACTTAAAAGTTTCTGGACTGATGTAGACAGACCTTGAGCCCTGTCCTCATCGCTGCTTGCTTGCTAACTCTACCTGAGGCGGACGGAGTCACAGGCACTTGAATGAAACCAAGCCAGGCTAGCAGAGGAATTTAGCAGGCCCTCATGGCCAGCCTAGGGTGAGGTCTCTGCCCAGGTGAGCAGCTTGGTTCCGTCAGCAGCCTGTGGGCACACTCTTCAGCGCTGGGGTTCCCATCTCATGGCCACCGCCTCTTGCTTTCTTGTTGGCATCTATCATCCAGCGAGCTGACTCCTCCCCCTTCTGCACAGCTGCCTTCCCCAGCCCCGAGACAGCTCAATCTCATGGCCTCTTCCCTCGAGGGGTCAGACATGACCTGGTCATCTAGATAAACCTTTAGGACTTCTCTGGAATTGGTAACTCGAAGGATGTCCCAGAAGATTCGGGTGGTGCACCTCAGGGATACCTATAGGACCTATGGCTGGACTGTGGCTATGAGGAGTACCACCCAGCACTCAAGGAAGCCCGTGGGGCTCTGGGCTGGACTGTGGCACAACTGCATTCAGGGAGAAGCACATTTCCTCAGGACCTTCTAGCACCATTGTTCTCATGTGAGAGGACTGCTTCCAACGCTCTAACTGGGGACCACTGACATCCCTGCCAAAGGGAAGGAAGTAGAAAAGCTAATTGTCAGCGCATTCTGCTTCTGTTCGTTTCCTAACCCAGTTCTTCTTTTTTCCACTTCTGTGACCTGTTCCACACCCCGGGAAGCTAAGCCATGGGGTATTCCCCAGGGCAAGGATGCCTGCTGGCTTACAGCCAAACTGAACCAAAGGGAAGTACTGTCAGAGACATGGCAGATAAAGGTGACAGACGCCCACTTACCTCAGGCGAAGCTTTGCCTCAGTGACTTTCAACCCACAGTTACAGCTCTCATCCCGCCACCCCAGCTCACTTCAGGCTCGGACAACAGGCACAGTGGTGGAGATAGCTCCCCACTGGGTTGCACTGTACCCCTTAGCACTTCCCCCCGGCCCAGTTTGGCCCTTCGTTCAAGCTTCTTGAACTGACTGAATTGCACTTTATTTCTCACTGGCGCCCTGACGCAGCCATCATTCATGAGCAAGCGAAAGGGTCACGTACTGGTTTTCCAGGAGGCCCTCTTTCTCCTGGATTTCCTGGTGCTCCCTATGAGAAGAAAGAGAGAACACAGTCACTGTGGTGAAAACACTTTTCCTGGTGCCCTCCAATCACCCCTCTGACCACCTCCATATCTACCACATGTAACTTGGTGGAGGCAGCCGACTCAGAATAGGGGCCCCAGTGAACGTTGGCCAGGAACCAAGTGGCACATCAGAGTGAACCAGGCCCTCTTGAGGGACTGTAACATCTTGCTTCTTTAGGGTGTGGGTGGGGAATTCACCAGTCCCACTCAACGCTCCTCCACTTCTACCTGCCACCACCCGATCAGGGTGCTAATCCACGCTGAGACTGAGATCTAGAGACCCAAGTGAAGCTTCATTCCACCAGTGAAATCTGTCTCATAGCTTCTGTGGCTCCCTTGTGAACTTATAACTAGCACTGGCTGGAATGTAGATTGTATTGTTAGTAATGCGTAGTGTGTTCTGTCCTTAGTATAATGTATTTTGTAATGTATTTTCCCACATACCAAAGGATGAAACAAGTGAAGTTATTTAAACAAATCAAGAGGTAATGAGGGGCTGGGGAGATGGCTCATTTATTAAGGTGTTTGCTGGCAAAGCCTACAGACTCAGGTTTGATTCCCCAGTACCCACATAAGCCAGATGCACAAGGTGGCACATGCATCTGGAGTTTGTTTGCTGTGGCTAGAGGTCCTGATGCAACCATTCCCTCCTCTTTATCTCAAATAAAATACTATTTTTAAAGGGTAATAATGAATAATGGAAGCAGAGCAGTTAAATTTGAATATTGGGAGAAAGGAACCAGAGGGTGGCTTTCTTTTCTGAAACAGAACCCAAGGAAAGGAAAAAGATGTATTGTTCCTGCTTAGCAAGATGGAAAGACACCAGTGTAAGTAGTAACTACGGCTGCTTACTGCTGCCACACATCTACATCTCTTCTCCACGTGAAAGAAAACTGGGGAATGCAAAAGTAGAAGTCATAATCAATAGAATAGTAAAAAAAGAAAAAATTAAAAAGCCAAGCAAGCACTCTGGGGCTTCATGGAAACCCTTGACAGAGCCGTAATGCTGGCCACATGGTCAAAGGAGGCCAGGAAAGAGGCTCGGTGGGTGACTCTTAAGAACCTTGACTATGTCCCCAGCTTCTCACTTTACTTACATCTTGGCCAGCTGGTCCCTGAGGGCCTGGGAATCCGGGTAAGCCTCGAGATCCCTGGTGAAAGAAGAGAGGTCAGGCTCTAGCCGTAAGCAAACACACACCCTTTCCTTGACACTAGTTGGTTCTGATTACAAAGGCCTGGCGTAGGGAGGATCCCCAAAAAAATGCACGTGCCAAAAGCTCTGTGCTGGCAACTGAGGAGGTAGACATACCCAGAGAGGATAGTCAAAAATCCTTTGTTCTCATCGCCCGGTACCCGCGGACAGGCCTCATGCTGGAGTGGAGGGCGCAGCTCTAGTGGTGAGCCAGGCCTGAGACCTAATCCGAATCATCCTTTTGCGCACCTAGGATAGCCAGCCTGTGGGCTGCTAATTGGTTAAACAAGTTTCCTTGCACAAGGCCCAGCAAAATGCTCAGTCCATTCGTAACCTTTGCTACTTTTAGTTTTGGTGTTTTTGGTTTTTTTTTTCTAAGGTACGGTTTCCTTTAGCCCAGACTGACCTGGAATTCACTATGGAGTCTCAGGATGGCCTTGAACTCACAGCGATCTTCCTACTACCTGTCTCCCGAGTGTACTTTGTTTAAACAAGACACTCATCACCCTTCTGCTGCAAATTTCTGCACAGCCTCCGACAATGACACGGAATCTCTTTTCCTCATGAACCTCGCCTCCCAGGAAGGAATCATCTCTTCCTCACAGCAGGGGCTGCACTTCTGCTCCCCCTTCTCAGGGCTGGATGTCTCTTCTGAGGTCTTTACAGACCCCACCTCACCTCTATTTTGTATTCCTTGTTTTGGAATCTCGTGCCTATGAATGAATAGTTTTGAGCCTCAGTTTCTTCATCTATGGGTAAAAACTCCCCTGTCCTCCTCAATCAGAAATCATATGAATGAACAAAACTTAAAATATGCATGCATAGGTAAAAAGATACAATATTATCTCAGCTGCTAATATGTAGCTCCTCCTCTGACAGGGTGGCTCACACACAGCTGATATATCAATCATCAAATGTATGTAACGTGCATCCCAGTGCAGATGGCAAGTGGTGGCCCCTCCTGAGACCAAATACTTCCTGGCACCCTTCTGCCTCATTCATGTAAAATGAGTCCAACAAGTCTCCCCAATGGACAATGGTGAGTGTTGACCTCATGTTACAGATTAAGAGAAAGCCTCTCACTTGTTCTTAGCTAAGCAGTTGGGGATGGGTAAGGCTAGAATTCAGACTTAATTCTTCTGCCCATTTGAGCAAATTCATTAAACTGGGGTTGTCCTTCTGTAGTGAAGAGGTGCCTGAAGTGGAACCAGTCTCTGTTCCTGCCCTGTGAGGTAGGCACGTACGGCTAGATGACCGTTCCTGGTCCTGCGTGTCTTATTTGCTGTGTCCCATTCTGTAATTCAGTGCTCACATGTTGAACAGTCCCTGTTGTTCCACGGTAGGAACTTTCAAAAACTACTTCCACTTTTGGTTTCTCTCATTTAAAATTACTTTCACAAGATCAGAATTCCTTATAGCCCATTGTTTAAAGCATACTATACCGGGGGTCCTTTGTCTCCTGGTGGTCCAGAAGGGCCCTAAGAAACAAACAAATAAATCAGTTAGCAAAATGGACATTAAATGTTCATTTAAACATGCTTTAGTGACACTTTAGTAGTATTCACTCATTCAGTTGTATGACAAGGTTTCATGTAGCTCAGACTGACCTCAAACTCACAACGTGCCTAAACACACCTTCAATTCCCCGATCCTCCTGTCTCTGTCTCCCAAGTGCTGGGATGAAAGGCATGTGCCATCATGCTCATTTTTGTGGGACTTATTTCTAAGCTAGACCCTATATGGTCCTAGAAGGATTTGTTAACTCCCTCCCATCTCGTCCCTGCACTGGTGTCACCCACCCTCACTCCCAAATGGCTCCTGAGAGCTGGGCTACTTGCTCTCCATAGCTCCAGTGCACCAAGGTTCCCCCACGTTACACCCCCTTGCAGAGGCACCAGCTCTTCCTGCTTAGGGCATGCGGGAACACACCAAAGCCAGGTGTGAATGCAGCAGTGGACAAATCTCAGTCACTCAGGAGCTGGTGGGCCTGTGCCTGAAGCCTTTGCTACACTGCTGTTTTACACGGCTGGCTGTCCTGCCTGCGTGCCCGGGCACACTCTTGCAGAGTAGAGTTATTTCCTTCCTGCCCTCAGCTTAGCTTGCCTGCATCTTGCTGTTAGCAGAGCCCCAGAGAACACCCTAGGTATTCCCAAGAGGGAACAAAGATTTCACACAAAGACCAAAGTCCTACAGTACAATGACCAGGTAACCTACAAGTCTGCCCATCCCATGTATCCCAGCACTGCCACAGAAAATGGAACTTGCAACATTTCAGATCATAAAGGAAGAGAGGAAAACCCTAATGATCCAAAGAAAGATGTGTCAAAGCAGCAGAGCCCCATGTCTGGTGGGAACAGGACTCTCAGGGATGTGTTGGGACAGGAAAGAAGGGGTATGAGCTCTTGGGATCAAGATGTTTGTGGTTGCTTTAACCTGGTATCCCCCATAAACTTAGGTTTTCTAAATGCTCGCTCACCAGCTGATGGAAGTTTGGAAGGTAGAGACTTGATGAAGGAGGTGTGTTGCTGGGGGAAGACCCAGGGGTTGATTAGGCCCCAGCTTGCCAGTGTTAGTGGGTTCACCCTCCTGCTGTTGTTTTCCATGAAGGTGATGTCCAGCTTCTGCTCATGCTATGTTGTCCCGTGGCATAATGGAGCTTCCCCTCAAGACTGTAAGCCAAAATAAAACTTTTGCTCTCCATAAGCTGCTTCAGGTCTGGTGTTTGTCCCACCAATGACATGGTAACTGCAACAGTGGTGGCTTGAATGTAAAATGCTCCCCCATAGCCTCAAGAGCTTGTGACTTAGCCTCATTCTTGGTCCCCAGTTGGTGGAGTCTCTGGGCTGCAAAGCCTTGCTGGAGGAAGCATGTCACCAGAGGCAGGCCTTGGAAGTAGGTAGCCTGAACCCCCCTTTCCAGTGCAAGATAACTCACTCCTGATGCTTCCTCCCAGCTTCTGTGACAAGGTGCGACACCCTAGCTATCTGTTCCGCCATGCCTTCCATGCGGGATGAAACCTGCATTGAAACTGTGAACAGATATAAACCTTTTCCTTCCTTAAGATCCTTGTGGTCAGGTGTTTGGTCCCAGAAATGCAAAGGGTACTGCTACCATGCTGTAACTCATAAAACCAGGTGATGGCACTATCTTTAGTGTGTTTTGATGTGGATCCACATGTTTTACATGGTACCATGGGTTTTGCATGGTAAGATTTGCATCGCAATTACTCTGAAGAACACTAAGTAGACAACCCAGCAATGGCCTCTACAGCCACATGCATTTCTCTTCTCCTTTCTACAAGTATTATACCCTGGACATACTCATCATAAGTGAAGATGGATTTCTTCATGCAGAAGTATTCCATAAAATAAAGGAAGAAGAAATAATGGGAAATGATGAGCACCCATTAGCCATAGACAATCTCTGATTACTTCAATTCTGCCTTATTCCAGAGGCAGGAGAAGCCACTGTTCATACCCAGGGAGGACAGGAGAAAGAAATTCAGAGGTGAAAAATGCAAGGGTGTGAAAAGGACTTTCAGCTATTAGTGTGCAAGCCAGGAGTGGTCCCAGCCACTTCATGTGCACAGCCTTACCTAACCCTGCTGGAAGACTGCACACTGGCCATCTCTAACACAACTTTACTGCAGATGGAGAAGCTGGAGTTGAAATCCATTAAGTGACTTAGCCACCATCAAGCAGGTAAAACTGACACTCAGAACTGAACCTCTGGTGGTCCACGCGGCTGCAAGTTGCTCCATCAGAACACCACACATCATGCACATGAATTTTGCTCATCTCAGACAAGCTCCCAGTGAGACTGTACACGGTGCAGAATCATTTCCACTTTATTCTGTTTGCAAATTAAATTCCATGATTTGCCCTCACCCATTTAACTTGTTGATTAAACCAGGCTACAAACTCCTTTCTTGTGTCACTTAGTATAAAATCTACTTTGATGGATGGGCTTTGCATTCAAAGGTCTCCATTTTAAAAGTTAGCTTTGTCAAATATTAGAAGGTTGACCCAATTAGACTAGCCTCTCAGATCTTCAGTTTTTCCACTTATAGTACAAAGAATAATAACAATAATTAGCTATAATACAAACATAAAGCTCATAATACAAATCACTAGATGATCACCTTGCCTTACACTAACAGAAATAAAAGAAAATGTTGAGTTAAGAAAAGCTCTTGTGTCTGTCCTATAAGACAATATTAATATAGACACTTTGTCCACTTTGAAAAACATGCAAGTGTGTGGTGGAAGAAGAGAACTGGGCAGAGATTTTCTAGTGCCTTCTTAATTACAAAGCTTAAATGTTCTGGCAACTGCAACCTCCTTTCAAAGATTATGCGCTCTGTCTAGGTTTGAGTGTGAAATGGCCCAACTGATACATGTATTTGAACACTTGGTCCCCAGATGCTGGTACAATTTTTGGAGGCTATGGAACATTTAGGAGGTGGGGCACAGTAGGAAGAACTGGACTGCCAGTGGGAGGGTCTCATGGGTCTTATGGGAGGGTCTTGGTGGCTAAGTCGTGTAGCCAGCTGCCTCCTGCTCATTTTTTTTAATTTTTTTTGTTCATTTTTATTTATTTATTTGAGAGTGACACAGAGAGAGAGGCAGATATATATATATATATATATATATATATATATATATATATAGAGAGAGAGAGAGAGAGAGAGAGAGAGAGAGAGAGAGAGAGAGAATGGGCACGCCAGGGCTTCCAGCCACTGCAAACGAACTCCAGACGCGTGCGCCCCCTTGTGCATCTGGCTAACCTGGGGAATCGAGCCTTGAACCGGGGTCCTTAGGCTTCACAGGCAAGTGCTTAACCGCTAAGCCATCTCTCCAGCCCCTGCCTCCTGCTCTTGATGCCTCAGTTGTGAGCCACTCTCATGCCATGCCATCACTCACCATGGTGGACCGTATCTCCTGATCTGTGAGCCAGAATAAGCCTTCCCCCCTTAGGCTGCCTTTGTCAGGATGAGAAAGCAGATAATATGCTGATGTGCTTGTTCCAAAGTCACTTTATTTAATAACCAAAATTTAGCCTTGGCTTCCAGCTTCCACCAAGAGGAGCTAGGACTACTTGAATGGATGACCACATAGAGACTGGACCAAAGCCACAAAATAAACCTACCTTCCCTCTCCCTCAGAGAGCACGGGATCCTATGATTGTGGCAAAAAGCACTCGCACTCAAGGTCAACTTGCATAAGGAGCCTATTGGACTCAGATAAAACAATCTTGGTATCCAAAAGGGAGAAAAATTGTAGCATATCAAAATATTGATGCATTTATATCCATGAATTCTGACCTATTCTTAAAGAGTGTGCAAGCAGACCTCGAGTGATTATCTGTGTAAGACATCAGCAAACCAGGTCATTATTCGGATGTAACCAGTGGGAGAAAATGCAAGCGTCTACATGTGGCCTTCCACACTGGGGATCACACACAGTGGCTGTACAGATTGTAAGGGAGGGAGCCTGTCTTTATAGAGAAACAGTCCAACTGATAAGAAAGAAGAATTGAAAGAACTATCATAGCATCAATTTGCAAGCCTTGATGTGCTAATTGAGGGAAGCCTTGTACATCAAAGGGTGAAACATCACAGAAAGATACTCCACCTGACATCTGGTGCCTCCTGATGGAGGAACACACTACCTGTGAAGTCTTGTCCAAAACATCAGATCTGAATCTGATCAAACCTCTGGACCTTAGTATCAAGTAATGAGAAGTTCAGGGATAGTGGTCCGTGCTACACTATCACGTTAGCAAATACAAACCAACTGAGACTAAAAACAAACCTGATTTCATGAATAAGTGTCTAAAGCGGAAAAAAGAGGGAAAACATTTATAAATTAGGAAATGGTTTTATTTTTAAAGATCTACCAACTGATTTTTGTTTACTGGGCTCCTAATTCCAGGAAGAAAAGTCCTGAAGGATAGCATGAGAGAAACAACAAGAAATATACATGGTGGCTGGAATTGTTTGGTAAATTGTGGGTATGTTTCCAAGGTTCTTGTCCTTTAGAAACATACACTGAAGTGTGTACAGATTAAATGACGTATGCTTGAGACAGGCTTTGAAATAACAGAAGCTAGAGGATGATGAGAGGGAAGGAAGCAGTGTCCATGTGGTCATTAGCTAAGGGATCCCAGGAAGTGTCCATATGGCTAGCTACACGATGGTCATTTTACTATTCTGGCTACTGTTGGTATGTCTGGAATTCTCCATAATAAAATTACACACACACAACACACACACACACACACACACACATATACATATATATGTATATGTATGTATATGTCATATGCATATGTATACTATCATACATTATTATATTAGAAAGCTTTAGTCAATGACATAATGCATGTATAATGAAGTCCCATAAGACTATATTGTTTAGTGATTCCATTGCCATTTAAGCTTGTGGAAAGGATACTCCATAAAATATGCAGAATGAAAAATCCTAACAATGTATTTAGTACCTATCTCTACCTGTGACACATGATTATATGCATCTGTACATATGTAATGTCTACACACACCCCATACACATATATAAATATATATATATATGAAACAAATGTTCACATACCTACACATGTAAAAATGCATGCAGATGCTGTCACACTATTAGCCTTTGTTGATAATTACAGTTGGTGGAAACTCACAGGACCGACAATCTTAAGGGGCTTGAGGAGGTGGGCTGTACACTTCCTCTTTGTTTACTGCTATAGTGCGGCCAATTTATAAGGCCTCTCTTCCTCGCGTCACAAACATATATCAGAAAATCAACTACACTTTGACTCTCCATAACCTTTGATCTGAACGTCTACAATGTGTGCAGGCAGAGGGAAGCAGCTCTGGGGCCAGTCAACATATGGTGCTGGGGGTATGACAAAAGCCACCACGGCCAACCTACTCAGGATGCAGAGGTTCAGGGTTCAGTTAGACAGGTTAGGGGTCTGTGCCCAGAGGGAGACTAGTGAAAAGAGGTTTAGGGGCTGCAGAGCAAGGCATAGACAGTGAAGGGATTTCAGGCTCCCTGGGTGGAAGAGAACCATGGCCAGGAAGTTCAGAGGAGCAGGGTCTAGTCTAGAGAGGTCTACGTATCTCGAACCAGGCAAGAAGCAGGCTCGGGCCTGCAGTATGGACAGCTGGCAGTGGCTCTGGGAAAAGAACAGTGAGTCAGAGGCCCAGGAACCAGAAAGGAGCAGAGGGAGGGTGGCTGCGGCCAGAGGCGGCAGTGTGAGTGCCAGGTGGATGCTCACAGAGGCTGGGGCTGCTAAACAGGCAGGGGGACTGTGGCAGCAGGGGCTGCCCAAGCCTCTTCCCTGTCTGGGACAAGCAATTTGTTTTGTGATTGTTTTGTACTGACTGTCATCTTGACAGGACCTGGAATCCACTGTGAGGAATTATGTAGATCAGGTTAGCCTCTGGGCCTGTCTGTGAGGGATTTATCTTGACTGGGCTAACTGAAGTGGGAAGAGCCACCTAAACTGGATTACATAAGAAGTAGAGAGCTGGCTGGCCAGCAGCATTCACGGCTCTCTGCTCCTCACTGGGGACTGAGCGTGACCAGTTGATTCGAGATCCTGCTGCCACCCTTCCCTGCTCTGATGGATGGCGACCCGGAACTGTAGCTAAATGAACCTCCCTCCCGTCAACTGGTTTTTGTCAGGTATTTTGTCCCAGCAACAAGAAAGTAACTGATTCAGCTGTGTATAACCAGAACCAGCCAGGAGAGCCAATCTCTCCAACGTGTCGTGAAGCAGGTGTCTAGGGCCGGAACAGTAGAGACTGACCATGGCTCTACACCCGGAGTGAAGATCAGCTTACACCAGCTCTGCCTCTCACTGGTGGTGACTAGACTGGGGTCTGAACCTCTCCAAGCCTCAGGTTCCTCTTCTGTAAGTGGGACACCAAGCAGTGGTCACTTGTTCTGTTCAGAAAGGCAAGCTGGCAATCAGACATGAAAGCACGAATTTGTGAAATGTGCAGGAAAATAGATGGACCTGGAATCATATTATGTGAAGTGACTCCAACTCAGAAAGACAAAAACCACATGGTCTCTCTGATAAGTGAGTCCTAGCTTGCTACATCTACAAGTACATATATAGCAAATGTGGATAAAACCTGTACAGGTAACACCATAACTAAAAGCAAATATAAAGAGAAGAGGCAGAAGAGGGGTGGGGGAAGGGCAAAAGGGTATATGTGACATGTAGCTGAGGAGGCAAGATACAGGGAGGTGGGGGATTGAGAAAGAGGGGGAGGGGTTGAGGATAGGAAACTGTATTTGAAAATGCCAGAATGAATGATACCTAATCTCTGCATGCCAACTAAAATCGTAAAAAAATATAAATCAATAAGTAAGTAAGTAAAACGGTCCATTCCTCACCCACAGAAGAAAGTCTTGGACTTTCATCTGAAACCCACCTTTGAGATCATCAGCTCCTGGCTAGATACAAAGCAGCATGGAGTGTGGAAATGTAAAGAGAGAAAAATGTTATATTTCTCTACATTTCTTTATTCCTAGAGAAAAACAGAAGTCACTTCCTTGTAGGAACTCATAAAAGAATGGAATGAAAGACTTGCTTAAGCAGATGGGGATGTTAGATAAACAGGAGGCTCTGCTGGTCTGAATAGCATTTCCTGGGGCCTGCACTGTTGAGCAAACTCCTTAAGATAAGTGGGACTCCTGGTCACAGGCCTACCTCGCACCCCCCAGGTGCTTCCTATAACTGACCAACAGACCTGTTTGCAAATGCCTTTTTAACTTTTATGGCTATAACTATCACATGTGAATTATGAGTTATGGTCTAACTGCCATCTTGTTGTTGTTGTTTTTCTATAAAAGCTGACACTCCAAACAGTTCAGGGCTACACTCTTGAGATTCTGGGGTGCAGACCTGCTTTACCAGACTATCTTCTTTTTCTTTTCTTTCTTTTTTACCCAATAAAACTTTGCCTCACATTCCATGAGTCGATGCTCTTCCTTGTGCAGCACTGGCCACCGTAACAGAAGGACAAACCTTTCCTTCAAAGACCTTCTTCTTCACTGCCCAGGGACCCTGCCTGTGTGCACTCAATAGTGTGAGAGTGGGTCTCAACAAAACCAGCCTTGCCCCTTTTTCTGAGTGTTACATCTGTGGACCAAGGCTGGGAGCTTGGTCCTGAGTCACTACGGACCAGTGCCTGCCATCCTTGTAATGGCCAGAGAAGATGGGATACTTGGCTCCTATCTAATCCTAATGCTTCTACCTAAGGGAAACTTGTAAGCCCAACCACAGGGTATAAACAAGAGAAGCAGGTGAGTATGTGAATAAGTCATTTGGTTCGCCACATAAGCCGATAACCAGGAGCAAAGATGGGACATATAAATACACAGGCAGCGATAACAGCTGCACGTATGAATCAAACACATCACACCCATCCCGCTGCAGTAAGACATGAAGACGTCTGCATAGAGATTGTAGCCAGGTCCTTGTATCCTCAATGTACATCGAGGAGAGTGGTTCTCTTCTCCAAATCTGTTTCCTCCCCAACGGCGGGCCCACTAGGCTGTGTGAGGATTAAATGGGAATGGAACACATGTGTGTGAGAAGTGAGACTTGGGGGCCTCTGCTCACCCCCCTGCCAGGATCAGATGATATCAGTGGACACCAGTCTCACTCTCACACGTCTCTATGAGTCTCACATTATCTTGGAAACTAGAGGAGTGCTTAAGATCACTCTTCCCTGGGGTGTGTGAAATATGCCCTTGTCTGAAATGAGAACATTCTGTGTTTCTAGCCTCTCTGAAATCAGCAAGCCATTGGAGGGCAGTGAGCCAGCTACAGTGTGTGAGCTTATTCAGTGTGTAGGCCAAGCTAATTCCATGCCATTTCAGGATGGCAAGGCTAACAAAGGCATCCAGGGAGCCGGAATCGTGTGCATGTGTGTGTGTGTGTGTGTGTGTGCACGTGCGCACGTGTGCTTGTGTGTGTACTGAGTGTGGATGCATGTTTTCCACAGCACATATTGAGGAGGGTGTCAGTCTTCACCATCCACCTTGTTGTACGCGCACGTGTGCATACTATGAGTGCAGACGCACAGCTTTCCACAGCTTGTGTTGAGGTAGAGGACAACCTTGGGTGTCAGTCGTTACTACCCACATTGTTTTAAACAGGGTCTCTTGTCTGTTGCCATGGTATGCCAGGAGAGCTGACTTGTGAGCTTCTGGAGTTCTCTTCTCTCCACCTCCCATCTTACCATAGGAGTGCTGGGCTTATAGCTGTTAACTACCGTGTCTAGATCTATGTGGGTTCTGGGGATCTGAACACAGGTACTCATGTCTGTGTGACCAGCACTTTACCCCTGAGCCACTCCTCCAGTCCCAGGGAACAGGACTTTGAAAATATCACAGGGACAATGGCAGGCAGCCAGATGTCATCACCAGCAGTGTAAAGTGTCAGGCTGTATTCCTTTGGGTCCTTGATGGCTCCTGCACAAACTGATGGCACTTGCTCATAGGAAACTGAGGAGGAAAGAGCCAGATCTGGGCCATGTGGCTGTCAGTGGGATCCCTGTCCCTACAAAGCCAGAGCCCCGAGTGTCTGGCTCATAAGCACTTTGATCTTCCAGAGGCCTGGGTGAGCTCATGTCTCAGCTTTTAAATCCTCCTAACAGAAGATCAGAGACAACGTGAAGATTAAAGGAAGATTTCTGTTAATGAGTGTCTCGAAGCAGGAAGCCAAAGCCCCATGGCCCATGGATGACAATGGCCTTGAGTGTAACCCCAGAACCAGGAAGGGCAGGGGGCTGACAACCATGTGTATCAGACAGCTTCAGGTTCACTGAGATGAACTTTCAGACCAGACACAGTTATGGAGGCAGGGATATTTATTGAAGCTTACAGATCCAGGGGAAGTTCCATAATGGCAGAAGAAACTGGCCTGCCTTCACAGACCCAAGCAGAGAGAGACAGAAGCACAAGCCTAAAGCCAAAAGCCAAAAGCCACACAGCACAGCACACTTCAGGAACTCCAACTAGGCACACTTTGCATATTTTTAGATTGAAAGCTGAAACCCACCACCACACCTTAAGATCCACCCAGTGACACTGCCTCCAGCCAGGTGGCTGCAGATGCAAACTACAAACAAATAAACAACTGAATATATTGGGGGCCATCTATTCTATTCAAACCACCACACCATGTCTACCCCTAGTATGCCTGCTCTGGGTGGACCTACTGAGATGACAAGCCCTGTCCGTCTTGCTGAAGATGCAAGGCAAGGTGACACAGAGGACCAAGAAGTGGGTGTGGAAAGTGCTCGCATCCTGCTCCTGCTCCAGCCCTGGCACACGGGATTGACCATTGCACCTTCTGACCTCACATGGGGTAGCAGTGACGCAGCACACAGGCCACTGGTTCCCTGGAAACAGCAGTCCAGTGCTCCTTGCTCCAGGCACCTGTCCAAAGCTACTTTAGCCACTCAGGGACCTGGGGCCCCTGGCCAGATGGACAGGTCCTGGAAGGGTCCCTAGAAATGACTAACAAGGTTGGTCGCTCAACCCCACCTGCTGCCTTGTTCCTTCTGCAGAACAGCTCAAAGACTGTACCCAGGGGTCAGTGGGGTGAGCAGCAGCTGCCTGCAGTGCCTAGCTGTTCATTAACAGACTCTCCCTAGGCTCTGGGTCTTTTCCTTTTCTTTGCCATAGTCTGTCACTGCCTAAGAGGTAATTTCTGGGGTCACATCCCAAATAAACTCTTCATCCCGGGGATCCCCACCTAAGCCTTAGTTGAACAATAATGCGCCTCCTCCAGGACTGACGAGGTGTAGGGTGTGATACTCTGCACCCCAGCATGGGGCAGAGCAACACTGCGCTGCTGCACAAAGAGCCCTGTTCCTGCAAAGGGCTTCACATGCCCAACGCACGGGACATACTCCCTCGTCACCTCCACCACACGGGTGCTCTCAGTGTGTCCTTGAACCCCCCAGGCACATTCTGAGGTCACCAGCAGCCTAGGCTGGTAGCCAAAGATAGATTTATAGGAATGCAGTAAGGTTTCACCTACCACGGAAGCTTTTAATAAGTTGAAGTGGAAAAGAGTTGATTTACAGCCTCTTGGCTAGAGCCAGCCAATTACTTTTCAGGGGAACTCACTTAGGCAGAAAGATATTTCATGGCAATTTTAGCTGCCTCTTAAATGGGGTGTAGGGTGGACTGTGTCCACCCCTGCTGCCTGACTCTGATTAAGAGAAGGCTTGACAAGGAATACCCTTGAGCAGTGTGTAGGGGCATGCAGAACCTGCTTATATGAGGGAGTGAGCCAGGGCCAGGCCACTCTCTGCACTTTTCTACTCTAAGGGGCAAGTGTGCCCAGTATCACAATCCTAATTCCAGAGGACAGAGCCCCACTAACAGGAGACTTCACAAACAAGAAGTTTGGGGTACTGTGCTGCTTCTTGGAATCTTTTGCTCCCCTTGGTTACTAAAGACTGAAAGAAAAGCCCAGGACAAAATTTACAATAGACACAATGAAGAGGACGGTTTTGCTAGCCAGAAATTTTTGGTGAGGAATTCATTTCAAGAAAACAATAAAATTTCTTGCATAATAGGAAGAAAGAAAAAAAAAGAAAAAGATTAAGATGACATCCAAATAGAAGAGAGACTAGTCGGAAAGAAGAAGGGATTCAGTGGAGGGGGGATTTGGGATAGGAAGTCTGTCTATAAAAAACATTTTAAAAAAGAGAAAAAACAAACTAGATAAGGCATTCTCAGAAGTATTTCCTATGTTCCTCCCATCAAGCCTAGGGAGAGATACTGACCCTCCTACCACCCTGAAAGAGCCCTCACTGCTAGTGTGGGGAAGAGGTGGGTGGGCTTTTCCAGTGTGAAGGCGCTGAGACGGTCTTGAGAGTGGAAGAACAGAGGCCTGGAGGATGTGTGGGGAAAGACACCCAGATGACTTGGAGACGTATGAAGACCACATACAAAAAGAAAGAGGTGCTTTTATAAGTGATTATGTGGGTAGCAAATTGTATTTTTCTTCTCAGTCTTTGAGAGCTGTAGATGAGGAATGGTGTTACTTACAATATTTTTTGTTATGCTCTGTATTTCTTAAATGTGAAACCAATCAGAGACTGGGCCATGTACAATCAAGTTAGTACCCAGGTTATATGTAATGGGGTGAAGTTAGAGTAGACAACTGGGTTAAAATAATAACAAAAATGTAGGTAGTTTGGCTTAGCAATGACATTTGACATGAACTTAGTATTTGAGTCTTTTTAGATAAGAGACAAGGCTGTAAAGAAAAAAAAATGCAATTCAAGACATATCAATATTTTTCCTTTAGCAAAGAAGGGACTCGACAGGAGAAGAGAAACCCTGAGAGTTATTATTACCAAATTCTGAAAGCGATCATTTAGGAAAAGGAAAAAGAAATCTGCTCTTTGTGGTGGTGCAAAGGGAAGATTAAGAGAGAATGGATGAAAGACATGGAAGGTGACAATTCAATTCTCAGTGAAAAGAAATTTCAATTCTGCATGAAAAAAAGTAATTCTCCAATGCAGAGGCATGTGGGATGACTTTGATGAAGTATGTCTTCTGTTTCTAGAGGTATTCTGGGGGCTGGCTGAGGCCGTTAGAGAGAGCCTCCTCGTGGATGTGGGCCTGGACTTCACTGATTCCATGAACCATTATAGCTCAGAAGTAACTTAGAGCTGTCAGCCCAGGGGCTTGCAAGCTCACACAAGATGATATAAATTATTCACTCAAGCTAACAAAATGAAGACTACTTTCTGGATGGAGCTGGGAAATGTGACTGCATTTACGTTCTCACCATTCCTAGTTAGAATCATCAAGGTGATTCACTCAGTTCTGCATAAGTACATGAAAAAATTGTTTACCCATTTGAGATTTCTTCTCCAGTCCAAGTTCACTAGCTATGACTCTGTTTTATCAAAGTTTGGTCCAAGAGTATTTCCCTTTTAAAAATTTTTAGTGAGACTTATTTTCCTTTTGTTAAACAGGATAAGTGTGTTGGTCTCTAAAAGAGTCATATTTGGATTTTTCACAAAAGAAATATACTCCCAGTGTTGGCCACATGTACAGACATTGCATCCAACTCCCAAGTGACCCAAAGACTGAGGCAGAAGCCCTGACTTCACGCTCCCATGGGAGCCAGCTGGGACCTGCAGTGAGAGCTAAGAGCAAGTGTGTGTTGGCTGAAGGAAGACTCACAGGAGGGCCAGCAACCCCGATGCCCGGGTCACCACGGCTGCCAGGAGAGCCAGGAATCCCAGGTGCTCCTCGGTCACCCTAGGGGAGGGAAAATGAGATGGAGAGGTCAGTGCTGGGCAGCGGAAGGCCGCTGTGAAGGTGGACTCCTGCTTCTCCCTCCAGCCTGTGTGCTGGGCCATTGCCTCTTCACCCACCGCCTGGCCTCCATGTGCCTCCCGGTGCCTTCAAGGGTCCCTTTCTCTTACTTTGGCCAGCACTGCATAGATGAGTCGTGATCACAGACTTCTCAACGTTTCCCAAATGTGACCGTGACGCAAAATGTGACTAGAACACGAAGATTCCAACCCTCCCCATGTGGTTGCTATACCTCAAATCGTCAATAAATTAATTCACTACTTTGTCCGGAACTTGTCAATACCTACATTGAGTACGTCATTTTCTCAGTGTGGCTGTGAAACCCCAAGGAGGAGTGAGGTAAGCTTCTGCTTTAAGCACAGGGATTCAATGTGTGGACTTGGGTGCCCGAGGCAGGATTTAAGTTATGGCTTCAACACTTATGAACTGTTGTCTTAAAAGTGTCCTGAGCATATCCCTTCACCTATGAGGGTAGCTCATTAAAGCAGGCATGTGGGCTGGTGCTGGTTAAGCTAGACTGAGCAGCGAGGGTGACACGGCACTGTGCCCCGCACACCCTCCGGCTACTGCGTTTGCCGCTCTTCCCATCACCCGCCACTCGGTCTTGAAGGGAAAAGACAGACAGGAAGAGAAGAAATCCTGTCATCTCCTATAGAGGGAAGCGGAAGGCATACCTTTCCAGTATGTCAGCACCCTCAATCTCAAAAACTTGAACAGATCTCCACTGAGCCAAATCAAACCCGATCCATGCTGACAAAAGCTATTCCCAGCCCCTGATCATGCTGTTTTCTATGAATATTCATATCTGAATGAAATTTACATGTATATAATGGATTTGGGTCATAAGCTCCTCCCATCGCTGTCTCTTGGCTGCTCTCCATTCCCTTCCGCTGAACCCATTCTTGTCAACCAACCCCTCTTCTGTGTGTGTGTGTGTGTGTGTGTGTGTGTGCATGTGTGCTGGTGGCAGTCTTTAGTGGCCTTTCCTAGATGCATGAACCAGTAATCCTTCGTCAACCACATTGTGTCAAGCACTGAATTCTGCCTTTCACTAAAATAAGCTTTTTTTCTTCCCCAGAGGAAAGCAAGGCCTCTCTGACCCAGCTTGGGAGCCAAGAGACCACGACTGATTTTCTTCACAGTGGCCAGACCCAGCTCCCCTGTGTGTGTTCTATTGTGATGCTAACAATTCCCCCAAGAAAGCCCTGCCCAGCTTAATGAAGAGACACTTTTAGGAAATGGTCCCAGGAAGACAGTAAAAGATCTAATGGCCTGTCAGCAAAAGCAGGGCCACTAGGTAGGAAGGAACTGGGCCTATGAGCTAGCATCTGTGACCCAGACTCTGGGGAGGGACTGTGTGAGGACGTATGGGGTTCTGAAAAGAGGTGACATTTACAGAACTGTGACTATAGACCCTAAGCTCATTTATCTCTCAAGGAACCCTTTTAAGGTCTTATAGTCTTTACTGCTCCATACAGAAAAGGGACACAGCCCCTCACAAGGATAAAGGCATTTACTTTCAAGCTGTCTACCTCGTGGGCAGCTGATCTGATTCCAAGAAAGCTCTGTGTGCAGTCAGAGCTTATTTATTGTGCTGGAAACCAATGCCTCTCAAAAAGGTAAGGCATTTCTAAGAGCTTCCTACAACTACCAGCAAGCCAACAGAGCTGAGGTATAGCCCTGGAAGCCAGCAGAGCTGAGGTGTATCCCCGGAAGCCTGCACAGCACTCCCTTGAATTCTAAGAAGCATTCCTTCAGCACCTAGGACAGTACCCAGGCAAAGAAGGCAGAGGAAACTCCTGAGAGCTCTCTCTCCTTCTCCCCCATGTTCCCTCCTCCCTTGTCCCCCCCCCCCCCGCCCAGGCAAACCATTCCCCAAGCAGAGATGTCCCTGAATTCCAACTTGTCTTCCCAATGTCTTGAATAAGAAAATATTTATTCCTAAATCACATTTTAACTTACAAATTTGACAACAGCCACACAGGAACATGTCATCTGGCCAAAGGGGCAGCATGACATCCTAAGGTCCATGGAACTCAACCCACTCAACTGGACTAAGTCAGGTGTCTGCGCACTCCTCACCCCTGGGTTTCAGTAAAGGTAACGATCTTTACTTATGCCTGCACCCAGCTGACCTGGGACCTTTCTCCACCAATATTCCTTCAGGTCAGATGTAGTCTCTCTAGTGTACAAATTCTTGCTGCAACACTGAAGAGCTCATAGAATAGCTAAACAGTAAGGATTACAATGAGTATATTTTATGGGACAGTGGCACCAGGGGACTATTATTTAAAATATTTTATTTATTTATTTATGAGAGAAAGAGAGAATGGGCATGCCAGGGCCTCCTGCCACTATATAGGAACTCCAGACACATGTGCACTTGGCTTACATGGGTCCTGGGGAGTTGAACCCGGGTCCTTAGGCTTCACAGCCAAATGCTGTAACCACTAAGCCATTTTCCCAGTCCCAGGGTACTATTTTTAATGGCATGATATCATTTATCTTTTCCCAAACTTCTCCAGGGAGAAGGTGATAAAATATTCAGTGGTTGTGTTGTTTAGATCCCAAAGACACATCTTCAGAATGAAAAGAATTAAAACCCCCTCTGTTAGGTAAATGTTATGAGCAGATATGGCAGAGAAAGAACAGGCTGTGTCATCTTGGAGCTGTGACACTTTTCATGCTTTCAATGGCCTATGGGTCCTAAAGATCCTCCTTCAATGATGGAGGAGAGGGTGAAAGTCCTTAGGGAATCTCAGAGGTGCTCAACAATGACAAAGATCCTCCCATCCATGAATTGCCCCCCCCCCCAAGTATCTGAGTGCCAGTTCCTCAACTTTCTCCTACTCACACATGGCCGTGACTCCAGGGATGCAGGGCTATTTTATATACCTTAAACTTCAAAGATGTTCCTTTTTCCCCATCAGGTAATAAGCAACTGCCATGTATTTACCCCCATCATACAGATGATTCTTCCTTTTGGGAAAATGTTTGATCATAGGCAAGGCAAGCAAATTAGCATACAATGATCTCAATTACTGCTAGTGGAGGATGCTTGCAGAGGTCATCTTCTTGACCAGGGGGGAAAAAACATGAATCAGAGTTCAAACTACACCCGGTCAGCACCCCAGGAGCCTCCGACTTTTCTGTACTGGGTATTACTTAAGTGAGTCTTTCACGTGCAATTTTAAAAGCAGTACATTCTGGTTTTGTCACTGATATCCCAGGTATAGAAAATAAAAGGAATAAAGTGGGATTATACTGTCTGGGGCTTGGAATAAATCTTCCAGTAATAGCCACACACATGAAATCCCAAAGTTCTGGGACTTAACATACCAGCTGGGAAGGAAGGTACAATACTTCAGAAAGCTGCCAGCTAGCTTGGAAGGTGGCTGGGGGATGACAAGACCATGGCACTGAACACACATAAGGACATTATTTTTCCTATACCTAATTCTTGAGACACAGCCTAGGCTCTGCTGAATTCCAGTGCACAGCCAGCTTGCCCTCATCCTCACCATCCTGCTCCTGACTCTGACCTACCATATGCTGGAATTACAAGCACGCAATACCATGCCTGGCAAGAAAACCTGATCTAAAGTTGTTGTAAGGACTGAGAGATGGCTCAGCAGAATAAGGCACTTGCTTGAAAAGCCTTCCAGGCTGGGTTCAATTCCCAAGTTCCCATGTAGAGACAGATGCACAAAGCACACACCATTTGGAGCTCACATGCAGGGGCAAGAGGTCCTGGTGTGTCCACATTCATTCTCTCTCTCTCTCTCTCCCCCCCCCTTTCTCTGTTTCTCTTGGTTTCTCTCTTCTCCTCATAAATAAATCAAAGGAAATAATAAAGTTGTTTTAATGATCATCAGTGGTAAGAAATAATATACCTTTACAATAACCTTTGGTTTTAGAATATTGAGTTTAAGCATCAAGTTAAATCCAAGGACCTGAGCATGTCATGCCAACCAGACTTCCCTAGTTTCTGCAGCATGTTTGTGTGCACTTGAGTTGGTGACATAATTCTCACTGCTCATGGGCATGTCTCTAGCCCAAACTTCTGTCTGAAGGTGTCTCTGAAGGTGGGGTCGCCTGCAACCAACATTTCACCAGGAGCACAAGACGGTGTAGACCTCTATGAGGCCAGGCTAAAGCACTTTCCTTGTCAGCACTTGTTAAGCCCTGAATGAGTGGCCTGTGCTTCAGATAACAGTGACAGGCCACTGGAACTTTCATTCAACAGAGAGTGAGGGTGTGGAAGTGGATTGAGGTGAGCAGAGCAGCTTACAACACAAATGTCCCCAGACCTTCTCTAAGTGTCCCCGTGTCATCTGTAGTTTGCACTTACCTTGGTTCCCAGGGGACCAGGTAACCCAGGTGGTCCTCGCAGGCCCTGTTGGCAGGCACAGTAAAGGACAGTTACTGGGGGACCCCTGCCTGACTCATTCACCTGGCTGTCTGCACCCTCTGCTGGAGAGGGGCCGGTACAGCGGGGGCTCTCACTGTGTCGTGACTCTACAAAGCCACTGGGCCTGGGTGTGACTTCTTCGGGCTGTCACCTCTGCCTCGTGTGGTATAAACAAATCTCCCCACCCCTGAGTATGCTTTCCCGATAAAGATCCTCGTGCTAAAGGTTCCCACAAAGAAGCGGCAAGACCAGGCTTCAAACCTGGGCTCATGTGACTCCAAAGCCTAGCCTCTTTCTTTTTTGTCATGTTGGGGATCCCTAAGGGTGGCCCATGAAGGGTCTTCCATTTCAGGTAGAGATTTGCCTGATAGAGCACGCACAGCCAGACTTGAAATCACGTCTGATTTGTCGTGCTGGGCAACAGGAGTCAGTGTGGAGCAGGAAGCCCCTTCGTAGTGCGTACCTCATGACAGGTAGAGCTCTTGGGACTTATTCCCTTGACTGTCTCGTCCTGTGTCATGAGCCCGCAGCTCACAAGCCCAGCTGCATGTGCTACGCTGGCTAGGAATGGAATAGAGCCGCTGCTCACCTGCCTGGGCTTTTGCCTTCTAAGACTTCCATTTCCTGTGGTTAGCCACAGGTTGAAAATATGAAACAGAAGATGTCGGCAATTTTTCACAAGTTATAAATAATTTTCATTGCAGTGTGTTGCTATAAATGATCTACGGTGTTGCTCTTCATCTCTTGCTGTACTTAATCTTTAACTTAAACTTTATCACTGGTAGGTATGTACAGGGATGGTATAGGATACAAACTGTAGGATTCTAGACTGCCATGGCCCGGGGCATGTGTGGTCGTCCAGGAAGGTAGATGGCTGTACCTACGGTGTGTTGTTTGTCTACATGCCTCCCCTTGCTCATCCAGCTGCAGTTCATTGGCTACGACTCAGCTTCTGTGAGATTTGGCACTGAGACCTTATGTCTGTCTTTTTACTTTTCTGATTTCAGCCTGGCTTCCCGAGGTCCCAAGTCTCCAGCCTGCCACTCACCGGCTCTCCGTCCTTCCCCTTTCCGGGTGATCCAGGGAGCCCCGGAGCGCCAGGGTCACCCCGAGGGCCAGTTGGACCTGGGCTCCCTTCTTCCCCTGTTGGGCCCTGGGGGGAAAAAGTGGACATGTTCTAGAATTAGTAGTATGCATATCTCAGGTTTCCCATGGCGACCCATCCGACCCTGTGGGAAGTCTTCTGGAGCCACCCCAACAACTTCACACAGCCTGTCCCTCTGGGGGCACTGGAAGACGGACTGCACAGTGGGTATCAGAAGTTGAATTCGGTCCCTCCCTAAAGTCACATGTTCAAGTCCTTTGCAGCCTGCATGCCTCCAGCCCTTCTTGAAGGGGAGGTGTGGGAAGATGAGTCAAGGCTAACACGCAGGAGGTGGACAGGGATCCTCCAAACCTAGGATAGGGTCACCATACTGGAGTGTCAGGAAACATGACTTTGCAGAGCTCCTGGCCTTTCCAAACTGTTCTGGGCCTAGCTCAGACAAGGGAAAGGCTTTGTCTCCCTCTAGAGGCCTAATGGGCCAACGGCACACTGATTTCCTGGGGTCTGAATACTCAGTTCTCCTGAAGCCCTTAGCAGTATCTGGGTCATAGCCTTGGGCGTTCTTCCAGGTTGTCAACACTCTAATTATAAGGTGGGAGTCCCTCGGGCATACCACATCTGCAAAAAGCAAAAGTGTTTGGGATTTTTCCCTTGTTTAACTTGGGTGCTTCGCTTCTTTACACCAATCACAGGTGGTCTTATTTTTTTTAAAAAATATGAGTGCCAGGCTGGAGAGATGTCTTAGTGGTTAAGGCACTTGTCTGCAAAGTCTAAAGACCCAGGTTCGATTCTCCAGGTCCCACGTAAGCCAGATGCACATGGTGCACATGCGTCTGGAGCTCGTTTGCAGTGGTTAGAGGCCCTGGTGTGCCCATTCTCACTCATTCTCTCTCTCTCTCTCTCCCTCTCTCTCTCTCCTCTCTCTTTCTGTCTCAAATAGATAAATAAAAATAAATCAGAAAAAAAACTAAAAAAATATGAGCGCCAGCTGAGCTCACCTATGATCCCAGCATTTGGGAAGTAGATGCAAGAGAACTGCCCAGGCCAGCCAGGCATCCACGGCAAGTATGTCAAAATCCATGCGCACTTAGCCATCTACATAACCTAAGGATTGTTGCTGAGCTTGCGATCCACTGATAACCCACAAAACAAGGGTTTTTTTTTTTTCCCATAAGCTGGTCATTTTTTTTCTAAAAGAAATCATTTTCTCTGAATCATGTATTTTAAAATTGAACTTTTTGCCAAAATGAAAGGTTCCTGTTGAATATTATAAAATGCATGAAAGATAAAATGGATCACTCCTTGGAAAGGCCCCAGGAGAAGCCTGCTGGGAGGATCTGTACAAGGAAGTTGGAGTCAGTCATGCCTGTAATTCAGTGCTTGGTACGCTGAAGCAGGAGGGTCAACATGAATTTGAAGCCAGCTTGGGCTACTGAGTGATCGCCTGTCTCAAAAAAAGAAAAAAAAAAAATCTCCTTGGGTCCCTGTGTGCTAGGAGAAGCTGTTATGGAGTCCATCAGGAGTTAGGGTTCCTGCTCACGAGGAGAGGTCGAGAGCAGCACATAGTGTCATGGTTCGTCACCTGAATATGGAGTGTGTGGCCCCTGCCTCCACAGTTCTTCACAAGATGGGGGCCAACCTTCCCATTAGCATCCCCCATTTCACAGCGTAACAAACAAATACAGGTGTGGGGAAGGCTCTCAACTCTGGCTCCATGGACATTCAAGGTGGATGGTCCTTGGGTATATGTGGGGGGTGGAGATGGGGGGATTCTTCACTGTGCATTGTGGGAGAGGGCTAGAGGGGAGGCGGAGAGACCTTTGCTGTGCATTATGGGACTTTCAGACGAATCCCTGATCTGTATCTACTACATGCCAGTAGCAGGATCTCCCCTTAGTGGTCAGGATGCCTGCTGTTGTCACCCTAATTCAGAGGCACATTACTAGGGCATGGAAGCCAGCCTTTGATCCGTATCTGAAACCCTCAAATCTCCCCTGGGTCATTCAGATGAGCACTTGGGGTTCCCTAAGCCCTGGCTCACAGCACCAGTGAGCATGGGTCAAAGCACTGTGCCAGGGGGCTTCAGAGGGTACAATTCTCCCCGTTTCTGCCAATTGATGGGGTGGGTGGAGGAGGACCTTCTTCCCTCTTCCTCCCAACAAACAAAACTCTTCCCCACGCATGAGAAGTGTCCACTGGCAATCCCGAGTGCTCAGCGGATGAGCAGGGCTCTGGGTTCAGAAGGAGAAGGGTGTAGAGTCAGACCCAGCTGTGCAGCTTCCCAGAGACAGACGAGTTAATTCACTGCTCACTGAGTTTCTGTCTCTACAAATGTGAATTCGTCAGATTCCCGGGTCTCCTGCAATGATTAGAGGAGGAGAGACATGGCATTCTCTCCCCCCTCTCCCCTATCTGCACAGTCCCATTAGACTCTTGAGCCTTTAAACCCTAGTCAATGGGTGGCTTCTCCTCTATTGCCCAAGAGCGTCCAGAATAGACTCTCCCTTGCTACGAGAGCAATGCTCTTACCTTCTCCCCGCGCTCCCCATCTTTCCCAGGGGGACCTCGGATGCCAGGTGGGCCCTGAAGAAAGGAAGGTTATTCACATGGTCAGTTTGTCGATGGCCAGTAGGCCCTAGGGAAAGGATGAAGGAATGAACGGGACTGGCCTAAATCTGCTGTGGAGGACGAGTTCCCCAAAGCCCATGAGCAGAGGGCAGTGCGTGTGTTGAACATTAGAGTCTAAATCAAGGCTTAATTTGCAACATAAAGCCAGTCCATCAGCAGTCACCCTGGGTCTCCACCAGGAAGAAGCAGAGGTGGAAGCGCCACTGGCCAGGTGAGGCGGGACTGACCAGGTGAGCTGGTCCAACCCTCTCGTCTTCTGCAGACCAACAAGAGCTCAGGCTCCTGCAGTGACAGGCCCGAGTCTTAAAGACAATCAGTGGAAGAGCTAGGGTAGACACCAGATGTCCAGTGGCCAATGGGGACCTATGGCATTTTTAGATTCATTTATTTCTTCAAAGGCAAACTATGAGGTTGATTCCAACATCACTGAAATGTACAGACTGTGTAACACACCAACTCCAGCTGTGAAGAGAAAACTAAGCATTCCTTAGAGAAGGTTTGTTACATTTCTGGGTGACCTTCTTCAAGATACTGCTGTCTTCACTTACAGTCCGCACCTCTGCCTTTCCAGGAGGGTGGGGAAGTTAATATGAGGAGACACTGCGAGTCCCCAGCCCATGCTGGGGTCTTTCATGGAGGGTGGGGAAGTTAATATGAGAAGACACGGCGAGTACGCAGCCCGTGCTGAGGTCCTTTCTTGGAGGGTAGGGTAGTTAATATGAGGAGACACTGCAAGTCCCCAGCCCATGCTGGGGTCCTTTCGAGGAGGGTGGGGAAGTTAGTGGCGGGAAACACTGCACATCCTCAGCCCATGCTGAGGATGTTCTTGCCTTTCCAGAATACTCACCACGCTTCCTGGGGGGCCGCTAACACCAGGGGGTCCTGCAGGTCCCGGAGCTCCCTGGTCAGAGACAGTACAATTGAAAAAGGCCAAATACATTCGCTATAAACAGCTGTCCCTGGCCACATTCCATATGTGGCCCATATGCAGTTCCTGTGACATACAGTAACAGCCTCCATCCTGACCCCACAGATAGGAGGCACCCATCCTCATTTCCTCCACAGCATCCTGGGTAGCAGGGCTCACAGGAGTGGTCGTCCAGCCCCACAAGGGGAGGGGGCAATTGGAGGACAGGAGGACTCTAACAGCTCCTTCTCCAGAGCCAGGGAGTATGAGGGAACAGGCGGGCAGAGAGGAAGGCCGCTCACCATCAGGTGATCGTCAGCCTTGGGCTGGGAAAGGAAACTGTTCAGAGCTAAGTCATACAGAAAGAGCTCTGGTATAATGAAGAAGGTCACTTGAAGGACACTGGGAAAGCCTTAAGGGAAGGGAGGTGATAGAGCTAGGTAAAGGCCCACCGTGAACAGACAGGAAGGAACATTTGTGAAGGGTGGGCGGAGAGTAACAGTCAAGACTTGAGATCAACTGCGGTTTCATGGCAGGTCACACGGTTGCTTTAAGGCAGCATTTTGCTGAAGGTGCTCTCACCAGGCACAGGGCAAGGCATCCAGGAGGGGGAGACCTTCGTGTGTGTGTGTGTGTGTGTGTGTGTGTGTGTGTGTGTGTGTGTACGTGCGCGCACACACATCCCACTGACTGCTCAGGAACTACTTCCTGAAGGAAATGAACGTGGATTAGCTGAGTCATGATTCCTTGAGAGGGGGCTGGCGCAGGGAATTGTAGGAAGGCCAGTGCCACGGAGAGAGCATCAGTGAACTCACGAGACACTGGAGGCCTGCCCAGTTTCTTCTCAGGCCTGGCCTGCTGTCACAGGCCATTCACATCTTCAGGGTCAGAAATCACAGAGCGCACCCTATGCCTGACCTGTTTCCACTCTAATCAGGCTGAGCACAGCCCAGGGCTACCTGTGCCCGCTCCATGGTGTCCACACTGGCCACTACTCTTGGCTGGTTACATCTCCACTCAGCTACAGGCACGGGTCTCCTGGCCAGTATGTCTGGCCTGTGGTCCCAGGAGCAGACTGGACATTGACTGCTCCTCTTACACTGCCTGTCACTCCTGGAGGCCCTGGTCAGGCCAGTCTTGTCTGCCTCCCTCCAGCACCACAGACAAGGCTGAGCTCTGCAGCTCTGACCAGGTGACAGAATTCTACTCAGCTCCGGGGCAGGAACCTGGACCCCTGGGAGACCAAGCACACCCCTGTGACCACGTGAGTTGGAGCAGCAACAGGAGAGCTCATGAGGCACACAAGTTTGTGCAATTTAAAAATTTTTATTTTGAGTGTATGTGATGTGCAAATGTGCACATGTGTTTATATGGGGGGGTGCTCATGCCCATGTGTGCGTGTGCATGTATGGAAGCCAAGGGCAACCTCGCTGCTTTCCTCAGAACTGCCATCCGCCTCTCTCTGAGGCAGCGTCTTCCACTGGCCTGCAGCTCACTAGCTACGCCACACACTAGGGAGCCCCTGCCTTTTCCTCCCCGGTAAACGGGATAAAGGCTCACACCACCACAGCCAGCATTTTACATGGGCGCTGGGCGTCAACTCGGGTCCTCATGCTTGCAAGGCAAGTATTTTGCCCACCAAGCCATCTAGCCAGACCTGTGTAACTTCTTGACTTTTTGTGTTTGAGTGTGTGTGTGCAGGTGAAAGGGGGCAGGGGGACAGAGAGAGAAGAAAGAGAGCAAATGTGTGTAAGTTGGATTCTTGAATGTATATATGTGGATTTGAGCCGGAGTAAAATTTTCAAAGTGACAAACATCTGGGAGTGAACACGTCTGCGTATCATCTGTGTGCACACTGGAGGGGTTTCTTGGGCTGGACACGTGGACAAAGCCAGGCATGCTGGGAGCTCTATGGAGGCCAGGACGTTCTCGCTCCATGCTCAGTGCACAAGCTGCCTCCTGCCCCGCCCTGCCCTGCTCCTCGGGCAGGGGGGTCGGGCTTGGTTTACAGCATCCCACCCAGTGAACCCAGAGCTGTGACGCACAGATACTCAGCTATGCCTCCCCTTCTAGGGTCCCCAGCAGGCAGGGAGGACACAAGGACTCACAGGGTTTCCGGCTGCTCCAGGAGCCCCATGTGCACCATCTTGTCCCTTGGCACCCTGTGCAGGAAGCAAAAGGAAGAGCTTAGAGCTCAGAGGCCTTAGACAATGCTGTTCCCCCCCAGAGCAGGAAAGTCTCAAATCTCACTTATCAGAACCAGGAACAGGGAGCAGAGTCTAACGGGTGCAGAACGTCACCATCCTGTCTTTCCACTGGAGCTTGGTACAGAAAGATTTTACTCCATCCTCATCACTGCCCCAGTGAGTGGTCACCACTCACCCTTTATGAAAAAATGTACAGGGGGCAAGATGGACAGGGCAGGTAGCCAGTGGCCCCAGGGACTTCAGATAGCCATAGGCTTTTCTACACTGTACCGAGCTGCCTCTGCCCAGCTCCCATGGTAACCTGAACAATTTTCAGGAAAGATCTAGGAGAAACAGACAAATGAGGACAAATAAGGAAGTCAAAGTACTAACACAGAGCAGGCACTAACTAGATGTCCATCAAAGGGTGAGGACGGAGGTGGATCTCACTAGATACCAAGAGTGGTCCTACCTACCAAGCCACCTCACTCCACAGTGCTCTGAAGCTAAGGGATGTGAGCTTGGGAACCTGGAGGTGGCCTTAGCCTAGTGACGTGGGGCAATGACAACCAGAGCTCCAGAGCCGGGCCAACCCAGACGACTGCATTTGAGAAGCACTGGGACCCCGGGTTCTAAGACACTGGAGGCCCGCAAAGCCCCTCGCCTGGTGTGAACTCACACAATGCCAGACGATCAGCTCCGTCAGTGGAATGAGGACAGGGGAGAGGTGACGTAAGAGCACAACCCGATGGGAATATGACCAATATGGGATATGTTCATACATGAAAGTTCATAATTAATAAAAAAAATTCCAAAATATGCCAGATGAGAAGACCAGTGAGGCAGGGCAGAAGAAAAAGAAAAGAGTGGTAACTTCAGTGACCAAAACCGGCAGGTGGAGAGAAGGATTTTTTACCGGAGGTCCAGCGGGTCCCCGAGGGCCTAATTCTCCAGGACGGCCCTGTGGTCCCTGCAGTGAAAAATAACACATTATCAATGGAGCAGCAACCCGGTTGTGAGTAGATGGCATCAGGTGTGCACTAATATAATAAGTATAACTTCAAATCCATGATGGCCATGACATTAAATCTTGAGGACTGAAAGGGTGCATTTGGCTCACAGCATGCTGGGGTGTGGAGAGGGGGCAGCAGGGTTCAGAGGACTGAAGGGGGTGTATTTGGTTCACAGCATGCTGGGGTGTGGAGAGGGGACAGTAGGCTTCAGTCCCAGATCTAACCATGGATGCCAGGTCTTCAGGTACCTGGAGGAGTGGGGGGTCAGTGTGGATTGCGCACACACTCACCGGGTCGCCAGGCACACCAGGGTCGCCCTTTTCTCCTTTAGGCCCTTGTTCTCCCTGTGGGTCAGAAACACATGGGACAGTTGACTTGACAGTGAGCTTTGGCACGAGATCCCCCTCAAGTCTTCTGGCGACCGCTCCTCCAGGCTGTTCCTGCTGGCGGCACTTGAGGGTCATCTCTCCAGCTCCTCTCAGATGCAGACCCACCCTGTCTCACTGAAATCTAAGCGTGGGCTTCTAAGAGTGGTCACAGTCTCGCGCTACACCTTCAGAGTCCACTATCTGTTCCACGACACCTGCTAAGAAGGTCTTAGCTCTACACCTGTGACTTACGTGCCACATGCTCAGGCCCTGACACAGAGCAAGCAGATCACCAGTGAATAAGCACGTGGAAGATTCTGAGGGGATGAAGGCCTTTCACAACCCCCGCCTTAAGGGAGCTGTAGAGAGGGAACTCTGCAAAGTGGACCCGGTCCTTGAGGGGCAGAAAATGGGCTAAGCCTTTGCCGTGAGTGCAGAAGAGTGTGTTCCACAGGTGGGGAGTTAGCGCAGAAAGGCTTTGGAGAGGAGCAGGAGAGGACGGTGGCCACAGCCTAAGGCAGACTGGATGTGTACAGTACATATCCTTAGTGGGCTTGTCTGAAACCCTCACTTAGCAGAGGAGAGGCACAGAAGGGGCTCCGCATCGATGGCTTGTCACACTGCTTTCTCTACCCATGCATGCACGAATGGAAGTCCTTGCCACAGGCCACGTCTCCAGGCATGCCCGGAAGCACTCTCCAGAGCCTCCTCATCTCTGAGGAGGAAGCAAAGGAATCTGGGCTTTTCTGTCCCCAGCTTCCACCTTTCTGTTCTCTTAATTATACAATAACCTGCGCAGTCTCTCTAAACCTGGCCTCTTCCTTCACCACAGGAGCTCATGGGCACACACACTTGGTGAGAGCAGGCAGAATTCACACACTACCATTTCGGGATCCATCAGTACAAACACAGGTCGCAATAGCAACAAGCCAGTCCCAGAGACAGCTGGGTAATGGCCCACTGTGAAAGTTTTTGGTTTCTTTTTTAGTGACAATTTCCATGATGTGATTTTTTTTTTGGGGGGGGGCGTTCAAGGTAGGGTTTCGCTGTAGCCCAGGCTGACCTGGAATTTACTATGTAGTCTCAGGTTAGCTTTAAACTGACAGGAATCCTCCTACCTCTGCCTCCCCAGTGCTGGAATACATGGCGTGCACCACCATGCCTGGTTTCCTTGATGTGATTTTGAAAATGGCTTCCTGGTTCTATCGAAACTTTGGGTTCTATAGGAAGGATGTTAACACTGAGATTGAATGGGAAAAACAGGGTAACGCCCCTCAACACACGCATACTCTTCCTCTGTGCCTTTCCAGAAGAATATTCTGGAAATTGCCCCTCAGTGAAGCTACTGTAGGTTACTTTTAACCTCAGGGGCTCTCAGAGTGGACCTGAGAGAAGGGAGACCAGAAGTGGTCTGGGAGAGAGAGAGGCAGTGAGATGGGCAGCCGACTGCTACAGGGGGGAGGTGAGCCTCGAAACACAGTGACAAAGGGGGACAGTTACTGGATCCAGGCCACTATGCCAGACAGACACCTCCTGAAAACTTCTCCTGAAGTCCATGCTGGCCAGAGATGCCCACCACCCCTTTCTTCCCTGTCTCACCTCCAAGGCTCAACATCCATCCTTCTCCAACAAAGACGTCAGCATTGCACTCAGTCTCTCCCTCAGCTCCGCTCATTTGTGACCCATGTAACATCCTTTAAGTCTTTTCAATTGCATCTCCTTATTAAGAAAGTGGAGACAGCACTTCTGACCTTCGATCTTTCCACTCCAGCTGTCTTATGGCATTGAGTGCAGGTTAAATCTCAACACCAGAACCACACACACACACACACACACACACACACAATCAGGAACACTATTTTTGGCTTTGGTATTGCCAATAGCATAAAGCTATTTAAAAAGAAAACAGTTATTTTCAGAAGAATCGTTCATGGAAGGAGGAAGAAACAGGTCCCTAGAGGCCCTGGTGCTGTTTCTTCTGTCACATGCTGTGGTGTCTGCAAGAAGCCACCCAAGCTCTCCTCCTCTGTCTCATCCCCAGAAGCAGAAGCACAGAAGCAGGCTCGGGTTGCCACTGTCCCCCAAGCCGCCTGGATCAGATCTGCACCCACTCACAGTTCTCCTCACAGTCTTCTCTGTTCTCCTCACGGATTTCTACCCGCGAAAGCACCGGCGGTTCTGAGCACTGCAGAATTAACTTTACCCATGGACAGCGCCCTTTGCTCACGACCACTGGGCAATGTCCCTGCAGTGTCTGCCTGGCAGGAGGACCAGTTCTTTGCAAGAACTGGATCGCACCTGTTACTAGAAACAATCCGGGAGCCCAGAGGCCTGGATAAGCAGCATGAAGAGTAGAGCCTAGGCCAGCCCCAGCTCCCAATGCCCACCATGGCATCACCAGCTGAGCGGAGGGCATCACTGCTACTTACGGGCATTCTTGGATGTGGTGTGAAGAAGGAAGGCTGCAAAGGAAATCACACGTGTTAGAAAGTTGGGAATCGGAGGAAGCTGCCACCTCATTATAAAATCCTGTGGTCTAGCCAAAGAACACATCCTTCTGATTTTTGTTATTTCCTGGTTGGTTTGTTTGAGACAGGGTCTCATACAGTCCAGGCTGCTGTCCTTGAACTTGCTATGTAGCCAGGAATGACCTGCAACACCAAATTCTCCTGCCTCCACCTTTGCAGTGCTGGAGTTACAGATGTGCACTACCATACCTGGGTTCTTATATAACCTTTGATAACCATCAGATTTGACTATTACAATGGCATCTTTCTTAAAAGTCCATGTCTGTGTGTTCATGAGGTAAGGCAGGAAAGTACAGTAGTTAGACTTAGGAGTCCTGTGGTCCAATGGCTCGAGCTTTGAATCCAATGTGACCTTGGAGGCTTTCTGTGTCACCACCAGTCAGAAGAAGATGAAACATTTCTCTTATGGACTCGAGGAGCCAAAGTGAAATAATCCACGCAAGCACATGGAGGGGCATCTGGGGCACTCAGTTTGGGTCTCAATAACTCCCTTTCCAGAATTGCACCTGCCTCAGGCTAGCCGAGGACAGAGGTAAAAGGGAGACTAGCATGAGGTGGCCAGCTGCTGGCTCATAGCCAGGCCCGTATGTGCAAAACTTTCTGAGCAGAGGCTGGTCCCTGTGCATGAATTCCAGGGCCTTCCCCAGAAAAAAATAAATCAGGACTCCAGTTTAGTACATTCTAGAAGTTTAAAAAAAGTGTTTCCACACAACTGTGACTGTATAAAAGCATAATTCTGGACAGGAAGTGTATGACTAGTCACGGTGATTCAGTACTGCCAGTTGGTCACATACATTCAGGGCGATTCCTCAAGACCACTCTAAGAGATGAGTGACCTGCCTCTGCCATGCTTCATGGGTAAAAAAACCAGAGGACAGTGACATAAGCCCCTTGATGAAGCAGCTAGAGCAGGTGAGGTGAGGAGCTGCGCCCACTCCAGGGCTGCACAGCTTAGTAATCGTTCTTCACTCAGTGGTCCTCGGATTCGTTCTGTCACTTAAAACCTATCTTGTTCCATTCAGAGTGTGTCCACATGTCTTTAAGACCCTCTGTAGTGCGTGTGCAGTTCTTTACAGTACTGGATTATGTGAGAAGGGTATTTTGTAACTTACTGCCTTCTATGCTGTGGTCATGGAGATAATGTCCGAATGTTGCATTGTCATAAGCAGCTCAACAATGCTCATCCTTATACACGCTTTTGAAACAAATGTACTTGTCCTTGCAGGGGTGAATGTATTCTAAAGAGACACTCGGGTCCCCTCCTTTTGGCTACTGAAATGATGGTCCAGTAGGAATTGAAATTTCCTCAGGAGCCTGAAGTTGGCAGAAGGAAAAAGCTGACGCCTGGTGCCAGGCAGAGGGCAATCCTGTCTCCTAGGAAGAAGTTTCACAGTTCTGACACTTCTCAGACCACTTTGCAGGAGACACTGGAGCCCAGGAAAGGATATGGGGCCAGTGATGGGCAGAATCACACCTCAACCAGTCCTGTTTAATTACGCATACCTCTTGTTCTCTAAACAGAGCTCTCGGGTCAGGACACTAATGATGGACTTGGGAGGAGGGTGTCACTGGACTTCTTCATGGCCACATTAAAAGTAAATCTCATTTCCCTGACTGTCACTGTTACTTATCCCCATTTGGCATATTGGGGATGGTGGAGCCTGGTATTGTGGCTGCCAGGGCCCATGCCTTGACCTGAACAACTCTGGTAACATAAACATATACAAGTACTTCTCTTGGAGAGAAACCTAGATATGCAGTGTCCAAGCTTAAGGGTAAACACTTCCTGGTGTATTACTTGTGCCAAGCAGCTCCCCAGTGGGGCTTACCAACTTGTTCCTCCAGAAAAGCAGGGAACACACACCTTGCATGCTTGTCAATGTGCGATGGAACAATTATAAACAATAAAAGAGTTACACAGTTAATTTTGGCTCTAAATTTCTGATTCTGAAATTTTTCCAACATATTACGGAATGTGTCTAAGTCTCATGTTAATGGAGGGCAAAGGGGGTTGAACCAGACTATGGTATAATGATCTAAGGCTGATAAATGAAAGTGTCTGATACTTTGCCACACTGAAAACAAGGATCTGGATGTTCAGGCTGTCTCCTTTGAGCTGAAGCCATGCCAGCTTTGGCCACTGACCAGCCTCTCCCTGACATACACACCAGCTGGGGCCGGAACACAGGCCCTATGCAACTACCTTGAAATCAACTGCTCAAAATGTCAAGTCTTCAAAGGAGCATTAAAATAAGAAAAAACAATTGCAAGCAGAGCTCAATGAGTGAATTCTTGGGAACAAGATTAATAATAAAGGCAGTTGTTCTGTGTCTAGTAGTGAGAACCTACACTCCCAGGGAGAAGATACGCCGGTGTTCCCGATTCTACAAGGCTGAGGGATTAGAGCTTTGTGACTGGAGAGTCAGAACATTGCTGGCCCACAGCTGAGTCCTCTCAGCCGATATTTAGACTCAGTAGCCTGCACTCATCACCTCTGTGTCAGACCTAATACACTTTCAACAACCAGGTTTGGAATGGATTTACCTACTACTAGCTGCCACCAATTCAAAGGTGAATGATGTCATCAGATAACATCTGTAGTGGAGAATTTCCCCTTTTGCCATAAACTGCCTACCTGATATTCCCATCAATGTGTTTGAGAAATTCCTTGAAGATTTTTTTTTGTTCTGTGACTATATAAGTTCTTATAAATACTGTGGTGCTCCTAGTGTTTAGGCTGTCTCTCTCCTGCTATCCAAAAATTGAAGCCCTCCCCAGTTTCAGCCAGTAACCAGCACGTGCTATTCAGGGCAACCTTAATCTGTGTTCCTGAGCCATAGTCACTCATATTTAACACAGAACAAGCCATATCCGATTGCTGTGAAGACAGGAGCTATATATGCACTGGCAGTATTTATCATGCACCAGGGCCTCTATTAAGTACTTTGTATCATTTTAGCTAATTTTCTCTACACATGAGTAAGAGAGGTGGGTATAATCTTTTAAGAGATAAGAAAACATATCTTCCAGGAATCAGATGAAACATCAGGACCACAGTACTGAGGAACGACAGCCTGAGAACCAATTCCTTCTGTCCTCAGAGCCCTGACTCAACAACATCCACTCACAATGCCCACCCCAGTGTCTCCAGACCACACCCACTCACCATGTCCACCCCAGTACCATCAGACAACACCCACTCACAATGTCCACTCCAGTACCATCAGACCACACCCACTCACCATGTCCACCCCAGTGCCTTCAGACCACACCCACTCACAATGTCCACTCCAGTGCCTCCAGGGCCAGCAATGAGTCCTATTCTTGAGTCTGTTATTGTGATCTTACTCTGAGCAAATGGCCCCTTTGCACCAGACCTAAGTTTCCCTTTATTTAACAGGTGTATACATATTCTCAATGTCTAGGACATATTCTTGTCTCCAGACCTCAGTTTCCCTGTATGTAACATGTGGATATGTATTCTCAGTGTCTAAGAAGACATTTTCTGATAGAGTATTATACTTTTGTTGAATAAAGTAAGTTAACAAAGTAAGCAAGAGTGATTCATAGAAGAGCTTACTTAATTATATATATATAATATATATAATTATAAGTGTTATTATATATAATTATAAGTATATAGTATCATATAATATATACTGTGTACATGTATTAGACATACATGTATGTAATTATATAATGAATACATGTTATACATTATATAATCACAAAACCTTGGAGTAAGTCTAGCTATTGGCAAACTAATAAAAAAGGTAGTTAAAAGTAAGTGGTATATGTGTATGGTGATCCCAGTTCCTTGGGAACTCAGAGAAGAGGGGACTGGAATCAAACTAACTTACAGCTCCAGGTAACCCAGGGGGACCTTGAGGACCAGCTTCACCCTAGACGAAGAAATGGAAAATAGATGATCTTAATCCTCCTGTCAAATCATCTGATGCCAGGAAAGGACAGACGACATCAACTTTCCCAGATAATAGAAACACCCTCCCTTCACCAACTTTGATAAGTGATAGATGATAAATGAGAGACGATAGATAGATGATAGAAGGATGGATGATAGATAGATAGGCAGACATGTATATACATGCACTCTAACGTATAAAATAATTCAGACATGTAAGAATAGGACATTTTGAAAGTATCTCTACTGATCTGGTAACTGTGGCTTATATAATCAATCTTTAGCCGGGCATGGTGGCACACACCTTTAATCCCAGCACGTGGGAGGCAGAGGTAGGAGGATTGCCATGAGTTCAAGACCATCCTGAGACTACATAGTAAATTCCAGGTCAGCCACGGCTAAATCGAGACCCTACCTCAAAAAATAATTTAAATAATCATTCCACTGTGTGTATGGTAATGAAGGCATCCATATCTACTATCCTGCTAAGGACAATGAGGCTGTTTTGCTCTGAGTTCCACCAAACAAGCATGTGACATATTACAGTAAGTAGTCCCAAATATGTGTCCTTCAGCTCAATGATCACACCAAAGTCCATTCCCCTTAGAAACACCTGGGCCCCTTCGCAGTCCCCTTGGAAGCATCAGACTTCTATCACATGCCCATCCTGGGTGACAGAATGGGTCCCGTGAACGACACTGGAATGAATCTGAATGAGCTGAGTGTGAAACCCAACTCCAGACTTAATGTAAACAGTACAATGGCTGATTTCCTTTGGCTTGTTTCTTTCTTGGGAACCAACAAAGATATGATGCACCACTGGTACAGCGTGAGACAACGAGGAACCTGGCCTGACCTGAGGCAACCTGGTCTCAGACCTGTTCTGGGAGGAGGGGCCACAGTAAGGGGATGCTGCCCAAGTCTCTTACCTCACTGGATACATTAACAAATAAATAAATAGGGTTGGCTCACTGAAGGACAAGACAACCCTTAGTAAATGATAATATGATAATAATAACATTCATGCTATCCTCTATCATGATTTCTTTTAATACCTAGCACTTCATTCCAAATTCAGTTTTAATTATTTCATGTGTATCAACTCATTTATCTCTGACATATGTCCATAAAGTATTTTTAAAATTTTTATCAGTACCCATTGATTGCATAAAATGTATAAAATGATAGGGTTAAACATGACAGTTTGGGGCTGAAGAGATGACTCAGCAGTGAAGGCACTTGCCTGCAAAGCCTAACCACCCAAATATGATTCCCCAGTTACCATATAAAGCCATATGCATGAAGAGGCACATGCAATGCATATGGAGATCATTTGCTGTGGCAGGAGGTGCTGGTATAGCTATTATCTCTCTCTGTCTCTCTCCTTGGAAATAAATCAATACTACAGTTTCATATGTACCTATGTTGTTGTCATTACCTTCTTGTTGCTGATCAGATACCAGACCAGAAGCAGCGTGTAGACAGAAAGGAAGGCCAGGATGAGATGCCAAGGGTGCTGAGTCACTGGGAAATGCCAGACCACAGGCTGGACATGTCTGTCTGTCTGTCTGTCTTGGTTTCAAGGGACAGCTCTCACTTTTTGCCCACTTTGGTCTCTTGTTTCTTGCTCTGGGGCGGGGGGCATCATCATCTCGGAATAGGTTCTTTAACTTTATCCATGTACATGATCTGTTTATTACATTTTCTTCAGCTGTCCATCCATCATACATGTGCAATATGCAATGTACGTGTTATGTATGTTCATATGTCTGTGCACACATGTGGGGGTCCATGTTGGAGTGCATGTGTGTGTGCGTGTGCAGGTATGCATGAGGAAGCCATATGTCAACATCACATGTCTTCTCAGTCACTCTCCACTTTATTCTTTGAGTCAGGGTCTCTTCTGAACCTACAGCTCACTGATCAGCTGGACTAGCTATCCAGACCCCTTTGTCTCCATCCCCAGTGCTGGGATTATAGGCACACACTATAATTCCCTGTCTTCATGTTGAGGCCAGAGGCTTAAACTCAGGTCCTCATGCTTGAATCACAAGCGCTTTGCACACTGAGCCACCATGTTTTTTGAGTGTGGATGTGCTGTCCATCACAGAGGGTGTCAGGCAGTGGTGCTGAGGAACACATAGGACTCAGAAAGACAATGATGGCCCAACATGGAGAGTCACCCACCAGCTATGACATGACTTAGGTGTAATGTAGGAGAAGGATGCAAGAGTTTGAGTTGATTGTCAACTATTTCCTCACCCTGTTGGAGTCTCCTCTACCCTCAACAAACTCAGGTGACCAATATCTACCTTTTAGAATTACACTACTATTCAAAGAGGGAGAGACTGAGCATGACCAGGCCAACACAGCATCTAACACGTGGGAAGTGATCAAGCAATTCTCACACATTGTGGGCAAAAAAGGATGAATGCATGCATGCATGGATGCATGCATGGTGAGTGAGTAGGTGGGGGGGCTGGGTCATTGGTGGACACATGCATGCATGGATGTGTGGATGGATGGTTGAGTGGGTGAGTATGTGGGTGTGAGGGTCAATAAACGGATAAATGCATGCATGGATGGGTTAGTGTGAGTAGGTGGGTGGATATGTGGGTCAATGTATGGGTGCATAGATGGATGGATGGATGGATGGATGGATGGGTAAGTAAGTAGTTGTGTAAGTGTGTGGGTCAATGGATGGATGCATGCTTGTATGGATGTTTTGATGAATGGGTGAGTACGTGAGTAGCTGGGTGAGTGTGTGAGTGAATGGAAGGACACATGTATGCATGGATGTATATAGGTGGATGGCTGAGTGTGTGAGTATGTGGGTGAATGTGTGGGTCAATGGATGGACACATGCATGCATGAATGGATGCATGGATGGATGGTAGACTAATTTCATGGTAGATAGATGGATAAATAGTCATATCACCTCTGATCCCATAATATTTTCTTGATGTTAGATCCCATAGTAAACGTGGTTTACATCTAACTTATGGCTTCCTTAAGGACATACTTTGGGCCACACAAGTACATTCTTTAGGACACAGTATCTGGAGAGCACTGACGACTGGGCCGAGAGCAGGCAGTGCCTACCTTGTCACCTCGAGCACCTTTCGGTCCAGGAAGTCCAAGTTCACCTTTTTCTCCCTATGGTGAAAGATATAATTCAAAAACAGTGAAACCCAAGCTAATTTTAAGTCCTGTATCTCCAGGATGCTCTCCCCTTTCTAGAGATGTCTCCTAGAGACTGTCCACTTGTCCTGATGCATGGGCACTGGTCCTCTTCTGTGACACTGGGAACCACTCTAGTCACCCAGTAAAATGACCATCCTAAGCGCCCAGGACTTGGGAAGGGGCTTGCTTTCCACGGGCATAGGAAAGTGCCTTGGTGTGATGAGACAGCCACACTTACCCGGTCTCCTTTCTCTCCCCGCACACCGGGGAAGCCTGGAGCTCCTGGCAGGCCTGCTTCTCCCTGGAGATCAAAATGGAAGCTCTGACCATTAGGCAGCAGTGAGAAGGCTTTCCTGTGAGATGGTCTTGGGTCACACATTCTCCATCTCCCATCCCCAGAGAGCTTCAGGCTTAGCGGACAATCTGTTATTGGGGTTTTTCCCCAGTTGGGGCATTTCCTCTCCTGAAATGACCTCATGGTACTTCTGAGTAACTAACTCCTCCTTACTCTTCAGGGCTCAACCTTGAAGTCAGCTCTTCACCATCTTTCTGACATTTTCCTACTTTACCTGCTATCCTCCTGCTCTTCTCCCTGTGTCTGTCTGGTCATTCTCATGTCCAGTTTACCTGAGGTCATGACTGAGACACTGTTCAAAATGTGAGACTTACACAAGGCTCACAGTTTAGACTCTCTTGCATCTCATGATGCTTTGGGCTTTTGAACAGTGTTGGGAACGACAGAGACTACAGGAACTGTTGAGCTTGGGCTGGATGGACTGGCTGTGTTTTGCATCATGAGATGGCCATGAGTTTATGGAGGCTGTGGGCAGAACATGGTGGTTTGAATGTAAAAGTGTCCCAATAGCCTCATGTGTCTGTGACTGAGCCTCATACTTGATTCACAGCTGGTAGAACCCTTGGGAGGTGGAACCTTGCTGGAGGAGGTGTGCCACTGAGGTGGGTCTTAGCGTTTTATAATCCAGCGCCCTTGCCAGTGTCAGATCGTCACTTTTTCTGCTTCTTCCCAGCCTGGTGTAGAGATGTGATGTCTCAGCTTCCCACTCTTGTCATGCTCTCTCTGCCATGACAAAACTTCCCCTTGGTAGTATAAACTGAAATAAAGCCTTTCCCTCCACTAGTGGCTTCTGCTCACAAGAAAGTAACTGCAGCAGACCCCAATGCTCCACACAGCCCCTGAAGCCAGGGCATACTGCAAGCTACTGAGCCAGTAAGTGAAGGCAGGAGAAAAATGTAATGAGAAAGGATTGTTTGTCTTGGCACCTGAAGAATTTGTACCAGACCTAGTATATAACAATGAGTGAGCGAATAAGTGAAATGAACAAAAATGTGAATGAACAAACCTTCTCTCCAGGTTGACCCGCCAGGCCCTGCTCCCCAACTTCACCCTGAAAATACAGCAAGAGATGCCCCTGTCATCTTCTCTGCAAACCTTCAGAATCGGCTGCTACTCCCCAGTTGGGGATACAGCCATAGTGCCTGCCAGCCAGAACCCTGGGCTGTCCAATACAGAGCACAGTTAAAGACCCAGATCCTGGTGTGAAAACCAAATGCTCAGCATTTCTGCAGAGAGGACTTCTGTGCCCTTCATCTTTCACTTCTCCACATCACCCCCATAAAGACACAAATGGGGCTTCCAGAGTTCATGCAAGCTGAATTTACTCCCTGAACGTAAGCACTTAACCCAGAACACCAAGGAGCCAAATCTATGCTGTCCCAATCCACACCAATTCTGGGCCTTAGGAGCAGACATACGAGGGAATCTTCGACTCCATCCTTGGTCCAGCAATGAAGGAAGAGCTGCTGAAAATGTCCCCGAGTAGCTCATGTGTCTTGACTGAGGTTTAGTCTCATTTCATGAACACAGGCAGATCCCTGTGTTCCGACTCAGGGATGAGTTTTATTTCTCCCTCCCCAGGCTTGCTGTGATGAAGGAGCCTCCTAACTGAGTGTACATTCAGAACCCAGGCTGACAAGAGAAAGCAAGCCCCAGAGAGGAGCACGCTGGTCCTTGCTCCTTGGAACTGTTCTCATCACAAGGTTTCTGCTACGGACCATTTCCCTGGCATGCTTTTGTTAAGACACAATCTTCAATGTGGTGGTATTAAGGACCTTTGAGTGGTCTTCCCATCACATGACAATGCAGCTATAAGACACTATCTACAGTGCAGACAGACTTCTTCACATACCAAATCTACTGCTACCTTGACCTTGAACTTCCCAGGCTCTGGAACTGTGAACAATTAATTTCTCTCGTTTGTATTTTACCTAGACTACAGTATTTTGTTCTCATATGAGCCTAAAGAACTAAAAGAGGCCCTCACTCCACTAGGTGGAGAGGCTGACATAGACAACACAGACCACACAGCCTTCAGCCCCATCCCAAGGCCTCAAGCGGTCACAGCACCCGGGCCCCGGGGTATCACTGGTGCAGAAAAGTGTGTGCGGCTGGGGGGTGAACGCAATTTCTAACTAACCAGATATGCCTTGAAAATCAACAACTCTCAGTGATGGTATATGCCTAACATTCATTATGCTATTTAGAAAAACCTCTGGTGTACATTTCCATAGGAAACTGATCGGTGGACACATGAAAGAATGAATGCAGCTGGGGTCTGCTTGCACATAAAGATTTTCTCTCAGCTGTGTCAGACCCAGCTGGTACTTGGTAGTGAAGACCAGCACTGCTTACTGTTATGAGGGAGGAAGGCAGGGAGGAAGAGAGAAAGGAGGAGGAGGGAGAGGAGGAGGAGGAAGAACAGGAGGAGAGGGGAGAAGGGAAGGGAAGGTGGAAGGACACAGAAGGGAAGAGGAAGGGGACTGGAGGAAACCAAAGGCATTCGCAGTGTGACCATGCAGCCTGCCCGTCTTGTAGCCATGCAGGGTACCACATCTGGAGTCAGCACATCTGGAGCGCTGTGCACACCGCAATGCACTCATCGCTTCCCTGGGTTTGCAGCACCCATGTCCTGAACAGAACTGTGCAAATCTTCATCTCCCACCATGTCCCCTGAGACCTGCTCGAACGGTAAGATGCCTGTAGCGGGACTCGCTCCTGGATGCTGTGGAGAACGAGCTGAGTGGCCAGACAGAAGCTCTAAAGGCCGTTGAAGCGTTCCCTGAATTTACGTCACTGACCAGAAATGAGGCGACCACATGTGGCTCCCACGGTCAGGACTAGGCAGTCAGTACTGAACCATGCACTTTGCTCAGCCCAGACCATCTCGTGCTCTGCTGCGCTGACTCTAAACCACCCGAGTCACGAAAGCCCCGTGTTCCCAACTGTGGGCTGTGAACAGGCAGCGAGGAGCTGGGGAAACCACCACTGCGCTCGGACAGCTCAACCCAGCGGCAGGACTGGAGCAGCTGAATGCAGTCCGTCCCTGTCCCCAAGTCTCCAGTCTTGCTAGTCTCCCCGAATGTGCACATGCATGTTCATACATGTACACACACACACACACACACACACTCCAGTCCTCTCTTTCATGCCGCCTGCATTCCAAGCCAAAGCCATGTTGAAATGCTAAGTTGTGGTGTCCTGGGAAGCAAGATCCTGCAGCGATGTCTGGGCACAGAGTGACGGTCATTCATACATGGCACTGGGCTGTCTACACTCCAAGTAGCGCCTTGTCCAGCAACCCAGCTGCCAGCCTGCATCCTCACCCCCCATGTGCCCAGCATCATGGACTCCAGGCCCATGGGCTTCTTCGCCCCTGCTCCTCTGAGAGGCCCAGCCACTGAAGGACATTAGAGGAGCAGGGAAAAAAAAAGGCTAAAGAAGAGAGGGCCTCCCAGGTCAAGCTAGCCAGAGGATGTGATGTCTTTCTCCCAGCTCTCCTTGAACATCCCCTCCTGCTTTACGGCTCCCTGGCAGGATCACTCCACTCCCTAACACCTTCTGCCCAGGAAAGGCCCTTGGCTCTGCTGTTGCCAGGCTCAAGGAAGCATGCCACCATCCCTGAAGGAGCCCCGTGGTCCTGCCAGGCCTGTTTAATTGTCCTTTCCCGTTATCTATGTGCCTCCTGCCAGGCTGCTGCTGACACCCGCTGTGGCTGATGAGGCGAGGTAAGGAGGAGCAGGCATAACAGAGAGGAGCCCAGTCCGTACCCGAGGTCCCGGCTTCCCTGGCAGGCCGCCTTCCCCGCGGTCCCCTGGTTCTCCCTGTGGGGACACAAATCAGTGTGACGGTTAATTTCTAAAGTCAACTGGATTGGATCAAGAATCAAATAAGACACACACCTTTGGGGAAACTCTGTGAGGGAACTTCAGAAAGGATTGACTCTCAGTGGGGTAACACCTTGCCTCAGAGTGCGGAGCCCTCTGCTGATAGTTTGTACAGTTTCTGTATAAAGAAGTTCCATGAAGAAAGTGGCCCTTATAAGCCATGAAAGTAGCAGGGAGTCACGGTGGTCATGGTGAATACCGGTGATTTGAATGAGGGCAGGAAAGAGGGAAATGGTACCAGCACATGATGTGTCTATACAAACTTTGTACTTAATTTTTTTTAAAGTGACCATTTTCCCTGCCTGCCCTTGCTCCTGGATGGTGAGTTTATCTACTCTGTAGATCCCATCTTTCACTAGTGCTGCGATGCAGCTTTTTCAGCCTTCCAACAAGGACTGAAGACCAATGGTTCTCTTTTTTTTCCCCCTGAGGCAAGCCCAAAAGACTGCTGTTTTGTTTTTTTGCAAGAGGGAGAGAAAGTGTGTGTGTATGAGGGGGTCGAGGTGGAGAGAGAGAGAGAGAATTGGTGTGCCAGGGCCTCCAGCCACTGCAATAGAACTCAGATGTGTGTGCCCCCTTGTGTGCATATGCGACCTTGTGTGCTTGTGTCACTCTGCGTCTGGCTTACATAGGACCTGGAGAGTCAAACATGAGTCCTTAGGCTTTGCAGGAAAGCACCTTACCCACTAAGCCATCTCCCCAGCCCCAGGGGCTCTTTAGGGATCTTCCAGGCCTTCGGGGCCAGATTAGGGCTGCTGAGGCATCCAGACTCATGGCCTGAGCAGCTACCAGGTTCTCATACTCTCTTCAAACAGCCAGTGTTGGAGAGTCTAGCCTCTACTGTATAAGTCAAACTAACAAGGCCCCTTGTTAATATTCTATCAGCCTCTTACTGTAGAGAACTCTGACTAAGATAGACTCAGCAAAGGAAGGACCCCACCTGGACTAAACCAACCCAGTGCTGGGTACCAACAGGTTGGGAGTAAGTCCACCTGTACATGGATGGATCTGAACTCTAGTTCTGTGCAGTTACCTAAGCAAATCCCACCTCGTACATTCCATGTTCCACAGCTCTAACATGATATAAAGTGTCTAATTGAGTATGAGTGGCACTCTTTTACTTGTGAGAGATTTACATGAAGGAAAATGTTGCTTAAATGTTTTTGGGTTAGCCAAGCCATTATCCTTTGAAAGACAATAGAGAAGGGCACAGAATATTTATATAAAATGTCTGTGAGTGGTGATACCCAAGGAACTGAAAGAACATTCCACAGAGAGCCTTCTACACCTGTGTTTAGCACAGCATTCCTCATAGCAGACATGTTATGGAGTCAGCCATTAAAAGATGCATGGAAAAGGAAAATGAGGTATGTGCGGTCAATGGAATTTTACTCAGCCTTGAAGAAGAACAAAATTAGGTTGTTTTCTGTAAAATGGATATAGTAAAAATCCTCTTATTAAGCCGGATCCAGAAAGATAAGCATCACATGTTGGAAATAATGGGGGGGGGGTAAGGAGAAGTTGAATGCAGTCAAAGTACATAATATACCTGTATGAACACATCTTTATGAAACCCAGAATTATGTACAGTAAATAGCTATGAATGATTTTATATCTGTACTTACCCTACATTTTACAAATATTTTATTTGCAAGAGAGAGAGAGAGAAAGGCAGAGAGAATCGGCATGCCACGGCCTCTAGCCACTGCAAACAAACTCCAGATGTATGAGCTACCTTGTGCATCTGGCTTATGTGGGTACTGGGGCATCGAGCCTGTGTCCTTAGGTTTCACAGGCAAGCACCTTAAGTGCAAAGCCATTTCCCCAGCCCTTATCCCACATTTTACTGTGAAAAGTATTTCTTAGAAAAAAAATCCCATAATATTAAAAATTATCTTTCAAGGGCAGATAGCAATCATGTTGAGTCTAATGCATATTTGCAGTGAGAGAGTAAAGTTCACTGTTACCACTGACCATGCTTATTTATTCACATGAACTATTTAAGAAGTGGACTTGCTTCCCACCTCCAGCCCCTGCCTGAATGTTCCCTTGCTAATGCTACTAGAATGAGCCCACTGGTAGTTTTTAATTATTATTTTTAAAATTTTATTATTTGAAAGGAGAGGGAAGAGAGAATGAATGGGCGTAAACCAGGGCCTTATCCACAAGAAACAAATTCCAGATGCATGTGCCACTTTGCACATCTGGCTTTATGTGGGTAATGGGGAATGTAACCCGGGCCCAACCCAGCCTAGCAGGCTTTGCAAGCAAGCTCCTTTAGCCACCAAACCGTATCTCCACACTGGTAGAGTTTTTTTTTTTTTTTTTTTTTTGCAAGCTCAACAGACTGGCCTTTCTGTTTTTTCTCTTTTCAGAGATTTATTTGTTTGAGACAGAGAGGGAGAGAAAGAAAGTGAGAATGGGCACTCAAGAGCCTCTAGCCACTGCAAACGAACTCCAGATGCATGCACCAACATGTGCATCTGGCTTATGTGGGACCTGGAGAATCAAACCTGGGTCGTCAGGCTTCACTGCAAATATGCATTAGACGCAATATGACTGCTATCTACCCTTGAAAGACAATTTTTAATATTATGGGAATTTTTTTCCAAGAAATATTTTTCAGATTTTTCATAGTAAAATGTAGGATAAGGGCTGGGGAGATGGCTTTGCAGTTAAGGTGCTTGCTTGCAAAGTCAAAGGATCCAGGTTCAATTCCCCAATACCCATGTAAGCCAGATGCACAAGGTAGCTCATGCATCTGGAGTTTGTTTGCAGTGGCTAGAGGCCCTGGAATGTCCGTTCTCTCTTCCTTTCTCTCTCTCTCTCGCAAATAAATAAAATATTTCTAATATATTTTATTTATTTATTTGAGAGAGAGAGAGTTACAGAAATAGGCAGGGAGAATGACATGCCAGAGCCTCCACCCACTGTAAATGAACTCCAGATGTGTGTGCCCCCTTGTGCATCTGGCTTACATGGGCCCTGGGGAGTTGAACCTGGATCCTTTGGCTTTGCAAGCAAGCACGTCAACCACTAAGCTACCTCTCCAGCCCTAAATAAAATACTTTTAAAATGTGGAGTAAGTATAGATATAAAATCATTTACAGCTATTTACTGTACATAATTCTGGGTTTCATAAAGGTGTGTTCATACAAGTACATTATGTACTTTGACTGCATTCAACCTCCTCTTATGCCCCCCATTATTTCCAACATGTGATGCTTATCTTTCTGGGTTCATCTTATTTTACTTAATAAGATGATCTCTACTATATTCATGCTTTAACCACTAAGCCATTTCTCCAACACCAAAACTGGCCTTTCTTTATGCAAGAGAAAAAGACACACACACACACACACACACACACACAAGAGAGAGAGAGAGCGAGCGACAGAGAGAGAGAGAGAGAATTGGTGTGCCAGGGCCTGTAGCCACTGTAATAAAACTCCAGATGCATGCACCACCTTGTGCACATGTGTGACCTTGCGCACTTGCATCACCTTGTGCACCTGGCTTATGTGGGACCTGGAGAGTCAAACATGATACCTTAGGCTTCACAAATAAGCGCCTTAACCACTAAGCTATCTCTCTAGCCACACACTGGTGTAGTTTTTAAAAGTCTTCTTCTATGTCAGTAAGGGTGGCTGAAAATCTGATTCAAATACTTAGAATTATTTCAAAGCCCAAGGTTTACAGATCCTTTCCCATTCATCTAAGCAGAAACAAGGAGCTCTCTCCCATGTCCAACCTTATCATGCAAACTTGTCAATCAAGACAATGCTTGGGAAGTCAACTCACTTTCAAACTCAGTAATCAAAGATTTTCTTTGCCCCTGTGGGGAGTGTGTGTGTATATATATATATGTATGTATGTGTGTCCATGTTTCTGTGTATTTTCATGTGTATGCTGGTGCACATGTGTGTAGGTGCATGTGCACATATGTGTGCATGCATATGGAGGCCAGAGGACACCTTGGGTGTCATTCATTAGGAGCAGTCAGTCTCACAGTAGCCTAAAGATTCCAAAGTAGGCTAGGCTAGGCTGGCTGGTCAACAAGCTCTTCCTGCCTCTGTGTCCCAGAGCTGTATTGCTAGTGTGTGCACACACCTAACTTCACCTTTGTTTTTTAACATGGATGTGGGGAACAACATCAAGTCTTCATGTTTGCAAGGTGAGCACTTTCCCAATTAAGCCATCGCCCCGGCTCCTGCTCCCTCCTGTGGTTTTGATTTCAGAACTCATGTCCACCTATAAGAACTGACCTTGGAGCCGGGCAAGCCTGGTGGTCCATTCAGCCCATCCCTTCCTGGTGGACCCTAGATGGAGAGAGGAAAGGAATAAAATGGGGGAAAAAAACGGCATATTTAAGGAAGTTATCTAAAACCAGAAGCTGCCCCAGTAACTAGACTGGGGTTCACACAGCACAGGCCCCATCCCGGCACCAGCTGTGTCCTCTCCCCAGAGGAACCCATTTCTGCTGGCCAAACTTTCTCTATGTTTTGCCACGAGTGACACAATGACTAGCCTCTGGTCAGTACCTTCCAGTGCTTGAGCGTGCAGGTCAAGGAGGGGCAGGACAGTCTCCCGAGCCTTCTACCCAAGGCTCCCTCCCCAACACCAGCTTCCAAGAGGCCCCACGGGCAGCAGTGCCATCCACCTTCCGACCTCAGCTCCTGAGACTCCTGAGGGCAGCGTCACCCACTCCACCCCGCGCTCTCTCCACAGTCTCCTGCTGTCACGGTTCTCCCTGCCCGCTGACGTCCTTTCTTCCTCTTGTCCTTCGCAGGAGAACCTCCTCAGGCTCTGGATGCCTTTGGCGTCCCTTGCATTTCTGAGGAGCTCCGTTTTGTACAGCATTTCCTCCACTCCGTCTTATGACAAGACCCAGGTGTGCACAGCAGACGAGATAAAGGACCTGAGGCAAGCTGACCTCCTCAAGGTCATGGCTACTTACTGACCTCCTCAAGGTCACATCCTGTAGCAGAGCCTGCAGTGCGTCTTGATTTCACTTCTAGGTTCCTTCCACTAACCCTAAGATGCTTTCTCTTAACCTTCGCTCTGCTGGCCTGATATTCTCTATGAAATTCACCCTGATCTTAAACTTGAAGAAATCGTCCTGCCTCAGCCTCGGGAATGCTGAGATAATGATAAAAATAAGAGCAAGGCATCCCCCATCTTGTGTGCAGTGAGTCTGGGTGCATCCCAGAAAGGAGAAACCTGCCCTGGTGGCACCAGCAGCCAGCTCTGAGAACACAAAGACATTATAATAAATTCTATACAATCGGTGACAAGCCCAAAGACCAACTCAAAGTGGCCCTGACTCGCTGAGATGCCGGCTGACCTCCAGCCATTGTTCTTGTTTTGGTTTCACTCCCTGGTGTTCAACCTCCTTGGGACCTTCGGTGGCCTTTTCGTTTGAAGGATTTTTTCTCAGGGTGTGCTTGTCCACGCAATCTCTTGACCAATTAGTATCCCCATACCCATTCAAATTAACCAACCAGGCTCATCCCTACATTCAGACGGGAGCCAATTAGCCTCAGTCTTGAGATGGAACACCCTCCATCCACAATGTGACTTGGAAACTGCTTCTAGAATAGCTCTTACTTTGACTTCTCAATAAAGTTCTGCTCACTAGTCCTTCCTCGGTCACCTGCACTGGTCCTTCTTCATGGTTATAACAGAATGAACTCAACTCCAAACTCTGACCCAGGAAGTTGGAAGCATTCCTAAGTGCGCACCATTGCTCCGGACCTAAAAGTTAATGTTTTGGACCAGAGAGATGGCTTAGCAGTTAAGGTGCTTGCCTGTAAAGCCTAAGGACCCAGGTTTGATTTCTCAGGACCCAGGTAGGCAAGATGTACAAGGTGGCACATGCATCTGGAGTTTGTTTGCAGTGTTTAGAGGCTCTGACATGCCCATCCTATTCTCTCTTTCTCTCTCTCTCAAATAACTAAATAACATATTTTTTGTAAAAACAAAATTAATGTTTTTTTTAATGAACCTGCCAATTCTTCTAAATTAGAACATGCTGTCGCCCAATTTAAGACTTGTATCTCTGTCCACAGTCTGAGCCACAGCCTTGTCATAATAAAACTGTAAATGCCTTTAAAAATCTATGTTCTCACAGCAACTCCCTCCTCTGAATGTTCACTCTCATATTTACTCTGTTTTGCTTTTTAGGTTTTTTTTGTGCGGGGGGGATGCTATGTTTTGTTACTTGGTTTATTTTGTTTTCTTTTGTTTTGTTTGTGACAGGGTCTCATGTAGACCCAAGTGGCCTGAAAATCAATATAAAATCAAGACTGACCTAAAACTTGTGAGAATCCACCCATGCGTTGGAAGTACGGGTATTGATGGCATGCCTAAATTGATACACACATTGGGTCAATGCGCTTGAACTGTCAGGCCGTCCTGTCACTCATGCACAATGCTCGCTGGGAACACTACAGCTGACTTCACCAGGTGTTCTTGCAGATCCTCATACACTCACCAGAGTGCACAACCGGCTTTATTTCCTATGCCCTTTGTCACAGTGCCCTGGAAGTTCAGTGGCACTTCAGATGCCAAGGCAGCAGCCATCTCTGCTCCTCTCCTGGGTCCTCCATCCACTTCCACCAGAGGCTCTGCAGCCCACCGAGAAGACCTGCTGTGGGCCGCACAGTCTACTTCCCTGACGCCTCCGTTGCCCAACCCACCACTGGTGCTGTGGCCTTAACACCAGGCAGCTCATGAGGCAAAACCCTAATAGTCTTGGCAGAAATGAAGACATCCTAGAGAGCCACTTTTATGACCCTCACTTTGGCTATCAGACTGTTGAAACAATGGCCCCCAAGAAATTGGAATTTCTTAAGGAATTTCATGCTGAAAGTTGGTACCAGCCATAAGGGAAGCTCTTCTCTCAGGAAGAGATTTTACGTAGTTCTGACAACTTGTCAACCACCTTGCTGGAGAGACTGAAGCACAGGAAATGATGGGCCAACGTCGGGTGGCTCCATACCTTGACCAGGATTCTTATTCACACCTCTTGCCTTCTATTTAAACCTGAACCACATGTCATATCCCAAAGGCAAACTTGGGGGTCACCAGGTCCCTCCATTCATTCCTCACCCTGATGTGACCACATTGAATAAATCTTTCTCTGCCTCTGACCTGTACTTGTCTCTGATGAGCAAATTGAGGATGAGTGGCCTGAGCCTAGGTCGTCAGAGCTGCCAGACTGGACTAGTCGAGTTCTCATTGGTGAGGCAAAATTCCTGACAAAGGCACTTTAAGGGAGGAAGAGTTTATTTCACTCACAGCTCCAGGTCAGAGGCAGGGAAGGCGCGGCGGCAGGAGCGTGTGGCAGCTGCTCACGTTCAGTCCTCGGTGAGGAAGCAGAGTGCGGTGCGCACAGCCACTCAGCCAGCTCTCTCCATTATGTGCTGCCCAGGGCCCAGCCCCAGGAGCAGTGCTGCCCTCAGTTAGGGTGGCTCTTCCCACCTCAACTAACCTAACCTGGAAACTCCCTCACAGACATGTCCAGAGATCAACCATCACCCTGGCCAAAGGCTCTGACTCTAACAAATCCAAACATAACTTGTCATCAACAAATCCCCCAAAAGTCATGCACACCACCACCAAGGACACATGTCTACTCTTAACTGCGCAGCTCTTGTGTGACATTAAAGCTGGCTGAGCTCCATTCACAGGGCTTTGAAGCAACCAGAAGACCCCTGGCATCCCAGTGTCTTCTCAATGTACAAGAGGGAAACAAGATCAGAGCTATGTGGAGAAGGAGGCCATGGAAACAGGATAGCCACTGCTCTTGAGCTCTGGGTATTCCTTAAGGATTAAGTCCTCATATTTTCAAATGCTAATGGCAATGGAATGTGCCTGTGGGACTGACGGCGAGGGTGGCGGCCTGGGGAAAGTGGTCCATTCCACACCCTGGGGAGGTGACAGGCTGCACAGAAGGGAGAAGCAGGCTGAATCAGGCTTGGGGCCCAGTGGCAAGGAAGGAGGCTTTGCAAGGCTCTGAGGAACACCCTGGAGCTGGGACAGGCCATTCCTGACGGGGGACCACAGAGGACAGGCAGGGCACAAGCAGAATATGCACCGGGACACTCACCGCATGCCCCGGTGGCCCAGGCTTTCCTGGGAAGCCGATCTCTCCAGGTAAACCCTGAAAATAGAACCATATAAACTTCTAGTCAGGTGAACCAATGACAAGAACCTTGTCCCAACACTGTTCTTGGTCTATGCCTCTGCTTCTAAAGAAGGTTTTTTGAGGTATCTGTGAGTTTCCCTGCCAGCCACTGTGGAATGCTGAATGGTTACATCTCTACAGCCAATGAGCTAACAGCTTATCTGCTCTGCAGTGGGGGCACCGTCACGTCATGTTACATCCTACTGTCGATGACGGAAGGGGTGGACTCACTTTCCTCTGCCCATTGCTGGGTCTGCCCCACCCAGTTCCTACTATGGAGTCAGCTCCCCAGGTGCTCCCTGAAAGATGGGAGAAGAGAATGCTAATAAACACTGGTCCTAGTTCTCTGTTTGACATCAAAGTCAAACCACAAACTACTATGCACTCTTGAATAGCCAGCCCAGCATGACATACCTCCTCTGCCATGTCTTAAGAAATTGCCAACCAGGGGGCTGGAGAGATGGCTTAGCAGTTAAGTGTTTGCCTGTGAAGCCTAAGGACCCTGGTTCGAGGCTCGACTCCCAGGTCCCACGTAAGCCAGATGCACGAGGGGGAGCATGCATCTGGAGTTCATTTGCAGTGGCTGCAGGCCCTGGCATGCCCATTCTCTATCTATCTGCCTCTTTCTCTCTCTCTCTCTCTCTCTGTAGCTCTCAAATAAATAAATAAAAATAAACAAAAAAAATTTAAAAATAGAAATTGCCAACCAATGATCTATGTTGGCTTAAATGTTACTTATATCCAACTGGGGCCAAAAGCCTGAATGAGAATTTAGAGACTTTATGGGTAACTGCATTAGTGGGCTCCATCTATCCATGTTCTTTGTCCTGGACTTGAGCGTCCCACCATACACAAATCTACCATCGTAGTACCCTTGTGAGAGAAAATCAAAACCAGGCTTACCGGGGGGCCTCCTGGTCCAGGGGGCCCTAAAACACCAGGTGGTCCAGGGGGGCCCTGTAAAGAGAGAATAGGGTGGCATAAGAGTACACAGAGAAACCTCCTGATGTAAGCTGGCATTTGATGGAGAAAACGGATAGAGTGCATGAGCTCCATCTACAATGCGATATTCCAAACCAAACAAACAAAGGTAAAAAAAAAAAAAAATCATTCTTTGCTAAAATAAATTTACAAAATGCTAATAAGCTTCACATTTACACTTGGGTGATGGGTACTGAACACTGGTCATTTTAATCCTTCCTCATGTCTAAACGGTCTGCACAGTTAAAGAGAACACACACTTGTACCCACAGGGCTCTTCCAGAACACTCTCTCAGTTATCAGTCGTGGGCCACAGCTGATGTCAGTGTTTGTGTTACTTGGGAGAAATAGCATAGGTTTCAGGTCACAGTCTGACATCTTCCTAAGTTTGGGGAGACCTCTCCCCTATACACTCTGACTCCACAGAGAGAACTGTGGCCAGCCCTTGGCGCAGTCTAGAGATGCGTACCATCTAATTCATTGTCTGCGTTGATTCTTTTGGACCCTGCAACAGCTGGGAACAGTGACAGCTATTGCTACAGAGAAGAAGCCAGAGCTCCTGTGTCCATGGAGCGTGAAGGTGGGAAGAAAGAAAACTGTGGACAGGTATGTGTGCTAATACCTGCAACCGCTCTGAGGAGGGTCCCCAGTGGAATGGGGGCAGGGACGAGGGAAAAGAGGGTACCAACACATGATGTATACTTACGAAATGTTCTTAATAACAATAATAATGATAATGAAATATTAAAAATAAGAAGCTAAGTGTTCTCATAAGCATACAAATGAGCTCCAAGGAGGAGCCTGAAGGAGAAAGGCAAGGGACTCAGAGACGGCTCCCCACCCAGAAAACCACACAGACAACAGCACGTATGGAGCAGGTTCCTAAAAGCCAGTGAGGTTAAAAGCACTGTGCTTTGTACAACAGCCAACAACTCCATGAGGATGTTCACATGGCCAGTAGTTGGGATGGTAGAAGGAAGAGACAGGCTTTGCTGGGTGGTCTTGGGAGTAAATAAAGGGGCGGGGCTTAAAATACACGAGTCAGTTGCAGGCATTTTTAGCAAAGCAGCTTGCATCTGGAGGGTATCAGGAGGCGACAGCTGCTGGATCACAAGTCAGGGCTGACTGTACCCCCACTCACTGGGGCGCATGGAGAGGGTAAGGATTTCATGTCCCAAGTATTTGTAGGTTTTTCAGTAACCCTGTGCAGTAACCTCTTATCCTATTACAAGTAGGACAAGGAAGCTGAAGATCCTTAGAGAAGTCGGTGTCCTGATGTCCATCCCTGCTTTTCGCTCCAGCATTCTGAATTCCTTCAAGAGGGTTGAAATCTCCTTAAACCGGGCGTGGTGGCGCATGCCTTTAATCCCAGCACTCGGGAGGCAGAGAAAGAGGACTGAGGATCGCCATGAGTTCAAGGCCATCCTGAGACTGCAGAGTGAATTCCAGGTCATCCTGGGCTACAGTGAGACCCTGCCTCAGGAAAAGAAGAAAGAAAGAAAGAAAGAAAGAAAGAAAGAAAGAAAGAAAGAAAGAAAGAAAGAAAGAAAGAAAAGAAAGACCTCCTTCTCCCCCCCTCCATTCCTGCCCCTCTCTGCCCACACAACTTCTAGGAGTTGTAGAAGAGCTTCTCTCTCTCTCTCCCTCTCTCTCTCTCTCTCTTGACTCTCTCGTCTTTCTCAAGCTCTGATGCCTCCAATCTCCTAAAATGGCTGCCAGCTGCCCAGGGGCAATTGATCCTCCCTCGCTGCACGAGTAAGGTTACAATAACTGCTCGTCTGACTCTCACACCCCGAAAAGCCAAACCTTCTTGTTCCCTCTGCATCTAGCAGAGAGAGTAACCCAGGGTATTTCACAGAACAGCCACTCAGAAAATGTTAGAAGTCACTTTAGAAGTCACTTTATCAAGAACTCAGGGAGAAGTGATTGTCATTCAGAGTGTGACAGCACACAGCCACTAGAGGGCGATAAACACTAAAGGATGGCGGAGTTGCTGTTCCCCTTTCTCCCTCTGGAGGGCGCATGTGAGTCAAACACAGGCATCAGACCCAAAAAGGAAACTACTAACTTGCAGTTAGTTTTCTCTCGTACATCTGGTGAGACTGGGGCAGTATCTGCCTTCTTCCGAGATGTTTGCTCTGAAACACCATAACGGAGAGGTCAGGGAGAGCTGAGGGGTGCCCTGGGCAGAGACCAGCCCTGTCCTTGTGGAGGTGAAGGCGGCTGGGGAGGGGCAGTAGGGGTGGCTGCCAGCCTCACACCATTGTCCACTTGGCCGCACTTCACCCACATGCTGTGCTAATTCAGCCCCCTCCACTCGCCTCTGCAAAGTAAGGGCCTTGCCGGAAGCAGGACACTTACTGTCACTCCGGCGACCCCTCCCGCCCCACCCACCTCCAGGGCCTCACAACTCCTTCCACAGGACACGCCCAGGCGTTCCTAGACACTGAGCATCCTCTGCAATGAGGATGTTTCCTTCTGGTTCTCTACTTTTGCTCCCGTCCATGCCGATGTCCGCAGAATGTCCTTTCAAAGTGGTACTTGGGAAGCGGCGGCCTGTTACTGTTCTCATCCTGTCCCTCTTCCTCGCTCTTTCTGGCACACACCCTTGCCCTGTGACTATTTGTGGTGGTCATTCTTGTAGCACGGTAGAATTGAGGACCCTTAGGGGGTCATTTAGTGGAAATAAAGCCGTCAGTGGTTGACAAAGAAGGAAGCCAAGGCTCGACTTCAGGTCACAAAGTCACCCTCACGACGTGGAAGATGGCTCCTGAATGTACCATCACCTGGGTCAGTGGTCACAGACACACATAGGCTTCCAGCTCTTGCGCAGCGTCCTGCCTGGGGTAGCCCCGGCCTTGCTGGTGGTGTGGTGTGGTGCTGCGCCCAGCATAGCCGAGAGGGGGTGGGGAAGAAGACAAAAACGCAGCAGGAGGGCTGGAGAGATGGCTTAGCGGTTAAGCGCTTGCCTGTGAAGCCTGAGGACCCCGGTTTGAGGCTCGATTCCCCAGAACCCACATTAGCCAGATGCACAAGGGGGCGCACGCATCTGGAGTTCGTTTGCAGTGGCTAAAGGCCCTGGCGCACCCATTCTCTCTCTCTATCTGCATCTTTCTCTCTGTATCTGTTGCTCTCAAATAAATAAAAATAAACAAAATTTAAAAAAAACGCAGCAGGACAAGGCAGAGCTGCTCTGCATCCTGCACTGGAGGTGTCCTCTCCTCGTCATACTGCAGAGGAGGAAGAGGAACTTGGAGGGAAACTACCTGAGGATCTTCAGGGGTGGCACTGGGACAAAGTGACCCTCCCCACAAATCCAGTACCCCAGCAAGAGTTGACCCCCTTGAGATCATGGGTCATGTCCCTCTCTTGCAGCCCCATTTGGCCTTTGAAGGAAGACTGAGGGCTTTAAATACAGGTTTGAGACCTCGGAGTTCAGCGCCCTGTAATAGCACAACACCTGGTTCCCTGCTATGCACATCGAAGGGGCTCAACAAGTGTCTGCTGGTTGGACGCTGTAAGCACAGAGCCAGGAGAAGAGCCTTATAATTAAACCTATCAACTGGAGTCACCATACGGAGGGAAGAGGATGCCAGAGCGCTGGAAGCAGCTACCAGCAAGTCTAGAAACTGCTCCCAAGAGACATCTCACAAGGGAGGACGACCTGCCTCCAGCCTCTTTCTGATTGCCAGTAAGCACCTTACAAGTCCAGGAGGGAAAGGGGGGTGGTGATGGAAAGCAGTGGTCAGGAGGTGGCTTCAGCTGCGGGACCAGCTCTGACGGCCTGAGCTGTCTCCTCATAGCATTGTGAGGTCCAGAGACTGCAGCAGCTCCACAGTGAGCAGCTGACCTGCCTCTGGAGTTTCTATTTGGCCTGCCGTTACCAGGTACCTTGTGTGGCGGCACGACCTTGCCTTTTTTTCTGATTCAGCTTCTAGATATGCATGGGAAGGCCCAGCAAGAGAGACAGTGGCCTGGGGAGACCTGCATGCCCCGGTCCTTTGGTCTATAGGCGAGAACAGCCACTCCCTCGCCAGGAAAGGAAAACATGGTGTTCTGAAGTTCCTGCCAAGTGGTCAGCGTCCCAGGGGGTCTTTCCTACAGTGATTTGCCACTGTCCGTCTCCCTGCCCACATATAGCCCCACACCGGGGTCTTGGGGAGCTGCAATGAACCTCGGCCTCAGTGAAACAAATAGATCCCCTGCTGGCTACTCCCAGCCCTTGGGACAAGTCCCCGGCATTACCAAGGGTCTGCTGACTGGAGGACTCATACTCCTCATGCATATGCGGGAAGGCAATGTGATGCAGCCCTAGGAAAAGAGGCTCAGGGCCCAGCAGCAGTGTCACCAGCAGCAGTCACCCATGTTTAATTACCATTTCAGTCTCTGTTGTGCCCACCCCACCACAGGCACTGATGAGACTCTCCAAGGTGTTTACTGAATCGAGAGAAATGGTGACAACAGCATCAGAGCTAGGGAAACCGAGTCACAGAGAAGGAAATGAGAAGGCACGCCCCCATGCTGAGAGAGCCGAGGAGCAAACCGTGCGGTAGGCTGAGACCACACACACGGGGAGGAGCTGGAAGGTGACCTATGGAGGGAACGTGGCTCTTTCCTTAGATGACTTGAGTGCCCTCACTTTGGTATTCCTGGAGATCCAGTGTGGTAGGGATGAAGCTCCTTCCCTTAGCCAACATTTTTTGAGTACCGCTGAGCCCTCTGGGATCTCAAAGTGGCCATATCTCCTACCAGAAGACATAGTGATCAATGCATGCATGTGCCTCCCAGGGAAAAGTACTGAAGGCAGGTTACATCTAGAACAGCTGTGTAACTCGAGGCAAGGCATTGGGTTTCTGAAAATGCATGTCAGGTGCAACATTTCCTCTGCAGAGCTCTTTTGTAGAGAATCTGTGGGTCCCAGCATAGGGTGGAGCTGGGGAGATACTCACTAACTACAACTCACTGGAGAGTGACAAGAAAGTGACATAAGGTGACAGACACTGGGCAGAAGCACGGTGGGGAAATCAGGGCAGCATGTGAGGGAGAGGTTAAACATGGCCGTGAAGAGATAAGTGTGTCTGAGCAAGTACGAGTGGCAGGAAAGAGAGAGGGCTCTGCCAGTGGATGGAACCGGTGAGCCAAGGCCCAGTGACCTTCTGATGATGGGGACACAGAGAGGGACAAGGGACATATCTGGGGTAAGAAACGGGCTTTGTCTTTGAGGGAACACAAAAAGTAAAGGCCCCTTAAAAAAGTAATGCAAGGGCTGTAGCGATGGCTTAGTGGGTAAGCGCTTGCCTGTGAAGCCTAAGGACCCTGGTTCAAGGCTTGGTTCCCCAGGACCCACGTTAGCCAGATGTACAAAGGGGCACGCACATCTGGAGTTTGTTTTCAGTGGCTGGGGGCCCTGGAGTGCCCTCTCTCTCTCTCTCTCTCTCTCTCTCCCTGCCTATTTCTCTCTGTCTTTCTCAAATAAATGAATAAAAATTTTTACAGAGTAATGCAAGAAGACCTAAGCAGAGGACAGATTTTTTTTCTCCTTCTTGTCATCTACTAATGAGAAGAGACCCTGGAAGAAGAGAGATCAGGAACAAAAATAGAAAAGTAGGCAAGAAAGCACATGCTGGGTAGGAGTGTGAGGGGCACAGATGAAGGCTGGCCCCGACAGAGGTCTTGGTGGTGAGCTAGGGACTCACTGTCCTGGGACTGTCCTGAGATACTAACTGGAATAAGGATGCTGTAGTGGAAGATGCAAGTTTGGGTGTGACACAGCAAATGACGGGTTCAGTTCTGACATGAGTTAAAGAGCCTGCAAAGGGAGAGAGGGAGGGAAAGCAAGAGGGAGTGTTAGAGTGAAAGGGTGGAGAGAAGAAGGGAGAGGGGATACAGTGCAGTGGAGTGAGTAGGACTATAGATAGAGTGCTGGCTCATCCACTGGTTGGCTGGGCTCTACCTGTAAGGCCTCAGAATTTTCTAGATAAGAGAATAAATGCTGTGGGGGGTTGAACGTGAATTGTTCCCCATAGCTTTTCATGCTTGTGATTAGGCCTCACACTCAGTCCACAGCTGGTGGAGCCATGAGGTAGAGCCTTGCCGGAGAAGGTGTGTCACTGGGAGCCTCCCCACTGGGTGCTTACCAGCCAGCTCCCTCTTGCTGCTCCCTCCCAGCTGCTGCGAGAAGACGAGATGTCCACTCTCTGCCATGACATGCCATGACGAAGCTTCCCCTCAAAACTGTGGGCCTGGGGCTGGAGAGATGGCTTAGTGGTTAAGCGCTTGCCTGTGAAGCCTAAGGACCCTGGTTCAAGGCTTGATTCCCCAGGACCCATGTTAGCCAGATGCACAGGAGGGTGCATGCATCTGGAGTTCGTTTGCACTGGCTGGAAGCCCTGGCGCATCCTTTCTCTCTCTCTCTCTCTCTCTCTCTCTCTCTTGTCTTTCACTCTCAAATAAATAAATAAAAATAAACAACAAAAAAAATTAAAAAAAAAAAACTGTGGGCCTGAAACAAACCTTTTCCTCACATAAGCCACTTCTGGTTGGGCATCTTGTCCCAACAACAAAAATGAACTGCGACAAGGTTTTCACATGCTCTTTACTTCCCCAGGTGGGATGTCCCAAGGTCTTGAGCACCTTTCATGGTCTTGCAGGACCTTTTGGTGAAGCTCTGTGACTACTAGGAAGGGCCCCCTTCCTGGCTTCTGGGTGAGTATCTCAACTTCACACCCCCTTTTCCCTGAAAGTCAAGTTGAACAATCCCCCAAACAGAACCATCATTTGAGATACCTAACTGATGATTGTCCAAATAAAACCAGATGACGGACTGACAGATCATAAGAAAGCAACACTGGCCTTGTCTTCTATTTTTTTCTGGAGGATCCCGACTGCCATTTGGATTCTCTATGGATGAGGAAGCCTTCTTCCTTTCTTCCCTACCAACAAAAGGCCTAAAATCCAAGCAGGCTCCACATTGCCTCTCATTTAGTGCAGATGAAGGAAGCTTCAAGGAGAGAACAAGGCTAGAGGAAGTTGGAGACTGGGACGCAAGACCCACAGTGTCAGCAGCTTCCCACAAAATAGAGAACTGGGCTGGAGAGATGGCTTAGTGATTAAGGCATTTGCCTGCAGAACCAAAGGACCTCGGTTCGATTCCCCAGAACCCACGTAAGCCAGATGCACAAGGGGGCACATGCATCTGGAGTTCGTTTACAGGGCTGGAGGCCCTGGCATGCCCACTCTGTCTCTGTCTCTCTCTCGACCTATTTCTGTATCTCTCTCTCTCTCAAATAAACAAATAAATAATAAAATATTTTTTTAAAAAAAGAAAAAATAGAGAACTAACCCATCTTCTCCGGGCAAAGAGAACAGATGGGAGATGCTCTGAAAGACTGGAGCTAGAATGCCTGCCTGGCACACACAAGACCCTGGGTTCAATCCCCAGCACTGCAGCAAAACAAAACGCCCAGGGCTTTCCTTTAGGACGGTGGCACGAGTCAGATCCTTGTAGGTACCCTCACACTGCCCCAGTGGACTTGAGTACTGACTTCACCTCCTGGCCCTTCATCCCCCCAACTCAGCGCAGGGATGCCAGAGCTGGAGTCGAGAATGCATGTGTGAACTCGCCCATTACATGTAGGGACTTCAAGAATGTAACTTCCTCTCTTTTAATCATTAATAGAAATACCTAGTCAATTAGTCAAATTGTTAATGAAAGTGGCTAATTAGCCAATAGATCTATATGCTAACAGCAAAACATGTGACTGTTTTCATTATCACTAATGAGAGCCACTAGGTGATGACACTACATATTAATTACCCAATCAGCCCAATTATTATTAATGAATTAGCCCTGGATCCTTCTATGATGACTAAACAGCTATCTAATGTGATTAGCAGTTACAGTGATGATGCATAAATAGCCAATTAACCTAATTACCATTAATAAAGAAATAGCAAATAATTACTTTCTATCATAACTAGGTGCAACTGGAGTACACTGATGGAATTTATGGAATTGGGAGCCACACAAAGATTGTTTACATAAATTAGCACAGCAATCAAATTAATTCCCTGTGCAATTTAGACACACACTTTTCAGGAATTCTGTTTTTAATTTGTGTCAGGGTGATCAATGCCCATCTCCGAGAGTTTCAAAAACCCCACGAGCACACAAGCCACCCTCCTCTTAGGCCAGTCACTTCCCCTGAGCGTGATTCCTCTGTCTCAGTGCCTTCATCTTAAGACACAGAACCAAGCACCAGTGCCTTTGCATAAATCCTGGTCAGACCCCCGCGTAGATTTCCATTCTCCTTAGGAGAGAAGAGTCCCACATAGCACAGCATGGCGTTGTGCGCTGATTTCAAATATCTCCAATAGGTGAAATTTTTTACTCATGAAAGCAAGGCACCAAGAGCATCTAACAGGATGTCAACTGCATGAGGGCTGCACTGTCCTGATACCAAAGATCTGCCTTGGCCCCACCACCACAAGGCTAATTCAACTCTGAACTCAATTGTTTTAGATTTGAAGCAGGAGGCAGCACACTTCACTCACAGGTAGACACAAGGAAAGACATCATTATGCAAGGACGTTAAAGGGAGTGTCTGACAATCGCAGACACTAACCACAGGTGCCATCCCTTAGCCTCCCCTTCAGGGAGGTAATCAATGTGCAGGGACCCTGCTCAGGCTTCCCGAGAGCCCCAGCTGCCCATGCGAAAACTCACTCAATGCACTGGGTTAGATTCTCTGTTAACTGTTTCTTTAATGCTCTGGGAACATATAGAGACACCCCTTCCCCAGCCCCAGGCTTGGCTAATTCCTACAGGTAACCAGTTAGGTACCTGGGAGCAAGACTTCTCCACCAATCTCTAGTGCAGGCCCATATCCCCAGCCTTCCATCGGGTCCCTGCAGTCTTAACCTTGCAAGATCCCTCTGTCCCAAGTCACCCCAGGACCAGACCCAAGCCACCCAGAGGCCACCCTGTCACTCAGAGGCACTGAGCTGTTTCCTGCTGCCCAGTCCTCAGCTTCAGCGGCCTGCCCCGCCTTCCTATTCCTTCCCTGGGCTCGCAGTAAAGCCCATGACCCACGCCCTCCTCACTCGACCTGCTCCCAGTCTACTCCAGGGCTCTCCCATACACCCTGCAGGTACACCATGCTCCCCACCATGGGAACTCTGAGGAACCACCTTTCAGTGACTGTCACTCCTCAACTGATGGCTTCATCTACCTGGACACAAACAGAATCCAGGGTGCACAGTAATACACTTCTTCCTGTGTTTTATCCTGCTCCAGCCTGTGGGTCCTCAAGTGAAAGATTCTGGCTGCTTGGGATTTACATGTCCAGAGAAGAATTTGCTATACAGCACGTAGTTAACAAGAACAATCTGGATGACTGAATCAGTGTATAAAGGGGAAAATGAACACGTGATGTTCAAGAAGAGGAAACAGTGGCCAGACCCAGAAGTGGCAGGGCACACACACACACACACACACACACACACACACACACACACACACGTATCAGGAAGAGAGAGGGAAAATACAGAGCAAAACTGCCTCTTAATTTAGGCATATCTTGAGGGTGGCTTTGTATCCAACAGCAGTAGCCTTTTTTAGGACATCAGGTTACCACATGAAGTGCCTACCATAAACTCTCTTTCACCTCACTGTGAACATCATGAGTGAATGAGAACGCAGCGTGCCTGGCAAGTGAGCCAGGGCCCACCCAGTGGTGTGCATCTACAGCCTCCGGCTCAGTGTGTGGCACTCAGTAGAGACCTGCTGGATAAAATGACTCCAAAGTGAGGACACAAAGAAAGGAACATACTTTGCATACAGATCTGCAATAGGAGAAATCCACAGCTATAATAATTTTCACTAATGGTGATTTCTGTTTTACTTGCCTTTTAGATTGGGTCTTATTATGTTGCTCAAATATGAGCTCAAATGATCTTCCTGTTTCCAGAAAAAGTGGGACTACAGGTGTACACACCACTAGGCCAGACTTACGGCAAATATCTTGTTTCATCTTAATCCTTTATCTTACAGCCACTCTCCTCCCTCAGCCTCCCATGCTGAGACTACAGGCATAAACCACCATGCCTGGCTGTTCACACTCTTGTGACAAGTGGAATGGAAATTATCCCCAGAACTAATGAGAGCTAAGCAAAGAGCTGAGCCAGATGTGGTGCAGACCCCCAGCACCCAGGGGGCTGAGACAAGAGGGTCCATTGTGTAGCCTGGCTGCACAGTGAATCCACATTTCAAAGAAAAGAACAGAGGAAAGAAAGCAAAGATTTAAAAGCTGAGTATCTGAGGCAGGTTTTCCTGCATCACCAGGGTGGGCTCTAAGAGTGATCAGATGGATCCTTCTTTAGATTTGTATTTACATGTCCTTGAGTCAGAGTCTCGTGCTGGCCTGGAATCTACAATGTCTAGCTCCGTGCCTGACCCTCTGGTGATGGCCACAAGCCCTGACAGACATCTGCAGGGAGACGTGTACCCGGGAAACACTTGAAGCTGCTCTCATGGTCCAGCTTTGCTGGGGACTAGTCTGAAGGGTCCTAATAAGTGATGGAACCTTGCACACAACTTCAGACCTCATCTCAACGTCTTTCCTTCCAGCCACGACACCCTGTGGGATTAGGAATATACCATCCACCATCATCCATAGCCTTAAACCTTCCACATTTGTGGTGGCATTTTCATTACTGTTAATGGAAACTAGAGTGGTTTTACATGTTATGGTTGTAAGGTTTTATGACCTTGCTTTTAGTGAACAAGGGTGTGTGTTTTACATTTCTGGTGGTGCACATGTGTATTCCCAGCAGGATTCATGGAACCATTTTTTTTCAGTATTTTGATGGTACCAGGATGCTAGCTGCAACCTGAGAACTACCCCCTGTTCACTGACAGCATTACTGTGTAGGGGATTGGAGGGTTCCACTTACCTGTAGCCCCAGTGTTCCAGGGGTTCCTGGTGGGCCAATGTCACCTTTCTTCCCCTGAGTGCAAAAAATGTCAAAGTTAGTAGCAAGTAGCCATTACCCAGAGCCTATGTGGAATATTTAACTCTGTGGAAGTCTCATCCCATTGACTCAAACCCTCTGCTTGTGGTCTCCCCAGGACCACCCTTAAGAACAGCACTGTAGGCTCAGCAAAAGGGGCTCAGGCCTTGGCGTCAGGGAGGTCGGTTTTGGATCCCAGCTCTGTAAATCTAAGGTTGCAGGCAGCACATGGCTCGGAACCTTCCAAGGCACAGCAAGTTCGATGAGAACAATTTCTGCTCTTACCCTCTGCACTTGTTGTCTGCCAATCTGCAAGGTGGTGCTGAAGTTTTCCAGAAATATTTTGGGCACAGGTCAGCATCATGAGCACACACACAGACACACACACATGCTCCTTCACTTTCAATCATAAGTATTAGTCTTGGCTTTGGCATTGGGGGGGGGGAGTGTTTGACGTATGTGTTTGTGTGTGTGTGTGTGTGTGTGTGTGTGTGTGTGTGTGTAATGTGGTATGTATGTGGAGTGGTGTATACACATGCATGTCTCCTTGAGGCACCCCGTGTGCTCTGCTCCCCTGGGACAAAGTGAGGTGGCCACAGCAGAAAGTCCAGAAAGTTGGGTGTCCCACTCTGTTGTTCTTCTGCCCCTTCTGGTTTGACCCAGAGTCTCTAACTGATCCGGGATTTGTTGTTTTCTCACTGGTTTCAGCGATGCTTGGATCTGTTTCCCACAAGACGGGGACTGCAGCTGCTGGCCATGCTCAGGTGCTGGCTGTGTGCCCATCTGTTCCCACGGGTTCTGAAATTTTGAACTAGGGTGGTCTCAGGCCTCCTCAGACCCTCATCCTTGCATAGGAAGCACATTTAATCACTGAGCCATCTCTGCAGCCCTAGCCTTGTTTTTAGCAAAAATTTGACTAGGCTGCATCTCTCTCTCTCCCTCATCATGTTGTAAGAGGTACACTGGAGCTGTTTTACTGGGAGATGTCAGACGCTGGGGTGTTACCCTCCATTTCTAGTGTCCAGGGTTCACATGTCCATCCCTTGAGGGTCAGTCTAGATGGCTGCTTATCCCAGCCCGAACATCCCTTGGGACCTCTAGCCTCTGAGCCCATGTCCACACTGTTAGCTCTGTAACATCACCTCTCTTATATTATCAAAACAGCATCCCAGAGCAGTATCTCCTCTTCAAGGAAGACTCCAAAAATGACAACAAATAATGGACAAAAATAGTGGGCACACTGGAGACACAGATTCCCTAACAGCACTCAAGAATTGAGTGGGCATGAAACTCCGAGTTGATGCTCACATTTGCCTCAGTGAAATCAATGGAATTCTCTGTGTTCTTGTGCCAATTTCTTTCTGTTAGTTACAGTGAGGAAAGAATTCCAGATCTAAGAAAAATAGGGGAGTGTAAAATGTCTCCCATCATGTCATGTGTTTGTGGTTAAGCCCCACTCTGGTTAAGCCCAGCTTCTGTAGCCTTTGGGAGGAGGTATATCACTGAGGGCACAGCTTGAGTTTTATAGTCAAGCCCCACTGGGTGTTCAGAGCTCGTTCCTTCTCCTTCCTCCCTGCTGAAGTGACAAGATGTGCCGCTCGTCTGTCTGCTCCTGCTGCGCTTTCCCGCCATGATAAAACCTCGCCTCAAAACCGTAAGCAAAATAAACTCTCCTCCCTCCCCCACCTGCTTTCTCATCAAAGGTTTTGTCCCACCAACAAGAAGGCCACTGCTATAGTGACGATGGTGGTGGTGATGGTGGTGGCGATGGGAATGATGGTAGCGGTACTGGTTATGATGGTGATGTTACTGACGATGACGGTGACGACGGTGGTTACCACCGACAGTGGTGATGATGGTACTGAAGATGGATATGGCGGTGGAGGTAATGGCTATGGTGGGGATGGTGGTGGTGATGGGGATGGTGGTGGTGATGGTTATGGTGGTGATGGTAGTGATGGTGGTGGTGGTGATCAGTGTGTATCCATGGTAACGGTGATGGCGGTGGTGATGGTGGAAGTGGTCCCAATGCCGGCAGTGGTGAACGTGGTTGTACGGTACTTTGATTAGTACAGAGCAGCAGCTATGCAATTTCGGCAGTTTTGAAACCATAACCAATATGGGAGTTTGGGAAACGCTGACAGGGACAAGAGCTACTGCAATAAAGAGCTGTTTACTAACAATAGGTCTGTTTTCCCTGTCACTTTTCTATTCTCTTAAATTGCCGTTTAATACAATCTCTAGCTGTTTGCAGTTTATCACAAAGGCAGAATTTTTCAGGCAATTCTGAATGCCAGAATGCTGAGCGGAACTGCTATTTCCAGGGTTGCCGGTTACCCGGGGAGAGGAGGGAAGCTTATAGATCCAGAGCAGCAAACTCTGCCAGGCTGGGATGAGTTAACACAGGCCTTGGTGGGGCTATCAGCAGATAGATAGAAGGGTGTGTGAGAGCCCGTGTGAGTCAGTCTAATGTGCACCATATGGTCTTCTGTTCGGTTCTTCTTCTCCATGCCTCAAAGTGTCAAACATTATTATTTTCTAATGGATGGAGTTGAAACCAGGTATTCAGGGAGAACCTAGAGTGTCCTGTCAGAAACCCTGGCTCCAGGCCCTGGAATGATCCAAACAGTAGCCTGTGATCCAAGCAATGCTGTTCCCATCTGGTAGAGTAGAAAAGGGCTTTAAAAATGGAAAAGTAAAACAAACACAATCAGCGGCCACTGACAGCCTGCCCATGCTCCGCCCCCATTTATTTGCCAGAAGTCAGAGGAGGTAGATCTAATGGCATTCAGCAATTATGAGACCCTCAGTGCCAAGGGAAACAGCCAAAGTTTAAGTGATGTGTGCAGAGTGACAGCATGGGGTGGACACAGCCATTGAGTAAGGATCCTGGATCTCTGAATGGCACCCCCAGCTCGGGAGCCGGCTTCTGCTTTAGAACTCTGGGGTATGTGTGCACACACTGTCCTAAAAAAAAAACCAGACATGAGGGCAGACCTCGGTTCTAATCCTGTCCCAACTTATAGTCTGAGGGATACTGTACACTCTGATTCATTCTTTAGTCTTTGGAATCCTTGCTAGTGAACTGGAACTGAAGCTACATGCCTCCCAGGACCTTGTGAAAGCCAAAGAGAAACACGAGGCAACAACGACGGGTACATGCCTGCAAGACAAATTGCCTCGTCAAATGTGTCAGCTCCAGATCCGCATGGGTCCCGCCCAATTTAAGAGCCTGTTTTTGGGCTGGGAGAAGGCTCGGTAATTAAAGGCACTTGCTTGCAAGCTGGCTGACCTGACTTCTACCCTCGGCACCCACGCAATAAAGTCGGATGTCAAGTGTCTTATGTGTGTGCAATCCCAATGCACCTACGATAACGGGAGACAGACATGGGAGAATCCAACAGCAGCCAAGAGACTCTGTCACAAATCAAGGTTGAAAGATAGGAGCAACAGCCAGAACTTTTTCTCTGACCTCTACATATGTGCCATGGAATACAGGTGCCCACAGACACATCACACACACACACACACACAAAAAAAAAAAACCAAAAAAAAAAAAACAGACTTAAGAGTGTATTGAGTGTATTCTCTACTTGGGTGGCCAAGGTAAGAGGGCCGCTGTGAGTTCAAAGCCAGGCTGAGACTACATATTGAATTCCAAGTCAGCCTGGCCTAGAGTGAGACCCTACCTCGAAAAAACAACGACAAACAACAGCAACAACAAAGAGTATATTCTCAGTGCCACCGTGAGCACAGGGAGCAGCCACCGACAGTAGATAGCGAGCAGCACACGTGAGTCCAGCATCTCTTCAGTTCTCATTCCTTGATGAGAGAAGCCAGAAAAAGTTGAGAAAATAATCAAAGGAATGGAAGAGACTGTCACGGGCTTGTAGAAAGAGCACGGAAGGACAGAAACCCAAGAGAGTTTGAAAAGTGCACTGATTTCTCACTGGGTGCCTGGAGGACTCCATAATGATGCTAATAGTAACAGGTTAAGATTAAGTTGAAAATCATGATGGCATAGGATCTTCTTAAGCCCTTTTGTTGTCAAGGGAAAAAGAAAACTATCTCAGCTATTTGATCAAGGACTTAGTTCTGCAGAGCTAGGCTAAAGTGAGATTCTCTTCATTGAACCTGGACATTTCCTGTCTGCAGTCAGTATATGTGTGACTAGACACCAGTCCTGGGTCCTGTCCTCCGTACCCCACAGTTGTATGTATGCCCAGAAGCCTGAATCCATATTTGATTACCTCCTGCACACTGTATGAGATTTTAACTGTCATCATACACTTTTATATATTTCGTATGTGTTTATAGATTAAATATTGTGTGTGTATAAACTTGTGCATTACAGGTATAAGATACTCTTTTTTTTTTTTTTTTCTGAGGTAGGGTCTCGCTCTAGCCCAGGCTGACCTGGAATTCACTACAAAGTCTCAGGGTGGCCTCGAACTCATGGCGATCCTCCTACCTCTGCCTCCCGAGTGCTGGGATTAAAGGCGTGCACCACCACACCCGGCTCCAGGTATAAGATACTCTTAGCACTGCAGATCCAAATTAAGAAAAAGTCCTCACTCTCATGGTCTTGCATTATGGTGGTGAGGAAAATAGGTTCATGAATAAGAAAATCATCAGTTCAATCCCGTATAGAACATGAAAATAGGCTGGTTGACAGATGTTTGGGCGTGGGGGTGATCCCACTGTTCAGAAGAGCAAGCCTCCTCGACGTCCGGACAGCCTCGGTGCTGGAGTGTCCTTGGGCTAGGGTGCGTATTTTGTTGGAAAATTCCAGATTCAGATATGGCTACAGCATGCCCCACCTCAGCTAACTGACGGTGGTCGCTGCTTGCTCCTCCCCTGCTAACTCAAACAACGCAGAGAAAGCTGAGATTAAGCCTCCCTTCTCTCCCTTTTCCTAGAGCTCCTTGCTGGTCACCCTGCAGCAGATGGGTGGGTGCCCCTGCACCTCTGTGTGATGCCACAGAGTCCTTAGCTCTCAATGTTCCCCTTTCACTGTGTCATTGAGGGAAAACAAGAGGTTTGTCCAAAATGAACTGACCTACCTTGCCACAGATTCTACCTACATCTGCTGTGGCTAATCTCTAAAAATAGAGATCTGGGATTTCTTCCCCAACCCTGTCTTAGCCTGTGTCCCCATTCATAAGAGTCTCTGTGCCGTGCCCCCCTTGTCTTCTCTCTCCTTTTATGCAGCCTGAGGATGTGCTGTGACATTCAGGAGCTCTTGCTGATGATGAATTAAATTGAAATTGATGAGGAGGAAATGGCAGATCACACAAGGGAAGCGGAGATACAATTTCTGAATAAGTCATTCGGTCTCAGGTTTTCCTGACTCAGCTGGAGCTGAAAGCTGCTTCCAAGCCCTTAACATCACCATTACCTTCTGCCCTCCTCCCCAGTCCCACGGGCGCTGAATTCACAGTGCCTGCAGGACGGCACACAGCTCCAAACAAGGAGCTCACCACCCTCCCCCAAACTACCACAGGGTCAGGGGCTCTCCAAACACCCTGGACTGCCATGTCTAACTCGTTAAAGGCAGCAGGATAAGAGGGAACTGTTTCTACATTTCCGGTATAGCTGGCATCACTACGTGGTCACAGTGTTTTACAGTGCTGGACCCTCTGGTCTTTCAGGACCCAATTTCTGCCCTGTGCTCAGTCTACCCACCATTGGGCCTGGGAGCTAGGCAAGGTTGGGTCACTGACCACTGCTTCCCTGTCACCACGAAGCTCCTGGCTGTAGATGATTCTCAACCCAGCAGCTAGATGGATGTGAGCCAGGCTCTGCACTGCGGCAGCAGACACTGTGCTGAACAGACTCAGCCAACAACAAAAGGAGGTGGAGTGCAGTACGCACTACGGTAAATATTTGATGAAATTTCTAGAAGCAGTTTTCACAGATTTAGGTGGGATAATGGTATTATGGTTTCATTTCCCTTAATATCCTTCATCTCATGGAGACAATATACTGAAATATTCAGAAACAAAGTGATGAAAGCAAAAATTGCCTCTGGGTAATCCAGTGGTGGGTACAGACAGTGTGGGGATGAATAAAACAGACCTTTCAAAGGCTGCTAAGTGTTGAGGAAGATTCTGGAAACCTGGAGATTTATTTCTACTTTGCATGCTTTCCCCCCCTAAATCAATCACGTGGCAAGCATGCAATAGCTCCACAGTCTCTGCATAGTACAAGCCATGGCCTACAAAGCCTGACACAAATGACTCCGGTTTCTCTTGCTTCACCTCCCCTGATAAACCCTGGCTGACTCCAGGCACCCTGGGCTCCCGCTCAGACATGCCAAGCAGCTCCTGCCGCAGGCCCTCAGCTGCAGCTGTTCTCTCTGCCTGCTGTGTCCTTCCACAGCATCAGCCTGGCCAGCTCCCTCCCTCCGAGAGCCTGTTCAAGCACACTGGCCTCACCAGGGGCCTTTCTCTACCACCTGCTCGGATGCCAACCACTACATCTCTCCTCCCCTGCCTGGCAGCGCATCAACAGCACAGGGGTACAACGATCCTTCTCACTGAACCCCTGCTTTGACTGGGACAATACCTGGTGGCCAGTCAATGCTGAAGAAATATTTGTTTAAAGGATGGACTCATGGAAGGTAGATAAGGGGAGAAGAGGAAGGTGGAGGTGGAGAAAGGACAAGGAGGAGACAAGTAGTGCAGATAAGAAAGCACAAGGAAAATGAACGGTCGAGGCCCCCGACACGGTGTTGGCAGAGCTGGAGCAAGAAGCCCTTTGAGCTATGATGGAGGCACTAGCAGAGAGGGGCAGCAGACCAAGCAATGTTTCTGGGTACGAACAAGAGCAGAAGCCACGAGGCTCTCTGTGGTCACTCTCTACACCTCCAGACCATCTTCAACATCCTGCTAACTGCAAGGCTGCCACAAACTGCACCTGCCCCCCCACCCCCCACATCACCCACTTTCCAGTCTGTGGTGCCTGGATGACTCAGCACCTTTTCCTACGTTGTGAGTCCTCTTTCCTGAAAACACTCTAGCGTCTCCATCAAGACCTGAGGGTTAGCTTCCAGCGGAAACCAGATTCTTTACCTGACTGTGAGCTTCCAGCAGCAGAGCCCAGTCTTTTCAGGAGACCCAAAGTGAATCACAAGAGCTCAACACAAGCCGTGTTGTCATAGGACATGTGAAAGAAAGAAGGAAAGAAAGAATGAAGAGAAGAAAGAAGGAAGGAAGGAAGGAAGGAAGGAAGGAAGGAAGGAAGGAAGGAAAAGGAAGCCAGGCTTTGTACAAGGTGGGAATGGCCAAGGGGCCGTTCGGGAGCTGTGTTCTCCAAGGGTCTGCCTTCATTTGTTTGCGGATGCCACCGTGGGAACTGGAACCCAGCCGGAATTTGGTAGGTACACAGCCCACCCCTGCACCTGCTTGCTTCTCTGACTCTCCTTGTTCTATTCATCAAATCTACAAAACTAATGCATCCCCCAGTTTTTAAGGCCCCTAAGTTGTGTGAAGCTTGGACCTGGCCAATTTCCCACTGCTTTGGGGGTTAATATGGTTCTTTGAGGTACAAAGGGCTTCTGAGGGTGACGGCAGCCGTCTCTGGAAGCATGCAGTGGGTGCCAGACAGCCACATTCCGTGAAGTGCAGTTCCACCCAGAAAGCTCCTGTAAGATGTCCCTTCCCCTTCAGGTGGGGAAATGGAATAGACAAGCAAATGAAGACTGTTCACAGTCAGCTTCATGAGCAGTTATACCTGCCACCTAATGGTGTTCTAGGAAAAGTAAAGCAGTCCTTGCGACAGCTCAGTGTAAGTCAAGAGAGTTCCCACAAGTGTAATGACATGACACACAGATTGCTGCTTTCTCTTCAGGCTGTGTGGGAACATGTCCAGCGAATCCAACAGTGACAGCTGGCACATTTCACTGACCATCCTGGGCCATCTTTCTTCTTGGTGCAACTCAGCCACCACAGGGCTTCTCTGTGATAACAAGGAAGCATCAGGCTGGCAGAGATAAGGTGGCACACCAGGGCCACACAGCCATGAGCGTGAACCCAGATACATGTTGTTGCAAAGTCCAGGATCCTTCTACTACACAGAGAAGAAAGCCACCCAGATGACTACCTTCTCTGGCTGACAGGGAAACTGAGGCCACAGCTGAAGATCCTAAGTGGGAAGTGATGTAGCCAAGGTCTACTTTGGGATGAGTGACTCTCTTTTAGTCTCACCCAACAGGGGAGCCTTTCCACACCTCTCCTTGTCTCTACAAGAAGCTCTTCCCGGAAGCTTGTTTTGGAGCAAAAGAAGGAAGGTCACAAGTGGGCAAAGGAAAGTTGAGTCTGTCGAGTGGTAAGAATTCACCTGACTGGGTGGAGGATGGAGTGCCACGGCCTCGGCTTCCTTGGTCAACCCACAAGTGTGTAAGGCCATCCTCCAACTGAGCTACGGAACTTGCTCGCTAAAATAATGGGCTAAGTGGGACGGGAGCTGCCTCCTCCAGACCCAACAACCCTCGCCTGCCCACCCATATGTCAATGGGGCCCTGGCCTGTGGATGAAGCTGCAGGGCAGGACACTTGCTGCTTATTGTTGGGCGAGTATGACTCAAGGGTGACCCCCTGTGTGAACAGAGAGAGAAGGAACAAGGGGCTGGGGAGATGCAGCAGTGGGTAAGATGCTTGCCAAGCAAACCTGAGAGCTTGAGCTTAGATTCCTAGCACCCACTAAAATGCTGATCATGGTGGTGTATACCTGTAAGCTGGTGCTGGAGGGCAGAGATAGGGAATCCATAGGGCTCACGGGCTAGGTAGTCTAGCCAGCTTGGTGAGCTCTAGGTTCAGTGAGAGACCTTGTCTCAAAGAATAAGAGGAGCTTCAAATGAGCAACTCACCAATGTGAGCCTCTGGTTTCCACATGCATGTGCATGCACATGAAACACATCCACATATGCATTTGAGGAAAATGAGGGAACGAGACCTAGGGCTAGAGTAAAAGGGGCAAGTGCCCCCTACATGACAGTATCTTGTTAGGAACTGGGGACAGAGATCTGAGCTTGGGTCCCAGTCTAGCAGTCTGTGGCATCCAGCAGGACACTAATGTCTGTAGACTTCTATAGTCCCCCTGCTTCAACCTGTGACCCATCAGGTGTGCAAAACTTAGATATGACTAGAGTACCATGCAATATGATACTCAGTAATAATTTGGATGCTTGAAGTATCTGTGACATGCTGGCGGATTCCCACCTTTGTCCCTGTGTCTTTTATCCTTTCCTCATAACTTCGCTCAAACACCTTCAAGAAGTTCTGACCACACTAAGTGCCCATATCTAAGTCCCCCTAGTATTATATCTCCTTATGTTAGGGTCTCTGAACACGCAGGAGTACATGTCCTCACATACCGGCCTCACAGCTGACACAAACTCACCCCCATATCCTCAGGGCTAGTTCAAGACACAGAACATGGTAGATTCTCAACCAAGGTAATGAACTGAGCCCTGCTCAGCTTCCAATGCTCACTGCATACTCCCAGGGCTGTGTTGCTTGTCTGTGAGACATTTTAACTTTTGGGTGAGCTAGAGCATTAGAGAGGGAAGAAAGTTCACTTACTCGAAGACCTTGTAAACCAGGGGGTCCATCTTTACCTTCTGGGCCCATCAAACCCTGTAGGAGGAGAGAAAGGTAAAAGAGAGACAGAGAGAATATATAAGTATGGGGTTTGACAACATAACGTACACTCTGCCCTCTCAATCTCATTACAGAGGGAACTATCCCTGCATCCCAGTGGGAAAGACAGGGAATTATGAGGACCAAAGTAACAAGCCATGTTCCCAGACTACCTTAGAAGATGTGGACTTCTTTGGTTGAACTCAGTACATTAAAGGCTTTGCCAAACACACTTTACAGATGAGCACAGAGAGGACCGCATGGCTACGTTAGTGGTTTGCATAAAGTACATGCTGAAAGATCACGTGAAACATATATAATTGTTTTATGGTGGGGGGAGAGAGAGAGAGAATTGGTGCCCCAGAGTCTCCAGCCACTGCAATTGAACTCCAGATGTGTGCACTACCTTATGCAAATGTGTGACCTTGTGCATGTGTCACCTTGTGCATCTGGTTTATGTGGGATCTAGGGAGTTGAACATGGGTCCTTAGGCTTTGTGGGCAAGTGCCTTAACTGAAAATCCATCCCTAGAGGGAGAACCTAATTTTTATGCCACTGTCTTTTCACTGCAGATTTCCAACTCAGAAGGAATGAGCTTGGATTGCTGGCTCTCAGAGAAGGATATGGAAAGCATGACAGTTGGTGAGGCAGTTTAAGGCTAACAAGACCCTAAGAGTAAAAGTGAGGTCTATCCTTGGAGTCTGTCCCTGCAGTCTCCATTTTGCTACAGGATAGAGATGTATCTGGCTTCTCCTTATCTCTTGCTGCTTAAAACAGTTTCCTGCATGTTTGTCTTTATGCTCAACCTAAGCTCCTCCCTAGAAGAAGTTCCCCTTTCTGGAAGGTTAAGATTCCTGGGAGGAGTAAGACCCCTTTGGAGCAACTTGGTGTTGTGGCTGGTTAGTTCAGTTCCCCTTGAGAACCTACAAGAGACCCCAATCTGAGTCTCTAAGTGGTATTTCCATTCCTCTTGCCTTCTCATAAGCACTATCTGTAATCTAATACAAATTCTCTAAACTTTGCCCTCTCATCTGTGGTTTTCAATTCTTTGAATTCACAGGATATGATCCAGAGAGCCGCTGGCTCAGTGAAAGTTTTATTACAAGAGGCTCTGTTGACAAGATTTCCATATTTTGTCAATGCACCGGCATATATGTGACATGGCTGCATTAGTAGAGAACCTCAATTCATGTATCACCATGACAAATACATAAATAGTCTAAGAAACTAAGAAACTATTTCAGAGAGACAAAGAACTTTGATGGACTGTAGCTGCACGACCTTAGACAGGTCAGTAGACACTACTGAATCTTAATCATGTCTTCTATGGGGTGAAGACAATCTCTGAGTGGTGGAGAAGTCCGCATGAACAGTGGGCCCTCAGCTGTGGCATGTATGCTCAACGAAGCTCTTCCAATATTGAGAAAATCATAGCTGAAATGCCTTCTCTGAACTTCAATTTCCTTATCTTGTGTAAATAGCAGCATAACACTAATAGTTCCTATCACCAAATGTTGCCCAACTATTCAGTGAGCTGTATTGAGGGCCACAATCTTTCTCCTTTAATAACACCATGTTAGTGGATACATGTCAGTAACAGCATAGGTGAATTCTCCTTCCTCATAAGCAAACTGCTTGGGCTCAGGACATACAAGGTAAGAAAAATCCCTCCAGGAGGCTGTTTTAAGTGTCATGAAATGCCTGGTATCAATCTGTGTAGCTGGTCTTTTGGTCAGTTAAACACTGGTAAAATTACTGGGGCAAGTTTCATCTTGGGGAAAAGCAGAGAGATGCCAGCACTTGAATACAGAATGCCATAGACTGTTTCCATTTAGAGAACTGGTTACATTTTCCTTTAGCTCTCTCAGGTGGCTAAGTACAAACTCAAAAATTTTCCACTCTCAGTAAAGTCACTAAAGCCAGTTTCTCAGTCTGATTCAAACCAATGAATATTTAGGAAGCAACTGTTCTGTGGATAGCCCTGAGCTAGGTGCTGATGGGGTGGTTGAGAGAAGGAAATGACTACTGATGTCAGTGCTTGGCTTAGCGCTTTGTCCATTAGTTCACTTAATCCTTGTAGCATATTTATGTAAGGGGTGATGAGGAGGAGGAGGATGACGATGGTAATGATGATGACACTGGTTTCCCAATTAGGAACAAATTAATCACTTACTAGGCAATGTGACCAAGGACATAAATCTACATGCAGAAGAACACAACTGGGAGAGGAAGTCAAGGATTCTTATTTTGCATACCCACCATGGATACACCACTACTTAGAAGCTCCTACTACAGTCATGACCGACTTTAATGCCGCCTTTGAGGGCTTACTGTTGGGGACATCTCAGTAGAAGCATCTGTTAAGTTCCCATTATGTGAAAAACCCTGCGCATCTAGAGATAGGAGAAATATGGGTCCTGATCTCAAGAATTTTAGTCTTAGACCTCTCATTATCATTCCTTTTTGAACAAGCTAGGTTCTTGTTTTCTGCACTTTGCCCAAGGAAAGTTCATGTCTATGACCTAGAGGAGCTCTTCAGCACCACGGACAGGTTCCCGAGGCCTCAAATTCGAACTATCTGCCGTTTGAACTAAGGGGAGGCATTCAAGAAGTTCCTTGCATCATATTTAATGAACAATTTGCACTTGCCATGCAAAGGTAATCAGACAGACCTGGTTCAAGGCGTTGTGCTGCCTCAGCTGTGTGACTTAGTGCAAGACACTCGGTGTCTACACCAATGCCTTCTCTGGTAAAGATGAAGCTCATAGGCTTGATGTGCATAGCTTGTATGTTAAACTACACCATTGCATAGAAAGTCAAAATTTTCCAACATGTCTGAAATGTGTGTATACAAGGAGATCTAAATATTAAAAGCACATTTCATGATCTATAATATGTAGTTTAAATTTATCCAAGACTATAGCAACATACGTCAGTAAAGCCTCTCAAAGATGCCAATCTATGTGCCATCCACATTTGATCTTGCCTGGATTTCATCAGACATGATGTGTCTCCATGATTCGCTATCCTGGGGAGGATGGTGATGACAACATTTCCTACCCCTCAGGATGATGCCAAGGCCTCAAATGACAGCCTGCTCATCCGTGGGGAGGATGACATGTCCAGGCCTGATGGTGCTCAGAGTTAGGCAGTGAATACCACAGAGAAATGCCAAGCTGGGAGGGGATGTCTTACCGGAGCTCCTGGAGGCCCAGGTGGGCCCTGGTGACCTCTCGGCCCCGGAGCTCCCTAGAAACAGAAGCAAAACATGTATTAGTCATACATATGAACAGGGACACCACCACCTTTGTCTGACTACAATTTACTTCCAGAGCTGACAGCAGGCACCCAGAGGAATGTGGATAAGCTCTGGATTCCTGGCAGAAAGCCAAGTGGACACATTTCTGAAAGGCTCCACATGTGCCAAATTCCACACCAGTGACAGTTCTACTTCTGTGACAACGTAAACTCATCATAGGAGGACATCCACCCCTTACCTGCTCTCCCTTCAGGCCCTCTCTCTGCACCTGAGAGACAGATAGGTGTTAGCAAAGGTACTGGAATTTTCTCAACAATAAGCAGCCTCTTCAGTCACCTTAAGGGTAATCATACCCCTAGACAAGCAAGCCACTGTGCTCCAGATGTGAACCAACTTGTGCATTGAGGATCTCACAGTGGATATTATTACGCTCATAAGACCTGCACAATATTGAGTCCACCAACATTCTGACTTAAATGATGGAGGACAAAAAGAAACATCAAAACAGAAGACTCAGGTATGGGAGCACACGCCTTTAATCCCAGCACTTGGGAGGCAGAAGTATGAGGATTACTGTGAGTTTGAGGTCAGCCTGAGACTACATGATGAATTCCAGGTCAGCTTGGGCTAGAACAAGATGCTACCTAGAAAAAGCAGAACAAAACAAACAAACAAACAAACAAAAAGCATAAGAAGGACTGCTTGGAAAGAGGAGGGTGCTCAGTGGAATATGATCAGTGTGAAGGGACAAAAAAGATAATAGGTGGAGAATATGATCAATTGCAATATGTTCATTACTAGAATTCTCAATTTAAAAAGGGGTATCTACATAATGTCACAATTCGGTGGCACCTGACATTTCTTTGATTTTTATTTGACTGTTGGTTTTGAAGGCTTTTTACCCAAGTCCTATCAGCAAAGGAGTTTTATTTATGCTTAGATATTAGGAGCATGTGAACACATAATTCTCAACATCATGACTCACCACAGAGCCTGGTACACCAGGGGGTCCTGCAGGTCCTATGTCTCCCTGCAAAGAAGCAGAATGTGCTTCAACAGCTGTTATGACAAGCAAAAGGCCTTCTAAATGTATATGTTTATGCCTTTTGATTAATGCTGTTCTCACTTTTGGTTAGAGAACCTTCTTTTTACAGATGGAAACCAATACCAGGGCGTCCCATATCTCATCCAGGTAACAGGCAGAGAAAGCCCAGTGCTTAGCCCTGGACGAGTCCTCTCTCCCACACCCAGCAGGGCTCAGGGAACACTGCAGCGAGGCTCTAGGAAGAATACGAGTGCGTTCTCACTGTCGTCAAAGGAGCTTTTCTATGGAGATGACAGAAGACACTGAGGAGACTCAAAACTTATTAAAGCTGAAAATAAGATGGTGTCAAGTAGTCATCACTAAAGAAGACATTACACCCTTCAGGGCTCAAGGAACGTTTCAGAAGAGGGAACAGAAAGAATGTAAGAGCCACAGGGTAGGGAGGATCATTTGGGGCACTGTCTTGCTGACATGAAGTGATTGGAGCCTCCATAACCTCACAGTGGTTTTGGACCTCTCCACAAGACCTGCAGCATTCTGAGCCCATCCTCATTTTCACACGGAGGATGGAAGAGGACAAAAGGAATGGGACAACCAAACAGAGGAAGGACTATCTAGAGAGAGAAGGGTCCTCAGTGGTTGGATGCAGGGGGGTTGGAATAAAAGAGGAAAACAGGAAGCGAGTACGTACAGATGACAGTGTGTTTGTATATTAAAATTCTCAAGTTGAAAAAACAAAAACAAGCAAACCAAAGGAAACCAGAAGGGGGAAGGAGATCAACACAGAGAAAAATCAACTCCTACCAAATCAGAGAGCCAGAGCCTCAGAGGCCCCCAACACCTCATCACTGAAGCAGACCAAAAATGAACCCAACATGGCTCAGGGAAATTTTGCGGAAGAGGGGGCGGAAAGAATGTCAGAGCCACATGTTGGGTCATGATATGCAGATACATTTATCTTATACATAACTGTGGGCTAACTCCACAATGCATGACCCATATACCTCAACAAGGAGGGGCAAAGGGGAGGGGGTAGGTCATGGATGAGCCTAATAATGGTACCAAACTGACTGTATTTGCTGAATACAAAACTAACTAATAAAGAAAAAAAGAAAAAGAAAGAAAGCACTTCAACAAAGTGACATGTTGCTGCATTTTTCAGCTGCCTCCCTCCTGGGCCCTTGCTTGTCCTTGTGAGCACAGGGCCCTTTTCTGAGCTCCATCACACACACAGTCCCCATGTCTGACCTTCCTCCTCCCCCTTCTCATATTTTCAAAGCTTCCACACCTGATTCTTAGCTCTACATTAAGCTTATACACATCTGGAGGTCAGGAGTCTTCTTGGTCTTGAGTGAATATTTGGATCAGTGTCCAAGTATAGCTGGTGTTTTATGAGCCTTCATGGCTTGTTACAACTACGTGCTTCTTCAGCAGAACTGGGGACTGTGACTCAGGGAGCACCTGTGCATAGCAGGGAACCATGATTCAGGGAGCACCTGTGTGTAGCGGGGATCTGTGATTCAGGGAGCATCTGTGTGCAGCAGGGGACCATGATTCAGGGAGCACCTGTGTGTAGCAGGGATCTGTGATTCAGGGAGCATCTGTGTGCAGCAGGGGACCGTGATTCAGGGAGCACCTGTGTGTAGCGGGGATCTGTGATTCAGGGAGCATCTGTGTGCAGCAGGGGACCATGATTCAGGGAGCACCTGTGTGTAGCGGGGATCTGTGATTCAGGGAGCATCTGTGTGCAGCAGGGGACCGTGATTCAGAGAGCACCTGTGTGTAGCAGGGATCTGTGATTCAGGGAGCATCTGTGTGCAGCAGGGGACCATGATTCAGGGAGCACCTGTGTGTAGCGGGGAACTGTGATTCAGGGAGCATCTGTGTGCAGCAGGGGACCGTGATTCAGGGAGCACCTGTGTGTAGCAGGCCCTGTCTTACACACAGCAAAGCAGGAATTATTACCCATGCTGTGAGTCTCCTGCCGTGTTTGTGGTACAGCATGTGGTCAGTGTTCAGCAGGTACTACTTCACCAAGTATGTAAGAAAATGCTGTGATGGGTCACACCCACTCCCTTGTTGAGCTGTAGAAAAGACTACTTTCATGCCACCTTTTTCATGTGCAGGCCATCTGGGCTAGGATGTCTGTGGCCTGACCAGTTTTCCCAGGTCACCAGCTGCATCTTGGTGCCACACAAGGGGGATGTTTCTCAACTGCAACCACAAAACAAACAAACAAACAAAAAAACGAAAACCCTACTTCTGAGACTCTGGTAGCCTGTAGCCAGAACGAAGACACTACTTTCAGCTAATGCTGTAGTAGGATGGTTGTGTTTCCTTTGACCCACAGCCCAGCTCAGGGAGCATGGGAGGCAGCCAGAGTTATTGTTTGATAAGTTGGTAAATAAATGAATGGCACACTGAACAGATATGAAAACATTCATTAAATCTCAAGGTTCAGAAGCAAGAATAAGCAACTCAGGGCATGTCTGCGCCATCTGCTGCATTTGGGGGTGTTATTATATTGGCGGGGGCACATCTTTTTATCTGCTTTCTCTTGAGACTCTCCATCTTACACCAACACTAACACTTCTTGTCTGCCCAGCCCACTGTCTCCTATGCCTGTATGAAAGGAGAAGGACTCACTTTGCTTCATGCACGGCATCGGCTGTATTGCTAACTTCTCAGCCGCTCCTGTCAGCAGTTCCCCAGTGCACACTCATTTTCATCTCCCCTGTGCAAGAGCGGAGTTCTGCCTCCCGGGTTTCTTGATTCCATTTGTTTTTTCTGGTACCACTACCCACACATATGTGCACACTCACATGCTCGGGCAAGGCCACACTACATTTTAAACCAGTCCATAACATGTCCACATGCCTTTGTGACATGACATGCAGGTATGGACATCTTCATGCATTTGACTCCTAGCTCCAACATTCCCTCTGTACTTCTTGCTGAGAATTCAAGTCACCCATGTCTTTCTAGTCATCCTGTACTCCCATGAGCCTTCTAAGTGTTTTGGTAACATGTACCTGCTAGAAACAGACCTGTAACACACACACACACACACACACACACACACACACACACACACGAGAGGAGGGAGTTATAAACGGCTGAAAGAACGAGCCTCTGGGGTCATAGCCACATGCTCCATCCATGATCACGTCGCCACCACTGCTTCTGATGTTTTTACTGCTGCTTTGCTCACTGGCATTGCTAAACAACAATTACTGAATAAAAATGAGTTCTCAACAATTCCAACACAAAAGTGAATTTTGAACAATTATGAAATGAATCAATACATGTTTTCATCACTTACAACTTGTAATATGAGATTCAGTTTTTGGCATATTAAATTCCCATTAAGGAAAACTAACAGTCTGGCTTTCATCCATAATAACTCTGTGTAACTAACAGTTATTGAGGAGTTTCGATCTGTTACACTGTTCTCCAAGGCCTCGATATGGATTAGTGTGTTTTCTCTAGGATATGACTTTTGCATATAGTGACCAGTTCTAGCTATTGGAGTAGCCGCCTCCAGGTGGCCCCTTCCTTCCGACATTCATGGGCTGTCCAGTGACTGCACCTTGTGTGACCAATGTCACGAGCAGAAGCAAGGTCATACAACTTCAAGGTTAGGCCATGAAAGTGACCATGACTGTAGGATCACCCCACCCCCACAACATACCTCAGTTTACTCTCTCATGGGAAGCTATCTCCGCTGTGGGCAGCCCACTTTACAAGTAGTAAAGCCTCTGACCCACTGATGACCAAGTAAGCAAGTGTGGCAGTAGATTGTCAGGTCCCCATGGACCCTTGACAGAACCACGGCAGACCTGACAGACTGACTGCCCCCTCAGGAGTGAACCTCACCTGGAACAGTCTAGTCATGTGCACCTATTTCCTGCCCTCTGTGTTTATGAATCCATGAATGATTGCTATGTTAAGCTACTAAGGTTTAGGGTTGTTTGTAAACAGCAATTAATAACTTATATAACCATGGAGCTGATCTAGTAAAATCCTTAATAAAGAAAAAAAAAAACCATACATCTAGTGCTGGAGAGTAGTGGTTAAGGCACTTTCCTGCAAAGCCAAAGGAATCGGGTTTGATTCCCCAGGACCCATGAGGGTGGCACATGTATCTGGAGTTCATTTGTAGTGGCTAGAGACCCTTACGAGCCCATTCTCCCCCCCCATAAATAAAAATATAGAAGTAAATTTAAAAATATACATGTATAGCACATCCTGGTAAAATATGTGGCTACACTTAAGACTTCATTTATGATCACATCTATAGTGGGGTCTTCGGAAAGAAACCCTATTTTTTCATCTCTCTTATTTATCTATAAAAAGAAAATTTCAAAACACTTTCTATATGGTTCCAATATCTTTCTCAAGAACTGTATGATAGCAAAGTTTCTATAAAGTCTGTTATTTTCTCTTTCAAAATGAGGTGAGAGGCATCATACTACCCAAGCCTCACTGGTTTCTTAATTATCTCAATGAGGACCCTAAGTAATGTGACAGCCCTTAATCCCGTCCTCCCTCCTCTGTCACACTTATTGTGAGAAGCAAAAATTCAGTGCTCCCCCAAATGTGAGACCCATGCTAAATCTGTAAAGCCAGTGAAAGACTGGACTTCATAGTACAGATGCTTGCACATGTACACAGCTCACATGCACGCACGCACGCGCACACACAAATGGAGATACAAGAGCTGTCACCTAAGGTCCCAGAGTCAAGCAGCATTCCCTGTTAGTGACTCACAGTAAGTGACTTGTTTTAGGACTTCATATCCCCTGTCAAGACACTGTAAGAATGCATTAAAACCCCGAGAGCAGCATAATGTAACAGTGCAAATCGCAGCTCTAAAATTACCTGGCAGAGAGAACTGACTCAGCTAGAAGTGAAGCCTCGGCAAGGAACAAGGAGGAAGACTGTGCTCCCCCAGTCTCATCTGTCAGCCCAGGCATTTTCGCCCTACGGTTTTTATCTTTACTTGTAATGCAAACCTATCTGCTTCTATAAACATTCAAACAAGACCTTCCCTGTACGCTGGATGCATGCTGGGGGCTGGAGAGACGGCTCGGTGGTTGAGGGCCCGGCCAGACTGCCCAGGTTCTGAGCCCAGTGCCCACATGGAGCCGGATGCACACATGAGCGCATGCTGGGAACTGGACCATCCCAGGATGACTGTCACCTACACCCTGCAGGAAACGCGCTGAGCAGCTGCTCTGTCCCCACAACCTCTGCACCTTGTACTCTGCCCACACCCTGTGAAGTTCAGTGTCTGATTTCTTCCGAGGCTGCCCAGGAATCAGAAAGAACCTCACATCTCTGGTCCTCCCACGTAGACTCACAGCTCATCACGTCACCTGCCCCAAGCCCAGTGCCTCTTCCCTTTCTCTTTCTCCCTCACCCACACCACTCAGAAAAGACTTATAATTGTCCTCACTTATCTTCATCATCACTTCCTACCTTGCAAAGAACTTTCACATGCAATCCTTTGGGTTGAGAAACAGAAATGCTAAGCATCAAATTTATTTCAGTTAAGCCTTGCTGGAAGTTATGCCAAACAGATGGCCAGTGTGATGAGATACAGCTGCTAGCTGATTTAAAGGCTAAACACATTTTCAGGACCTTGGTCCAGTATTTTTTTTAATTGTAAAATGTTTTAGGAAAAAGAGAAATAGGGCTAGAGAGATGGCTCAGTAGTTAAAGACACTTGCTTGCAAAGTCCGCTGTCCTAGGTTCAAGACCGCAGTATGTATATAAAGCTAGATGCACAAAGTTGCACATGCATCTGGAGTTCATTTTCAGTGGCAAAAGGCCATGGTACAACCCCCTCTCACCTTGCAAATTAATAAATATTAAAAAAAAATTAAAAACAAGAGAGAAGTAAAGAAAGTTGAAAAAGAGGAAGAATTTATAAGGTCAGTCTTCTTGAAAATCTTTATTGATAGGCTTTATTAGTCATAAAAATATTTTAAGTAGCAAAAGATGCTTAATACAGTTGGACAGTACATATAATAAATGTCTTATTAAATGATTATTTTGATGGATTTTATTCCCAAAGGCAGGAAACTGATTTCCATGTAGCAGCCAGACTGCCTCGATAGCTGAGTTTCTACCCCAATTCAACCTGCTTTGTGTGAAATCTCCAGGGACTGATCGCCCTGGCCCTCCCCCGGGCTCCTGGTTTGCTTACCTTCTCTCCCTGGGGTCCTGCCACTCCAGGAGGGCCAGGTCTTCCCTGGAGGGAAGAAAGCAGAAGGGGCTTATGATGGGAAGAGTGATGAGTGAGAGCAGCTGCGGCTCCAGGTGGGTGGCTTGGTTTTCCCTGGGATCCCGAGTCCCCAACTCCAGGCTTTCTAGTCTGCGCTCCTTCCTAGGAAGTTCCTCATCAGTAACATAAACTCTACATTCCCATGGTTCCCCTTTGGAACCAATTGGGTACTGCAACATGGACACCACAGTCTAAGAAAGCAACGCCTCTGGCTTAGGGATGGGAATGACATGGCATAGAGAAACCACCTAGAAGTGCCCTGGGCCACAGTGTGGAGAGGGCAAAGTATGGGGGAGACCTTTAGAAGTGCTTGGAGGTCTTGGGACTGGCTGGTCTCCAAACTTAAGAGGGAAGGTCCGCAGGGAAGCTGAGGCACAGAAAGCTGGCACAGGTGGTGTCAAAGACATATCTGTCCTCTCCCACTGCGCCCTTACACAATGGCCCCTCCTCTGAGTGGACATCAGGCTGTTGTGAGCATGTCTACGTCCTTTAGCAAGGCATCAGAGTGGAGAAGAGACCTGGACCCTGCCTGGGCATCTATCTGTCAGGCTCCTCAGGAAACAAAGGAGACGTGGAGGACAGATGGATAAGCCACGGCCATCCACTGACAGAGCTCGGCAGGAATGCATCTAACGACACAGAGGGGTGTTTGCGGTGTGTGGAAGGGAACAGAAGTTTTACTTCCTTTCATGCTAGTGGGAGTCACACCACCAGTTTCCCATTTATCCTTCCGGAGCCAGCCCATGCTCCCCACAGGGCCAGTGCAACTGCAGACTGTCCACCACACCCCACTGAGTTCCTTCACGGATGTCTTCCGCACCATCCCCTGCAGCAATGCGCTCGGGTGTCTCCAACTGCTTCTTAGTGCTGCTTCCATCTTTCAGTCCACGGGCAAGCGCAGACACTGCTCGCGTATGCTTATCCCTTTGAACATGCACACACCACCCATGGCTTTATATTAGTGACGTATCATATCACACTACAGAATGCACCATGAGCTTAAAGTACTTTCCCTGCCTCCCATGCAGCCTAGAGTGTGCAGAATCAGTGTGTGGCCACACAGCTAGGGTCTCTTCCCTGGGCCTCCTGTAGCCTCCGCTGAGCAGGAAGAAAGCCGAGGCAGAGCGGAAGCTGATGTCAGGATGCAGCTGCCCCTGTGTCTGATGAACAAAGCCCACCAGCCCCCAAACCCACCTACCTGCTCTCCTGTCTCACCGGGCTTCCCTGGAAATCCATCCAGGCCCCGCTCCCCCTGGTAAAAGAAGGAAAAGGAAGTGAAGAACAGACCCACGGTCACCAGACAGCAGGCGACTGGGTGGCCTGTGGTCCCAGTCATGGAAGGAAGGGCAACAGGCCCCCCTCTACTCTCCACTGGGCTCCCCGAAACACGGAGGAGTTAAATGCCATACACCCAGGACATCCTTAGAATGGAGGTGTCTTAGGGACCATGGAGGAGAAGGCAAAGACCAGAGATACTCATAATTCAGTCTTCCCGTCTGTGACCCACAGCTGGCCACGTAGCTTCTGTGAGCTGCACACTGTCCTTCTCACGTGAGAAATAGATGTGTGCGGGGACTGGGAAGGTGGTTCAGAGGTTAAAGACACATCTACCACGTCTCCAGTGTTTAGAATAGACCTAAGAATCATTTGATAACTAACAGCAAGGCAGCGTCCAGCATCCATGCAAAACTCCGTCCGTGTGCTCACATCCACACACAGCTGGCTTCGCACCTCCTACTCTGCATGGGAACCTGGGCAAATCTCCTCATGCGCTGTACATACGCACACCACACCACATACTACACGTGCCACCCCTACCTCGAATAAAAACAAAATTACTGAAACTGGACAGCTGAGGGCAGAGATTTCAACTCCTATGTTCAGTAAAGAAACCAAACTGCTTAGACAATATACCCAAGGGGAGATTCCAGTTTCTCCGGCTGCAAATCTTATGAAACCCTTAAGGAGTCCACTGGCTGCAGTTCTGAATACCTAACAGCAGAGGGCGGGCTCACACTACTCACAGCACATGGGCCGCACCCCCCCCCCCCCATTTGGCTGCTCCTTCTGGAAGCATCCTGGAGTCTTCAAGATGCTAATGCTCGCATTTAATGTGGGAGAGAGACGGCAGGACGCTTCTTCCCTATTCTCACAGACCGGAGAATCTATCCTTACCAGGGCCCTCTCTCCTGCTGCCTTCACCCCAGCAGACAGCCTGCTTGCCCCTCCTGCTCCTCTTGTGGGCTCTGGCCTCCCCCTCTCCTGCAGAAAACCCTGGCTTCAGCCTCCTCACCCCTGCCCCACCCCCGCTTACACTGGCCCACACCATTACAGTCATTTCCCTTCCCTCAGCCCTGCCTTGGCTGGCGATGCATCACCAACAGTATCAAGGCCCAATCCCTCAGGCTCGCACCGCAGGACCATCTGTGTGTCCACCTTCCTCTCTCCTAACCATTGACTGCACACAGCTGTGTTTTCCTGTCACAGGGGCCCCTACCTGCTGCTGGTGTGGCCCACAGGAAGCCTCTTTCCAGAAGGCCACCCTCTGTGCTGGCCTCTGCCCACTCCATGAGTTCTGACAAGCGTTCTAACCCACACAACTGCATACGTGGAGGGATGTCAGTGTGCTTTATCTGTCCTGTCTTTGTTCATTCATAAGAATTTTGTTTTTTTAATTTTTTTGTTTATTTTTATTTCAGAGCGACAGAGTAAGAGGCAGAGAGAGAAAGAGAAAGAGAGAGAGAGGGCATGCCAGGACCTCTAGCCACTGCAAACGAACTCCAGACACGTGCGCCCCCTTGTGCATCTGGCTAAGGAGAGTCCTTGGGAATCAAGCCTTGAACCGGGGTCCTTAGACTTCACAGGCAAGTGCTTAACCACTAAGCCATCTCTCGAGCCCCCACTCATAAGAATTTTGGAGGAAAGATAGAAAAACTGCCTGGTCCTAGAGAAAACCACCATCACCACCCAAGTCAAATGCTTCCCTTCTTGAAGACCCCTCCCACCGCTTATCTCCCCATGGCCACCCCAAAGTGGCGTCCGCTTGGACTTCAGTGCCATAACCCGCCCTCTCCTTGGATGCACAGGCTCTGGGCTTGCACTTTGCCTTGTCTGACTTTCCCCGCTGGGCTGAGTTCTTAAGGGCAGGACCCCACCCGATGGGACTCATGACCCCCACAGGACCTGGAAGGCAGAGGGATGCCCACGAAGCATAAAAGAGACGTGCATAACACCAGCTGGCGCCAATGCAGCAGTTCAGCAGTTCCCAGTGACCACCTGCTGCATGCGTGGAGTGGGGTGGCCTCAGGCTATGAAGATGAAGGCAATACACTGTGAATCCAGGAAGCTCATACCCAACTATTACGACATCATGCTCACACAGCAAGGGACTGTGACCTCACCCTGTGGTCACAGGAGGATCCCAGTGTCCTTGTGGGGAGGGGGAGATGGGAGTCCCAGGAGTTGAGAGTTCTGCATGTTAGCCACAAGCTCCTGGCATCTTCAGGCCAATGATGCCCTTCCAGAAAGCTCTGCGAAGAGCCTGCCTCTCCCTCCCAGAAGAGACTCTGCTACCCCTAGTTCTGAGAGGACCCTGACCTGGAGATCCTGCAGAAAGCCCTGGGGGTGTCAGGACCTTGGTGCCTGTGGTGATTTGCATTAGGTGTTCCTCATAAACTCATGTGTTCTGAATACTTGATCCCAAGCCGATGGCAATTTGGGAACTGGATCCTTACTGGAGAAGGTGTGTAGTTAGGGTGGGCTTATGGGTGTTATACCAGCTCCCCCTTGCCAGTGTTTAGCATAATCTCTTCCCTGCATAATCTCTCCACTGGGTGTTGGCTAGGAGGTGATGTCCACCCTCTGTTCATGCCACATTTTCTCCTGCCATCATGGAGCTTCCCCTCATGTCTGTAAGCCAAAATAAACCTCTTTTTTCCCACCAGCTGCTCTTGGCCGGGTGCTCTGTGTCAGCAACGAGAAGGTAAACCGCAACAATACCCGAGATCAAAACTTTCTGGGCGGTTGTCCAGATGAAGCAAAAGCTTAAGAGATCTGGCACACAGGGGACACGTACACCTACATGTCACAATCAGACCCAGTGAGCAAGCATGCCACCCTTGAGCTCATAGGGACTGATTGAGGATTGCTCACAAGGCAGTATCAGGGCAGAAATAAAAGACGGATACCCGTGAACCCATGGTCCGTGGATGGGTCACGGTTTCCATCCTGATAAACACCAGATCTCTGAAGCATTCCATGAAGTGTCTCCCCGGCTCTGAGTCTTGTGTTTACCCTCAAAATTCATGTGGCCCTCAGGGATACTTGTAGAGAAATGCCTTTTTATCCATAGTGCTGAAGTACGGACACTAAGTCACAGGAGTTATAACCAGTGCCCACGGAGCCACCACTAGGGAGAAAGTTCAGGTCCTCTGACTCCCAGCATTGTTGCTCTCCCCACTTCTCTAGGGTCGCCTTGCCTGAGCTCCCTGGAGCCGGACACTGGGCAGGTCTCAATAGCTCCATGTGCTCAGCCGCCCGCTTGTGTAGGCATGGTCCCCAAGCGGCACAGGGACTCACAGCACCAACCATTGGTATCTTTAGTGAGTGGGCTCCTATCTGGGCCTACTTGGATGCACCTTACAGTTTAACAGCTGCTCCATGGCCAGCAGCCCCTGGACAGTCCACTCAAGCGTCAAGTGTAGGGACCTCCTCACACCTGGAGAGCCTTCAGCTGCCTTGTTTCCCCCTCACACATCATCTGCAAAGCTCTGAAGGAAAGCCATTTCCTCTGTTACAAAGAAGGGCTGCTGGGAACCACAGTGATGGATGGACAGTGGTTCCTTCAGGCACCTCAGTGCTGGGATCCTAGCCCAGCTCTCTGGATGAAGCCCGGCAGCTGGAGGGACCTGACCTGTCTCCGGGGAAGATGGAAACTTCCTTCCTACTTGTGTCAGAGAGCTTCCTGAGAACATAAGCTATCTTACGCAGTGTCAAATGTAAGAACTGGAAAGGGACAGAGACAGCATGTTGTCCAAGCTCCTTGTTGGATGGTGAGGGAAATGGAGGTTTAGAAAAGAGACTAGCTGACCCAAGCCACCCAGGAGAGAGGCAAAAGTCACACAGCTGAGCTGGCAGGGCACACACATGCCTGCCTCCTCTGCATTCCCCTTGGGCTCCATCTCTCCTCCCCTGCCTCATGCACAGCATGCTATCTGCCCCCAGTCCCAGGCGTTGGAGGAGTAACACACTCGTCCTCACAGTAGCCTTTGGTAGTACGTACCCTTGTTCCCTGAGGAAATTCAAGACTCAGTTCAACCCCACTCTGAAGGGCATGCTGGAGTCCAGTCCCAGTCGTGAAGGGCTTCCCTGTGCCCTTCATGACGACACCCTTTTGTACAGGCTGGAGGGACTCAGGCTGTTGGGGACCCTACCTGAATTTCCTCCATGCCTTAAGCATCCCAGAAGGTGGCTTCTGTGGGAAAGGCTGAAAAATCCTTCCACGGGGACCATCCTAGCATTTGGCATTTATGGTGACACTCAGGCATGGTGTGCCACACAGGGGAAGCCCAGAGGGGAATGAGGAAGGTCTGCCTGCCATTTGCTGTCCTTGAAATGTGTCACATGGTATCAGGAGACACTGCCTCAGCTTCCCTGCTGGTGGGCATTACCCAAGGCTGTCCTCTGGCTTTCACATGAATGGGCACACATGTATGTGTGCATACACGTGTGTGAATGCACATACATGCATAAAAGAGAGAAAAAATCCTCCTACAAGGTCATATCAATGCAAAAGCAAACCACCAAGGTGGAATGAAGCTTTGCCTAGTTAGAACTGGTGATGAGACCAAGTGATGAGTTTTTAAGGCCATGAGTAAGTTCACATTCTCAAGGGGTAATTTTACTTCTGAGAAAGCAATCTAAGAAAATTATCCTTAACTGGAAAAATGAATGAATAAATGAGTGAATGAATGAGGCTATCCACCAAAGCATTGCTTTTAAAAGTGAAAAACCGGGCTGGAGAGATGGCTTAGCGGTTAAGCACTTGCCTGTGAAGCCTAAGGACCCCGGTTCGAGGCTTGACTCCCCAGGACCCACGTTAGCCAGATGCACAAGGGGGCGCATGCGTCTGGAGTTCGTTTGCAGTGGCTGGAGGCCCTGGCGCGCCCATTCTCTCTCCCTCTCTCTATCTGCCTCTTTCTCCTTGTTGCTCTCAAATAAATAAATAAAAATAACAAAAAAATATTTAAAAAAAATAAATAAAAGTGAAAAACCTAGAGTGTTTTATCCACCAAGCGGTAGGTGATAAAGTTATCTGAACGAGTACCAAGACATGAGTAGTGAGTGACAGCACAAGACCAACATCCTACTGTTGCTGCACCCGGAGGGTCAGATTTAAGGTGGTTTTTCACCATGTCCCAAATGTATTGAAACAAAAATCACTTAGTTAATAAAAAAAAAAATCTCACAAGACTACAGAAGCATGTGTTATGGGAAAATAGAATGAGGTGGAACTTAGCAAGGCTTCTGGGACGTGAGGGGCAGGAGGTGAGTCCCAGTTCTTGGAAGCCCTTGCCCTACCCTAAGGAGTTCAAGCATGGGCTCAGGACCAGGGCAGTGAGCTTGCACCAGTGCTGAGTGGGGAGAAAGAGGGTGAGATCTGCAGCCTCGTTTTGCACTCAGTGCTGCTCTAAACATGCACGACATTAATATAGATGGAAAGACATGATTTGGGGATTCTCAATGCTGCAGGTGTGGTGGTGTTACAATGGAGCCACTCTCTCAGATGTGTTGGTGATCTACGTTGATGTGCCTGAGCTTCGGCCCAGTCACCACATTTTATGAATGAGGCACCAGCATGGTCACTAATGCCACCAGGGACACCACAACTGTCCCTTTTGTTTGAGGAAAGGTAATGAGAACCTATGGAACTTGCTAAGATGAGACTTCATGGCAGCCTCCAGGACTTCAGGACTCTACTGTCACCGCATAGACTCTCTATATATATCTTATACACACACACACACACACACAAACACAAACAGCTCCCGGGCATCCTTGCCCTCTTTTCCATGGAGATGGTCATGATTGGCCAGTGTGGACTGTAAATACCTTTTCTCCTCGGGCTCCTCTTTCGCCTCGTTCTCCTTGGAGACCCTGGGGAAGAAAGAGTGGTGACACATGTCAAAGCATGGCCTCTCTGTGCGCTCTCCATGGGGCGCCTGCAGAAACCATCTGGCCAATTGATGTCCAGGTGCACCTCATCTCTCAGCCATGTCCAACATCGCTGCCCAGCAGCCTGCATTCCTCACTCAGTCTGGGCCACCTCCAAAGCAGAGGTGAGCTCATGAGGTTGCTCCCCTGGCCAGAGCTAACGAGGTCCTCACAGCTATGCACAGGGACACGCCTTGCTGAAAGAAGACCGTGGCTTTGCTGTTGGTCCCATGGCCAGCAGTAGCCTGCAGTTCTATCCTGTACACGGATTCCAGGAAGAGACAGACCCGGAGACCTACGTCCCCTTAAACCCACTTGGCACACCTCCCCAAGGAAAGCTGATAATTGTCCCTGTGTCCATCCACCTTCCTCTAGAGTGGCACCCATACCTTGTGCCACGAACCACATGGGGCTACACGCTCTCTTTTTCCTGGAGAAGGGACCCTCAGATGTTCTATGGAAAGGGTGTCAAGCATGGCAGATACTTCCCAGAATAACACATGTGCCTTTGGCCTTCAGAAGAGCATAGTGCCAAAGCCACGCAATGCTGTCCCGCAGGAGAGAGAGCGTTCAGGTCTGCCATGTCCGGAGGATGAGTGGACACTGATGCCATCAATCCTATCTGATAATTTTGGCCTCGAATCCTGAGACCAGAGGTCTTACATACACACAAGGCAATTGATTGGTTTGTTTGAAAATGACTTTTCGTACTGCTTCTTTCATTTGCAGGTAATCTTAAACCTCTTGTATTGAGAACTGACAATAGGGCCGATGCCCAGGGAGCCAATATGCCCGTTAGAGGCCACGTCTGCTTTTGCTCACCCTTTGATACACTGGATACTATGAGTGGTGCTCTATGGCCAGCACTTGTCTCAGGGCTGGTGATTTAGTAGATTCCACCTCCCTGCCAGAGGCGGAGGGCAAAATTGTCTTCTTCAGGCCAAATTTCAAAACCTCATGGGCTTTGCTCCCTGGGGGTGTGGGTCCCAGGAGCATGCACCAAAGCCTGGCGCCCTGGAGAGTCGTGAGAATCATAGCATTTAAGAATATCTGGTCTGTGTGTTTGTGTGTGTGTGTGTGTGGGTGTGTGTAATAAATAAATAAATACAAATATTTTAAAAGGTCTGGAGGGGTGGCTTGGCAGTTATAGCACTTGTCTCCAAAGCCTAAAGGACCCAGGTTTGATTTCCCAGTACCCATGTAAGCCAGATGCACAAGGTGGTGTATGCATCTGGAGTTCATTTGCAGTGTCTAGCGACCCTGACATACCCATTCTCTCTCTCTGTCTCCCCATCTCTCTCTCTCTCATAAATAAATAAAATATTAAAGAGTTTCTGGACTAAGATAAAGGAGACCAAACTCCCTTAGTATCACAGAGCTAGTCCTCATTGTATAGATTCGGATGAAGATTGGCCCCTGCAGAGAAGTGCAGAGCCACCTTCCAGAGAAGCGCTTTTACTTACTGGAGCTCCGACATGCCCAGGAGGTCCTGGAAGTCCAGGCGATCCTGGGGAACCCTGCAGAAGACAGGTCACAAAAGACAGGTGTGGGATGGAAATAAAGACAATTACTGCTCAGTCTATAAGGATGTTTAGTAGAAAGACCTACTGGCTGTCATCCCACTATTTGTTGCTCATGTTGCCTGCACAAAGTCTCCAAACTAGGTACCTCTGCCTCCCACCCATGGGGTCTCATGTCATCCGTTCCCAGATGCAGCCACAATCATAGCCAGACAGGCTGGGCTTCAGGGAGGAGCTAACAGCATGGCCTCTGAGGCACCCTGATCCCAAATGGGACAGTACCACTTCCACTTGTCCCAGACCCCTCGGCCTTCTCACGGACGGGCGTAGACACCTTCACGTCTTCTGAAACTGTGCAATGGGTTGTTGTGTCTGTTGTTTTCAACTTGCCACAGGGTTGGCTGGTGTATACTGGGACAGTACTGACAAGAGTCCAACAGAATTTTGCACAGCCTGGACACTCCTACTATCTACACAACAGATTCCCACAACCTTTGAGCAACTAACTTGGAGATATCTATTAGAAACCTACTAGTGCAAAAATGTATATTGTCAACTGAGGGTATCTCAGTTTTTGTATGTTATCCTACTGAAATAAATGTATAGCTTGCAGACATTCATACATGCCTCATTACTTCACTGATTGTAGTAAAAAAAAATAAATTAGAAAGATTGTTCAGGACCAGAAATAGAAGAAAGGATATAAATTGTAGTGTCATTGTTATCAATGAATACAATACTTTGACTAAAGAGAATGAGCTGGTTCTGTTTGTATTCATGTAGAAGGATGCCTCACATCTCTATTGTTAAAGTAAAAAACTTTCCAAAGGAAAGATTCCTGTTGCATGCCATCTCTGTTGAAAGAAACTGCTTTTGCATGAGCACCTGTCTGTCTTCCAGAAACTTATGCAGAATACAGCTCACAGTAACTTACCCGCATGCCCACTTCTCCAGGGAGCCCTGGCTCTCCCAGCTCTCCTGGCTCTCCCTGTACAAAAGCAGTACATGTTCACAGTTACTGGGACAGCCAGACCAGGCACACCAGGGTGGCCCAAAGCTTCGTGAGGGTTCCCCTTTCCCCACAACTCAAAAGTTATGAAAATTAGGTGACCTGCAGTGATAAGGAACCCAGCCCTCCCAGTGTCCTTTCTCCATGCAGAAGAGCCTCCACCGCACAGCATTACCTCCGCTTCCACTCGCTCCTACTGCTAGCAGGCAACAGAATTAAATCTCTGAAAAGTAGCAATTAGAGTCCCAGCATTGGCTGACTTCATGAAGAGTGGCAGTAGCCACCTGTGCCTGGAGGGAGTCCAGGGGTTCACAGAGCTCCCCCAATCTCCAAGACCTCAGACCTCTTGTCTCAAGGTACTACCACCTATAGACTAATGAATCGCCTGTGAATCAGATTCCCAATCTGAGACGCAATTTGCCCGGTTGGATATGGTGAAGGAACAGACAGATGGAGAACTTATAGTTCATTTCCATCTGGGTTCTTGGTGAAGCCCACCCCTTTGTCCCTGAGCAGACTGACCTGCTTTTTTTTTTTAATTAATTAATTTATTTATTTATTTATTTATTTTTTCTTTATTAGTCAGTTCTGTATTCAGCAAATACAGTCAGTTTAGTACCATTATTAGGCTCATCTGTGACCTACCCCCTCCCCTTGGCCCCTCCTTGTTGAGGTATACGGGTCATGCACTGTGGAGTTAGCCCACAGTTATGGGTAAGCTAAATGTCTCTGCATATCATGACCCAACATGTGACTCTTGACATTCTTTCCACCCCCTCTTCCGCAAAATTTCCCTGAGCCATGTTGGGTTCATTTTTGGTCTGCTTCAGTGATGAAGACCTGCTTTTTAAAGTCACTTTCTGTCTGTGTTCCTGGAGCACGCTTCAGCCCACAGGCAGAGGAGATGAAGAGGTGGAGGCTGGGGCAGGAAGGGGCTGACCAGGCAGGTTATGGGGCACTGTCTGGGTCTCACCAAGGCTTCTTCACCAGTGACTAGGGACTTGGGTGACCCTCTCTCTCTCTCTCTCTCTCTCAGTGGGTCTGGTCCTCAAGTCACTGAGGACAACAACATCCCTGACAGAGCTGCTGATCAACTGGTGAAAACGCAGCTTCCAAGGACATACAGGTAATGCCTGGGTGGCAACAGCCACTGCTAGTGTCCGTTAAGAGGCACTCGGGGGTCTGGGAACACCCGGCACGAAGCAGCCCAGCTTCGGCCAGTTGCTGACAGTGGTCACCCACTGAAGACTGCAGGGCTCTTGAGCAGAAGGCCCTCACCCGGTGCTCACTTGTGAACCAGAGTGATGGAAATCGAACTTACTCTCATGCCTTTACTACCGTCTCTTCCAGGGGGCCCAGGCAGGCCCAGAGAGCCCTAGGAGAGAAATGGAAGAACAATTGGTACAGGATAAAAACAGTCCTTGGACCATGGAATACAACAATTTGCCTAAGGTCACAACATTTACTGTGGAAAAGCAGGGCTTGGGGCTCCAGAATGTGTTTCTTTAATGTTTACATCACACTCATTTGCCCATATATGAGTTCAGTGGACGTTGGGCTGTATTGATGACCCAATGCTGTGATAGGCACCCTTGCATGAGCCCCTGGGGCACAGAATGGGATGGTGACTCTCTAAGAACCACGCAGAAGTGTATGTGCAGGAGAGGCAGAGTGGGGTAGTTCACGCCTGAGCATGTGGGCAGAGCTCCCGTTTCACAGATGCTGTTCTCCTCAGCCCCAGCCCGTCCCACTTCCCTAGAAAATACTGGAGTTCCTCTAAGTGCCTGATGAGACAGGAGGTCAGCACAAGGCCAAAATACTAACTGGCGGTCAGAGAGAGTGTGGACTCAGCCCTCATATTCCCCACCTGATTCTATATTCCATATATTCTATATTCCACCTTCTGCCCTCCTATACTGAGGAAGCAAATGGCCCGTGCATTTAAGATCCCAGCCTCTTTAGTTCGACAGCCACAACCACAACCACGTTAAGCCTAGGGTAAAATCCAAGATTTTCTAAAAGGGGGACATACCAGTGGATGAAGGACTTCCTCTGAGAATCAAGCCTCCCCAAGTACTTAGTGTAGAGGTCACCCCATACACTGGCTACCCACCTGAAATGGCAGGTGTTTGAAAGGCCAGTCGGGCGTCTGACCCCTGCAGGCTGGGATGTCCTGCTGCAGAAAGCAGGGAGTGGGTATCTAGATGGCCTCCTGCCTTGGGAATAAAGATGGGAACACCAGGACTCCAAATGCCATCTAGCCAAAGATGAGATCACAGACAAAGCCAGAGAACTCTCAAGAGAGTTCTGGAACCTTTGTCTTTACCTCACAGTTGTCACTTTTCTGGTCTTGTTTGTCCTTCAGATGGAAGGCCAGCGGAGACCTGCGTGCATCTGCCTGTACCGTAAGATGGGAACGCTGAGGCGGGGGAGCGGGGGAGCATACGATATTGCCAGTGCGTGCTGTGGCATAGGACTCCATAGGTGCTCTACAGACAGCACTCCTTTCTAGAGCCCTGTGGGGCTGGCAAGGAAAAGTGGTGAAAAACTCTCACATTCTAAAATCACTGTTGGAGATGTGTGCCAAGTAGGAACAATGTGAACAGCTCCAAATAGTGGGCAGATGATGGTCTCCAGAGCCAGTGCCCCACAGCTTAAGTTCTCCCTATCTGTCAACCATGAGGAATGTGGTCAGGCTGGTGAACTGCTATGTGTCTCAGTCTCCACCTGCAAATAGGAATTATATACGTAGCTGCAGGAGCTGGGCTTCCCACGGACACAAGACAGCCTTGGTACCTGCTTTGAGTGACTGTGTGACAGAACTGACGACATGGGCTCAGAAAGTGTGGGCTGTCCTTGTAGAAGTTCCTGAAGAACTCCCATAAATGAGCTGTTTTCTAAGTCAGAACATACAACTCTGATGTTGTTTTTATCATCAAGATATCCGAGTGAGCACAGCAAACAGACCCAGCGTGAGCAATTCCCACTCTCAAGCCAAGATACCATGAGACCCAGGCATTGTATTGGATGGGTCCCTGTCCGTATGAAAACTATGCTTGAAAGAAAGTTAGATTGGCCCAATATATCTTTCACACACCACTGTCCCCTAATCTAACACTATAAAATACTGCCATGGCCCTTTGGCATGCCCTCCAAATTCTCCTAACAGATTCACCCTCAGCTACCCTCAGGGCCTTTGAAGAAAACGAAGTAATAGCTGTAGGCAAGCCATTCACATCCCAGAAAGAAAGCCACTTAACCTTTCTGAGCCTCAGTCACATCACTTGCAAGATAGAGTTTTGTGCTGACTTCAGATGAGAAATGAATGAGAATATATTTTATACACTAAAAAAAGAACATGGACGCTTGCTGAGGTGGGTAAGCTCAGTGGTTAAAGGCACTTGCTTACAAGCGATGGAAGCTGGGGGGGTATCTCAGCGACAGAGCACTTTCCTGGCATGGGAGGCCTGGGCTTCATCTCCAGCACCGTAAGATATACGATGCTAGTGGCTCGCTCTTTATTAAGAATGCAACATGTATAGGCTGGAAAGATGGTCAGTAAAGTACTTGGTTTACAAGTATGAGGCATGAGGAACTGAGTTCAATCCCCAGAACCCGCATAAAAATGCTGCCTTGGTTGCATAACTTTGCAATTCCAGTGCTGGGCAGAGACACAGGCCGATCCCTGGGACTCACTGTCTAGTCAGTCTAGCCTAGTGGCTTGTGGTCAGGCGTTTTGTCCCAGTAATGAGAAGGCAACTGCTACATTGAACTCACTGCAGAAGATAAGCAAGGCTCACAAAGAGGAAGCCTTTGCCTCACGCCTGAAGTTGTGACTTCCAAACTGGGCTTGATTCCAAGTCCTGACCCTGACCTCTCGGGCCCAATACACAATCACTGTCTCCGTGATCCCATCTGGAGGCCTATGGGAGGACAACACCGAGCTGAAAATTACCCGCCTGTCCACACCTACTTGTCGGCATCCCCCGCCTCAGGGATTGCCTGCCGCCTCAGCAGCAGCTGCGGTGACTGGCGAGCAGATGTCCTCTTGCTGTCTCTGGTGAGTAGACCACTGGGACTTATTTCTGAGTGTTGACAAGGACACTCCTTCATTGCTAGAGGAGCCATGCCAGCATGATTCCTCATCCGTTTGGCAGGAAGCATAGTACACCATTTTGGTGGAGTCTTAGGAACATTCTAGACTGTAGACCTCAACACGTACTTCCTAGAAGAGCAGGGGCCCGGGACCGTACTAAGGAGGCATGGTCTCTGGCCCACTACAGAGTTACCCAGTGAGACACAGAGGGAACGGGGCCTGGCTAGTTTATACAGCAGATCTTTCAGGTAGTTGGGGTGCTGGCTGAAGTGGGAGAGGCCCTCTTCAGCATAGGCAAACACAGACCATGGAGTCAGAACACACAAACTAGAATCTGAGCCCCACCACGCGGACAGATAAAATTACCAATTTCTAGAGCCACAGTCAAGAGCCTGTAAAACAAGGATGAGAATGACCACCTCCAAAGTTAAGCTCCATAGCTTGTGCAGAAATCCTTGGCAGGCACTAATTCCTTGTAAATTCCAAGTGCTGCTATTACTGTGATGGCCAGTGAGTTATCTGAGATGTACTATAGAAAGGACTGGTCTTCCGCATCAGACCACCTAAGATACCTTTTAAGAACATGCCCCAAGGCTCCCAAGTCCTCCTCGGGGACACGTGGAAGAGCTCTGACATGCTGCAGCTGTCAGCCACCTCTGAAGGTAAGGCCTCATTAATGCTGAGAACAGAGGCCATGTCGTTTGGAGTATAAAAATGGAGCGCTGCTGGTGTAATAGCAATTATGCTTAATGCTTATGTGCGCCTTTTACAAATATGTCATTTATTTTCATTAGCTCATTTAATCCTTGCACCAGCCCTCTGCGGCAAGCACTGTTACATGTGCCACCCCACCGAGGAGGAAAGCCAGCAACACAGGCCTTGACTAATAACCCCTCATCGCCCAGCTGCTGTGCGACTGAGCCAAGGTCTGGGCCCAGCCAGTCTGAGTCCTTAGCCTCCCCTGACGTTTTAGTCTGCCATCCAGCATTTACCCTTCCAATAAATGCTCACAATCTCCAGTATGAAGCCCTTAGTCTTGTGACTGATGTATTATACATGGCTAGTAACTGAGTGTCGAATGGAGCTAGAGAGGAAACTGCAGACTTCCCCATCCCAACTCTACTGGGGGCTGAGATTCCTAAGTGCTAATCTGTTCAGTTTCCTTCAGCACCACGGACAGGTCCCAGAACACCTTTATTCTCTATCTGCCATGACTTAACAGGGCATGTGAAGGCACACAGACAGATAATCGCCCCCTAAACCCTTCAATTAGTGTGAAAGTAGAAGATGTGCAAGTATAGTTATCCAACCCATCAGCCATGAATAATGCAGATTAACACACAGGCAGAAGCAGGGAGAGGGGCCGCCGACGGAGCCAGCTGTGAACACCGCGCAGAGCTGGAAGTAAACGGCATAAATCTATCAGAAGCTCCACGCATGTAAACGCAAGCATCACTTATATTTTCTGGACCACGGGCTCCACAATGAAATCTTTGCACAAAATAAGATGATTCTTAGAAGAAACATGGTTTTTGGGGGTCAAGAATTCCCAGATGAGAACAGCACCAGCAACGCCATGGTAAGTGTGGTGAATTCCCTCTCCTGCCTCCTGTGTCACAGACACAGCTTCAGCCACTCGCTCGTCAGCTCTGAGGTCTTGGGAACCATTTAGCCTCCTTCAAAGACCTTTACAGCTGATGCTCATAACCTGCACAGACTGCAACATACAAAGAGGCCAGTACCTTCTTTCCAGACAAATGGATAACATTCTTAAAAAACCATCAGCATCGGTCAATTAATCCTGCTTAGCTGCTACGGATAACGACTCTGTTCCCAGGGAGAATTAGAAAATTAAAAGGGTGACTTATTCCATCCTGCGACAAGTGTTTCTTCTTCACTGGATAGCCCTAGTCTTCACTCAACTGGCTGCTGTAACAAAATACCTGAAACTGGTGAGTTGAGAAACAACATACATTTGTTTATCTCAGTTCTGGTGGCTCAAAGTTCAAGACTAAGACATGGTTAGAGTCTTTTGTGTCTTTTGAAGGCTGGCTCATACACGGCATCACACCTTCTTGCTGTGTCCTTATGTGGCAGGAGTGCAGAGGGATTCCCTTGCACCTCTTCCATAAAGGCACTGATTCCTCTAACTTAGTCTCCACCCACATGATCTCACCACATCCTAAGCACCCCGCCTTGTAACTATTACTTGCAGGGGGCATGTTTTCAACATATAAATTCTGAGAAAACAAACAAGTGTCTTATGGTTCCTGGAATTCTTCTCCAGACACTACTCTGCAAGGGAGGCACCCAGAAGAAAATGCATATGTAGGAGGGCTCCCTCTTCCTCCACCCACCTCTGCAGCCCAGATGTATCTCCAAGAACTCATCTTGCCATTTCAGAGATGGCCTGCATCCACAAGACAGTGAGGATGACGTGGCTCACAGTGTGGAGATAAAATGTGTGTGTGACATGTTGGTGCCAGAGAACTGTCATTAAAAGCAGACCTAAGTGTCACGTGCAGAGGCCCCTCTAATCACAGGAGGGACAAACGGAAGCATCACTGCCAGCCACTTGCTCTGTCCTCTTAGTCACACAATGACCATGATGATAAGTGCACTCGTGTACAGCCCCAGCCTTTTGTTAAACTGCTCAGGCTGGCTTTGAGCTCACCCTGTAATCCAAGCAGGTCTTGAATTTATGATCTCCTGCTTCAGCGTCCTTGGTGGTGGGGCGAGAGGTCCGCACTACCAAACCTTGTGATTTTATCTCCTGTTCACTTTTCCAACAACTTAAGTCTTAGGTGTAGACGTTGCATTAATCATACCTCAGTGGTCACACCCCCTGTTTTGTATTCATCCACAGTCTCCTAACACGTGTCTTAATAGGTGGATATTATTTTGAAAAAAAAATCCAGAGCTTTTATACACCACTCTACCCTCTTCGTACATGTTCGTAAAAATGAAATCAATCTTGATGGTGTCTAAGGGTTTTCCATGAACTGGGGAGAGTTAAGGGCTTCAACTCCCATCTCAGAGAGGAGACAAGATCCATACAACCTCCTGACAAAGTGCTTAATGCCTTAAGGATCAGTCACTAATCAGACATCACTGGGATTTTAACAACTGGTTAGTGGTGAGTGTGAGAGGGGCAAGACCAAGCAGCAGAGGCACAGGCAAGTCGTGAGGATGTCCTGTAAAGCAGCAGAGGCACAGGCAAGTCGTGAGGATGTCCTGTAAAGATGAATCAGAATAGCAGAGGCATAGGCAAGTCGTGAGGATGTCCTGTAAAGATGAATCAGAATAGCAAGAGGTAAACTGAGGACGGGGAAGTGGGGCCCTAATTCATCAGGCACAACAAGGAGAACTTCACCTGACAGGTGAGAAACAAGTGTCACCACAGGGCCATGTTAGGGCCATATGCAAAGTCATGAGCACTTGCATACTGGTTTGAATCAGATGTCCAGCATAGACTCATGTATTGCAAATGCTTGGTCCCCAGCTGGTGGTAATTTTCTAGTCAGCTACTTATTGGAGGAGGTGTGCTGCTCGGGGTGGGCTTTGGATCCTTGCCAGACCTTATCTCAGTCTCTAGCTGCTGTTTTCCACCTACTGTGGCAGGGGTGCTGTCCGGCCTCTCCTCCACCATTTTCCCTGCCATCACGAAGCTTCCCCCTGGGACTACAAGCCAAAATAAACTCTTACTCCCACCAGTTGCTTTGGGTCAGGAGCTTTGTTCTGGTGACACGGAAGTAACTACAACACCCGCCACTTGCAATGACCTGGAGTAGCAGGGAGATGACCATGCTGGACGAAAGGAGCCTGGTGCAGAAATACAAGTACCACGTGGTCACACTATGTGAGCTCATACGAGCAGCCAATTCCCAGACACCACGTAGGAGGCAGAGGTTTCCAGTGATGGGCGAGGGAAAGGAGGCATTGGTATGGGATGTATGAGGCTTGTGCTGTGCAAGATGAAGACGTTCTAGAGACTGGCCGTGCACTACCACGGCTGCAGTCAGCAGCACCGTGCAGCATTCTTAGCGTCTGCAAGGCTCAGGTTCTGATCCTCACCGTTACACAAGCTGCTTATCTATGTTAACACGAGGAACTCAGCACTCAGGAGGCAGAGGTAGGAGGATCGCCATGAGTTCAAGGCCACCATGAGACTACATAGTAAATTCCATGTCAGCCTGGGCTACAGTGAGATCTTGGCCATGTGTGGTGGTGCACACCTTTAATTCCAGCACTTGGGAGGCAGAGGTAGGAGGATCATTATGAGTTTGAGGCCAGCCTGAGACTAAATAGTGAATTCCATGTCAATGTAGGCTAGAGTGAGATTCTACCTCGGCGGGGGGGGGGGGGGGGTGAGGTTCAAAGTTCTGGACTGTGCTGTAAACCATACAGAAGGGCTGGAGAGATGGCTTAGCAGCTGTCACTTGCCTGTGAAGCCTAAGAACTCATGGTCAAATCTCCAGGCCCCACTTAGCCAGATGCAGTGACTCAAGCATGCAGTGTCACACGTGCACCACAAGGGGACACATGCATCCAGAGTTCATGCACCACAGGCTGAAGGTACTTGTGTGCCCATTCTCTCTCTCTCTCTCTCTCTCTCTCTCTCTCAACAACAACAACAACAACAACAAAGAAATTAAAAATAAAATTTAAATTTAAAAACAATACAGAAGTCAGGCAGCCTCATTTTTAGGTAGTGAGAAAATGAGAGTCCAAACATGGTAGGTGAACTAGAGAGTGCACAGACAGAGTAAGGCCATACAGAGGTCTTGCCTAGGAGCACAGCCCAGTTGCGTTGGCTATTGTACAATTACTCATATGATATTTTTCCTTCAGCAATAGATACTGAGTGTGTGTAGACAGAAAAATTAACTCATAACTTGATCACTCACTGTCTCTGGCATTTATACCCCTCTCTCCCCTGTGCCCTCTTCTCCCTTTCCCTCCCCTCCATTGTCCCTCCCTCTACCTCATCGCCCACCCTCTCTTCCCTCCACCTAACATACCACCAGGGTCATGTTGTATACACATGTAACAGAATTTTGAAAAGTTGAAAACTACTGCCTCTATTTCAAGGCCATTAATCACTCTCCCAGCCACCACATACTTTTGCATTATTTAAGTGTACAGCCTCATTTTCACAGTGTGTTTCCCATACAGCGTTGCTTATTTCTGGTAGCACTTGTAAATTAGTCATGCATGTGTCTAGCCTCACAAAGTCCACATGGATATGCATGTGAGAGTTTCTTAATGCGTCTCCCCAGAATAACTCTAGATGGGAAAGGACTAAATGAAGAGGTGTCCACAGAGAGAGAATGGGCTGCCTGTGTGGACGCTGCTCCTCTGTAAGCTCGTAGAGTAGCTCCCAGGTGACACCCTGTGCCCTGTGCAGGGGGCTGATGTGACCCCTGCCAGGGTGCAGCATTGCTAGCTGTGAGACAAGCGTCTGCACACAGATGACATGTAGTGTACATGTACCCTATGTCATTTTATGTCTCTTTCCCCAGGAAAATGAGTGAGAAGTGGCGAACTGCTTTCTAGGCTGCTGTTGTAAGGACTTTCTGTTCTGCGTATGCCCCTCCCACACACACACAAGGCCTGCAGTGCCTGTTCTGTTATGTGGAAGGAAACTAAGGGGCACCTTCCACAGCCGGGGAGCACGTGTCAGCATCCCACAAGTTCTCCTCCACACCCTTCCCTGCATTCAGCCGGATGACCCTTCAGTGCTCCGCCTGGCACACGTGACCCCCTCGCGGCTCTCTACTGTCACTCACAGACTAAACACACTCAGCGTTGAGAACACTGCCCTCGGAGCATGGCATGGCCATAGCTTGCTTGAACTCTCAGCAGCTGTGATTACCCTCATGAGACCTGCACAAGACTGAGTCAAAGCCGGGCGTGGTGGCGCACGCCTTTAATCCCAGCACTGGGAGGCAGAGGTGGGAGGATCACTAAGAGTTCGAGGCCACCCTGAGACTACATAGTGAATTCCAGGTCAGCCTGGGCTAGAGTGAGACCCTACCTCGAAAAACAAAACAAAACAAAAAGACTGAGTTGACTAATGCCCCATCATTCGGTCGGGTGACCCCCTTCCACCTGAGGCTCTTTAGGAAGCTGGTAGTTGCTGGGCAGAGGGCCGTGAGGACACTGACCTGGCTAAAGATGCAAGGGGGAGACACTTTCTTCACTGCTGCAGCCTCCCCTAAGTTGTCAATGCTCCTCTAAGCGACTCCAGTTAAACTCATTGACTCACCGACTTATACTTGGGTGGAATCATATATTTGCTTCGGTCGTTGCTGCCCTACCTTGGGTATGTAGACTTTTCTCCCTGTCTCCTCAGCAAAAGTTCACACACATACTGACATCTGATGTTAAGCATTACGACCCTCAAGCTGTTTCTCCGCCCACTGCCAGTGTCATGAGATTTTCTCTGCCATGAGCACTGTGAGCTGACCTCATCTGAAGCAAGCCCGCCTCCACACTCTACGCAACCTCTGTGTCCTGCCCGGGCCGCTGCCCCAGGCCTCGGCTGCCTGAGCGCTGCTCCAGGGCCCGCGAGCCCGAGGTAGGCACGCTCTGCTGTTCGCCTCCCCCGTCACTGCTCTGTCCTGCAGTGCTGTCTCCCTGCACAGTCTGCGACCTCTGCAAGCCCCTGAGTCCGAGGGACACACTGAGGCGAGGCGCACAGCGCACACAAGCTCTGGACAGATGCACAAGGCCATGCACTCCCCCGTGAGCCCTGGAGGACTTCAGTAAAGGACGAACTTACCTTTTCACCTTTTTCTCCTTGCACAAAGGGTCCTCTCCCCTACAGAAAGGAAAGCAGAAGGTATGGGTTTATTGAGGACCATCTCCATTACCCAAGATCAAACAACTGGATGCTACCTCATTAGCTCTGCCACAGAAACTCCGAGAGAGATATAACTATTACTCACTGAATGTGAATTTTCGTGAATGCCATCTCTTATTTTTTCAAATAATTCAACATTATACGTAGGATTTAATTCACCTATTTAAAATGCCTAACTTATTAAAGGTCAGTATATTTAGAGTTGTACACTGCTAGCCACAGCCAGCTTTAAACGTTCTCATCACTTCTAAGGGATCCCGTATCTGTTAGGAGTCACTCCCCAATGTCCTTTGCTGAGCCCTAGACAAAAGCTAATATATTTTATAAGTTTGCGTATTCTCGTGATTTTAGAAACATGCAATGTAAGCCATTTTCTGACTACATTCTATTACTTAGCAGAGCCTCGTTGAGAATTACACATGTTGTACCACATAGAGGGACTTGATTCTGTTACAGGCTCATATGTACAGACAAAGCACATTTTACCTGCCCATTATTCACACGTGCCCATTGGCCCACTTTTACCTGGGGCTATTAAAAATATTGTGGTATGGGCATTTGTGTGTAAATCTTGTGTGAACTAGGCTTGCACTTCTCTTGAGAATAAACCTAGGAGTGGGAATGAACCTCTGGACTCCATGGTGCAGCAGTTACCATCTTGTTGCAGGGATAAAACACCTGACCAGAAGCCGTTTACAGGAGTGGAAGGTTTGTTTCATGCTGACAGTTTCTAGGCGGGGAGGCGGGGGGAGGTCACTACAGTGGAGGAAAGCAAATACCCACCCCTGCCTCCATCAGCAGCACAGAGATAACGACCAGCACAAACTCGCTCTGAACATCGCCAGACAGGACTAACCGACCCAAGGCCGCCCTCAGCAACGCGCCCCTCCAGCAGGGCTGCACCGCCCACCGCCTCCGTCCGGTCCGCTAGGGATCGAGGATGAGGCTTAATGACAAAAAAGTGAGGCTACAGGGGGGAGTTTACATTCAAATCACCACATACAGTGACTCCATGCCTAAAGTTTTGAACTGTTCTCCCCAGCAGTTTCTTCTGCTCTATTTGTGTCACGTTTCTCATTTCTTTCATTTTTGAAATTTTTATTTATTTGATTATTTAGTTATTTATGAGAGAAAGAGGGAGAGAGAAAGAGAGAGAGAGAATGGGTGTGCCCTGGCCTCCAGCCATTGCAAATGAACTCCAGATGCATGCACCCCCTTGTGCTTAGGTGGATTCTGGAGAGTCGAACCGGGATCCTTTGGCTTTGCAGGCAAACGCCTTAATTGCTAAGCCATCTCTCCAGCCACATTTCCTGTTTCTTTACATGTTTAATAAGTTCTTTTGGTTGAAAATTGAACATTTTAAGAAATATAACAGCAACTCTGGGTAGGAACCCTTCTCTTTCCAAGACTGGATTTGTTTCTCCTTACTTACTTGTCTGCTGACTGTGGTAGTTTCAACAGAAGGCTCCCATTACATTCAATGTTTTACTACGTTCTCATTTCTCTCCTCCTGGCTGGAGGAGGTGTCACTGGACAGATCTTAGGGTCCAGCCCTAAGGTGTGGTGTGGAATTGAAATTCCAATCTAAAGATATGCAAAGTAGCTGAGACCCTCTGGGAGTTCCTGGACTGTTCTGTGTCGTGTGGCTTTTGGCTTGTGGCTTTTTCTCTCTCTGCTTGAACCTGTGAAAGTGGACCAGCTTCTTCTGCCATTATGAAACTCCCCCTAGGCCTGCAAGCGTCAATAAATTCCTTCCTACATAACTGTGCCTGGTCTGGAAGTTCATCTCAGTGAACCTGAAGCTGTCTAGTACACTGACTTAGCTACTTGTTTGTTTGTTTGTTTCACAATGAAACCTATCTCTTTCCCCCATACTAGAGCACCAATGCCACTCCTGCAGAGGGCATGGCCTGCTGTGGTGGTTGCAATCAGATGTACCCCATAAACTCATGTGTTTTGAATGCTCAGTCCCCAGCTGGTGGCAATTTGGGAGGTGGAGAATTGCAGGAGGGTATGTAGCTGGTGGCAGGCTTAGGGGTGTTATAGCCTGCTCCCCTTTGCCAGAGCTTGGCTCACTCTTCTGTTGCTGTTTTCTACTTCATGTGGCAGAGGTGATGTCCAGCCTCTGTTCATACCATGCTTTCCCCTGCCATCATGTGGTTTCCACTCATGAGCATAAGCCAAAATAAATACTTTACTCCCATCAACTGCTTTTGGTCAGGTGTTTTGTCCCAGGAATGGGAAGGTAACTACAAAGAAACATTGGTACCAAAATAGTGTGGCCCTTGCTTCTAGAAACCTGACTCCGTGGCTATGGCCTTTCAGAATTGATTTGTGAAGGGATATGGGATCATCTGAAACCTTAACATAAGAAATGCCTTGCAGTGCTATAAACAGAGTCTGATAGACTAATCTGGTCACAGTTTGAAAGACCTAAATGCAAAAAGAACTGTGCAGGCTTGACTTATGAAGGGAAGGAAGAGGTTTACCTGTACTGAGCTAGAGGCAGTTTGTGTGAGAGGCTTTCTGGGTTCTGCCTGTGTCCTGAAAACTTAAACAGGGTTGACCTTACAAAAAATAGACTGGTGTGAGCATAAGGGTATAACACAGAAAGAAATTAAAGCTTTGGGCTGAAATTGCTGCCCATTCAATTGCAGTTGTTTGAGAGATCATCACCATTGAGATTGAGCCAACTGTTTTGAATTGATACAGCAGAAAGAATGCTGAATCATTTGAAAGTAGGGGACCTGAATGCTGAAAGAGTGTCCTGCTCTTCAAAGTCAGTTTCATCCCTCTCCTGGATCAGCATGTTTGGTAGCCAACCTGGTATAATGGAACTATAACAAATGCAGGAAAGAAAGGATCTTTGGATCAAGGTGATTTTGTTGGAGATGACCACTGGGCTATGTGAGGTAAGGTTGATGCAGTCCCTCCTGCTTGGATTTCCAGTGGAGCCATTAGGATGAACCCTGGGTTGTGGCAGACACCCCAGCCGTTTTTGGACATGCCATGACTGTGAAACAGCTGCCAAAGACAGCTATGTCAGCTTTCTCACCTGCCAGATGGGCACACCATCACATGCCACCTCACCAGCTTGGTGTGAGAGATTACTATCCCCGAACTGGGGAAGTGTGTGGCATGGAGCCCACAGCAGTGAGCACTGACACGTGCCCCCAACTCTTGTCTTCCCCATGCCACTGTAGGAGGCAGGTCTACAGAGAGCCATGGAGGGTGAATCCCTGTACAACAGGGCTCAGATTTAAACCGATATCTTTGCCACACCCAGCCTCCATGATCAAAGGCACAATGGTTCCAATCTCAGCAGTAAGAGTCATTCCTGTTAGACACATGATAGGAGTGGGAAAAGTTGCCTTGAGGTCCAAGTAAATCTACACAGAGCAGATTAGACAGCAACAATGGTGGCAATGTGGGGGATGAAATGAGGTGCATTTGCCAGGCCAGGTCTAGGCAAAGACCCTTGCTCTTTGGGTTTGGGTTTTCTCCTTAGCTTTGAGAAGTGCAAGGAATCAAAGATAAACACACACATCAAAAATGACAGCTGCCATCCAGTGACCATCTTCTATGGGCCAGAGGAAAGCAGTCATGATCTTCATTGTGCTGATTGTGTGTAAAAGTCTTCCAGAGAGGCTCAAGAGACCTCCCCAAAGTCACACTGCCATTGGAGGCTGGTGCCAAGAGCGGTTCCCGGGGTCTGTCCAACACCAGCCTCATGCCGGAGGGTGGACTGCGGAGGTGAGTGCTCCAGGTGACAGGTGACTGTGACGGCAACCACACCTTCTCTGTGCTTCCAGCACTGTTCCCAGAGGTCTGCAATTTGATCGATTTCTCACAAGGCTACAAGGGAGACTATTCCGCACCCCCAAAGTACAATGAGGACTCTGATATAAAAACGAATTCCTGTCTGGCTGGAGCCAGACACTTTGCAGCTATACGGCTTCTGAGGCTCATCGCTAACCCACGACGTGTTCGTCTCCTCAATGCCTTCCAGATCCACATCAGGCAGAACGAAGTGAGGGGGAGGTGGGTGGAGGGTAGTCATCCTTGTACATGGAAGACCACGGAAGATAGACACCATGAGGTAGGACTCCATGAAAATTACTAACTTTGGGAACCATAATGGAACCAAGCTGGAAGGACAGAATAAGGAGTTGGGAGATGGATGACAGACAAGGATGGAGCCACAAGGGTCATGTCCTACAGAAATCTTGTGTTCATGCAGAAGAGGCAGGCTTCCTCCCATGGGTGTGGGCCACTCAGTGCCTGCTACTCACCAGGACCTGAACACACAAACACTGGTCAGCATGACTGGGTTGGGGCTCACAGGGGAGCCCTGGGTGCCTCAAACTAGTCACATGGTCTGACCATCTAGATAAACAGTATTTGACTTACTGAATCTCCTTTCTCTCCCTTGGGTCCAGGAACACCCATCGGTCCCGTGGCTCCCATGTCTCCCTAAAGGGTTGAAAGCAGAAACAAGCATCAGATTAGGCTCCGTGCTAGAGCTCCCGAGCTGGACACTCAAGATTGTCCAGAGCTGCCCTTGCCCCGGGTCCCTAGAAGAGCTTAGTTGTCCTGGCTGACTCCGCAGTGAGGCCTCTTATCCTACCCTGAAGGGAGACTTAATCCATCCCTTCGTTCCCTGCATTTACTTACAGGGAGGGTGGCACTGCCTGACCCAGACACTTGAGAGCCTGTGTGTGACTGTTTGAATCATCAGTCAACATCAATGCCTGACCATGAACAGGTATATGGTAATGATGTGCTGAATAAATCCAAAGCCCAATAAGACTAGTGAAATGGGGAGTGGGGAGTACAATAGGGGAGGTTGGCGGGGGGAGAGGGACAGGAGAGTTCAAGTGGGATGAGGGAACTCTACAGGGAGAAAGAGAAAAGACAAGGCGGAGTGAGCAGGAACAGTGACGAGGCCCTGCTGTCTAGGTGTCCCACGGCTGCATTCAGCCCCAGAACAGGTGACGACTGTGTAAAAGCACAGATCTCTTGCACACCGTGTCAATTTTCTGAGACAACACCAGAGTGGACAAGTAGAACGAGGGAGGGGAAGGAGGCTGTTCATCACCGAGGATGGAGGACTCTAAGGTAAGTACCTGGCTTTGAGCAATCAGTGAGTTGACACACTCTGGGTACAAGAATTTTACGCAGCTTAAACAAATCTTAAGGCCCACCTCAAACATTTCTGGAACCATCATCTTGTGAGGATACATGCAGAATTCACTGACCTGGGGGACTGAGCCGGCTACAGCCCACAGGCTGTGAGCCTGGGCTTGGCAGCTCTGCCTTTCCTCACTCATATTCTCAGCCTGATAAGTGCAGTTCTGAGCAGGTCAGAGTCTCTTAGTTTGACCCTCACAACACTTGTTCTAATCCTGGCATCGCAACCAGCTCCAAGGAAAAATGCTAATGCACCCGAGGTCTAACACACCTCCGCCACCCTTCCACAGAGAGCAAAGCAAGGACTCTGAGGATGTCTGTGCCATGTCAGTACTCACCTTTGGACCAGGGAGTCCTACGGGGCCACCAAATCCCCTTTCACCCTGCAGGACGAGACAAAAAGAAACCATTATGGCTATGTGCTAATTCTCCCACTTTTTCATCACAAGCTAGTCCTCCCATCTCTACTCCCATCAGTTCTGTAGTAAGTTGAATGGGAAAATTGCTGGAGCCAGAAGCTCCTTATCAAACTGTGAACCTGTATGTACAACTTTAAACATGGCTCCTGGATGCAATCACTGGGAGATAAAAACTAAGCCAGGCACAGAAAGACAAACACTTTATGCTCTTGTAGCCGATAGATAAAAGCATCAAACAGAAGCGGAGATTAGAATGGGGTCACCACTGGCTGAGAAGTGGGGGAATGTGGGGACACACACAGGCTAAGCTGCCAGGGTGGGGGGGGACAAGACATGATAGGTAGCAAAAACCTTATATGCTGGGAAATGAACAGCCCAGGAGCCAGAAAAGAGGAAAAAGCTCCCAAACCCTCACGAACAGCCAGGCTTTTTATTTTGAGTCTGGGCTGCAATCCGGGAGGAGCCAGCACACCTGAGTGCAGTGTCCAGAGGGTATGGCCTTGAATTTGGCACGCACCTGAGTGTTTGGAGCACTGTGGCACCTGCTGTGATAGGAGGGCACATGTGTGACACAAGCAGTCACATTTGTAAGCAGCCAACACTCAGTCTAAGAATTCTCTTACGAGTTTTTTTCTAACTATCTAATTTCCCTCTCAACAGCACCAGTTTATCCCCCATAACATGTGATTGCCAATTTTCATTATCCAATTATAAGTAAATATAAAATGCTTGCTATAGGTTACATGAATGCCATAACGTTAATTATAAAGAAAATGATCTTATCTGCTATTGGTTTATATAATTATTATTTACAAAATACCAAGTGTGACATGTGCAAAAGTCATTTTAAATGTAAACTCCATCAATTAAAAAAAAATGTGGAAAAGATCTTATTACTAGAATGACATGTGATCTATATGCTGTGGCTAGCTGTTATGCGGCCATACTGAGAATAAACTGCCGCGGGGAGCGCTCTCACTTCCTGACCTGTGCGCAGAGCTCCGCCCCCACGGGGAGCGCTCTCACTTCCTGACCTGTGCGCAGAGCTCCGCCCCCACGGGGAGCGCCCTCACTTCCTGGCCTGTGCGCAGAGCTCCGCCCCCACGGGGAGCGCTCCCACTTCCTGACCTGTGCGCAGAGCTCCGCCCCCACGGGGAGCGCCCTCACTTCCTGACCTGTGCGCAGAGCTCCGCCCCCACGGGGAGCGCCCTCACTTCCTGACCTGTGCGCAGAGCTCCGCCCCCACGGGGAGCGCCCTCACTTCCTGACCTGTGCGCAGAGCTCCGCCCCCACGGGGAGCGCTCCCACTTCCTGGCCTGTGCTCAGAGTTCCGCCCCCACGGGGAGCGCTCCCACCTCCTGGCCTGTGCGCAGAGCTCCGCCCCCACGGGGAGCGCTCTCACCTCCTGACCTGTGCTCAGAGCTCCGCCCCCACGGGGAGCGCCCTCACCTCCTGACCTGTGCGCAGAGCTCCGCCCCCACGGGGAGCGCCCTCACCTCCTGACCTGTGCGCAGAGCTCCGCCCCCACGGGGAGCGCCCTCACCTCCTGACCTGTGCGCAGAGCTCCGCCCCCACGGGGAGCGCTCCCACCTCCTGACCTGTGCGCAGAGCTCCGCCCCCACGGGGAGCGCTCCCACCTCCTGACCTGTGCGCAGAGCTCCGCCCCCACGGGGAGCGCCCTCACCTCCTGACCTGTGCGCAGAGCTCCGCCCCCACGGGGAGCGCCCCCACCTCCTGACCTGTGCGCAGAGCTCCGCCCCCACGGGGAGCGCCCCCACCTCCTGACCTGTGCGCAGAGCTCCGCCCCCACGGGGAGCGCCCCCACCTCCTGACCTGTGCGCAGAGCTCCGCCCCCACGGGGAGCGCCCCCACCTCCTGACCTGTGCGCAGAGCTCCGCCCCCACGGGGAGCGCCCCCACCTCCTGACCTGTGCGCAGAGCTCCGCCCCCACGGGGAGCGCCCCCACCTCCTGACCTGTGCGCAGAGCTCCGCCCCCACGGGGAGCGCCCCCACCTCCTGACCTGTGCGCAGAGCTCCGCCCCCACGGGGAGCGCCCCCACCTCCTGACCTGTGCGCAGAGCTCCGCCCCCACGGGGAGCGCCCTCACCTCCTGACCTGTGCGCAGAGCTCCGCCCCCACGGGGAGCGCCCTCACCTCCTGACCTGTGCGCAGAGCTCCGCCCCCACGGGGAGCGCCCTCACTTCCTGGCCTGTGCGCAGAGCTCCGCCCCCACGGGGAGCGCTCCCACCTCCTGACCTGTGCGCAGAGCTCCGCCCCCACGGGGAGCGCCCTCACTTCCTGGCCTGTGCGCAGAGCTCCGCCCCCACGGGGAGCGCTCCCACTTCCTGGCCTGTGCGCAGAGCTCTGCCCCCACGGGGAGCGCTCCCACCTCCTGGCCTGTGCGCAGAGCTCCGCCCCCACGGGGAGCGCCCTCACTTCCTGACCTGTGCTCAGAGTTCCGCCCCCACGGGGAGCGCTCCCACCTCCTGGCCTGTGCGCAGAGCTCCGCCCCCACGGGGAGCGCTCTCACTTCCTGGCCTGTGCTCAGAGTTCCGCCCCCACGGGGAGCGCTCCCACCTCCTGGCCTGTGCGCAGAGCTCCGCCCCCACGGGGAGCGCTCTCACCTCCTGGCCTGTGGGCAGAGCTCCGCCCCCACGGGGAGCGCTCCCACTTCCTGGCCTGTGCGCAGAGCTCCGCCCCCACGGGGAGCGCTCCACTTCCTGGCCTGTGTGCCCAGATTTCAGGCAGGTGGAAGAAGTAGCAGCCACACTTGCTTCATGGGTAGACATGAAAGCCATCCATGTGGCCTTCTTTTGGAGAGAGGGAGCAGGGCACCTCCCTGTCCACCAGTGCCTGGGAAAGCTATAAGCTGCCTGGCATGATCTGGATCTCATAGGTGCTTTCATTTAACCAGATAGCACACCAGGACTCCTGAGGGCCATATCATAACTATCTTCAAACCTCAGTGTATAGCACAGCATGGTGTACACGGAAGGCACTTAATGTCTGCGGTAAGGAAGACAGAATGTTGAGTGAGCAAGGAATGGGTGGTGAGGTAATGGCAACCAATGTGTGAGGCTGAGACTACATGCTGGTTGATACAAGCAGGATCATGTCATGTCCTGCCAAAAGGAAAGAAGGCATATGTGCCTGTGTCCTTCACCCCACCTGTCCATCCCATATCCATCCATCTCCCTTTACAGACCCTAACCCACTTTCCATCAATCAGGGCATTACACAATAGCCTTCTCCATGTCAGGCTTTGGTAGTAATTCCTCAAAACATCGATGCATAAAGATTCAGTCTCTGTAATTTGGAACTTTAACAGAAGCAAAGGCTAGCAGACATCATTAGCCCAGTGACTTCATTGTTATCTTGGAAGGAAGCTCATGGAGAGAAAACAAAAGGATTCAGTGTTTTGGAAAGGGAAGGTGTCAGTTGAGTAGTTCTTCGGTGGGTGGATGGTGAGGAATGTGAGGGAAGGAGGCACAGAGGAAAGCCCACGGCCAGCGCCATGACTGGCAAAGTACCCTAGGCCACATCTTGGAAGGAGAGCAGCCATCAGCCAGGCAAGAGGCTCAAGGGTGGGAAAAGGTGCTCAGGAAGAAGGTCCCATGAGACACTCAAGGGTCCATGCAGGAAACCAGCAGATCTCACCCAGCCCCGAAGGGAGGAGGATTAAGTGTGAGATGCAACTAGAAGCCCTTGGGACCCAGAGTGAGTCGGGTAGGGGGAGCAGAAGTTGAGGGGTGCCCTTGAGCCACACCAAGGTGGTCAGTGGAGAGCCAGGCATTGGTGAGTTGGAGAGTAGGAAGGTAGATGGAAGAGAGAGGAGAGGCCTGTGCAGCCCCAAATTCCCCTCCGAAAGTCCCTGGAGGTGACCTCAGGAGCCTTTGTGGGACCCACACAGGCATGGACCTGGCTCTGAGGGGAAGCCTTGCCCTGGGGAGAGCAAGTTTGGGCTGCACTCCAGATCTGAGTGCACAGTGGTGAGAGATCAAAACCTCCCCAAGCCCCTTCACTTCCCACTGGGCTTCTAACTGGAAAAAGGACTCAGAAGAATTTAGGTTTAGACAGCTGCTTCTGAGATCATTGGCATGCAGGAGCAGTTGAATCACAGAGGACAGCAGCCAGGGTGCTAAGCCTGCTGGCTGGAGGAGAAGTAGCACACCCTCCTCCCTCATCTGTCCACTTCCTCCCTAACCTGTGCACTGGGTAGTGGTATCTTAATGTCACCTACAGCCTCTCAAAACGCCAAGCTCAGGGTAAAGCTCCCTGGCTTTTGATCAGGCCTTTTTTAATTTGAGCCAGGGTTTGCCAACTCCATTGCACTGAGGGATCATTCAGGCTCCCTATGTCCCCAGAGTCTATCTCTCTGCATAAAACAAGAAGAGGGGATGAAGGGAGGGTGTGAAGAATAACAGATGAAGGAAAGGGAAAGGAAAACAAGTCAAGGACCTCTTACTATTCCTGAAATACCTAAAGTGTCCAATCAGTTACCTTCAACCGTCACTTTACTTTGGGGCCCAGTGTCCGTGAAACTGCATAGAACCTCTGAGCCCCTTGGACACCCTTGGCAGCAAGCTTAGAGGCGTACATGGGGACAACCAGATGCGAGAGATCAAGGCCCTGGAGACTCCAGCCCAGAGCTTCAGAGAGAGCGTCTCCACACGTCTCTGTGTTTTTTCATCCTTGTATCATTAATCCCCTTCTGCTCAAAGTAAACTTTCTTTTTGTTTATCAGGGTCCATTAGTTTACGGTTGAAACCAATAAACCGGAGCCCCAAGTACAGATGAGGCCTTTCAGTGATGGTGGAGACATGCACCACTTTTAAAATTAGAGACACACATAAAGCTTTATTCAGACAAAGGTAAACACATGATAGACGACAGATAGACAGAGGTTAGTGAGTACATGTGATTCTACAGAGCCCACCTGAGCACTCGTGCATTATTCTACTCCCATGTCTTCTTTACAACCCAAAGCTAGTTTGATTTAGTTGCACATGAGAAGTGATCATAGACGTAGCAGTTGGAGAAACCTCAGGAATATATTAACAGCTTCAGGAAATGTTAGAATCAACACAAGAATCTCCCCTCCCCGTGTGCACAGAATTCAGGACACAGAAGGTCCGAGGACCGAGAACAGACCTCTGAAAGCCTGTGAGCCCAGAGCCATCCTGCTCTGGTAGACAAGGTGCATGATGGGAAGCCCCCCTCACTGCTGGAGGTCCTGCTCACCCCGCTCTGCCCCATTCAGTCCTGGGGCAGCAGACAGGGAACCGAGGGCAGAATAACACGGTACCTTTTCTCCAGCTGGGCAGGAGCAGTTGATGGTCTTCAAGAACCCAATCTGTTCACTGCCGGGGGTGGGTGGTTGTGGGGGTGCAGGCGGGGGTTCTGTCACCACCGTCACCTGGCACTGGAAGGAAAGGCCAAGGGCTCAGCATCCGGCTGCTCACCTGACAAACACTCTCTGGAAAGAGGCATGCTCTTCTAAGGAACAACGCAAGTCAAAGGGGCCTAGATGCGCTTGAGGATGCCTGAGAATACAGCATGAGTGACCAGGCACATCAGACAGCAGCCCATTGGGTCTCCTGAAGCCTGGCCAGCCAAAGCCCAGCCCAGCGCTGCACTGGCTGGCTCGGCAGCCTGCAGGAAGCATGAAGCACTTTGGTGTTCATCCTGTAACATGGGGATGGGGTGCCTCCTTCATCCAGTCATGAGAGGACTGAATAACTCAGAAAAGTTCCACCTCAGAGTCTTGAGCCTGGCACATGCCCTAGCCTTCTCCTTCGGCTTCTTGCCTTCCCTGTGTTCTATCTGCTTTGGGACCCCTCCCTTTCTTCCTCCCTCCCTCCCTCCCTCCTTCCTCCCTTCCTTCCTTCCTTCTTTTCTTCCTTCCTTCTGTTCCCCTTTCTCTTCACACACATAACCATGTACTAGACCCCTGCACCTGCACAGTGTGTCCTGGGACCCAGTCAGCCAGGCATGGTGTACTGTGCCTCAGCCCTGGGGAGTGGGCTCCAGTTCAGTCACAACTTCAAGCATGCTCTGAGTTAGGGTTCAGTAGAGAGTTGGGGAAGGAAAGGGATGTACGGGGTGAGAAATGAGGACTGAGGGTGCAGAGGTGCAGACCTGGTACAGATAGGACAGAACTGGAACCTGCGTGGTGTCAGACACGGCCTCCCCACTTCCTCCTGGAGTCCTTGCACCCTTGACTCCTTGCCTGACTGAGAAAGACCCCCAGCTGTAGGTTCTGGGGTCAATGAAATCCTGATGTCACTGCCTGACCCAGGTCTGCAGCCTCCCTTATTCGGAGCTTGCTGATGGCATCCATCAGCTCCTTGTGAACCCTCAGAACATCTTCAAACCTCTGCCTCCCACATTCCCAAAGCCAGACCTCATCACATGGCTGGGAGCTTTGGGGGCACCCTGACTGAAGCCCACACCACAGGAAGAGCTGTGTAATGTGGTTTGCCCAACCCATGCCCTGTGCAAACAGGAAGGGAAACCTAAACCCAGACTCTGCCATGGAATGAATTCTGATGGCGAATGCCACCCTGGACCAACTGCCTATTCCTGAGCCCAGGACACCCCTTCTCCGACAGACCGCATATATCTCCTCCCACTAGCCACACCAGCCTACTCACTGGGCCTGATGGGATGTCACAGCAGGTCTCCAGTTCTGCATGTCTTGAGTCACAGTAAATCACAATTCTCTGCAGGTCAAACTGGAAAGGAAAAGAGAAAAGATAGGACTAGAGAGTTTCTGTGTCAAACTTCTTGTGCCTATTTGTTCCTAGAGTCTGTCCCACAATCAGCCCTAACCGTGTACTGCAGAAAGAGACTCAGCATCTCCTGTGTACACACCTCCCATCAAGAGAGATCCAACTGCAGAGACTCAGCATCACTTGTGTTCACACCTCCCATCAAGAGAGATCCCACTGCAGAGACTCAGCATCACTTGTGTTCACACCTCCTATCTAGAGAGACCCCACTGCAGAGACTCAGCATCTCCTGTGTGCACACCTCCCATCAAGAGAGATCCCACTGCAGAGACTCAGCATCACTTGTGTTCACACCTCCTATCTAGAGAGACCCCACTGCAGAGACTCAGCATCTCCTGTGTGCACACCTCCCACCTACAGATACCACTACAGACACTCAGACAGGTTAAAACATCTCAGACGAGAGGTCAGCAATATTAACCAAGAGCTAGTATACATGGAGGGGTGGATCCCCAAGATTCCTCAGCCCAGTGACTTCTGTCCTGTGCCAAAGAAGCAAGAAATGGAAAGAGAATGCACGGGGGTCTATAGAGGGATAGATAAAAGGGCCTCAGAGTCACAGAGCTCTCTAGAATACTCCAGCTTCAGAGTCTGGGCCCTGTACCCAGAATGCCCCTTCATGTGACCCCATTCCCTCTCAGTTTAGGGACTGGCAACTCCATCTATCGGTCTAGGTACCTACCAGCTCACCGTCACCAGCTTACTCCCTCAGCACTGAGTCTCCAGAAATACTACAGTGCTCTAGCCTGAAGTGACCTGCTGCCTCTGCAAATTGACCCAGCTAATATGCCCTGGCCCCTCTCATCCTTTCTCAGCAGAGCCCTGAGCTACCAGGCTGTCTCCTTCCCAAATACCCAGCTTCTCATGCCGTTGCTCTCTGCAGAAGAGAGGCCTTGTGCACAGCCCTGGCCCTCACTGTCTACTTTAGCCTTCCGAGCCAGGCCTCCCTGACAGGGAGCCTCCCGCTGCCTGCACTCCAAGCTCCCACTCTGTCAATGCCTCTCGCACTGAGGCAAGCGCCTCCTCGTGGCACTCACCTTCTTTCCACAAACAAATCCACCCCTCCCTTGGGGCTTGTCCCAGGAGTCACCTCATCTAGGAATTTGCCCTGCGCACCCCTCTGAACAGCTACCCTGCTCATGGGGGGCCATTCCTCCCTGGGGTTCCATCATACTTCATTCTGGTTTCCACCATGGAGTTTTCTTAGACTGAATGACCTCAGTGCAAGACTTCATCCCACAGGAGGTCTTGCTTGGTTAAAGCCACAGATGTTTCCCTACTCATCAAGTTCAACATCTGCGAGAGCTGACAATAGGTTGGTAATGTAAGCTAATGACAGTAGCAGCAGCTGTCACGTTGTCCCAGCAGAGCACACACAGAAAGTACCAGTAGGTGTTCTGTCTACGGAGGGGCCAGGTTTTGGAAAGCATGATTCTCCTCCACGTCTGTCCATCCTGGGATTATTGTACATGGTTTAAACATAATTTGAGGTTCTGTGGGTGTCTCCAGTTGACAGAACTCATCAACTTATTTTTGTACCTTAGTTTCCATGGGAGTTTCACTCCAGAAGCCCTTACTGACTTAAAAATCCAGGAATATCCAAGCCCCTTATCTATAATGACTAGTATTTACATGTCAGCTTTTTGTTGTTGTTGAAGTGTGTGTGGTATGTAGTATGTGGGGTGTGTGTGTTTGTGTGTTTGTGGTATAGTGCACTTGTGTGTGCAGATGGGTGTGCACAGATGTACACATGTGCCTAGGCCAGAAGAGGATCTCCAATGTCCTCCTGTGTCACTCTCTGCCCGATTTCCTTGACATCGGATCTCTTGCTGATCCTGGAGCTCAAGCTGTTTTTCAGCTAGTCTGGCTGACCAGAGACCCCAAACGAACCTCCTGTCTCTGATCCCCTCTTGGGGAGGACGGGGGACAGGTGTGTGCAGCCATGCTCAGCTTTCTGCATGGGTACCAGGGAGTAAACTCCGGTCCTCACGCTTGCATTCATATCCACTGAGCCACCCCCTGCCCCGCCTGTCAGTCTTGTGCTCCTTTGTGAAGAAGAGTCCTGTAAACAGTGTGTGACACACAGAGGTCAGCGAGTGCGTGTGATGAGTGACTGACGAAACGGCTGAAGCTGGAAGGAAAGAATGAAGAGAGGGAGGGAGGGAGGGGGGGAAGAGGAAAATGGGAAGAAAGGAAGGAAAAAAGAAAGGAAGGAAGAATAGAAGGAAAAATGGCAAATTTGGGCTCCAATACAGAGCTTTCGAAGTCAGGATCCTCCCTTCTCAGAGAGCCCCCAGTGACAACTCGATAAAGCAATAGATCCGACATACATATGTGGGGACACTGAGGCCCCCAGCTCCCAAGCGTTCTTCCTTGTACGCCCGGCTGCAGGGCCCCCGGCACTCACGTCGATAGGCACACTGTCGTAGAGCCGCTTGCCAATCACCGTCTTGCCCTGAATGTCGATGTTCTCCCTGTCCTCAATGGGCAGCGTCTGCACCAGTGCGCAGTCGATGTACAGGGACACGTTCTGGGCCTGGATGCTCAGGGCCATCTTGTGCCATTCCCGGTCGAAGAGGTCGCTGACACGGGGGCCTCGGAAGACCACCCTCACTGCGTCCTTCAAGGCACCCACAGCATTGTACTCCACTGCCCTGTTCTCCCCGTCGAGCCGGATGGAGACCTGAGGAGGAGACCGGCAGCCCTGAGCACCTGCTATGTGCCCTGAGCATCATGGGACCAAGGAGGCTCGGGAGATGGGGAAAGAGGCTGGAATCTGCCCTAGCACAGCTGTGCAATATCTGGTTGTGACTCTCACCAGGCTGGTCAACTGCTGTCTAGCCATAGGCCAGCCTGGCACAGCTCTGAGCATCAGTTTCCTCCTTGGCACAAAGCTATCGATATCTACTTTGTAGGCTGCTCTAAACCTAACGGTCAATGGAATGGCTGAACTCATCCATTAACCAGGGGCCATGCATTTACCTGTCTTGAAAGGCCTGGAGGTTTCAGGGAGACTGTGAGGTGAAGAGTACAGTGGGCCACCAAGTGGAACTCCTAACTAGCTCCAGGATCAAGAACCTGCCCTGCATGCATAAGACAGCCCGGTTCTGGTCTGCAGCCTGACGGTGACCTGCACTGTCCCTTGTCTGAGGCCTCAGCTGTGCCTTCACAGGAATGAAATCACTTGGTAGGGGTCTTCCCTGCGGGGCCACTGGGACACGTCCAGCCCAGCCATTTACACAACACCTCTGGCACAAAGCAAACCAAAGGAAAGTTACTTTGGTTTGCTGTTTAAGAATAAATGAGTTTGTTCTCATCTATAGACATTCCATCACCTCGCCCCCCCCCCCTCCACAAAGTTCACTGAATATGTGGTGTGTGGCAGACAAGCCACATGCCAGGTGTCAGGAGTACAGTGATGGACAGGATGGAGACTTGCTGGTACATGGACACAGGGGCCATGAGCTAAGTGTCATTATGGGAATTCACATACCCTTGCTCTAGTCTTCTGTCATGACACTTAGATATCCCTTCCTCGTTGTAGCATCCTGCTGTTGTGAACTTAGGGATGCCTGGATATCCCTTATTATTTCCCGTATCCATTGCAACTTAACTACATCCCCACCCTTAGCCCCAGTCACTTCATCCTCAGAACATGAGTAACTTGTGTCCAGTGACATGCCTGTTGCCTGGCCAACCAAACCAGTAAGTTATGTTTGGGATCTGTGACCTTGAGCAGGTGATGTGACCTCCTTACTCTGCATTCGTCTGTACAAGGAGATCACCACTAGTGCTCACATCATAGTCTTGCCGAGATAAATCAACAAATACATGTGTAAGCAATTTCTACAGTACTTATATGCAAGGCATTGCGCTGAGTCTTAATTATAGGAACTTACTTGGTGTGGTAATGTAAATAAATGCCCCCCCAGTATATTCAGTGTTTTATTATTTTGTAATTTGCATCTACAGCCACCTGGCTGGAGGCAGTGTCACTGGGCAGATCTTAAGGTGTGGTGGTGGGTTTCAGATTTCAATCTAAAGATATGCAAAGTGTGCCTAGCTGGAGTTCCTGAAGTGTGCTGTGCTGTGCTGTGTAGCTTTTGGCTTTTGGCTTGTACTTCTCTCTCTCTGCCTGGTCCAGTGAAAGCAGGCCAGCTTCTTATGCCAATATGGAACTTCCTCTGGATCTGTAAGCTTCAATAAATATCCCTTCCTCCATAACTGTGCCTGCTCTGGAAGTTCATCTCAGCGAATCTGAAGCTGTCTGCTACACTTGGTAATTGTAGAAAAGGTCTCTCTGGTATACATGTAAGGTGGATGCTACTTGACATTCTCATAGCCCAGGCATGTTGCTCAATGACTGATTCATTGAATTTTATATACTCATTTATATTTGCAGTACTACAGAACCCTATGAATATATCTTCACTTCCTTGCCTCCCTGTTTAGTGTCTGCCTTCCTCATCTTTTCAAACAGACACTCTGTCTCCTCTTGGTTCATTTCTGTAATTCCCAGTGGCCAGAAAAACATGGGATCATGTTTTCCTGTCCACTGTGCTAGTGTGCAGTGACCAGAATCAGCCAGTATTCATAACATGGACCTGGCTTCTGAGTGTTCTTGCCAGACTCTGCCTGCATTAAGTACAACAAAGGTGGACAATCAGATTGACTTTAATTGCCTTGTCTGACTGCACAATGTGTCTAGAATAAAAAGCAGAAAATGATGAACTCCTGTCCAGTAACAAAGAACTCCTAATACCCATGACCTGAGGGATCCAGAGTTAAATGTGGCTTTGGCCTTCTGTTTCTTCAGGAGAGCTCAGAGGGGTAACCCCGCATCTCTGACCACATGGAGACCCCTGCTGGTATGGCTTTCCGTCCAATGACTCTGCCTCCACCAGAAAACAGCAAAGCACGACACCTCACAGTGAACTCTCATGATGACGAACACTAGATGGGGGTCTTCAGAGAAGCCACTTCATCTCTCAGATCCATCAGCATACTATTAATCCATCTTCAAGAAACATCCAAATTGATCTTCCCTCTCCAAGGTCACCTCATCTAGTGAGCATCATAGCACACATGGACCACCACTACTATGTTCTTACTAGAGTCATCTCTCACCTGGACCATCACCACTGTGTTCTTACTAGAGTCATCTCTCACCTGGATCACCACCACTGTGTTCTTACTACAGTCATCTCTCATCTGGACCACCATCACTGTGTTCTTACTACAGTCATCTCTCACCTGGACCATCACCACTGTGTTCTTACTAGAGTCATCTCTCACCTGGACCACCACCACTGTGTTCTTACTACAGTCATCTCTCACCTGGATCACCACCACTGTGTTCTTACTGGAGTCATCTCTCACCTGGATCACCACCACTGTGTTCTTACTACAGTCATCTCTCACCTGGACCACCACCACTGTGTTCTTACTGGAGTCATCTCTCACCTGGACCACCACCACTGTGTTCTTACTAGAGTCATCTCTCACCTGGATCACCACCACTGTGTTCTTACTACAGTCATCTCTCACCTGGATCACCACCACTGTGTTCTTACTACAGTCATCTCTCACCTGGATCACCACCACTGTGTTCTTACTGGAGTCATCTCTCACCTGGATCACCACCACTGTGTTCTTACTACAGTCATCTCTCATCTGGACCACCACCACTGTGTTCTTACTGGAGTCATCTCTCACCTGGACCACCACCACTGTGTTCTTACTAGAGTCATCTCTCACCTGGATCACCACCACTGTGTTCTTACTACAGTCATCTCTCACCTGGACCACCACCACTGTGTTCTTACTGGAGTCATCTCTCACCTGGACCACCACCACTGTGTTCTTACTAGAGTCATCTCTCACCTGGATCACCACCACTGTGTTCTTACTGGAGTCATCTCTCACCTGGATCACCACCACTGTGTTCTTACTGGAGTCATCTCTCACCTGGGTCACCACCACTGTGTTCTTACTGGAGTCATCTCTCACCTGGATCACCACCACTGTGTTCTAACTAGAGTCATCTCTCACCTGGACCACCACCACTGTGTTCTTACTAGAGTCATCTCTCACCTGGATCACCACCACTGTGTTCTTACTACAGTCATCTCTCATCTGGACCACCACCAATGTGTTCTTACTGGAGTCATCTCTCACCTGGACCACCATCACTGTGTTCTAACTAGAGTCATCTCACATCTGGATCACCACCACTGTGTTCTTACTAGAGTCATCTCTCACCTGAATCACCATAACTGTGTTCTTACTAGAGTCATCTCTCATCTGGATCACCACCACTGTGTTCTTACTAGAGTCACCTCTCACCTGGATCACCACCACTGTGTTCTTACTAGAGTCATCTCTCACCTGGATCACCACCACTGTGTTCTTACTAGAGTCATCTCTCATCTGGATCACCACCACTGTGTTCTTACTGGAGTCATCTCTCACCTGGATCACCACCACTGTGTTCTTACTACAGTCATCTCTCATCTGGACCACCACCAATGTGTTCTTACTGGAGTCATCTCTCACCTGGACCACCATCACTGTGTTCTTACTACAGTCATCTCTCACCTGGACCACCACCACTGTGTTCTTACTAGAGTCATCTCTCACCTGGATCACCACCACTGTGTTCTTACTAGAGTCATCTCTCACCTGGACCACCACCACTGTGTTCTTACTGGAGTCATCTCTCACCTGGACCACCACCACTGTGTTCTTACTAGAGTCATCTCTCACCTGGATCACCACCACTGTGTTCTTACTAGAGTCATCTCTCACCTGGATCACCACCAATGTGTTCTTACTAGAGTCATCTCTCACCTGGATCACCACCACTGTGTTCTTACTGAGAGTCGATCCCATCACCTGGATCACCACCACTGTGTTCTTACTAGAGTCATCTCTCACCTGGATCACCACCAATGTGTTCTTACTAGAGTCATCTCTCACCTGGATCACCACCACTGTGTTCTTACTGGAGTCATCTCTCACCTGGATCACCACCACTGTGTTCTTACTAGAGTCATCTCTCACCTGGATCACCACCACTGTGTCTTTACTACAGTCATCTCTCACTTGGACCACCACCACTGTGTTCTTACTGGAGTCATCTCTCACCTGGATCACCACCACTGTGTTCTAACTAGAGTCATCTCTCATCTGGACCACCACCACTGTGTTCTTACTAGAGTCATCTCTCACCTGGATCACCACCACTGTGTTCTTACTAGAGTCATCTCTCACCTGGATCACCATCACTGTGTTCTTACTAGAGTCATCTCTCACCTGGATCACCACCACTGTGTTCTAACTACAGTCATCTCTCACCTGGACCACCACCACTGTGTTCTTACTGGAGTCATCTCTCACCTGGACCACCATCACTGTGTTCTTACTAGAGTCATCTCTCACCTGGATCACCACCACTGTGTTCTTACTAGAGTCATCTCTCACCTGGATCACCACCACTGTGTTCTAACTAGAGTCATCTCTCATCTGGACCACCACCACTGTGTTCTTACTAGAGTCATCTCTCACCTGGATCACCACCACTGTGTTCTTACTAGAGTCATCTCTCACCTGGATCACCATCACTGTGTTCTTACTAGAGTCATCTCTCACCTGGATCACCACCACTGTGTTCTAACTACAGTCATCTCTCACCTGGACCACCACCACTGTGTTCTTACTGGAGTCATCTCTCACCTGGACCACCATCACTGTGTTCTTACTAGAGTCATCTCTCACCTGGATCACCACCACTGTGTTCTTACTAGAGTCATCTCTCACCTGGATCACCACCACTGTGTTCTTACTGGAGTCATCTCTCACCTGGACCACCACCACTGTGTTCTTACTGGAGTCATCTCTCACCTGGATCACCACCACTGTGTTCTAACTAGAGTCATCTCTCACCTGGATCACCACCACTGTGTTCTAACTAGAGTCATCTCTCACCTGGACCACCACCACTGTGTTCTAACTAGAGTCATCTCTCACCTGGATCACCACCACTGTGTTCTTACTGGAGTCATCTCTCACCTGGATCACCACCACTGTGTTCTAACTAGAGTCATCTCTCACCTGGATCACCACCACTGTGTTCTTACTAGAGTCATCTCTCACCTGGATCACCACCACTGTGTTCTTACTAGAGTCATCTCTCACCTGGATCACCACCACTGTGTTCTTACTGGAGTCATCTCTCACCTGGATCACCACCACTGTGTTCTAACTAGAGTCATCTCTCATCTGGATCACCATAACTGTGTTCTTACTGGAGTCATCTCTCACCTGGATCACCACCACTGTGTTCTTACTAGAGTCATCTCTCACCTGGATCACCACCACTGTGTTCTTACTAGAGTCATCTCTCACCTGGACCACCACCACTGTGTTCTTACTAGAGTCATCTCTCACCTGGATCACCATAACTGTGTTCTAACTAGAGTCATCTCTCACCTGGACCCCCACCACTGTGTTCTTACTAGAGTCATCTCTCACCTGGATCACCACCACTGTGTTCTTACTGGAGTCATCTCTCACCTGGACCACCACCACTGTGTTCTTACTGGAGTCATCTCTCACCTGGACCACCAACACAGTGTTCTTACTAGAGTCATCTCTCATCTAGACCACCACCACTGTGTTCTTACTGGAGTCATCTCTCATCTAGACCACCACCACAATGTTCTTACTAGAGTCATCTCTCACCTGGATCACCACCACAGTGTTCTTACTAGAGTCATCTCTCACCTGGATCACCATAACTGTGTTCTTACTACAGTCATCTCTCACCTGGATCACCATAACTGTGTTCTTACTAGAGTCATCTCTCACCTGGATCACCACCACTGTGTTCTTACTAGAGTCATCTCTCATCTGGACCACCACCACTGTGTTCTTACTAGAGTCATCTCTCACCTGGACCACCACCACTGTGTTCTTACTAGAGTCATCTCTCACCTGGATCACCATAACTGTGTTCTTACTAGAGTCATCTCTCACCTGGATCACCATAACTGTGTTCTTACTAGAGTCATCTCTCACCTGGATCACCACCACAGTGTTCTTACTAGAGTCATCTCTCACCTGGATCACCACTGTGTTCTTACTACAGTCATCTCTCACCTGGACCACCACCACTGTGTTCTAACTAGAGTCATCTCTCATCTGGACCACCACCACTGTGTTCTTACTACAGTCATCTCTCACCTGGATCACCACCACTGTGTTCTTACTAGAGTCATCTCTCACCTGGACCATCACCACTGTGTTCTTACTACAGTCATCTCTCACCTGGACCACCACTGTGTTCTTACTACAGTCATCTCTCACCTGGACCATCACCACTGTGTTCTTACTAGAGTCATCTCTCACCTGGACCACCACCACTGTGTCCTTACTAGAGTCATCTCTCACCTGGATCACCATAACTGTGTTCTTACTAGAGTCATCTCTCACCTGGATCACCACCACTGTGCTCTTACTAGAGTCATCTCTCACCTGGACCACCACCACTGTGCTCTTACTAGAGTCATCTCTCACCTGGATCACCACCACTGTGTTCTAACTACAGTCATCTCTCACCTGGACCACCAACACAGTGTTCTTACTAGAGTCATCTCTAATCTAGACCACCACCACTGTGTTCTTACTGGAGTCATCTCTCATCTAGACCACCACCACAATGTTCTTACTAGAGTCATCTCTCATCTGGATCACCACCACTGTGTTCTTACTAGAGTCATCTCTCACCTGGATCACCACCACTGTGTCCTTACTACAGTCATCTCTCACCTGGATCACCACCACTGTGTTCTTACTAGAGTCATCTCTCACCTGGATCACCACCACTGTGTTCTTACTACAGTCATCTCTCACCTGGATCACCACCACTGTGTTCTTACTGGAGTCATCTCTCACCTGGACCACCACCACTGTGTTCTTACTACAGTCATCTCTCACCTGGATCACCATAACTGTGTTCTTACTAGAGTCATCTCTCACCTGGATCACCATAACTGTGTTCTTACTACAGTCATATCTCACCTGGATCACCACCACTGTGTTCTTACTGGAGTCATCTCTCACCTGGACCACCACCACTGTGCTCTTACTAGAGTCATCTCTCACCTGGACCCCCACCACTGTGTTATCCATCTCTCCAATTCTGATCTCAGACACTTGCCACCATCTATTCCCAAATGTAACGGCTCTCCACACCCTCCTTCCCCCTCAACAACCCAGTCTTTAACTGATCCCAACATACACACATATACATGTGCATGCATGCACACATAAAACACAGCACTTTGTTCCTGCCACATTAGATCACTTCCTATCATTTTATCATATCTGCATGTCCCTTGTTTTCCCCAAATGACAAATGGGGAATACATCATCTTTCACAGGTGTTTGCAACTACCAAGTGAGAGGATGGAGAAGCACATCTCTCCCTGCAGCTCAGTAATGATCATGGCAGGCCTGGCATGTGATTAACAACATCCTACAGACGGCCAGCCTACTTGAAGGGCTGGTCCCACATCTCCTGTGTCTAGCCTGCATCTTTGCAAGAAACGGAGGTTCCCATCATCAGCAACTCCCACACACAGCATTCCACCACGGTTGCTTATGAAATGGAACTGCTGGGTGTTTTTCACAATGCAAGCCTCGGGTCTTTCACAGCAGACTCACCCTCTGCAGGGATGTACAGTGCTTCTACATATAGCTCACTGCAGCAGGCAGGGGGGAGGGGCAGACATGGCAGAGAGGGAGCTTACATAGCTCTGCAAATGCCATGAAAGAAAAGAACACAGACTGAGGGGGTGGTACAGCCTCACCCACAAAAAATGTCATGGCTTGAGTCTAATCCCACTCTGCCAGACCTGAGACACTGGAGAAGCAAACCTATGGCTAGCTGGAGACTGAGGTAGACAGGCACACATGAGCAGCCTGCTCTCCAGACAATGGCCTCTGCAGATGCCTCCACTCCTGCTTCAGCCTCCCACACAGGAAATCCAACCTCGCTGTGGTTAGTTCTGAAAATGTGTTTGCATCTCAGTGTGACCACAGGTCCTTCAGGAGTCACACAACAGGACTAGTAGAGCTAGTCAGGTCTAGAACAGGGGACAGCTGAGCATGAGGTTAAAAGCATAGATGGGAACTTCAACTGAGTTCAAATCTCAACTTCCTCTCTCATTGCCTGTACAAGCTGGGGTCAATCTCTGAGCCTCTCTGCTCCCATTTCTACACTGTATCATGTCACAACTCACATCACCAGCACGTGTCATATGGCAGCAGAGCAGGCGGCCACTTCCCAGCTTAGGCAACGAGTCCCCAAAAATGGTAACTAGGTCTCCTTCTCCACAGGCCCCAGAAGGTTTGGCCTTGGATAATCACTGGGAGAAGAGGTGAGGCCTTTTGGTAAGGTTACTTCCCTTTCAGAGGCTTTCAGAGGTCTCCATGCACCCCTCTTCCTCTCTAGTCTCAGCAGGGAATATCCTGGGGAAACCCAGTACCTGAAGCCATTACTCTGAGGCCACCACTGGCTCTGTGTGCTGAAGACCAGGTGGTGCTGCCCATACCTGTGGGATGCCATACTGGTCGATGACCTGCCAGATGTACCAGTCTTCTTTCCGAGATGTTTTCCTGAACCGGAAGGTTGTGACAAAGGCGTACTCATCAGGCAGACCTTGGGGGAACACATCCCTGGGGACAAACAGAGGTATTCCCTGTCAGCTTATCTAAGAAAGGGAGTGGTCACAGGAAACCCTCAGGTTTCCTGAACCACCAAGTCCTTGCATTGTTTCTCCCTAAGGACTTCCACAATCACCTCTCAGCTGATATTCATGCCATTTCCTGAAGCTGTGAGGCCTTCTGTAGACCAACGTTGTGGCCCCATTACTAACCTTGTCCCCACCGTCAGCTCCCTCACATCCGCTCTCATCACATGCCCGCTGCTGCCTTAGCATCCCCGTGACCGACAGTCAACAACAGATGCCTGGTGACCCTCCTCCAGGACCAGATGCAATGGGGCCTCCCAGACTACACGTCTCCAGTCCCATTCCTTCTCAGCAGGGACAAACTGGGGTATCCTGTCCTGTTGTCCATGCCCTGGGTATCAAGATGGTATGATCTCAATATTTATGTCTTCCCAAAACCCATATGCTGAAATCCTAACCTCCAAGATGATGGCATTCATCTTGGAGGAAGTGGGAATTTGAGAGGGTGATCAGGTTATGGGAGTAGAACCCCATGATAGGATCATGCCCAAAAAGAGGCTTCATGGAGCTTGTTCACCCCTTGTGTCACATGTGGTCACAGCGAGAAAACCATTGACAAGGACCTGACCTTAGACATTCCGCCTCCAGGTCTGTGGGAAATGGTTTTCTTCCTCCCTTCCTTCCTTCCTTCCTTCCTTCCTTCCTTCCTTCCTTCCTTTCTTCCTTCATTTCTTCCTTTCATCCTTCCTTTCTTCCCTTCTTCCTTCCCTCCTTTCCTCCCTTCCTCTCTGCCTGCCTTCCTTCCTTCCTTCCTTCCTTCCATCCGTCCTTCCTTTTCATGCACCACCCAGGCTATACAACTTTGTCAGAGCAGCTAGGTTACTCTAAGACACAGGACATCTGCTTTCTTCACCAGGCCCTGGGCTCATCCCTCCCTATAAGGCCAGACCCTTGTCTTGAAGCACCTTTACTTTCTCATACTCCACCCCAGTCAGTCCTAGAACTGCTCTTTCTCTTTTAAACTCAGTATTGAAAATTGTTAGCCCTACTATGGAGAATCAAGGGTGAAGTTCCAGGCTGCCCGCACCTCCCCAGAACACCCTCACACTAGCCACCCATGTCATGGACATAGGCCCTGAGCTCCTCCTGTCCCTCAGGTCAGCCTTCTACCTCCCATCCCACTGCCATAGTGAAGCCTCTCCTAGCTCTGCATCTCTGACCTGTACCTAAGCAGTCTGCTTTCTCCCTCCCCCAGGGCTCTGAAACAAGGGACTCACACACTTGTTCATTTCCTCATCTCTCTCAACGGATACCATCTGCTCCTTGGATAGCCCCACATTTTACTCATGAGGACCCCCCCCCCATGAGGAAGCCTCACAAATCCCCATCCCTGAGCAATGCCAGAGTCAATAGGTCAGCAGGGTTTGCACACATGCTGTGGGAGGAAGAACTTGGAAAGCTGTCATGTCTTTCTGTGTCGAAACCTTTCTTTCCCCTAGAGAAGGGACGCACCCATTTTCCCAGAGGCCACATCCCAGGATCCACTGATGTGTGAGTTCTCCAACGGAGGATACCAATCACTACCCCTGCCCCTGTCCTCAAGAGGAGGGGACATTCCTTTTACACTTGTGTGACAACAAAAATGTCTCCAGACACTACCATATTTGGCCCCTGGTTTAGACCAGTGATCAAAGTTTAGCTTACTTTTCCATAGTGTTTCTTCAACAAATTACCCATATGATTGCTTGCGACACAAGATTCAGAGATTTAATTTTAAAATGAAGTTTTTCTTGATGGCCTAATATAAGCTGGACATGAACCTTTCATTTTTCTCTCATTTCTTCCTGGAAAGAACTCATGAAGAAGACATTTCTATCCTCTCCTTACAGGAAGGGTACCCAGACTCTACAAAGTTAACTCCATGCAGCATGGCAAAAAAAAGTTTACATCCAGAGGGTCTGGTCTCTGTAGTGCTGCTCTTAATCTCCAGCCAACTGTATTCTCCTGCTACAGAACTTGGCCATTGGGAGCCCAAGACTACTCTAGGGATGGAAGGCCGCCTCTCAGAACACACACTGACTGCACTGTTGAAGTAGGTTGAAGCTTTCTGGCCAGACAGCCAGGAAGGGAAGTGGGGAGGCGTCTGGATTCCTGCTTCTTAGATTAGCAGATCCTCAGGGACGCTTCTTGTTTCCACAGAACCTATGAGCTAAGATTGGTCCCTTCTGGTTCTCAGCCCACATGTCGATCCAAGCTAGGAGGTGGCCCAGCTGTTAGATGTCATTGTTCTGTCATCGTTGTCTAAGCTGGAGCTTCACCCAGGAGCACATCAAGCAGAAAAGACAGAGCCAGTCAGCCCCGGCACCTGGGCTCCCTGTGCGTGTGCAGGAAGATGGGACAAGCCCACCTAGGCCACAGGTTACAAGTTTGGCAGTCGTAAAGAGCCAATTCACTTTTCTTTATCTCTTCATTTTCCTTGATGAGCGTAACTTCCAGAAATACACACACACACATACACACACACACACCTTGCATATCCTAACAAAAATATGTATATAACATATATGTTTGTGTGTGTGTGTCTATGTGTGTACACAGGGCCTAATGAACATACATATACTCAAAGACCCTAAGAGAAATAGTCATTATAATCAAGGATGTGAAGGGCAATTAGGAAAGACCATCTGAAGAAGTGAGATGAAATAACATGATCCTTCCCATAAATGAGGTAATGTAACAGATTAGGAGATTACGGTGCAAAGGGTGGTGGTTTGGACTTAATGAACCTGAGTGTGGGGCCAAATTCTGCTTCCTGTGAGCTGTAAGTCACTACAAGTTACTACTCTATTGAGAGACTCAAACGTTGCACCAGACAAATGAAAATGGTGCCTATCTTGGTCACCTCAATTTATTGTAGTAAGAAATAAATTAGATAAGGTGTGTAAAATACCCTTTCTGTGTTAAATAAGTGAGAAAAAAAAATCGTGGATATTGAAAGTGGCATTCCTTTCACTATGAATAAAATTAACCTGCACAGTAAACTGCCTATGTATGCAAGCACAGTGCACATTTCAGAGCATTGGGAAACAAGTCTTTCTTGAGATATCAGTGCTGAGGATTTCCTTTAGGTCTCAGGAACAATGTCAGCACTATGTGAGCCCGGCCCTCTGCTCCCGAGAGTACAGCTAAAAGCAGTTTTCTGTTTGACGCAAGTGCCTCATGAGAACAGATCATCGCTGGCCAACATGAGGGCTCCTGTGCTAGGCCCTCCTGCCATGCCCGTGCAATTCTCCTTTCACACTTCAGTTCTCTCCACTGCATTTTCCTTTAAGGTAAAGTTACACGTTGTTGTTGTTGTTTTAAGTCATATGGCTGATTTATTTAGTAAGGAGGAGCGGGGTGGGAGTGGAGCCTGGAATCCGTCCTTCCTTGCATTCCCCCAAATGAGTGTGGGACCAGGTGACTCGCAGCAGCCTCGCTGGCACCTGCCACCACTGCAGAGAGAGCAATGTTCTGTGTCTGAGAAGTCAGCACTCAAGAACAGTTCCCTTCTACACAAGAAAAGACAGAGCCCAGACAGAGGATGCCGCTTGCCTCATTTCCCTTCACTCTCATGAATGCAGGTATCATGAGCCTTGGGTGGGGTGATGCCATAGTCCTAGGCAATGTTTGGTGGGGGACAGGGGTGCTTGGGGAATGCTCAGTGGACTATGTCACAGCACACATGCAAGAATTCAGCCTCCGTGCTGAGAACTCAGAGCCCCCCATTGCCAGCAGAAATCTGACAGAGCGCTTTGACTCCCTGGGGTCAGATCTGCTCTCTCAGCAGAGACCCACCCATGGCCTGCTCTAGGCAGGGCTCAGCCCAGTGCTGGGACTACGGAATACATGGAGACTTGACTCTCCCAAAGCTTCTGATGGAGCAGGGCAGACTGCCTGCTGAAGACCAGCCGCACAGTGTGATGCGTTTGCCATATTCTGCACAGGAATGCGGCGGCAGGAGCGTAGAGGAAGGAAGGCTTGACAGTCTAGGGTTTCCAAGGTAACATCCTCAAAAGCACAGTGGTTGACTTTCTTTGAAGGAAGAGCAGAGCAGGTGTCCCGGCTAGAGAGAAGAACGTTAGCCACAGCCTCATGGCAGGAAGTCTCCATGACCCTCAGCAAGGGACAAGCCATGAGACCTCAAAGGTGCGATGGCCAGGCCACACTCAGGCCTCTGAGTTTAGGAACAGTTGGAAGCAAGTCAAGGAGAGATGGCATGATGTAATATCATCTTAGTTTTCAAACCTTCCGTCTGTCTCTACTGCCGAGAATGGGGCAATCACTGAAGGACCACTGTTAGCCCTCAGCTGGAGGCCAGTGCGCATCAGACACTGCAGCACAGCGTCTCAGCAGCACTATGAAGCAGTAGATCTACCTCGGGGAGAAAGCAGTAGATGCTGAGGCACTTGATATGTGTGAGGCCAGGTACCTGGTCAACACTGAAACTGGGTTTCCACTGGACAGAGGCATTATGTGGTCCTAGGGGGTGTACCTCTACTGTAGAAGACAGAGGCTGCCCCACTAAGTGCTATGTACCCATAATCATTGAATGGCTGTTATTTAAGGAGCTGAAAGAAAGCTGCAGGAATGTCAAATACATATGGAGAGATGAGCATAAAGGGACCAGAAAATCATAAATTATATAGCAGCAAAGAACCAGGCTGAGGTTCCAGGCTTCTGGCTGAGCTGGGCCATTTTAGTGTGACTTCAAGGAGCACTGCCGAGTGGCCCACGGCCCAGCCTGGTACTGAGGATTCCCCATGATTCCAGGGGGGTCTGGGAGGAGAAGGGAGCACTCACTCAGTTCTCTGCACCACAGGGTAGGATCCCATTCGAACATAGGCACTCTGTGCTCCATTCTCTCTCTTCCCCAAGATTTCCTTCACACTGAACAAATCCATCAGGTCAAAACCTGTGCAAAGAAGAGTGGGGGTGAGTTTGGCCAAGGAAAATTATGAGAGAGAAAAGAACGGTTACCTGGCATTCTTCACAGCCAGCCAGCCTGCCCAGCCTTCCTACCCCACATGGGGAAGGGGGTCAATATGACCGTAAGCTACTGACATAGGTACTGGGGAGACAAGGAGCTAATCCGTGAGATGTGCAGGTTCCATCCGAGGGTAAGGTGCGGGGAGGCAGACGCTGACTGCCCCACTGGAATGGGAGTGCGGAGAGTGGTCGGGGTCACCGTCAACACAAGACAAAGAGGTGTCCTGACTTCTCCCGCCACAGGGGCCTTGGTGCTCTGGAAGCCCACGTTCATGCCCTGGCACTGCAGGCAAACCCGTAACTTAAAGCTTTCCCTCCTGCAGACACCTGGCTGCCTTTCATTTCATCTCGCTGGGATGACAGCTGGGTAGCTTTGAAGTCTCATGATTTTAAGGAGAGAAACGTGAGAGAGAGGGACATCATGTGGTAGTGTTGCATGAGTTAAAGGTGTTCAGCATGGCCTGGTTTGGCATTCCTCTGGGTCACGGTCAGTGTCGGGGAAGGGCGGCCTCATGGCCACAGGCTTTGGCTCTGGGGCAGTGAGGTGTGGGACAGGGGTTTAATTCTGCTCAGTCACACATCCCACGACAAGAAGATATCGCTGCTCATGGCTCCTAGACAGAAGGTAAAGATTGGGTTGTCCCAACAATGACATGAGAGCCTGAACGCCCACCATGTCCACGGGCCATAGGAGACTGGCAAACAAAACTCACCACTAGCACTGTGTCCTTCCCTGCGGTTCCTACAGTGGGACACTTTCGCCGAGATGCCTGGAGCAGTGCGGAGGGTGGGCGGGCTCTGGCGACTAGGTCCACAGCGCAGCACGCGTGTGGAGGCTGACCTTGGTACAGTGCAGACTTACAAGTCTGTGACACTGTGCGCCTTGCTTGGAGCTTTCAATGTTAAGGCGTGTAGGACCATGCCTGAAACATGGCAGGTGTCCACTAAATGCCAGATGACTACACAATCCCCTGCCCCGCGTGAGATCCCGAGCGCTCCTCTGTCCCGTGTCCTGCACTAGCAGGTGCAGCGGGAAGGGTCTCCTGGGCACTGCCATACTTTCTCCCTAGATACGTTTCCCTAGATCTGCTCCCTGAAAGAACAGATCATACTAGATCATCTTACATGCCTTTCACACCAATAACTATTGATCACACTTCCCCCAATATCCATGAAAAATTCTGCCTTGCAGACAGACTACACTTCTTGCATAACCATGAATCTGTGTGAGCGAGTAGAGGAGCCTTGTGCTCAGCCAGCCTCAGGATACAAGCTGGCGGTGTGATGACGGCAAGGAAGAAAGCCGGTTCCCATGCACACCAAGGGCATTAACCCCATGTAAGGGTGGGATGGGCTATAGGTGCCCACAGTGTTTAGTGGAGCCACGCCACCCTGCTCCTACAGACTGGGCTGGTGACTCTGAGGAAGACCTGATTCTGCTGAGTCTATTTCCTTAACTAGAATATGCAGGGGATAATTCCTTTCAGGGCTGAGATGAGAGGTAAGTGTGACGATGTCATCAAGTGCCCACACTGAAGCCAGAGCCCATTAATCCCTCAGGTGGTGCTATTAGCTCTTTCTGGAGACCACGGTGCCCTCTGTAAAATCCCTTTATGTAGGAGCCTTGGGCCCAGAGACAGCTTAGCCATGCCAGTTCCTAGACAGCCCAAAACTGCCACCTTGGCTATGAAGGACCAGGCTCCAAGAAATGACAGTGGCAAAGGGCAGTCACCCTGTCTGTCAGGGCACTGTCTGGCGAGTCGTTAAGAGGTCCCTGACAGAGACAATCAACAGCACAGATAGTGCAGCGTATCTCCTCTCTACTAAGCGGGCATGCTGTGGGGCCCAGTTGGAGTGGAGACTGACTGCACAGGAGACCACTGTCCAGGCTCGCCTGTGGACAGACATTAGGTACCAACAAGAAATAGCACCTTTGCACAATGAGGGCTTCCTGACAACCCACAGGGCTGCTATACATGGACCAAAGTCAGTACTGGTGCCCCTGTGCTGGGACACTCAGTGGAGCCCCAGCAGTGGGATGGACTGCTGCCTGGAAGGGATCTGGGCGGGGGGGGGCTGACCTAGAAGCCACTAGAGGCCCTTAAATCCTTGGTGCCTCAGAACTAGCACCAAGGGAGAATGGGCCAACAGCCCAAGTAGGATCCACTCGTGCTCACAGAAAAGCAGAGCAGGAAGGACTTGCCAGGACCTAGGCCAGCCCTGCAGTGCTGTGGCAGGTATCCCGGGGCTCAGGGTGAGCCCCACGGGCAGTACTGGGGACACAGCCTCACACGTGTTAGGCAAGTGCTCTACCACTGAGGCTATATCCCTAGCTTGTTTTTTTAAGATTTTAATTTTTTGTTTATTTTATTTATTTATTTCAGAGCGACAGACAGAGAGAGAAAGAAGCAGAGAGAGAATGGGCGCGCCAGGGTCTCCAGCCACTGCAAACGAACTCCAGACACGTGCGCCCTTTGTGCATCTGGCTAACGTGGGTCCTGGGGAATCAAGCCTCGAACCGGCGTCCTTAGGCTTCACAGGCAAGCACTTAACTGCTAAGCCATCTCTCTAGCCCCCTAGCTCTTTTTATTTGACAGAAAAAGAGAGAGGGAGAAAGAGAGAGAGAGAGGGAGAGAGAGAGAATGGGTACGCCAAGGTCTCCAGATGCATGTACCCCTTGTGTATCTGGCTAATGTGGGGGCTGAGGAATCAAACCTGGGTCATTTGGCTTTGTAGACAAATGCCTTAACTGCTAAGCCATCCCTCCAGCCCTCCTAGCTCATTTTATTTTTAATTTAAATTGTCTAGGCAGGCCTTAAACTCACTCTGCAGCCCAGATAATCCTTGAACTTGTGATCTTCTTGCCTTAGTCTCCAGCATAGCTAGGATTACAGGCCTGCACCCTCAGGCCTGGTTTGAAATTAGGTTTCTTTCTGCAGGCAGGGAGGAGGCCTGGGGTGGGGGAGAAACAGAATTAAGCCTCCATTTTGCAAGGTCTTCCTGGAGAGGGGGCGGCTAGGCAGGGGGACCAGGGAGGAGCAGCTCTCTCCTGTGAGCCGGGAGGCAGGAAGGCTCCATGACCGACTCCATGCTCAGCACCCTGGGCAGAGGGGCTCAGCACTGATGCCCACTCTTCAAGGCACCTGAGCTAGTAAGGTGACATAAATGACAAGAGCCACCTTTATCTCAGGCTGTGACAGACTCGTTAGCACTGCCTGCCTGCCAAAGGTCCACCCAGCAAGGACAGATGGGCATCTATCTTCGGTGGCTATCCTCACAAGTGCTGGCCACTCAGCGCATCAGTGCAGCTGCCTGGTGGGCAACCAGGAGCCAAGGCAAGGGCAGGAAGTGCCTGCTGGGGTGTGACGCTCAAGGCGTATAGGAGAAAGCTAGCCCCCCCCTTTTTTAGCAGTCTGAATCAGGGATTGAGGCTCATGAGATGCCACCCCAAAAGCTGGAACTCGTGTCTGATCAAGACTGACATACAGCCCCCTCTTGCCCAGTCTAGCAAGCTACCTAGACAGATGGCCCAGAATGGGCTGGCCCAGGGATCCGCCCTCTAAAGTCACCAACCAACCATGTCTTCCCCTGGCCTGTAAAGGCTCCTGTCTTCTTCCTGTCCTGAACTCTGCAACTCTGCCCTGCTCCGCTCCGCTCTCTTTCTCTGCTCAGCCTGCCTCCCTCTCTTCACTAGGGCCACAAGGACAAGCTTTGCCATCACCGTCACCCAGCCTGGCTGCCTGGCTGTGTGGGGGGAGGGGGAAGAGCATAAAACTGTTTTTTGGTTGGGATGGGTTTTCTGTTTGTCTCTGCTCTATAGTTTGGGATAACTTCTGTCTTTGATTACATGCATGATTTTCCTCTGCTTTCTGAATCTGCCCTGTGTGGGTTCTTCCTAAGTCTCCCTACACAAGCTCCTAGATCCCTACTTCCCACACGTTTATGACTGTTCTAGCTTTCCTTCCCAGATCCCAATTTCCCTTAACTAAATCACAAAATTTGTGATTTTCCCCTCAATAAACTTAATAATTCATAGTTTATCGTTCCCGAGTCTGTCTTTATCAATTCTTTGTTAAACGTAGGACAGAACCAAAAACTTGAGGCTCATATATTGGGGGACCCCGCCTGAATCCCAAAATCCTGCATCAGCATGAAGGTGGTTACCCAGCGGGTGACCACCCTGGATCCTGCCGGGAACCCCTGAGACTGGATCTGATGTGACTCTGTGAAAAAATCCCATCCAAGGAGTATGGAGCCCAGAGAAGGTTCTATACCAAGTCACTGGCTGAGAAGCTACTCGAAGGTGCATCAGATCTCTGGCACACAGGCACAGTTGCCTTCTACCTTCTAGGAAAATCTCTGAGGCTCAAAGACACAGATGCTGAACGTGGCATTCCACAGGGGCACACTGACATGGCATCTCTCTGGTCTGTGGGCAGGACACTGGGGGTACCTACTTACACGGTTCCTAGTGCTGACCTCAGATGCTCGCTGCCCAGGTTGGGAGACAAGCACAGAGCTGGAAGGGGACCCAGCGAAAGGGAGGAGGGAGGTGATGTAAGAGAAGCTAGCAAGAAGAAAACTGCCTGCCAGACTGTGCGTTCAAAGTGCTTAGTGGAACCTCACGGTCATGGGGATGTGCAGCACTTTGGGGATGATGGGGTCCCCACATGCGCACACTCCTCCATGTCCCTTCTACTCTGGCATCCACAGAGACAGCCTTTGACCGGTCTCTGAGGCGCGTCTCTGCCACAGCTCGGCAGTCTCCTGTTGGCTGTCCCATGTGCTGGCTCTTCACACACGTATGGTGCTAAGTCATTCTCCCTTCTCTGCAGTGTCTTCCTCCAGGTTTGCAGATCAATGGCTTGCTTATTTGCCAACTCCTGGGTCCTTCATCCTAATGCATTATTAGGGATTCCTACTGGATGGCCCCAGCCTGCCAAGTGGAAAACTCTTCAGTATTGCAGGGGACGGGGGTACTGACACCTCACAGTTCAAACCATTCCACCAGACCTTTGGTGACACAAGAGTGGGGAGAGGGTCAGGGGACCACCCTAGTGTGGATGAGGGTCCCTTCAGGTCCAGCGAGAAGCACACAAAAACAAGCCCGTGTGCTGGTGTGTCTCTTACCTGTGATCTCCTTGGTCCCTCCATTGGTGTGCTTAAAGCGCTCTCCTTCTACGCGGACACTAGGACACAGCACATCTGAGAAAAGCAAGAGGAAACAGACTGATGAGGAAACACACCCACTGCCACCCTGCGACAGCAAACAGATCCCAGTCCACCTTCGTCTTGGGCAGGCTCCTGGCCCCAGTAGCTCAGAAGCTGCAGACACAGCACCATGCTCAGCTATCTCATGTGTTCATGGTATTGTTAGGCACAGACTCTATGAAGGCCGTGCTTTGTTCTGGGGTAGCGTAAGAACAAGGCATTGCTGCCACCTCCAACGAACCTACTGCCTCATCCAGTAGAGGGCGCCACACACAACAATCAATATTAACAGCACAGGGTTAACTTGGATGGTGGTTGGGACACTCGGAACACAAGGGTGCCTCCTAACCTGTGTGAGGAAGTGAGGCTTTCCTAGGAAAAGTTCCTCTTAAAAGAACAGTAAGGGGGCTGGAGAGATTGCTTAGTGGTTAAGGCATTTGCCTGAAAAGCCAAAGGAACCATGCCAGATGCACAGGGGGCACATGTGTCTGGAGTTTGCAGTAGCTAGAGGCCCTGACGTGCCCATTCTGTCTCTGTCACTCTTCTCTCTCTATCTCTCTGTTCTTGCAAATAAAGGAATAAAATTTTAAAATAATTAAAAGAACAGTAAGGTTGAGGTGAACAGAAAAGAGAACCAAAGGTGTAGACAGGTTAGGGAACCTCACCATTGGGGGTGTACTGGTGTTCACTTGCATACGAAAATGCCAAGTCAGTGAGTTGTCAGTCAAATGGGAACTGTGTGCCAGAGGGTGGGGGACCAGCAAGGTGTTCCCTAGGCCACCCTATGGATCTGCAGCTACAACACTGAGAAAGCCCAGAGGAAGCAAATTTGTCAATCACACCAAAAATGAGTAATATAATAAAATGTTACACTTATTGTGAAAATGTCTCATCTTAGAGTTTTCAAGAATCTTCACTTTAAAAATCAATTGAATGGCTAGAGAGATGGCTCAGCAGTTAAAGGTACTTGCTTGCAAAAGCTGATGGCCTGGGTTCAATTCCCCAGCACCCACATAAAGGTAGATGCACAAAGTTGACACATGCATCTGGAATTCATTTGCAGTGGCAAGAGGCCCTGGCATGCCCATTCTCTCCCCCCCACCCCTGCATGCAAATAAATAAATAAAATACTTTAAAAATCAATTGAAAGGTAATGGACTCTTTTGGTCTCACAAGGAGCCACAGCTCTGACTTTTAATGTGCTGGGGCCAAGCGCTGGCACTAGGACCCAGAAGCCAGTAGCTTGGAGCATTCTTTGGGTGTTCCATGATGTAAGTCAGTGGACAAGGAAGATGCCTCCCCCCACATACGCACATGTACCTGTTGTAGGGCTGCTTTAGCGACTGGGCTAGACAAAGCCCGGAAAAGCTGTGGGACTGGAGCAAAGAGGCACCAGCTTAAACGTAGCTCCTGAGGTACTTGTTTCCCTCCCTGTGACCCAGCCCTGCCCAGGAAGCAATGTGGTTATCAAGTATTATTATTTTAACCGCACATTACTGGGAAGTTCCACCACTTCTTTATGTAGCAACTGACTGTTGCTCCTCATTGGGGGCGTCAGGAGTGCAGGAACCCCTTTAGCTCATAACAGCAAGGGCAAATGAAGGAGCTCTCCCTGCTTTGGAAGAGGTATTTTTAAGGTTGATCCTTTAAGGCACCACCAAGTCTGACAAGTTCTATGGAAGGGGTTATTTTGGAAACAGCACCAAGATGTCTGTCTGGGACTAAGTCTAAGAGAAGACACAGGCGCTGGGTAATATTTAGAGGTTCCACCCAGGACAGCACACAGCTGTGGGGTGCGATCAATTGCTTTAATTTTGGCAGTCCTCGGGAGAGCCAGGCAGGGATTGCATAACGTAAGTGATGTTAAAATGTACAAGGAGTTGACTCACAAGGTCCCATCCTCAATGGCGAGCAAAGTCTCCAGAGGCTGACGGTTAGCACTTGAGGCAGACTGCTCCACTAAGCCACTCCTGCTCGTGTCCCAAGGGGAGGACCTCATTCCAGAACCCAGATCCAAGGCCAGTCTGAACATCACAAGCACAGAAGTGACCCAGCGTCTTCTCAAGGGAGGCAGGACGTGCCCACGGTGCTTTGAGGAATCATTCCTCAAACAACTACGAACGACCGACCGACCACAGGCCTTCAGGCCGTGCCATCACTAAGCATCCAAGCTGCAGCGCATGGCCCACCTGGTTGAGTGAACCCAAAAAGGCTTCCACCAGACTCCCCAGCAATGTTCGGTCCCTGGAGGGTTGCATGTGTAATGGTTGGGTCTCAACTCTCCCACACAGGCTCATATTTTGAACTCTGTTTTGGACCCAAGCTACTGGCACTGCTTTGGGAGACCCTGGAAATTTCAGGAGTTCAGACCAACCCGTAAGTAGCTCACTGGCGGCAGCTCTGGGGGCTCTACCTGGCCCAGGAGACTCGCTCCTCTTCGTGGTGCGCTGCCATGTGAACAGCCTGTCCTTTGCCCCCTCCTTCACAAACCGGGGCTGCTCCACATGCCTCCCCCACAGTAACACACCCAAACCCCTGCGACCACGAGCAAAAACAAATCCTCTCCTTCCTTCAGTATTTTCCTGAGGTATTGTGGTCACAGTGACCCGAAGGTAATTAACAGCCTGCAGGGTGGGGAGCTAGGCGCAGAACCCCAATCACCCTCAATCATCTTGCAGTTCCCTTTGGCTAAGTCAACTCCACATCTTGGGTAGTGGCCTGTTTACTTTCAAATGCTCTCATTTATTCAAACCGAAACATTAATTGAGCTCCAGACATGCTCCAGGCATCCACCTTGTTGTAAGAATGCAGAGACGGAAAAGACTTCACCACAGCTCCTGCCCTCAGTGTGCTGGCAGAGTGACTTCAGCAGCACTGGGGGAAGGAGCCCTCCTCAGAGCCCACACGTCCCAGAGGTGAGTGACACGGCACTGAAGTCACTGTTGGGCACATCTGTCTTCCAGGGGCTGGCTGAATTCTCAGTTCATTTCCACGTAGCCACTGTCTCCGCAGTGCTAAGCCCACTGCAGGCCTTCAGCTCTTGCTGAGCAGAAACAACCTTTAACTCCTGAGCTGGGAGGCAGATGTTGGATGGTGGCCAGCGTGGCCTTTTTAAGCATGATGTTCACCACGATCTCAATCAGCCAATAAGAAGATGCTATGGACTCCAGGTTCCTGTCACAGAGGGGTGACAGGCACCACGAGCTGTCAGCCTCATTCTCACTCCTAACTTCTGTTGGCCACACAATGCCACTCCAGCTCAGAATGTCAGAGTTTTTAACCCTCAGGAAAAAGCCAATGCCTGACTGTTCTACGTCAGCTGTGGCTATTCTGTTCCTCATCCCCAAGCCACTTACATCCAGGGATGGACACAGGCCCACTTCTACACAAGGAAACAACAGAAGTTTGCTATATTGGGCAGGAGGAAGTAGGTAGGCTGTAAAAAGCTCTTGATTTTCTTGCTGCAAGGGGACAGACAGATATAGGGAATCAATAACTCTACTTTCTTCACGTTCTTTCAAATGGCAGTCATGATGTCGGGGGGGGGGTGCTGCCTGGTATAATGAGAAAAGAGGGACCTCCAATTCAGCAACCAAAAAACCTAACCATGTGACTAAGTTGCTATGATCGGGTCCTCCTCCTTTGCAGTTGAATGCCCCCCAGAGTGTGCAGTAGCCCACTTCCTGTGCGCTGTACCAAGAAGTGCAGGCAGAGTGCCTTCTGGAAGGTCGGATGCCCTGTCTGGATGCTTGTGCAGCAGTACCAGGCGTGAGCACTGACACATCGTTCTCCTGGGAGAAGAGCTACTGCTTTCACTACCCCCAAATCCGCGGGCCTCTCAGGTCACCATGTGGAGCCCACAGAAGCAGTGACTTTTGGAGTTATGAACAAGGACAAGGTCTGAGGAATCAAATGACCTGCTTCTTTTCTTCTTGTTTGGTTTGTTTTCCTTTGTGAGAAAACAAAAACACAAAGAGGCAGATATGGGCTTACAAAGACCCTGCTCCCTCTGGGAACATTCGTTTTCTCCACACAGGCATGGTCCCTTTTACTCTTTAGGTAACTAGAACAAATCCCCTTGGCTTCTAGAGAGAAAACAGATACCTCCACACAGCTCAGGAGGAGCTACTGGCTGATCACAGCGGCTGCTCAAGGGGCAACATGAATGCCTGCTTCAGTCTTTCTGTAAAAGCATTTGAATGTGCCTGTCCTCAGTTTACCAGACAGAAAGGAGGTAAGGTACACTTGCACATTAAGGGTAGATTTCTGATATCCACAATACTCACGGATCTGTGTGTAGGACACAGAGTCAATGCCCTTTCCTTGGCTCTCAGCCAGTTTTTTTCTAGTTGGAAAAGAGGATAGATACCAGCAATTACTGAGCACCACTGTATACTAATCACCTGACCGGGGGTTTAACACACAACCACGATCCTGTGAGGTAGATTTAGTTTCCATGGCACATGCAACAACTGATGTCTAAGACAAGCTGACATGAGTGATGAGTGCTGCTCTCACTGCTATTCTGACAGGCGACAGACACTGAGGACACTCACAGCTGATCAGAGCTGGAACCTAGAGGAGAAGAGAGCTCAACACTGAAGCAGACATGCAGCACACCCGCCAAGGCTCCGGGAACGTGGCCGAAGAGAGGGCAGAAAGTGTGTCACAGCCACAGGGTGGGAAGGAGTACCTGAGGCACGGTCCTCCCCTCCCACCAGTGACTGACTGCTGCATTCACAACCTCATGGCCAATTCCAGAAACTCCAATGGGGTGGGCCTTCAGTGGAATGGGGGTGGGGAATGGGGGTGGGGAAGGGGGACAAGGAGGAACTCCAATGAGGAGGACCTTCAGTGGAATGGGGGTGGGGAAGGGGACAAGAGGAACTCCAATGAGGAGGACCTTCACTGGAATGGTGGTGGGGAAGGGGGACAAGAGGAACTCCAATGAGGAGGACCTTCAGTGGAATGGGGGTGGGGAAAGGGGGAAAAGAGGAACTCCAATGAGGAGGGCCTTCAGTGGAATGGGGGTGGGGAAGGGGAAAAGAGGAACTCCAATGAGGAGGGCCTTCAGTGGAATGGGGGGGTGGGGAAGAGGGAATAGAGGAACTCCAATGAGGAGGACCTTCCAGTGGAATGGGGGTGGGGAAGAGGGATAAGAGAACTCCAATGATGGAGGACCTTCAGTGGAATGGGGGTGGAGAAAGGGGAAAAGAGGAACTCCAATGAGGAGGAGCCTTCAGTGGAATGGGGGTGTGGGAAGGGGGAAAAGAGGAACTCCAATGAGGAGGACCTTCAGTGGAATGGGGGGGTGGGGGAAGGGTGAAAGAGGGAACTCCAATGAGGATGACCTTCAGTGGAATGGGGGTGGAGAAAGGGGGAAAAGAGGAACTCCAATGAGGAGGACCTTCACTGGAATGGGGGTGGAGAAGGGGAAAAGAGGAACTCCAATGAGGAGGACCTTCAGTGGAATGGGGGTGGGGGAAGGGGACAAGAGGAACTCCAATGAGGAGGACCTTCAGTGGAATGGGGGTGGAGAAGGGGGAAAAGAGGAGACTCCAATGAGGAGGACCTTCAAGTGGAATGGGGGTGGGAGAAAGGGGGAAAAGAGGAACTCCAATGAGGAGGACCTTCAGTGGAATGGGGGTGGGGAAGGGGGAAAAGAGGAACTCCAATGAGGAGGACCTTCAGTGGAAGGGGGGTGGGAAGGGGAAAAGAGGAACTCCAATGAGGAGGGACCTTCACTGGAATGGGGGTGGGGAAGGGGGGAAAAGAGGAACTCCAATGAGGAGGTCCTTCAGTGGAATGGGGGTGGGGAAGGGGGGAAAAGAGGAACTCCAATGAGGAGGGACCTTCAGTGGAATGGGGGGTGGGGAAGGGGGACAAGAGGAACTCCAATGAGGAGGGACCTTCAGTGGAATGGGGGTGGGGAAGGGGGAAAAGAGGAACTCCAATGAGGAGGACCTTCAGTGGAATGGGGGTGGGGGAAGGGGGAAAAGAGGAACTCCAATGAGGAGGACCTTCAGTGGAAATGGGGGTGGGGAAAGGGGGAAAAGAGGAACTCCAATGAGGAGGGACCTTCTGGAATGGGGGTGTGGAAGGGGGACAAGAGGACCATGGGGGGACCTTCAGTGGGAATGGGGTGGGGAAGGGGGACAAGAGGAACTCCAATGAGGAGGACCTTCAGTGGAATGGGGGTGGGGAAGGGGGAAAAGAGGAACTCCAATGAGGAGGGACCTTCAGTGGAATGGGGGTGGGGAAGGGGGAAAAGAGGAACTCCAATGAGGAGGACCTTCAGTGGAATGGGGGGTGGGGAAGGGGGAAAAGAGGAACTCCAATGAGGAGGACCTTCAGTGGAATGGGGGTGGGGAAGGGGGAAAAGAGGAACTCCAATGAGGAGGACCTTCAGTGGAATGGGGGTGGGGAAGGGGGAAAAGAGGAACTCCAATGAGGAGGGCCTTCAGTGGAATGGGGGTGGGAAGGGGGAAAAGAGGAACTCCAATGAGGAGGACCTTCAGTGGAATGGGGGTGGGGAAGGGGGAAAAGAGGAACTCCAATGAGGAGGACCTTCAGTGGAATGGGGGTGGGGAAGGGGGAAAAGAGGAACTCCAATGAGGAGGGCCTTCAGTGGAATGGGGGTGGGGAAGGGGGAAAAGAGGAACTCCAATGAGGAGGACCTTCAGTGGAATGGGGGTGGGGAAGGGGGATAAGAGGAACTCCAATGAGGAGGGACCTTCAGTGGAAAATGGGGGTGGGGAAGGGGGACAAGAGGAACTCCAATGAGGAGGACCTTCAGTGGAATGGGGGTGGGGAAGGGGGAAAAGAGGAACTCCAATGAGGAGGGCCTTCAGTGGAATGGGTGGGGGTGGGGAAGGGGGAAAAGAGGAACTCCAATGAGGAGGACCTTCAGTGGAATGGGGGTGGGGAAGGGGGAAAAGAGGAACTCCAATGAGGAGGACCTTCAGTGGAATGGGGGTGGGGAAGGGGGAAAAAGAGGAACTCCAATGAGGAGGACCTTCAGTGGAATGGGGGTGGGGAAGGGGGACAAGAGGAACTCCAATGAGGAGGACCTTCAGTGGAATGGGGGTGGGAAGGGGGCAAAGAGGAACTCCAATGAGGAGGACCTTCAGTGGAATGGGGGGTGGGGAAAGGGGGAAAAGAGGAACTCCAATGAGGAGGGCCTTCAGTGGAATGGGGGTGGGGAAGGGGGAAAAGAGGAACTCCAATGAGGAGGACCTTCAGTGGAATGGGGGTGGGGAATGGGGGGGGGAGGACAAGATGGAACTCCAATGAGGAGGACCTTCAGTGGAATGGGGGGTGGGGAAGGGGGAAAAGAGGAACTCCAATGAGGAGGACCTTCAGTGGAATGGGGGTGGGGAAGGGGGAAAAGAGGAACTCCAATGAGGAGGACCTTCAGTGGAATGGGGGGTGGGGAAGGGGGAAAAGAGGAACTCCAATGAGGAGGACCTTCAGTGGAATGGGGGTGGGGAAGGGGGAAAAGAGGAACTCCAATGAGGAGGACCTTCAGTGGAATGGGGGGTGGGGAAGGGGGACAAGAGGAACTCCAATGAGGAGGACCTTCAGTGGAATGGGGGTGGGGAAGGGGGAAAAGAGGAACTCCAATGAGGAGGACCTTCAGTGGAATGGGGGTGGGGAAGGGGGAAAAGAGGAACTCCAATGAGGAGGACCTTCAGTGGAATGGGGGTGGGGAAGGGGAAAAGAGGAACTCCAATGAGGAGGACCTTCAGTGGAATGGGGGTGGGGAAGGGGAAGAAGAGGAACTCCAATGAGGAGGGACCTTCAGTGGAATGGGGGTGGGGAAGGGGGACAAGAGGAACTCCAATGAGGAGGACCTTCAGTGGAATGGGGGTGGGGGAAGGGGGAAAAGAGGAACTCCAATGAGGAGGACCTTCAGCTGGAATGGGGGTGGGGAAGGGGGAAAAGAGGAACTCCAATGAGGAGGACCTTCAGTGGAATGGGGGTGGGGAAGGGGGAAAAGAGGGAACTCCAATGAGGAGGACCTTCAGTGGAATGGGGGTGGGGAAGGGGGAAAAGAGGAACTCCAATGAGGAGGACCTTCAGTGGAATGGGGGTGGGGAAGGGGGAAAAGAGGAACTCCAATGAGGAGGACCTTCAGTGGAATGGGGGTGGAGAAAGGGGAAAAGAGGAACTCCAATGAGGAGGACCTTCAGTGGAATGGGGGTGGGGAAGGGGACAAGAGGAACTCCAATGAGGAGGACCTTCAGTGGAATGGGGGTGGGGAAGGGGGAAAAGAGGAACTCCAATGAGGAGGACCTTCAGTGGAATGGGGGTGGGGAAGGGGGAAAAGAGGAACTCCAATGAGGAGGACCTTCAGTGGAATGGGGGTGGGGAAGGGGAAAAGAGGAACTCCAATGAGGAGGACCTTCAGTGGAATGGGGGTGGGGAAGGGGGACAAGAGGACTCCAATGAGGAGGGCCTTCAGTGGAATGGGGGGTGGGGAAGGGGGAAAAGAGGAACTCCAATGAGGAGGACCTTCAGTGGAATGGGGGTGGGGAAGGGGGAAAAGAGGAACTCCAATGAGGAGGACCTTCAGTGGAATGGGGGTGGGAAGGGGAAAAGAGGAACTCCAATGAGGAGGACCTTCAGTGGAATGGGGGTGGGGAAGGGGGAAAAGAGGAACTCCAATGAGGAGGACCTTCAGTGGAATGGGGGTGGGGAAAGGGGGAAAAGAGGAACTCCAATGAGGAGGACCTTCAGTGGAATGGGGGTGGGGAAGGGGAAAAGAGGAACTCCAATGAGGAGGACCTTCAGTGGAATGGGGGTGGGGAAGGGGAAAAGAGGAACTCCAATGAGGAGGACCTTCAGTGGAATGGGGGTGGGGAAGGGGGAAAAGAGGAACTCCAATGAGGAGGACCTTCAGTGGAATGGGGGTGGGGAAGGGGGAAAAGAGGAACTCCAATGAGGAGGACCTTCAGTGGAATGGGGGTGGGGAAGGGGGAAAAGAGGAACTCCAATGAGGAGGACCTTCAGTGGAATGGGGGTGGGGAAGGGGGAAAAGAGGAACTCCAATGAGGAGGACCTTCAGTGGAATGGGGGTGGGGAAGGGGGAAAAGAGGAACTCCAATGAGGAGGACCTTCAGTGGAATGGGGGTGGGGAAGGGGGAAAAGAGGAACTCCAATGAGGAGGACCTTCAGTGGAATGGGGGTGGGGAAGGGGGACAAGAGGAACTCCAATGAGGAGGACCTTCAGTGGAATGGGGGTGGGGAAGGGGGAAAAGAGGAACTCCAATGAGGAGGACCTTCAGTGGAATGGGGGTGGGGAAGGGGGAAAAGAGGAACTCCAATGAGGAGGACCTTCAGTGGAATGGGGGTGGGGAAGGGGGAAAAGAGGAACTCCAATGAGGAGGACCTTCAGTGGAATGGGGGTGGGGAAGGGGAAAAGAGGAACTCCAATGAGGAGGGACCTTCAGTGGAATGGGGGTGGGGAAGGGGGAAAAGAGGAACTCCAATGAGGAGGACCTTCAGTGGAATGGGGGTGGGGAAGGGGGAAAAGAGGAACTCCAATGAGGAGGACCTTCAGTGGAATGGGGGTGGGGAAGGGGGAAAAGAGGAACTCCAATGAGGAGGACCTTCAGTGGAATGGGGGTGGGGAAGGGGAAAGAGGAACTCCAATGAGGAGGACCTTCAGTGGAATGGGGGTGGGGAAGGGGGAAAAGAGGAACTCCAATGAGGAGGACCTTCAGTGGAATGGGGGTGGGGAAGGGGGAAAAGAGGAACTCCAATGAGGAGGACCTTCAGTGGAATGGGGGTGGGGAAGGGGGAAAAGAGGAACTCCAATGAGGAGGACCTTCAGTGGAATGGGGGTGGGGAAGGGGGAAAAGAGGAACTCCAATGAGGAGGACCTTCAGTGGAATGGGGGTGGGGAAGGGGAAAAGAGGAACTCCAATGAGGAGGACCTTCAGTGGAATGGGGGGTGGAGAAGGGGAAAAGAGGAACTCCAATGAGGAGGACCTTCAGTGGAATGGGGGTGGGGAAGGGGAAAAGAGGAACTCCAATGAGGAGGACCTTCAGTGGAATGGGGGTGGGGAAGGGGGGAAAAGAGGAACTCCAATGAGGAGGACCTTCAGTGGAATGGGGGTGGGGAAGGGGGAAAAGAGGAACTCCAATGAGGAGGACCTTCAGTGGAATGGGGGTGGAGAAAGGGGAAAAGAGGAACTCCAATGAGGAGGACCTTCAGTGGAATGGGGGTGGGGAAGGGGGAAAAGAGGAACTCCAATGAGGAGGACCTTCAGTGGAATGGGGGTGGGGAAGGGGGAAAAGAGGGAACTCCAATGAGGAGGACCTTCAGTGGAATGGGGGTGGGGAAGGGGGACAAGAGGAACTCCAATGAGGAGGACCTTCACTGGAATGGGGGTGGGGAAGGGGGAAAAGAGGAACTCCAATGAGGAGGACCTTCAGTGGAATGGGGGTGGGGAAGGGGGACAAGAGGAACTCCAATGAGGAGGCCTTCAGTGGAATGGGGGTGGGGAAGGGGGACAAGAGGAACTCCAATGAGGAGGACCTTCACTGGAATGGGGGTGGGGAAGGGGGAAAAGAGGAACTCCAATGAGGAGGACCTTCACTGGAATGGGGGTGGGGAAGGGGACAAGAGGAACTCCAATGAGGAGGGCCTTCAGTGGAATGGGGGTGGGGAAGGGGGAAAAGAGGAACTCCAATGAGGAGGACCTTCAGTGGAATGGGGGTGGGGAAGGGGAAAAGAGGAACTCCAATGAGGAGGGCCTTCAGTGGAATGGGGGTGGGGAAGGGGGAAAAGAGGAACTCCAATGAGGAGGGCCTTCAGTGGAATGGGGGTGGGGAAGGGGAAAAGAGGAACTCCAATGAGGAGGACCTTCAGTGGAATGGGGGTGGGGAAGGGGAAAAGAGGAACTCCAATGAGGAGGACCTTCAGTGGAATGGGGGTGGGGAAGGGGGAAAAGAGGAACTCCAATGAGGAGGACCTTCAGTGGAATGGGGGTGGGGAAGGGGAAAAGAGGAACTCCAATGAGGAGGCCTTCAGTGGAATGGGGGTGGGGAAGGGGAAAAGAGGAACTCCAATGAGGAGGGCCTTCAGTGGAATGGGGGTGGGGAAGGGGGAAAAGAGGAACTCCAATGAGGAGGACCTTCAGTGGAATGGGGGTGGGGAAGGGGGACAAGAGGAACTCCAATGAGGAGGACCTTCAGTGGAATGGGGGTGGGGAAGGGGGAAAAGAGGAACTCCAATGAGGAGGACCTTCAGTGGAATGGGGGTGGGGAAGGGGGAAAAGAGGAACTCCAATGAGGAGGACCTTCAGTGGAATGGGGGTGGGGAAGGGGGAAAAGAGGAACTCCAATGAGGAGGGCCTTCAGTGGAATGGGGGTGGGGAAGGGGGACAAGAGGAACTCCAATGAGGAGGACCTTCAGTGGAATGGGGGTGGGGAAGGGGGAAAAGAGGAACTCCAATGAGGAGGACCTTCACTGGAATGGGGGTGGGGAAGGGGGAAAAGAGGAACTCCAATGAGGAGGACCTTCAGTGGAATGGGGGTGGGGAAGGGGGAAAAGAGGAACTCCAATGAGGAGGACCTTCAGTGGAATGGGGGTGGGGAAGGGGGAAAAGAGGAACTCCAATGAGGAGGACCTTCAGTGGAATGGGGGTGGGGAAGGGGGACAAGAGGAACTCCAATGAGGAGGACCTTCAGTGGAATGGGGGTGGGGAAGGGGGAAAAGAGGAACTCCAATGAGGAGGACCTTCAGTGGAATGGGGGTGGGGAAGGGGGAAAAGAGGAACTCCAATGAGGAGGGCCTTCACTGGAATGGGGGTGGGGAAGGGGGACAAGAGGAACTCCAATGAGGAGGGCCTTCAGTGGAATGGGGGTGGAGAAAGGGGACAAGAGGAACTCCAATGAGGAGGACCTTCACTGGAATGGGGGTGGGGAAGGGGGACAAGAGGAACTCCAATGAGGAGGACCTTCAGTGGAATGGGGGTGGAGAAAGGGGATAGGAGGAACTCCAATGAGGAGGACCTTCAGTGGAATGGGGGTGGAGAAAGGGGATAGGAGGATAACACAAATGGAATGGGACCATCACAGTATTTTTTATACAGTAAAGTTTCCAATTAAAAAATATTTTGGCCGGGCTTGGTGGCACACGCCTTTAATCCCAGCACTAGGGAGGCAGGGATAGGAGGATCACCACGAGTTCGTGGCCACTCTGAGACTACATAGTGAATTCTAGGTCAACCTGAGCTAGAGTGAGACCCTACCTCGAAAAGCCAAAAAAAAAAGGTATCAAAGAAAAGACAAGGCTGGAGAGATGACTCAGCAGTTAAAGGCACATGCTTGCAACACCTGATGGCCCTGTTCTGTTTCCCAGCACCCACGTAAAACCAGATGCACAAAGTAGCACATGCATCTGGAGTTCACTTACAGTGGTCAGAGCGTTGGAATGCCCATACATTCTTCCGTTCCCTGCCTGCCTCATTTTCTCTGTCTTAAATAAATAAATAAAATTAAAACAAAAAGACAGGGGAGCCTACTGCTCCATGGAGGAATCCAATTCCTTTATTCCAACTAGTTTATTTGGTAATTCCAGGAGTATAACACTGTTTCCCTCTGATTTTTTAATGATAAGAAAAATGCACACACTTATGTTTTTAAAGTGTCTCAATTATTTATTTGCAAGGAGAGAGAGAGAGATTGGGTGTACCAGGGCCTATTGCCACTGCAAACATTCTCCAGATGCATGCACCATTTTGTGCATCTTATTTTTACATGGGTGCTGGGGTACTGAACCTGGGTCACCAGGCTTTGTAAACAAGTGCCTTTAATGGCTGAGCCATCTCTCCAGCCCTATATACTCATTGTAAAAAATGGTAGGACACTTGGTCCCTACAGGACACAGACCATTTAAATAGGAAGCTCTGGAGGAGATAGGGCCAACCCTTGACAATTTCTTAAAGCTCTCTGGGAGATTTGTATCTCTAAGACACAGTCTCCCATGTAGCCTTCCACTAGCAGCTGCCCTCCTGCCTCACCCTCCTGAGTGCTGAGATTAAGGACATGTGCCACCATGCCCAGCATTTCCTCCAGGAGATTCTAAAGTAAAGCCAGATATTGGAACTGTTGCAGTCCAGCCTGTCTTGCACTGCGGGTGTAAGAAGAGGGCAGCATCACCTAAGCTGGCACAGTCACATTGAGATGCTACTGGCATCATATGCCAGGTTTTAGATTTTGTTATAACTTGTGGATTTATTTTAGATAATTTCACACACATATAAATGACTTTTTATCATACTCACCATTACCCATTACCCTTTCTTATCCCCCCTCCCTGAATCTTCTTGCCAACTAGTGCTCCTTTCACTTTCATGTCTTTATTTTCTCTGTGACACATTAAGATGAATTAGGGTTGTTTCCGTGAGCATGGTGTGGGTGTTATTTCCTGAAGCATGGGCAGCTGACTGAATTTTCAAATTTTTTACTTGATGACATAAATTTGCAGAAAGGAAACTAATGAAATGAGAAAATTATTGGAATGAAAATGAAACTCAAAAAAAAAAAGTTGAAAATCTCACCAGATAGGAAGAGTGTCTGTGTTTAAATAAATCCTGTCCTGAATCCAGAATCTTAAGAGTGGAAGTGGCAGGACCAATATAAACTGGGCCTAGGTGTCATGGCATCTGGGGACCAGGCAGGAAGCGATCACTGCTCACAGGTCATCTCACAGCAGCCTCTGCTGAGTGCAGCTGACCACGGGGATGGACGGTGGTCCAAGGGGGGCTGGGGAAGAGGTGGAGGAGGGCAGGGATGACTCAGACCCTAGCAGACACAGCCCACGTCCTCTGCTTCTCCAGTTAGGACAGCTAGGAAACTGTCCACACACTCTAACTTTACAGAGGCAGCAGGGGCAGGGAGCCCCGGAATGACACTAAGAAGGATTATAACCCTGCTGGCCACAGGTCCAGGTGCTGTGGACTGCTGCTGGGCACTTTCACTCATCGGCTGGGAGATGCAGCTGTCCCTAGGACCAGCAGACACGTGGTGATGGCTTGCTGTGCACCCAACACAGTTGTGAGATACATCAGCATATTTACTGAATACTTGCCATAGCTTTACAAGATATGTGCTCTTATTATTGACAGATGTGGAGAAAAGAACAGACTTGAAGAAATCAGTAAATTACTCAAGGCTCACACAGCTAGCAGGTGACAATCCGACAATTCAGTACAAAGCCTCCAGTATCTGGCTAGGGACATGATGCAACTTCTCTGAAAGTCAAGTCACCTGCTTTGGGACTTGTTTGTCCCCACAGCCTGCACAGCAGCCATCTGGCCTGAACCTCCTCAAGTACCACACCTGATTTTTGAGCAGTCTTGACCTGCAGAAGGGTCTTCTCCGTTCACTGCCTCACGCACGGAGAACCCGACACTCAGAATAAGCAACTTATCCCGCATCACACAGCCAGCCAGTGGCAGAAGTCAACGACTGGGCACCAGGAGTCACATTTGGGCTTTTGTACTTTCAGCTTCTGTCAGTGTGATTCCAGCTTTGGAAAGCATCTTGGGCGTGAAGGGAAATGAACCAGCTCCTTGTTGAGTGGCTCCCTCAAACAATTCTTTGTACAACTCTAAAGGGTGAGGCTCTTATCAGTAAATTACAGGTAAGCAGGTTGTGATAAGGGGTGGGATATTACCAAAGACATCCCAGAGCTATAGTGTTGGTCATGTGAAAATTTGAAAATATATTAGCCCAGGGGCCAGACACTGGATTGCTGTATGTAGTTCCACCCTTCACTTCATGTTCTGGGTCTTTCTGGGGATTCCATCTCTCTTGCAGATCCGAGTGTATGAACACCAACCGCTTCTACAGAAGCCCTGGCTCCTCGGGCTCAGTGGTCTACACTTGCCAGGTATGTTCATCGTGCCAAGCATCTGGGGAATGTTTAACACAAGCTATGTAGCAGCCTGTTAGTGTAATGGGGAGGCAAAATAATAGTGTAGAAAGAGCTCTCACAAGACCAATAGACACATAAACACTACTCCCCTTATGTACTATTATCTCAGACAGAACAAGGGCAGTGGGGGGGGGGCGGGGGTGGAGAAGGCACAACTTAAACCTTGCAGAAAGCAGTAGGACACAGTCATTTGGGAGACTAGAGGGGAGAGCAAATGAAGACAGACAATGGCCCTGGGAAGCCACTGCTCCCTCCCAGCTGAGCACAAGCTGCTTGATGGGCAAGGAGAAGCTGAAATACAGCCAGATTTGGAGAAGTGGTCCTTAAAGCTTAGAGTAGGAAGTTCTGGGGTTACACGGGCCTCAACTCATCCCTTCTGTGTCTATTAAAAAACAAGGGTCAAGGTCAGTGTTTCTCTGTGTTGTGATTTGAATGCCAAAAGTCCCACAGAGGCTCGTGTGTGTGGACTCTTGGTAGGCAGAAGGTGGCCCTGTTTGGGGAGGTTTTGGAACCTTTAGGAGGTGGACTCTGGTCAAAATAAATGTGTCAATTGGGGTGGGCCTTGAGCTTCAATAGCTGGTGCCACTTCCTGTTCAGACTCTGCTTCCTGACTGGACACGATGTGACCAGCCAGCCTCTAGCTCCCACCACCTTTTCTTCCCCACCAATGTGGACTGTACCCCTGCAACTATCAGGTAAAATAAATCTTTCCTTTCTAAAGCTGTTTCTTGTCTGGTATTTTGTCACAGCAATGAATAAACATTGTCCATGCAGACCGTCCCAAAGAGCAAGTGAGATTGCGGGTGGGAAGTTCTAGGTGTGATGTCTGGCCATCTAACAAGTTCTCTCATTCCTTCAGCCAACAGATATTTTCCATATGACCAGCACATCTTTCCCAGCTCAAGAAACAAGGGTTGGCATATGCATACTGATTGGGGGATCCCTCCCTTTTAGTGCCTGTGTGCTAGGGAAAGACAAAGAATAATGCTGGGAAATGAGCCCCTTGCTATGGAGGAATTGCCCCATGCTATGACAGGGTGATGGCTGAGTGGCCAGGATAGACATGAACCTCTGAGAACAGCCAGACAAGGAAGAGCAGCGCTGACAGCGAGTACAGAGCTCCGGTCTGGGGAGGCTGAGGTGAAGCTGTTTGCCATGCGGGTACAGGCAGTCTGGAGACATGGGGAGAAGGGAGGACCCTATAACCTATGGCAGGATGTGGAATCTGGGACAATGAGGAGACCCCTGTGCAGGACAAAGGCAAGTGTGTCGAAGGCCAGGCAGAAGGCGACTCGCTGCTCACAAAGGGGCTCGTGGTATGAGAGTCATCACCCAACCAGGGCTGTGACAGCCACCCCATCCTTATTAATCTTGTATGTCCCAGGGTCTCCTCAACCTCATTTCCCTCTTAGGGACTACTCCTGGGCCCAATTCCAGTGGGTTTCACAAGGGACTGCAAGGACAGTTCCCTAAGAAAGGCAGGAGATGGGAGCTCTGTGGAACATTGGGGTCATCAGAGCTCAGACCCCATAGAGCCCAGCAATGCCTATTCATTTCCCTCAGCAAGGCTGTGACTATTAACCCATGGTGGCAAGAGATGACAAGGGGTCCAAAAGCAGAGCCCCTCTCCTTCCTTCTAAGCCAGGAATGCTGACTAGGTACTTGGCACTAAACTGATCCAGGGCATTAAGTAATGGATCAAATGACAAGCTCTCCATGTTAAGGAGCTATTCCATGAGAGTTGTGAGACACGAGAGACAGCAGGTGACCCGCAAGCCAGACATGCCTCAACTGACTTGAAGGCAGGATGGAGGGAAGAAGATAAAGGTAGAAGGGAGGAGAGGAGCACACCGGTGGTTAAGACAAGAGTCTGGAAGTGGGTGGACCACAGACACCATTGTTGGCCTCTGAAAGGCCCAGGTGTGAGGCCTAGTGGAACTTCCTGAGCCTAGCTAAAGTTTGGTGATCTGCCTCTGGCCAGACGTGACTCAGCAAGACGCCTAATGGCTTCTTACCTGCTACCTCCACATGGGAGTTAGAATTATCATTTCAATAGTCACAGTTTACTATTGGCCCTTACCTTTCCTCACCATCCTACAATCCCTGCCTTCATCCCCAACATTATATAGGCAACTGTTCATAGCAATAAATCGAGTTCCTGCTTCGACAAGACTCCCGACTCAGTGTGGTTTTTCTCCGGTGGCCAGGAGAGGTCTGAGTCGTCAGACGCTCATCTCAGGATGCTCATCTCCTCCTCAACCCCTCAGAAGGAACCAGCGGGCCTGGTCCTTCCCTTGGCACTACCTGCCCCTGCCGGCGGAGCCCGGCAACCATGGCTACGGCATGGCCAACAGAGGGAACAACAAGGAATGGGAGGGTTCAAAGGCTCTGGAGATGGGGCACTTGGTGGTGACAGGGCAGGAGTGGAAGCAGGCACCAGCCTGCAGCCCTCTCTGTGACCAGGGAAGTGACAGCAAAGTTTGCCTCCATAGGACTGGCTGGAGGTGGCAAGAGGTGTCCAGACTCTGATCCACTGTGAAAGCAGAATGCGTGCCAGGGTCTTGGAAAGAGTCTGCTTTCCTGTGTTCCTGAGGCTGCTGGGATCAGGTGAGGCCAGATGCACTGTCTTTCTTACACTGGCAATGTCAGGTCAATATTCAGAAAGCACCTGGATCTGCAAAGCTGCATTCCAGACTGCGACACCTGGGTACCTGTTAGGAATTGGGATCTGGAAGGTGCTGGGGAATAGGTGGCGTTGAAAGCATTGGGATGGGGTGAAATTCAGAGAAGCAGAGAGGGAAAAGCAGAGGTCTGCACACCAGGTCCTAGGCCTCCAACGCTAATGGGTGGTGAGATGGGGACTGAGCAACAAAGAAGGCTGACGAGGTGACCAGCAGAGTGACAGCAGAGACAGGGAAGAGTGAAGCTGGTGTTTACAGAGAGGCTCTGGAAGCAGTCGATCCTGTATAGACGTCACTTAAGAAAAGGCCATTATCTTCCTGGGACTGGGCAGCACACAGGTCACTGGTGCCAAGTTATAGGGCAGTGGCTGGACTGGAGCTCATTTAGGGAGACGTCAGGACACAGTAAGACAGCAGGGACAACATCTATATCAGACCACCTCTCCTCCTCACCTCTGTTCTTAGGGATGCTCGGAGCATCCATCCATGTGATCTCTCTCTCTCTCTCTCTCTTTTTTTTTTTTTTTGTTGTTGTTGTTTTTGTTTTTTGAGGTAGGGTCTTACTCTAGCCCAGGATGACCTGGAATTCACTCTGTAGTCTCAGGGTGGCCTTGAACTCACAGTGCTCCTCCTACCTCTGCCTCCCAAGTGCTGGGATTAAAGGCATGCGCCACCACGCCCAGCTATCCATGTGATCTCTTAACAAGGCCTGGTATGGAGGCTCCTTGGGGCCACAGCAGAGAAGCAAAGAAACACACACACACACACACACACACACACACACACACACGGTCCCCACGGTCCTGAGTTTCTCTTTGCACATACAGTCTCCATTCCTGGACACTGGCCTTTCCCATTCCATAACCTGCCATCTAGTCCATGACGTTTCACAGGCAGAAGACAGACACCTTGGGAACGGAGAATCAATAGGGCAAGCTGGGAGGGACACCCAAAGAAGATCTTCACATTGGTGGAGTTTGTTGAACCCATTTTACAGGGGCTAAAAGTCAGTGTGGAGACACTAAGTAACAACTGAAGAGGAGATAAATGTCAAACCCAGAAACCCAGACCCAGGTCTTGTAGCCTATATACCCAAGTATCTAATCATTCTATAAACTTCCCACAGGCCTCAGGAGGCAATAGGTTCAAAAGATGGAATAAAATCCTCTACTCAACCAGATTTTTAAAGGCCCTCACATTGGATCTACATGCTTTCTCTTCTCCATTCTTCCTCCCTCTTCTCTCCCTAGAAAGTTGAGGCCATCTGTACCACCCATAACCAAGCCCTGGGAACACAGTGCCTTGGACACTCCTAAGTCTAGACACCATGACCCACCAGTGGTGGTATGACCAGCTGCACAAGACAAATGTCTACACAACAGGGAAATCATGTGCTAGGACATTTTTAATCCTGCCCCGTGGGAGCCGCAAGATGTACTGAGAGATGGTGACTAATCTGAGCCTAGGCCATCCTTTCCTGGGGCCAGCCTCTCTCCCCAGTGTGGTGTTTAGGCTTGATATGAGTAAACAGAGTTGTCTACAGACTGTTCACCTGCATCCTGATGCACAAAGAATTGGAGCTGAAAGCATCTTCTCACCTTTGCTTCCTGGGGTGAACTTGCACATCAAGGGTGTGGGCCTGGGAACACCCGGAACTCCCGAGATGCCTGCCTGTTGTGGCTTCAGCTGGTCAGCCTTCTCTCTTCTCCAGGATCTGCTGTAACCCTCTGAAGCAGGAACATGGGAGCAGAGGGACGGCACCCAGACTCATTCAAGACCTGAGCTACAAATGTTGCCTTATCCAATCTTTGCAACTTGCCTACCAGGGAGACTTTACTTCCTGTTTTCCTGGTGAGAAGCACTCTGTCCAAATGCACATGGCGGACACAGCAGAGGAGTGTCCACGGCTGGGGCCATCGGATCGCAGAAGCTGCTCTTCCATTGTGTTGCCATGACAATGAACAGCAGTGCCATCTTTGGACCTGGATGTGCCCTACAGTTCCTCTCTGGATCTCTTCCTGTTTTACCCTGTGTCATGGAGGAAGGATTATCTCCACTCAGATTCCAGGCTCCTCTTCCAGACCAAGCTCCAGGAGCCTGGGAAATGGACTCCTTCTGTCCTCTAAAATAGCTTGTTTCCATTACCAAAGGTTCGTTCTCATTGCCCACTGGTTCCCCTCAGAATGGACTGCGACACTCATGTGACCCCTTGGGCAGGTGTCTGTGCAATTAATGACTGAGCTTGGTCTTTTGTCTCACAGTGTCCTCACACACGCCATCCCTCCCCACAAGAGCAAGATCAAATGGAAATTATGAAAAAAAGGAGGCAAGAGTGCAAACTGGGCTGGGAGGTGGGGCAAGGTTTGGTGTGACTCTCCTTGGGCCACTGTGTCCTTGAAGGTTACTTTAAGGAGTCCAAGGAATCTAAATTCAAGCTTGCTTCCCAGGCTGTCATGCAAGACACACCATACCCTTGTGAACAGTCACATGAACACACATGCAGATATGTCCACAGGTAGGCTCAGAGGTTGGAACACATTTTTCGGAAGATTCTTGGAAATTAGTAAGTGATAACACAGGTGATCAGGCACATTTAGGCAGGCCCCGCGTTCTCTTCTGGTAGTCCACTCTTGGGGCAAAGCCCCGCCTGACTGAGGAGTGAGGTTTGACCAAGCTGGGTCTGCTCAGATGTGCAGAAGAGCTAAACAAAGATGCTTAGTTGTGCAATGCACTGGGGTGCATAGGCCACTAGGCGAGATCATCACTTCCACACTAACCAGAGCCCATGACGAAAAGCGCTCAGCAAGCTGCATTAAACGTGTCCTGCGGGGCCATGAGTCTCCTGCCTTGCCGGCTCCCTCTCGGACTGGGCCAGGACGTACCTCCTTACCTCTCCCCACCACTTTGCTCATTCATGCTTTCATCTGGTTGTCCCACTGAGCGACATAAGAACCCTGTGTAAATAAACAAGCACACAGGCCATCCATGTGTCTGTTACCACATCAAGCAAGATAGACTGGTCAGATTTCCAGAACGTGGGAGTGGACATTTCACAAGAGCAACCTCACATTTTCAATGAAGTTTTTTTGTTTTGTTTTGTTTTTCCTGAAAAATTGCATATAATTTCTTCCACAGTGTTGGCCAGAAGGAAAGGATCCTTACTGTCATGAGCATATTTTCTGGTGCCAAGCATGGCACTTTGTAGATCAGCATGAATGTGTGCACGTGGGCATCTGAGTGTGTGTATGGGAGTGGGCCTATGTGGTGTGTTCCTATGACTGACCATCAATGTACATGTGTGTGTCTGCGTGTGTGTGTGTGTGTGTGTTGTGCAAGTGTTTGTATGTGGGTAAATTCAAAACACCCAAGTCAGGGTGATCCAAGGGTCAAAAAGAAAGAAAAAACCAAGGTCATTTTACAGTAAAATAAGTCACCTAAACCATACAGTGTAGACCATTGTTTTTCCTCAGTCTTCCAGTAAATACAGCTCAAATCAGAAGCATCGAAATTAGTCAACTACATTTCTTGGAAAGCCTTGAGGCACTGTGTTCCTCTTTACTCTTTGATAGCTTAGTTAGGACAAAGTTAACTGCAGGACAAGACAATTGCTTGGAAATGTAACCCCCCAAGAATTTAACTATACAGATGCCTATTAACATATAAACACACACACACACACACACACTTTTTCGCAGAGATCAATTTATTTGTGGTCACTTTATATTACCTCTTTTTCAGCTCCAAACTAAAACCACAATGTGAAACGCAGCCCTCCATGGGCTTGGACAGACACAGCCCCCATAACTTGGGCAGCTGCATCCTGGAGGCAGCCTCCATTTTACTTGGGTGGCACCAGCAATTGATTGGCACAGGCCCCATGGCTTGGACGTTGCAAGGGGAGGGCACAGGTGACTGTCTGAGCTCAAATTCCCTCTAGTCCCACTGAAGCATGAGCCTGTATCTGAGATCGCTGAGGTATAGGTATCTCTTAAGAATATATGGGTGGGGCTGGGGAGACAGCTCAGTGGTTAAGGTGTTTTCCTGCAAAGCCTAACAACCTGGGTTCGATACCCCAGTAGTAAGCTTGCAAAGCCAGATGTACAGGGTGGCACATGCATCTGGACTTTCTCATAAAAATGTCAACTTTGATAGCAATAATAACAGTAATATTTAGAGCCACAATCATGAATTAGAATTCATGAATTAGAATCCATCATCTAATCCTTAGAGATGAGGAAAGAAAGGCAGAAAGGAGACAGTCATTCCATCATCATTCTAGAGGGAGAACAAAACTGCAAAAGAGTCATGTTCAAAATAAATAGGGAAGTCTGGGTTTAGCTCAGGCTTTTAGACGTGTGTCCATGGGCAGAACCTGATACTAAACTCTCACAGACTGAGAGAGAGAAGACAGGTCCCAATATATATGTAGGCCCCTAGGATTTTTTTAGGGGTGTCTGAGGGGCAGCACTGCATCCTCCGCAAGGGACAGAGGGTGTTGGAGTGGGGGAACCTGAAAGAGTCTGATGGTTTGAGACCTTGCAAAGCTCAGCCCACCTGTCAGCATAAGCACATGCAGATCAGAGTACATGCGTGGTGCGCCACTTCAGAGAGGGGCGTGGGGGTTGGCATCTCCTGTGCGAGGACATACCAATAACAAAATAATAATAGTAATAACAATAGTGAAGTTGGGAAAGGGACGATAGTGGACTTGATCACATTCCCAGTTATATACACAAACCATGTTTTCTTCATACCAATGCTTGTATGTGCTAAGAGCACATGCTCAGAGCCACCAGAACTCCAAACACATTACCTGCATCAGCTCCTGATATCCCCTTCCACACGGTGGGATATCTTTCCCGGGTGAAGCAGCTCACAGAGGTGAGGCAGCAGGAGGTCATCAAGGTCAGAGAGGCAGGAGCTGGCAGGCTGCAGTCTGGCCAGCCTTGTCCCTGCCTTGCCTGACAGTGGCTCCCGTGCCTTTACCACACTAACCTTTGCTAAGAAGCATCCTGCACGAGCCAACCCACACATGAGATCCCCTCACCAGAAAGTCCTGTACACCCAGAAGCTAAAAGCAAAATAAGCCATCGTCTAATCAGGAAGGAAGAGACAGTGCCAAACAGTCCTACACCCAGTAAGTTGTTTGCTATGAGACGAGAGGCAGAGCTGCGGCTGGTTGAGAATAAGCAGAGGCAGAAAGTTTTGGGTTGTACAACTCCCTCCTGGTGTCCTTTGTGAGCAAGAACAGGAGCCAGGCAAGGACAAGGACCTGCACCAGCCAGCCCTGGCCCAGCTGGGGAGAGCCATCAGAGGAGGTTTTCATCCTCCAAGTCTACAAATTAAAACTTGATTTATTCAACATAAATGAAACATGCTTTTTAGTTTCCCGTCAGTTTCAGTCACTTTCTAATAAAATCTCCTGGCACAAGGTCAGAATTAAGTAACGGATTACTATTTCTAGTGAGTAACAAGATCATAACAATTTTCCCGAGAAGAACTCCCAGTGACCTTTGGGTAGAAGGCAGGGCCTCTCGTTGCTTCTTGAGGCCCATGTGGTCCCAGTGCCAAGCCACAGCCATGACATGGCACTCTCTCCCACAGCTGCTCTCCCACCCTTCCTCTGTAGCCTCTGGATCCACCCAGGGAGGACAGCTGGGTGGGTCACTTGTGGTCACACACAGGTTCTAAATGCGCCTGTTTGTATATGTAGTGTGTGATGTTCAGTGAGCATGTATGATGTATGTGGACTATGTGATGTGGTGTGTGTGTGCATGTCTGTGTGTGTGCATGTGTGTAATGTGAAGTGTATATGAGGTGTGGGTATGTATGTATGTATATATATAAAGCCATATATATATATATATATATATGTGTGTGTGTGTGTGTGTGTGTGTGTGTGTGTGTATAAACTGTGAGTTTATGTTAAGTGTACTGTATATGGTGTGTGCGGTGGGTGTATAAACTGAGAATGGGAGGTGCACATGTATGTGAGGTGTGTGAGACGCGTAGAGCATATGTTAGGTTGTCGTGTGCAGCCCCTGTGTAGAGCATAAGATATATATTATGTGACAAGATGTGTAAACTGTTAGATATATATGGTATGTGACATCTGTAGGTACGAGTGTGACCGTGTGAAGTCGATGTGGTACGAGTGAAGTACGTGTGGACTGTGAGGTGTCACGGGGGTGTGGAGTGTGTGTAAGGCATGCACTGATGGTGTGAGCAGTGTATGAGTACGGAATGTACGACTGTCAGTGTAGCGGTGAGGGGGTGGATATGGGTATACGTGGTCAGGGGTCTTCCTGAGTTGACCATAGAATCTTTGGCTGGCGAGGCAGAAGGAAAGTGGAGGAGGCAGGAGTGAGGTCAGACAGACATGGTAACCAGGGGCAATGCTGCCAGCAGGGCTGTGGCCTCTTTGATAACCTCAGAAGCTCATGTTCACAGGGAGTGGGTGACAAAAGAATCTCATAGACCAAATGTGCCAACAACTTGCCTGAAGCCCTGCCCTGCCCTGAGGCATGTTCAGCCGAATCTTTCATGGGAGAGCCAGCGACAGCCCTGAGTGTAGACCCTGGGCTAACGGAAACCTAGGAGCTGCCATTCATCTTCCTTCCCGATGAACTTGGTGGGGGGAGGCACATAACTGGACCTCAACTCTGCCTCCTGGAAAGGGGGGTTTGAGTCACTGCCTGACCCCCCTGCCCTCTACCTCCAACCCCCAGAAGGCCCTGTGGCCTGGGGTCTGCTCCCTCTGGCGCTGTCTGGGAGTTGTGGCCCCACAGGACTCAGAGTGCACAATGGCTGCTGCTTGCCATCCCAGCTCAACGCAGCTGCTCTGTCCTGAGAGGCTGACCTGGGCCCTCCCCTGGCTGGGCCCTTTGTGACATTGTGCCCACTATACAACCTGTTCTTTATCCCCTGCCTTCTGAGATGCCTTGCTCCACACCTCAGAGCAACACCTGGGAGAAGTCAGGGCTCAGGAACTATGCATTAAAGTAACCCCAAAAGATACCGTCCTTTAAAATCCACCACTGTGGTGTTGTCTAGAAATGTCCTTTGTGTCCATTGCCAATATGAGTCATGCTATCTACTGGATATATTTTTCTTTTTTTAATATTTTATTTATTGTCAAGGAGAGAGAGAGAGGGAAAGAGAAACAGAGGAGAGAGAGAGAGAATGGGCACATCACAGGCCCTAGCCTCGCTGCTGCAAATGAACTCCAGATGCATGAACCACTTTGTGCATCTGGTTTTACGTGGGCACTGGCAATCAAACTCAGGTTGTTAGAGTTTGAAGTCCATCGCCTTAACTGCTGAGCCATGTCCAGCCCAGATGTTTCTTATTTCAAACAGAAGGAAGTAGAAAACGAGTTTTGGAGGGAACCCAATAGCAGGCTCCATGGGGAGTCTCAGTGACCTGACTATGAGCCACAGACAGGGCAAGGGTGCACCCTCAGTGGGCATCAGAGTCCCCCACTCCAGTGTCCCTGCTCTGTGGCAGCCAATGGGCCTTCAGGGAAGTGCTAACCTCATGTACAGGTAGCAAAGGCCCCAGAGAGCAAAGTAGATGGCAGCATGCTCACCCAAATACAGGGTCAGGATCTCGCCAGTGAGAGGCCCAGTGATCACTCTCCTCCTCACCCAGGGGAAGCCTTTCTCCTCCCACCCCTGCCAAGTGGCAAGTGCAGAATTCCCTAATCAAAAGGGACTTACCAAGAGCAAAAGAGGGAGGGAATGCCTACGTGTCAGGAGAGTTAGAGCCAGGAGGAGCTGCCCTTCTTTGAATCCAAATTGACATTTCAGCCCTACAGGTCAGGACCCACAAAGTAGGGACCATGGGGACAGGGGAGAGAGGACCACCACAGCCTGTCCCCAGAATAGAAGTAGGTGGGGGCCTCGTCCCCAGTGACTTGCTGGCATTTCATAGACCCACGTATAGGAGTGATAAGCTATATAAAGACTGCTGTGTGGCCACCACAGAGCCTGGGGTGGAGAGAGCTCTTAATTATAGTTAGGGCTCTGGGGCTGGGCCTGTCCATGGCTTCCACACCACACAGTGCAGGAAGCTGAGGACGATGCTGGGTCCCTTGGGAACCTCAGTTAAGCCACAGAGAAACAGGAGTCGGTGCTATGGTACGGTAGCGCTTCTCTAATGTGCCCAAGGTTGGGGAGATAGTAAGCTACAGAACCTTGGAGCAGCCCTGGGAGCCCACGGGTCCTCGGAGCAGCCCTTCCTGCCTTCAGCGGCTACACTGGTTGCAAAGAGAGGGTGTGGGCTTTGGAAGCCGTCAGACCTCCCTAAAGCATGGCCAGCAACATCCTGGGGCGAGAGGAAGGGAGGGGGGACGGCGAAGGAGAGGAGGCAAAAACAACGGTGACTCTACTTTAAGCCTACACTATACTAGGTGTACTGCAGCCATGGTTTCTAGCCCCAGCACATAGGGAGGAAAAGAGCTATGTGATGTATATTTATAAATAGGAAGAAACAAAATTCAGGAAAATCATGAAGCATGCTAAAAATCACACAGGCTCCAGAGCCTGAAACTGAAGACTCTGCACCCGTCATTTCACACTACCACCCCCGCCACTCAAGGTGCCAGTGAGACCCCATCATATTACCTCCAGGGTACCAACATCCACATTCCTAACTCTAAATCTCCTAGTAGTCACATTCCACGTAGTTTAAAAAATGAGATAGGGCTGGAGAAGATAGTGGTTAAGGCGCATGCCTGTGAAGCCGAAGGACCCAGGTTTGATTCTCCAGGTCCCACGTAAGCCAGATACACATGGTGGCACATGCATCTGGAGTTCGTTTGCAGAGGCTAGAGGCTCTGCAGTGCCCATTCTCCCTCTCTCTCTCTCTCTCAAATAAATAAATAAAATTTTAAAAAATGAGATAAATTTTACTAGTATACCAGACACTAATTTTCAAAAATATTATCTTTTCAATGTACACATAGGAGAAAAGTCATGACATGTAAGAGGTAATGAAGTTTCTTTTCACATTAAATCTACCAAATCCAATGTGGACAGTACATTCCTAGCTTGGAAGACACACGCATGGACAATGCGGGTCTCCAGCATGTGTCCCCCCACGTGTACAATGACAGTGTGGACACTGTGCTCACAGCATGTCTCGGTTTGAGCCCGTTCCTGGTACTCTGTAGATACACACGTGGACAGCTTCTGTGTCCCCCCACGTGTAAAATGACAGGGTGAGCGTAATACTTTCAGTGTAGGTCAGCCCTGTGCCTAGTGCTCACTTGTCACATATTCATTCTGTTGGCCTTGTTCCGTTATAGAACCCTGACTCACACCTTGGTAGACACATGTTTTAGATTATGAAGGTCTAGATCATCCGTGTCCCCCAACATGAACCCACCTCCTTCTCATGGTGAGGGAGAGGATTGGAGAGAGAATTTTTTTTTTTTTTTTTTGCAAAATACTTCACTAATGCCAGGCGTGATGGCACATGCCTTTAATCCCAACACTTGGAAGGCAGAAGTAGGAGGATCACCATGAGTTCAAGGCCACCCTGAGACTACAGAGTGATTTACAGGTCAGCCTGAGCGAGAGTGAGACCCTACCTCGAAAACACACAAACCAAAAAAAAGAAAAACACTTCACTAATGACATCTGCCTTAAGTTCTACTCCTTGAACACAGCTAGACTCTGTAGGTTCCTCTGCGTTTGCCCCACTCTAAGAAGCAAAGACATATGCATTTAGCTGGACCCAGCCTACCCCAGCCCCAGGGTGCCTTTTCTAGACCCACATCAACCTTCCATATCTAAACATTGGCTTAGATTTCACCACAATACAAATAAAGTGAATATTTGTTATTGGTAGCCAGGATTTACAATTGCAGGATGTAGCAGTCAGCTTCAGGTTCGCTGAGATGAACTTTCAGACCAGGCACAGTTATGGAGGAAGGGATTTATTGAAGCTTACATTCCAGGGGAAGTTCCATAAAAGCAGAAGAAACTGGCCTGCTTTCACAGGCCCAAGCAGAGAGAGAGACAAGCACAAGCCTAAAGCCAAAAGCCACAGCACACTTCAGGAACTCCAGCTAGGCACACTTTGCATATCTTTAGATTGGAATCTGAAACCCACCACCACACCTTAAGATCCACACAATGGCACTGACTGACTCCAGCCAGGTGGCTGCAGATGCAAACTACAAACAACAACTGAATATATTGGGGGCCATCTATTCTATTCAAACCACCACACAGGACATTCTCTCTCTGTTTTTAGAGAGGTGGGGATGGGTCATAAGCTAAGTCTTCCCAGCATGCACTAGACGGAGCGAGCACACTCTTTGCCTGGCCACTGCCCTCGACTTCCTTTAAGCAGTATTTAGGGAACTCCTGAATACCAGACTCCGTCTCAGGAACTAGAATGCTCCTAGAAGCAGATTTTATCCTGGTGGAGCACACAGTCTCCATATTCATATTTGAAGTGTGACACAAATGCAAATACAAAACCCAGTACACATTTGAAATGCAGGTGAGGACAAACTGCCCTGAAATCACTACACCTAATGTTCACACTCATATATTAATGCTGCTATCATGTCTGGTTAGAGAAGCTTCTCTTTTCAGATGGCAATGTCCACCAGGATGACCCAAAAGGCAACATAGTGCTGAGAAGAAGGGACGGAGGAGTGTCCAGCACTAAAACATCTCACACCCTCCAAGGCTCAGGGTCCATTGCAGAAGAGGTGGAGGAAAGAATGTAAGAGCCAAAGGAAGGGTAGGACTCCTTATAATGCAACTGTCAGGACAGAAATTGGCCTCGATATCCATGACCTCACAGTGCCTAGCAATACCTTCACAAGACCTACATAATAGGAGAAAAATATGATGACATCAAATTAAAAGAGAGACTAATGGAGAGAAAGAGGGGACATAATGGAGAGCAGAGTTGTGAAGGAGAAAATGAGGGACGGGAGGGAAATATCATGGTTTATTTTCTATAAGCATAGAAGTTGTCAATAAAAATAAAATTTAATAAATAAATAAATAAAATGCAGGTGAGGAACTGATGGGTCAGTGGTTAAAGGTGCTTGCTTGCAAAGCCTGCTAGCCGGGGGTTCATTCCCTAGTACCCACATAAAGACAGATGAACAAAGTGGAGCATGTATCTGGAGTTTGTAAGCAGTGGCAGGAGGCCCTGGCACACCCAGACTCACTCTCTTCGTCTGCTTCTTCCTCTCAAATAAATTAATATCATTTAATATTTTTAAATGCATGTGATGATCCGGGTACATGTATACAGTGTAACTGTCACTTGCTTGCTGCTACAAGTGGACTAGTGAGTTCCCAGCCCAGCACTGCATCCCGGATACCTGACATACGGCCCAGCATGGAGGAATCATTCAAAGTGTGTTGGCTGACTGACTGACTGACTGAATGAATGAATGAATGAATGAAATGAGTGAGCTGAATAAATGTTTACTACATTGCATAGCTGTTACAGACTGAATGAACAGAATAGATTGATTTTAATGGCTGTCGTGATACATGGTTGTTTAGTGAATGAAATGTGTTGTATCAAGCTGAATGATTACTCCATAAAATAAAGCCCCCACTGTTATTCTATGATTTCCCCTACCATCAGTCATTATGAAGGACCATCCAGAATGGTTACCATTCGGTCCAAGCTGTGATGTGCCGTGTGTGTTATTTCTGGTGTTTGGATTCCGTGATGTGACTCAATTAGATCTTTCCAGATGTTTCCAATATGTTATTGTTAGCGCTTATTTTGTTTTGCTTTGTTTCCACTTGAAGTGATTGTAAGCGGATTCCGTTTGTCACCAGACTAGACCAGGCTCTATCCATCTCACAGCTGTGTTGACAAAAATGGCTTCTCCTCTGCAGGCTGGGTGTTAACTTTAATCTTGCTTCCACTTAGGCATTTGGAGAATCCTGCCCATGGAGGGTCCATGAGATGCTCTTGAGGGCATCATGTGGGCACATGTTGCTCTGGGCCAGTCTGTATCTGCTTCTCCTTTTCTGAGCAATTCCCTATGCAGCTTTCCTCGAAACCAAACCCCCTTCTTTACAGGAGAAGGGGAGGTTAACTGTTTTCACTCCAAAATATTAGCCAAGATGGTGTGGTGTAGAACTCAAGTACTCAGCCCACTTCCTTTCCAGAACTAATGACCGACTTGAGACCAGTCACACGGTCTCTCCTAGTCCAGTCAGACTAACTGAGAGGTCTGCAGGGAAAGAGCCTCCTCCCTTTGTTGCAGGCCCAAAGAGTTCCATGAGGCAAGGGCAGTTCATGGGTTGGCATCCCCTCTGTCCACTCACTTCAGTCAATGCTCTATCCTGCTCCCAGCCCCAGGAGGCCCCCAGTGACCAGCGAGGCGTCACCTGGACTCCTTGGCTGGCTAAAGGAGAGTGCACCCACGCTACAGAAGGGGTGGAGCTTCACTTCTGTTCGTAGTAGCTATGGCCCAGGAAAAGAGTGCTTTCTGCTGGTGCCCCTCCTCAGCCTTCATTAACTCATCCATTCATGTTTGGATTCTGCCTTGCTAAACAGAGCCTTCATCAAATCTCTTCGTTTAGAGGTGGGATCTGTCACTCAAATATTCCCACCACAGAGACCATTACCACCCACACAGAAGCCTGGCGGTGGAGAGAGAGGACCCACGCGTGGTGGCGTCCTGTGAAGCCTGACCTCGGGCTGTCTCAGACTCGTAGCAAAGCAAACTTGCTTTCTGTATCAAGCCACTGGAGTGCGTTTTCTGTCACCTGCGCTCTGCAGCCTCAACCCTGACTCCGAGCCAAGGTTGGCTAAGGTCACCCCTGCCTTCTGTAGGCACAGTATGGGGGGGGGTGGGCTGCTCCCAGCCCTGCTGCCCTGTTAACTGCATAGCATGGGCCCAGGACTTGTCTTTCTCGGGTTTTCTCTGCCATTCCCAGAAGAGACCTCAGACATGATGCTTCAGTCTAGATTCAGCTCTGCTGAGATCCAGAATCAGCCTGAACGAGACCAGCACGAAAACAAAATGGCAGGGAAAAGGGCTCTAAGTTCCTAGCTTCCTGGGCATCGACATCAGGGTGTCCAAGATGGCACCTGGAAGCTGTCATCCCTGACGCTGGATCTGCCTCCTAGCCGAGGCAGTGAGCCTATTCTCTGGGTCTTCTGAGCCCAGACATCTGGTCAGCATGAACCTGCATCAATCCCTAAACACAGCCAAGCCCAGGGAATCTAATCTGGCTTCCTTTTTCCACCCCCCCATCCCCACCCCGTGGTCTAATGCTGGGCGTGGCTTGCCTTCAGCCGTGTCTTCTAGAACCTCAGAGTGGAGTGCTTTGATAAGAGGAGATAATGCTTGAGGAAGGAATGAGAGTCAGATCAAGTCAGTTACAGGGGATCTGTGCGGACCCTCACTTAGCCTCTGAACGTGATGTCCTCTTTGACCTTAAAGGCCTTAGTCACCAATGACAACCTCTCCCCAGTGAGAAAGGCTTAGTCATCAGCGCTGATCTCTCCCAAACCTAGTTCTCTGAATGTCTATAACCGTCCTGTAAAGGGACAGTGCCTTCTTCTACTGTCCTGATCAGCTTTTATTCTCTATACAGATCTGAACATGCTCTCACTCTGAATAACACCCTACAATGTCCTCACCCTTACATGGGGGACCTGCGGGTTGAAACTGACAATGCAGCAGAGTACAACGGCCCCATTCTCCTCCAGAACCCTGGCCCACAGGTGTGGTCTAGTTCACTAATGCCTGTGTTTCAAAGCCCCTCAGTCCTGTGGCCCCTCCCCCACCAGCAGTCCCACATAGCGCATCCATGAGCATAGGAGAATCCTCCTCCAGAGAGCTCCCTCCCCTCAGCAACACCTCCACTGCCACCACACAAGGACCCAGCCTGACCTTACACATCTCTTCATGTCTCGCCTAGAGACCAGGAGCCCCACCCTAGATGAGGAGCTAACTCATCTCTTTCTGTAGTCCCAGAAATCAGCAAAAGGCCACACAGATAAGTGGGTTAAATATTCACAGAAAGGCATGCAGCTGAAGGAATCTAGAGTCATCCCACTTCCTCGAATGATTCGGTTGTTTCGTAACTGGACTTCAGGCCAGACCCATTCCTGGATTTCTGGAACCAGACTCAAACTTCTCCAGCTGTCTCTACCACCACGGTCTCAACCTCCTCCCAAGGCCACACGGGCCCTTGGCAGAAGTTGGACACTCTGGGCTTCACAGCCAGGGGTTGCTCAGTCCCACGCAGGCTGAGATTTGGCTGTCCCCTCCTCCACGCTCACCTACACACCAGCCTCAGAGTACAGCTTCTGCTGGGCTTGGAAGAGAAGTCAACCAGCACCCACTGCCACCCAAGAAGGACAAACGTCATCCCCAGGAAGCAGGCAGAGACAGAAATGGGAGACAGGCTGGGCAAGATAAAGCCACTCCATTTTTATCTATTGTAGGGCAGGAAGCTATTGTCAGAATGGCCTCCCAGGGTCCTGGATGTCAGACTGACTTCCAGGTCAGCCATGGGGTCAGCATCTCTCTGCCTGCCTGCTGCCCATCATCCAGGTCACTCCTCCCTGCCCTCCCCAGCCACATTCCAGAAAAACAAGCTAGAGACCTAAGGCTATCTGCAAGGACCGCAGGTCACCAGCCCCTGGGAGACACAGGGCACCCAGGGAGCCTGTCTGGGAGCACTTTCTTGACTGTTCACTCACTGCATCCCTTTGGGGAACCCCACAATGTGCCAGGCGTCTGCCTCAGAGCTTAGAAGCTCTGAGCAGTCAGACATATCTTTAATCCCCAAGGCTTTTTTTCCCCCCACATCTGCCAATAGAGGAAGAAGACAAGCAGGTCCTGCGATGGCAGGCTCCCCTGGGTGTGAGCTGTAACTAGACGCACGGTGGCCCCGGGTGACCCTGCTTCTGCGTCTTGCCTCACTGGGCCTCTCCCGAGCCTGGCTGTACTAGGAAGTTCTGCCCACAGACCCTCCTGCTTGTTCCACATGTGACCGCGCGTGCCAGCCTTGGAAAAGGACAGGGCTCTACGGGAAATCGGGGCCCCACTCACTTTCGCACAGCCGACGTCTCAGCTTGCCCCGGATCTTGTCTATGGCGTTGAAGTCGGACACGTGGAAGACATGCGCGGAGTTGGGCTCTGAAGCGATCTCATCCAGCTCCTCTTTCAGCGCAGCGCCCACGCCCACGGCAAAGATGCGGATGCCAGCTGCACGGGCAGCGGCGGCGGCATCCAGAACCAGGTCCTGGCTGCGGCCATCGGTCAGAAGGATGGCCACCTGCTGGTAGGCGCGGTTCCCAGGCCGGCCGCCCGCCTGCGCAGAGAAGCTGCGGCTGGTGATGTAGCGCAGCGCGTCGCCTGTGTTGGTGTTGCCCCCGTGGTAGGCGATGCGCCGCGCCGCAGCCCTGACCTCCTCCCGGGAACCAAAGTGACCCAGTTCAAAGGCCGTGGTGGGGCGGTCACTGTAGCGCACCACCCCTACGCGGGTGTGGGCAGGGCCGACTTCAAAGGTGTCCACCAGGTTGGCCACCCACTGGCGGACCTTCTCGAAGTCCTCCTTGCCCACACTGGAGGAGGTGTCCAGGAGGAAGACCAGGTCGTATTGCACACTTTTACAGCCTGCATGGGTGAGAGAGAGAGAGAGGGTAGCTGGGATGAATGAGTTGTGAAAAGGGTATGACCTCGGGCCCTACAGCTGCCATCACCAAGGCCACACAGACCCATGCCAGATGCCTGCCTCCCACTGACCACCAGCAGCAAGCCAAGGATCTTTAAGGGCCACGAGGCAAAATGATGAGCCTTTCTGAAGTCACTGTGAGGGTCAACTGAACGTATGGAACCTTACAATAAAGCAAGTCACTTTGGTACTTTGAATGACATGTCCCCATAGGCGTTTTGAATACTTGGTCCCCAGCTGGTAGAAGTTTAGGACAGTTGTGAGGCCTTTGGGAGGTGGAGACTTGCTGGAGGGGCCAGATGTGCGGCTGGGGCTGGCCTTGGGGATATTGTGGCTCAGATGCAAGCCCAGTGTGTAAACCACTTCTTCCCAGCTGATGTGACAAGACGCGGAGCCCTGGGGTCTTGCTCGTGCCCTGCTTTCCCCGCCAAGATGAAACTTCCACTCACAGCAACAAGAAGCTAACCGCTACAGTCACACCCACGGAATGCCACTATGGGCACGCTTTCTTTTGTGTGTGTGGGGGGGGTTATGTGATCATATTATAACATACACCCAAACATATGTGTATGTGAAACTGTCAAAGAACAAATAAAAAGGTGACTTCATTAGTACTTAAAAAAAAAAAAAAAAAAAACTGCTACAAGTAATGGATGCCTGGTCCCAAAAACTCAGAAAAGGCAACCAAAATCTGTTTTGTTTTGCTTGTTTTTGTTTTTGTCTCTGTTTTTATGGTTTTTTTTTTTTTTTTTGCATATGTGTGCTATGTATGGTATGGTGTTTGTGGGGTGTGGTGATATTTAAGCCTCATGCACACGCAGGCAGAGGTCAGAGGATCTTATCATTTGTCCTCCTCCATTGTTCACTCACCTATACATTTCCAAATAAACCCAGACCTGCTGTGTTCAGTCAGACTGGCTGAGCAGCAAACACCAGAGACTCTCCTGTTGTCTATGCACCCTTCAGAACTGGGGTTACATGTGCTCGTAGCCACACCCAGCTCTTTACGTGGATGCAGAAGAGTTGAACTCATGGAGAACTGGCCTCTCTCAGACCCTCATACTGGAGCAACAAGTGCTCTTACCAACTGAGCCATCTGTTCAGTGCCTCAAAACCCATTCTAAATGAGTATGACCCATCTACAAGAACAGAGAGCCACTGTTAACCCATGGCATGTGCCCTTGGCTATTGTCTGATTCCCTAGACTTACTGACGACATGGGACGGCACCAGGCACAGGGTGTATAAGGTACTTCCCACATCCAGTAGTATGCCAGAAGCCCTTTTATAGCCATATTGTGGCTACATAGCCTCTACTGCCTAAATAGACATAATTCATTTCATCCCATGCTTTCTGGTCAGATATTTAAATGCCTCATAGCATTTCACCATTAGAAAGCATATATAAATATGTAACATTCATGTTGTATAAATTATAGCAGTTCTATAATATTTTATGTATCTATATTTACATGTTTATAAATTCTATATAACTATATAATGATGTTGATTAAACAAAACAAATATGCTTTTAAATAAAGAAATTTTCTGTTCCATATAGCAGCCCTGTACATGGTGCCGACTTGGCCATTTCATAATTACAAGGCAGAGTGCTCTCTGAAGCTCCAGATCAGTGTGCACACCTGCATCAGAACTACCCACAAGCTCTACGGACTCAGCTCCACCGTGAACAGAAACCCCCGTGCCTCGGCGAGCACCTGGCACGAACACTTGGGTAGTGAAAAGCAAAAACGCGTTTTGCTAAAATATCACACTGACTATGGTCAAAAGACTGATGCTGGGCACGGCAGGCGTGGGGGAAAGCACGTGTCTGCTCAGGGGGACCGTGAGATCTGCCACACCATTGCAGGGCTTTCTCAAGGAAATGTGTCTTTCTACCACAATCCTAAATGTAGTGACCCAACCCCAGAAAGCAATAAGAAAACTGGTGGGGGATATGAGGAATCTCACAGAAGCATGACCACCTGGAGCTTGGAGAAGATGTATCCCACTGCCCAGAGGGAACGACTGGAGTGCAGGTCAAATGACTGACACAGAGGTCATTGGTGCCAGAGCAGCGGGCATCATGGCGGCAGCAGGAAGGAGTCCTCACTCCCACCCGGGGAAGCACCTTAGCACGCCCGGGACACACTTGCTGGGAATAAGTCTTGCGCTGTGGGAATATGTACGTGTGTGTGTGAAGTGTGCAGTGGAGGGTGGGGACTCTTGAGGAGCAGGCATTGCTGGCCTCAGCCACACACAGCTGTGGGTGAATTCTACGATTTTGTGCTTTTTAGCTTTTGTATAATCACACACACACACACACACACACACACACACACACACACACACACAGCAATACTTCACTGTGTGGCCTAAGCTGATGCCTAAGCCTAAAGTACATGTATATTGCCCTCCAGTTTTCAAAACCTAAGTCCCAGCCTGCTGAGGTGCTGAGTGACATCCCAGCCCGGGCAGAATTTTCCCTTCTGCAGGTTGTTTGTACAGATGGAAGGACCAGGGGATCATTCCTGGGAAGTTTTTCTCCTGCACACAAGGGCCATCGTTTTGTCCTTGGGGCAAATGACGTCCCAACCTAGTCAGGATCATTGCTGCTGAGGGACAGGCAGGGCCAGCGTGCAGGCTATAATCCCAGAGCAAATTTGTTTTAAGGTTCCAAGAGGTTCATCCGCTCAGGGTGCCTCACCCAGGGACCCTTTGAGCTTTGGCCTATATTCCCCTGGGGATGGAAGCACCCTGGGTTGTGAGCATGTGAGGAGAAAGTGCGCAGTGTAGAGAAAGCTCCTCACCAGAGGCTTCACCCTGCGGAGGCCCCGTTGCCACGCTCTCCTGTGAGGTGAGGCTGGGAGGGACCAGCTGATTCCCCTTTAGACCGAGGTCCTATCTGATGGGTTTGGGGGTGGGCGAGGCCTGACCTCAAGGCAGCAGAATGCCTGACACTGGATTCAGGGCAATCTGTGCCACTCCCTATCACTACGTGCAAGGACAACAAGGCAGCGGTGTGCTGGACACAGGCTACCTTGTACTGCTGAGCTCTCTTTTGTGTCCCAGTTCTCAGGAGAGCCTTCCCCGTGACAGGGACCCAAGCCCGGTGGGACAGTGAAGCCATGTCATCACCTCGGCCCCTCTGCCCTCAGGATGTTCCATCGCCAGTGAACAATCCTAGTCTTTGGTCCATTCCACAGGCATTTTCTCCTTCTCCCCAATCCCCCCCCCCCAACACACACACCCTGTCTTGGACACTTCCCTGGCTAGACTCCAGTGTGCTGACTTCTCCCCTGCACTGTGCGCCCAGGCTCTCACAGAGCAGACCACCCCAGCCCCCGACCCAGCCCCAAACCCTGCATGCACTTGCTAGAATCAGGCTCAGCGTGTCAGAACAGCTTGTTTTTTCTCTCTCTCTCCCTATCTTTCTCACACTCCCCCAGTTCACACACACGCACGCACACACACACACACACACACACACACACACACTTTATATCCACAGGCACTCATACGTTCACTCAGTCTCACACATACCCTCTCTCACCCTACCTGTAGTCTTTTACACACATCCTCTCATACACAGGCCCAGACGGTCTCTCACTCCCACACCCTGTACCACACACTCTACACTCACACATTTTGCTGTCACAGGCCTTATTTGAACAGATGGTCCTCACGTACACACATGAGTTGCAGAGAGCTGACAGACACACTTGCTGGATTGCTGACACTTCTGTATAGAGTCTGTCTAAAGCTCATTGGCAGGGCCACACCCTCACTGATACACACACACACACACACACACATACTGACTGCCCACCCAGCCCCCACCTTGATGTCCCACCTGCACGCTGGGCCTGGCAGCCTCTGTCCCCTCCCCACAGCAGTAGCATCCATAGAAGACAGGCCACAGCGCTCCGCTGGGAGGCCACCATGGCTCTCCTGCTCTTGGGGACAAGTCTTTCTTGGCCAGGAAGAGACATCGTCAGGGTCTAGTGGCGCATCTCCTGTGTAGAGAAAGACATACCCTGAGAAGAGCTGAGCTGCTCGAGGGCCACAGGAAGCAGAGAGGGCTCCTGTACCCAGCTGCCAGCTGTCTTCAGCCCACGGTGTCGCCTCTGCACACAGACGGCAGTGTGACCTTCTGAGAGGCAAAGATAAGTAATCTGGAAGGACCCTCCTTGGTTCATTTGGCTGTCCCTCCACCCAGCCCACTAGAAACGTCTTTAGGTAAGCCAGGGGATGCACAGAGGAGTAGGGGAGGTCTTGGTGCTAGGGACCCACACCTATGCCTACAGCCTCTCAGTAGTGCCATCCCAGCCCCCTTCCTTAACAAGACTTATAGACCTGCCACGACCACCCATCCCTGACCTCACTCTGTTCTCACTGTATCAGCAGGCTGTAGCTGGTAGCTGTGGACTTCCTATCAGTTTCCCACCTATGCCAGGTCTACAGCCATCCATCCTCTCTTTGGAAGGTTTCCCTCTGCCTGAAATTCCACACTCACTAAGGGCTCTGCTCTCTGATACTCAGCTGGGATGGTACTCTTCTGTAAGCCCTTCCCAGACACTGCCCTCCCCATGGACGTGGGGCACCTCAGATGTCTCCAGTGAACCCTGAGATCCCCTCTGCTTAGTAATGGGATGTCACTTCATCCATTTTCTTCATTGCCCCAGTTTCCACCACATCTCTGGATTACGACCCTTTATGCATCCAGCATGTCTGTATGAGTGAAGTGGGAAATGAAGGATCTTTCAAAGTATCTCCAGACACGAGTGGTTTGCGATAGAAGGGAGGTTACTTAAAGGCCAAAGAATGGATTCAGATAATAAATAGGTAAATACATTTTTAGAGTTGAGTGAACAACAAAGCATTAAGCAAGTAGCAAACATATTTATGAAATCATTGGTTTCACGTTACTGATGCGATTCAGGTAGCTACAGTGCTCAGTAGGGTGAATACAAAGACAAAGACAACGGATCCTATGAGCTGGTCCAAGGCAGCTGGAGCACACAGTCCACAGTGTCCCGGCCCAGGGATGGGGCAAGGTGTGCCAACAAATGACACACAGCAGGAAGTGTGTGTGTGTGCTTGTGTGCATGTTCAATGACTCTCTAAAGAAATTTAAAATTATCTCTCTTACACATAAGCACACACACACACACACACACACACACACGACACAGGGAACATGCTAACTGTGTACGTTTGAAAGCACAAGATATCTGGGGCTGAGAACAATAACAGCCCTTGGACCTCAGGCAACATATCCACCCTCCAGCCACATGGGATTTCATGTGTCTTCCAGGTGTCTCCCTCCCACCCTGAGTCTACAGGTTGGACCATCCCTCCTGGGGTGCTTTTCTCTAACTTGGCTTCAGGATGGTGGATCCCATCTATCTAATTTCTATCAGTTCTTAAGCTCCTGCAGGTGGCTATGCTCATCCCATTTTATAAATGATAAGCAACTGAGCCTAGCAGATGAGGAAACTTGTCCCAGACAGCCACAGTCCTGGCAGGAGTAGAGCCAGGACCAGACACACTGGAACCCACCATGATAATCACTCCACGGAGAGTCAGCGCCATGAGCACCCAGTCTAGGCGTCTCGGAGTCTAGGCTGTGACCTCTCAGTTATGGGGTGGGAGGAGCAAGCCAAAGAGGTACCACTGCCTCCTAGCAAGCCTGAGCCTCAAGCCCAAAATCCCTCCCAGACTCCAATAACACAGTTTTCAGCATCACTTTTCAGATATACTTTTTACAAAATATATGTCCTATAGGTTGTATACCAGTGGCTGAGAAATTCCATTAATGACCTCTATCTTCTCGTAACCTCCTCAGGTTCTGTGGATCATCTGAATTCTGCTCCCAGTTTCCCTTCTTTACCCATACCCCTCGTGTGCTTCCAAAGACTAGAGGCTGAGGCAGAGAGGAAGAAGTCCTCATGTCTTTTTCTCAAACAATCCTCCCGCACCTCCCTGGGGAATGAGTGGCCAGCTGAATCTGGTCAGACCCTGACTGAGGTTTAATTATGAGTTTGTTTCCATGGGCGTAACACTGGACCTGGTGAGTGCACGTCATGCCACGCTATGCCGCAACCATCTGCCCATAAGCTTGTGCCCCTCTGTTACTGGGGGGCTCTTTGAGGCAGAGGATGGGGCAAGGTGTGATCTTACTACGTTCTGTAGCACTGGTCACCAGCAGAAGAAACTAACCAGGTGCTCAGGTACGTTAGCATTTGAGGTGAAGGAAGAGCGAAGGGGGCAAAGAAGATGTGCAGGATGGTAGTTCAGCTGCCACAGGGAAAGCTGAGCCTGCACGATCTGGAGTGTTGGTCTGGGCACAGTCCAGCCTCCATTCTGTCTAGACACAGCAGAGCCCAAACCCAGCTGTTCTTTTTTCACCAACAGTAAAGATTACCTTAGTTCCTGTTACTAACAGTAAAGAGTACTAAATGCCTGTTCCAATAAGGGGGCTGGGTTTTCCACTATTCCTTCTTATTTAACCTCCGCAATCTAGATGAAAAGGCATATTGAGGAGAGAAGACAGCCACATCTGTTAGTGGTGACGCCCATACATGGACCCTAGGGTCCACTGCCCTGGTCCATGGCCTCCCCATGTCCCCTCTTCCATGATGGGGTCGAATTGCTATCTTCAACATTATAATTTGAATGCTGTCTAGCCTGTTCCAAACTGCTTATCCATGTTATCATCATTAGATTCCATCAATATTGGCTACCAAGAAATCAAAGTTGTGCGTTCCTAGCACTATTATTTCATCATAATTTCTAAATATTAACATTCAATCAGCCATTTTTGTTTAATATATTGCCGTGGACATCTGTGTACCTAAGTCTTGCCCACACATGATGATTTTTCTAGGGTAGGCTTGTAGGGAAATATTTAAAGGGCCTATACCCCACTCCTGACACCAAATTTCCTTCCTTCTACTGCTTCATGTGAGGCATCTGGACACACCAGTGAGTAACGTAGATGATACAGGACCCTCTGGCAAAGACTCTGACAAGTCTTGCCAAATTTAATTCCAAACGGGAGCCAGTTTCCACTGCACTCAGTCATTTACGAACCCTCTTACCACACACTTGGCAGTATTGAATGCATCCTTCCTTTAATCTTTTCCAGCTCAAATAGGACAAATATTGTTCTTTGTTTTCTATGCATTATCTTTGGTCATGAGGTTTATTATTCAAATGTATTCTCTATTCTGCATATTTTTATTTTCATGTGACCACCCATTTCTAAAAGTATCTGTCATGGTTGAACCTAAGTTCTGTACAGAGAAGAGAGCTTATAGATTCTGGCATTAATTAATCACCCTCACATGAAGAGTCTAGCTGACAGGTAGATAAATGACTCGGAGCTCACACTGGACAGGTCTTCACTGACTGCTGGGACATAGATAAGATAGATATGCCAGGGCAAAGCATGTTCAAATGAGTACTGGAAGAAGGAAGCCCAAGGGGTAATAGGAGCACAGAGAGGATGGTAGCGTGATGCCTGTCACCTCATCATCTGGAGGAAGGTCTGGCTCTTTGGACCCTATAAGTGGAGTTTAAAAGGCTGAACAGGACACAAGTCAGGTGGCAACTTCGTTCAGCGGGAACAGCATCTACAAGGCCCCACAGGGAACCAAGAAAAGATGCTTAGGAATCTCCCCAACTAAGACACGTGTGAAGGGTCCTCTTGGGACAGGTGTGTGGATCCTATAATCCTATTTCTGTCACCTTCAGGGCGACATGCACTCATCCTGCCAAGGCACAAAAGTCCACCTCACAAGACCCTGGGTTACTAAAGGGCCTGAGTAACATCACTTGAAAAACAGCCATGGGAACAAGAAGAAAGGGACTATCCCTGAATAGAACAAGCAGGGCAGTCAGGGAGAGGAGGGACACACAATTTTAGCAAGTCTGAGCTGGTTACCAACCCTCTCATCTCAGAAGGCCCTCTGAGTACAAGGCTGTGGGTCTTGTTCTCACTGCTGTCTAGCTCCTGGGACAGTCCCTAGCACATACTGGATGCCTTAGTAAACATTAGGTTTACGGATGAATGATGGAAGACCAGCATCTAATACTTTCCTGTTGTCCTCCTATCACACAGCGTACAGGAGCCACTCATTAGACCACTGAATATACCATCAGAGTGCAAACCCCCATTTACTACAGTGCAGGTACTGTGTGACTGTGGCATGTTCTCATAAGCCTTTTCAAGACAGGCACTGTTAACACATGAGGAAGGAAGAGACCAAAATGGGCAGGAGTCATATCTTTTCCCAGATCATTCAGGTGGTTAGAACTTAGAAGAGAGACCGAGACTTGACCCAAGGCCTCTCGGAGGCAGAACCCACACTCTGTCATCCATATCTTCTCCACAGGTACAACAAATCCAAACATTAGCAGCATCTTCCACACCACTGCTTTTTGAGAAATAAGAAAGATGGTGGCTAGGGGGATAAAGTGACATGTATCTATTTTCAGGATTCAGGAAATCTAATCATTTCCTTAATAGCAGAAATTGAACTTCATCCAAGTTGTACTCTATGTTTTTTTTTTTTTTGAGGAATTTTCTTTGCATATTTCCCTGAGTACACAAAAACCAAAAACTTCAGATGGGTATCCTTTATGAGGATAGGAGCAAAAATGCACAGCAAAAGATAAGCAAACCAAATTGTGCTGCATCTTGAAAGTATTAAGCACCATAACCAAAAGTGCTTTATCTCAGGAGTGTGCTTTCAGTGTACTAAATAAATTGATGTGCTATACCACATCAACAGAGAGCAAGGGAAAACATGCCATGCTCCTCCTCAGCACAAAAAAGAATGTGATAATAAACAACATCCTTCCATCATGCAAAAGATCACACTCCATAAATTAAGTCCATAATGGAGCTCCCCAGTATTACCAAAGCCATCTGAAAGCACACACTAACCTCACACTCAATACTGTTCCTTTCAGGCCAATTATAATACAAGGATTCCTACTAAACCACTCTAGTCCACAGAACACTTTGCTAGAAAATTCTGCAAGGAACATAAAATATTAGGGAAAATCTTCCATCTGAAGACAACAAGAGGATCCACAAAAACTTTTAGAACTAACAAAAAGCCATCAGCACTGCAAGATATAAAATCAGCACTGAAAAGTCAATTGCATATCTATGTCCCAGAAATGAACAACCCAAAAAGTAATTTTTTAAAATTCAATTTATAATAACACCAAAAAGGCTAAAATACTTCAAAAAGACTGTAATAAATGGATGTAACAAGACTCCTTGAAAAGTTTCAGTAAAAAGAAAATCCAAAAGACTCAGTAAGTAGAAAGGCAGATCATGTCATTGGTCACTTAATGATTGACAGACTTCCTGCCTGGTGTGATGAAAATTCCTTAGGGTAGAGAGTGTCTGTGGTTACATAACATGTAGAAACGATTAATGTCACTGGGTTGGGTTGTCACTTAAGTGATTTAAAAGGAACTTATTGTGCAATATATGTGTGTAACAGTATATCTAATATATCCATTTATTCAACCAAGATAAAAAATACAGATGCTTCTATTCTGGCAAGTAAAAAAAAATCATAGTTACAGGGCTGGAGGGATGGCTTAGCAGTTAAGGCATTTGCCTGCAAGGCCAAAGGACCAAGGTTCAATTCCCCAGGACCCACAGTACCCAGATGTACAAGGGGGGCGCATGTGTCTGGAGTTTGTTTTCAGTGGCTGGAGGCCCTGGCACACCCATTTTTTTTCTCTCTCTCTCTCTTTCTCTCTTTCTGTCAAATAAATAAATAAACAAAAATAAAATATTTAAAAAATCATAGTTACAGATGGAGCTGAGGTAGATACTCAGATGAGAGTAAAACATGGAGATTGCCCTGAGTTTTCTGGGTGGGCTCATGAGAGGGGACTCTTCTAGGTGAAAGAAGAAGGGGCTGACTTGGAACTTGACATATGGCACCCAGAGAAAGATGCTGCTGGCCTTGAAGATCTAGAAATGAATGGCCTAGAGACTTCTAGAGGAATTTTATACCAGAGAGACCCACTGTGAACCCCTGACCTCTAGAACTGGGAAATCCACTGTAGGCCTCAAACCTACAAAACAGGGAGACACACTGTCAACTTCTGACCTCCAGTACAGAGAGAGCCACTGTGAATCTCTAATCTCCAGAACAGAGAGACCCACCATGGACCTCTGACCTCCAGAACAGGGAGACCCACTGTGGGTCACTGACCTCCAGAACAGGGAGGCCCACTGTGGGCCTCTCACCTCCAGAACAGGGAGACCCACTGTGGGCCTCTCACCTCCAGAACAGGGAGACCCACTGTGGGTCACTGACCTCCAGAACAGGGAGACCCACTGTGGGCCTCTCACCTCCAGAACAGGGAGACCCACTGTGGGCCTCTCACCTCCAGAACAGGGAGACCCACTGTGGGCCTCTGACCTCCAGAACAGGGAGACCCACTGTGGGCCTCTGACCTCCAGAACAGGGAGACCCACTGTGGGCCTCTGACCTCCAGAACAGGGAGACCCACTGTGGGCCTCTGACCTCCAGAACAGGGAGACCCACTGTGGGTCACAGACCTCCAGACCAGGGAGACCCACTGTGGGCCTCTAGCTTGTAGAACTTGAGCAAAAGACTACCCATAACAGAGAGCCTGACAGTACAAATCCTGATTGGCCTCTGGCTCTGGTGAGCTATTCCCTCAGTTTCCTCACCTAAACTAAACTAAAGCTCAGACGTATCTGTTTCCAACTGTCACAGAACCCATGTCCTCAGCCAAGGGAAAAGCAAGCACTGGCAGAGGGTCTCTATGATGTAGACACTGTACACAACTTCCTTTGCAGAAGCTTCTTGAGAGAGGAATCACCATCTCAGAACTAACCACTCTCTGGCAGCTCTTCAGTGTCAACTGTACTGAACACCACCTCTCACAGGCCTGGGTGGGTCATCCCATCTGGCCCAGTGAATGCTTATTGAGGGGGAAAAGGAGAGGCACATCTGGTCCTCTAAAGGGAAGGGCTAGGGAAAGATGCATGTTTGACTGTGTGTGTGCTCTAAGCAAGACACAAAGGGAGTCAGCAACTTTCCCATGATTCAGCACCAAGGAGCCAGGATTCAACCCTAGGCAAGCTGAGTACAACTCATGCTTAGAATCTCTAAGGCGGCACAGCTTCCCCGGGTGTCCAGAATCTGGCTGGGACATTTAGAGAGAGGAAAAGATGGGAAAAAACAAAGGATGTTATTACAAACTAAACTATACACCACCCCATTTTCAGGAAAGGGCAGACCAGGGGTTCAGATGTGACAGGGTTAGGCCTGGGAAAGATACTTTTAGACAAGATCTGGGAGAGAAGAAAGCAATTTCATTGGTCTAATCATATACACAGTAATTGATTTGGTGATATTGAACCAACCTTGCATACCTAGGATAAGCCCTACCTGGCTATGGTGCATAATTCTTTTTATACATTGTTGGATTTGATTGGCTAAATTTATTAAGGATTGTTACATCTATGTTCATCAGAAATATTGGTCTATAGTTCTATTTTGTTGCAAAGTTTGTGTCTGGTTTAGTACTGGGGTACTTCATAGAATGAGTCAGGAAGGGCTCCTCTGCTATTGTCTTCCAGAAGGACTGTTAGAGAAGCAACTAGCCATCCACCCAAGATAGAGTGTTTTCTAAAAATGCCCACAAGGGAGGAGCCTGTGTGGAATCCTGACAGCTCCCCAGTGATTGAACAAGCACTTCTAGTCTTCTGATCCCTTGCACCAGAAAACAACCTTCTCTGTTCCATGAGGGTGAGGTGAGAAGTGATTTCTGAAAAGCACTTTGATAGTACTGAAGAAATTTGAGATTTCTGGTAGATTGTTTCTCTACTCTCCCTAGTCCACCACAAGTTGCAACCACAGTGGGCAAGGGGCACCACTGTGCCATCTCCCTCCTACTTGGCCCTGAGCTATTTCCATGTCAAGTTGGCATGACATAGGCCACACCCCTATCCCTGGGAGGCAGAACACTGCCATTAGTTCCCCAAAAGTCCAGCAATTAATTTACCGAGCTGAGTTCCTTCCACTAGCCAACCCATCACCATAGTAACCAGCATTCCTTATCCAGGGACCCAGAGGAGGGGGGAAAAGACAAACACTGGGCAGAAAGCAATCTGGAGAGAGAAAATGAGATTCGGCACACTACTGGCACAGCCTGAACAGTCTGTGCTACTGAGGGCGGGGGCTGGGTGGTGTGGAGCAGTGCTGCTGTGTTGCTGGGTGATGAGCTGTGTTCTGAGCAGGAATCTGGCCAGGACATAAAAACATGGTGTGGCTGTGGATGGGCCACTGCACTATGTCTTCCATCTTATCATGACCCAGCTCTAAGTCTCTAGCACAGCCCTGCTGAGTTATCCATATATAAACTGCACTTACAGGTCAGAGAGGAGAGCTGGGTGGCTTCCATCCTAGCAGGGTTGCTAGAAAGACAGCCAGGATCCTAGGTTTAAAACAAGGCTCTGTGTGGCTTGGTACATGTCCCCATTCGTCAATACATACATACCAAGACCTGCTTTCATGCCAGGCCAGGCATTAACACGGTCACTGCTCAGCCTGCTTGGGGGCAGCTCATGTAGTAGCTTTTCAATATGAATCCAGGTCCACGTTCTAAGATGCCCCTAGGAGTTATGCGAACCAGGTCCTTAACTTCTTTGAACAGCCCTCTCTTGCATATGGTAAGACTAGATTACTCATCTCATGGGCTAGTTGAGTTTATTTACATGAGTAAGAAGCTTAGAACATGCTTGGCTAACGTGAGTACCCAGGGCAGGGCATTATTACTCTCCAGTCCTTTCCTCACCCATAAATGGGAATACTTCAGTACTTCCACAGACTAGGTGATAGGAGGACAAGAGGGTGATAATTTCCATTGACTAACAAGCTGCTATTATAGTCGCAAGCGGCTATCCAGGGCAGAGGGGTGGTCGGGCCTACTCAGAACATGACCAACTCTGTGGACGTTGACTGCAAGGTACCAAGTATTACATTGTTTTCATGTCTCATCCAACCATGCCAAAACCACATCATATTCACATGCACTGTGCCCAAGTAGCTCAGCCCGGCAGTGAGGAGAGACAAGCAATGAGACATTATGTACCGACAAGGTCAGAGCTCTATATGGAGAAGACACCAAGTCATGAGAGCTCAAGCACCTGACTCAGACCCCAGAGGCCAAAGACGGCTTCCTGGAGGAGATGAGCACTAAGCTGAGCTTTGGAGAGTGTGCAGGTAGTAAGCAGGGGGCCAGGGCCACTTCACCAGGAACAGCCCACTCCCACTGTGACTGCTTATGCAATGAGCAGAAGACACGAGGGTGACAGAAGACAGGAGCTTGGAGGAGGAGCAAAAGATGATAAGAGAGGAGAGTAGGGCAGAAGTAGGGTTTGTGGAGAAGAAGGCACTCAAGGGTAAGGGAAGACCATGAACAGGGGAAGCCAGGTGGCTCGTGCAGCGACACAGCACAGAGGTCAGACTTGTCTAAGAGACCTTCTGGGGCCTGCAGTGTGTATCCACAAAGATGAGTTAAAGGGACCAGTGAGGAGCCCAGTGCCACATTGAAACAGCCAAGCCAAAAATCTTCAAGACAGCCTGGGTCCAGCTGCAGATTCCATGGGATCACATGACTGACCACAGAGATCGTGAGGGCTAAGGGAGAAAGGGTCCAGAAGGAAGCCAGATGTTCACTTTGAGCCTTTGCAAGCCTGTTGGTGAGGGTGCAGGACTGGTGAGTTCAGGCTGGATCTACTTGGGCATTTAGGTAAGAAAATCCATCTTCGCTCTGAAAAACAGAAATGACGCTGAACTAAAAGGGCATATTCCAAATAGACTAGGTAGCTTAGAAACAACAGAGATTCATCTGCTCACAGATCTGGAGAATAGAGACACAAAATCAAGGCATCAGCAGGTGTGGCGTCCGGTTAGAACCACTGCTTGCTTCATAGAGGGGCATCTTCTCCCTGTGTCCCATGTGGCAGAAGGGGAAATGAAACTTTCTTTTCTTTCTTTTTCTTCCTTCCTTTCTTTGAAAGAGAGAGCGTATATGGGTGAGGCAGGGCCTCTTGCCACTGCAAATTCCAGACACATGAGCCACTTTGTACATCTGGCTTTATATGGGTACTGAGAATCAAACCCAGACCTGCAGGCTTTGCAATCAAGCACCTTTAATCACTGAGCCATCTTCCAGCCCACAGAGACTTTCTTTTTTTTAATTTTTAAAAATTAATTTATTTTAATTTATTTGAGACAGAGATAGGGAGAAAGAGAGAGAGAGAGAGAGAATGGGTACACCAGTGCCCCTAGCCACTGCAAACGAACCCAAGACGCATGTGCCACCTTGTGGATCTGGTTTACGTGGGACCTGAATAATCAAACCTGCGTCCTTAAGCGTCCCAGGTAAACGCCTTAACCACTCAGCCATCTTCCAGCCCACAGAGACTTTCTTATGAGAATACTGTGGTGGTTAATCTCTGCCTACAGTTAGAACAGCAGTCTTTTAATTGAAAACATGAATCCAACTCTCATGTATTTCACAAGGCCACAGAATACTGCCCCCTCCTCTTTAGAGCTCTGTATTCTCTCCCTCAGGCAACTCTGTCTCTTTTAACTCCATCCTCAGTTAACCTTCGACCTTTCCTCCTCTTCCTCACCTTTCACCTTTGACTGACAGCTCAGTTTTTACATAGGCTTTCCTGGAATGACCCTCTCTCCCAAAGGCAGACTTCCGAAGCCCATGCAGGCACACTCCCCGCGCATCCTTCTAGAGCCGACACAGTCCTGGCACCAATGGGAGAGTGGCCACCTTCAGCCCATCCCTCCGTCAGCACGAGAAAACGCGAATCACTCTGTACTGTTCATTGCTCCCGCAGACATCTGAGCGCTGTCATGGCCCATGCCTCTTTCTTTCGCATTTTCAGCATGGAAGGCTGCCCAGTTCATTCACAGGAGATCAGCTCAGATTACAGGGGCTTGAGGACACAGAGGATATTTCTGTTTAATGTATTTTGAGAGCGTCTGCTCTGGTGAAGCAATGCATATAAATAGTGTTCCAGCCTCCAGACTGTCCCAACGGGCTCCCCTTTTTCTAGGGGAGAAGAATGAGGTGAACCACACCAGGTCTCTGCTGTACAGTGACAAGAGTGGTGGGAGAGCCACAGGTCCCCGCGGGGCTACACCGACCTTGGCTCAGTTCCTCCTGCATCAGCCCGTGAGCTGCGCTAGGCCGGCCCAGCTCAGTCACCTCGACTGCAAAAAGGGACTACTGACAACCTCACCCGGGCTTGGAGGGAGGGGACATGCTGGTGCAGAGGCTGTTTGCAGCCACAAAGAAGTGATGTGGAGATGAGTAGATGAGAGGCTTGACCAACAGACACTTGGCAGAAGGAGGCTGTGGCAATCAGAGAAGTCTCTGAAGTCGCATTCCATGGTCAGAACTCTGTGCACCTCCATGTAACGGTTGTCCGGGAACCTCATCCGAGGTCTCTTGCCCCCCTCACTTCTCCTGAACATCTCCAGTGACATGAGCTCACTGTTAAATGCACCTCAGAATCCTCGCAGGGTGGGGCAGGAAGGGGATTCATGGATGCCGGAGTTGGGGCATCTCTAGACGAGCAGCCTAAGGAAAGGCTACAGTCCTGCTCCTGCTCTGACAGGCGTCGGTCTGCTATCGGGAGCACAGCTGTCGATGCGGGTACCCCCAGCATCAGGTTGTCAGGGGACCTGCATGAGCATGAGCAGATCCTGCGGTCTCTAGCCCAGGCCCTCTCCTTCTGGAACCCACCGCCCGTACCCTGAGTCGAGGGTCCTCCCTGAGGGCGGGGCACCTGTTTCTGCTTTCACCAGGGCAGAAACTCCTGCTTCCTGAATCCCGCACTTTCGGGAAGGCCTTGCCTGAGCCCAGACACCATCGTATGCACAGACTGACTCATGGTTATTCTGCAGCTTAAAACCGTCACCATGCTCTCCTAGGGGTCCTCTTCTTGACCTCAACCCTCTTTCCCAGGTTCATGGCCGCTCGCCACAGCTCATGAACTTCATTTTCCTGCCCAAAGACCTCTCTGCCTGCGAGACACTTCCTTCTCATATCCTGACGTGGTTTCTGCGCTAACTTCAGAGATGATGTCTTTTTCTTGCCAGGAAGACTCCTGCTCATGCTCCAAAACCCAGCCTTGTGTCAGTGAATCCTTCCCCAACGTTCCATGTAAGGCTTAAGCATGGTCTTCCTCAGGCTACCACACACCCTGGTTCTTAGCATCCCATAAGTGGCATTCAAAGCAAACTGTCATCTGGACTTGATAGCCCATGATTAGAATACTACCATTCAGGAAGCTGGGGAGAGAAGTGCAGATTTAACTTAATGGAAAGAGCTTTTTCATTCTTTTATTTTTATTTTTTCGAGGTAGGGTTCTCACTATAGCCCAGGCTGACCTGGAATTCAATATGGAGTCTCAGGGTGGCCTCGAACTCACAGCAATCCTCCTACCTCTGCCTCCCGAGTGCTGGGATTAAAGGCGTGAGTGAGCCACTACACCCGGTTCTCTTTTAAATTTTTTTGAAAACAATCCTAATGCATATTCTGCTTCAGACAGAGCAAACACATGCGTTGGCAAAAGAATTACTCTCTTTGCTTAGTCACTGCGGCCCGTGTGTACGCAGAGATACAAATGTCAGGCTTCCCCCATAGGACCAAGCATGAAGGCCTCTTTCCCCACAGAACTGACTCACAAACATGCCCAAGGCAGGGCCACCAAGAGCCATTTCTCAGAATCTGACAAGGGTTGCCTGAGCTCTTTCATGGGATCCTGAGGCTTTGGTCCAAGCCAGCCTGTCAGAACCAAGGGTGTCATGTTTGTTTGCTGACCAAGTGGTACTTACCTGGGCTTTCAATCCTCTCCTGGGCTCCAGAACCCCAGAGAGGCTTTCCAAGGCTCTAGAACCACACAGCAAGCCAGTAGAAGAGCCCCATGGAGACCCAGCTCAACCGCAGGACCACCGACACAGCCCAGTCATGAGTAAGGCCCTGGGTCCAGTGGGGGATCCACATGGCCAAGGTGCCAGAATGCCCGTCTGGCAGATGGGCCCCTCTCTGGGCATAAATGTCAGTATGTCTTTCCCAACTTCAATATTTCAGTCACATGTGTTTTCTTTTTGTTTACGTTATTTTATTTTATTTTTTATTTATTTATTTATTTTTTATTTTATTTTTTTTGGTTTTTCGAGATAGGGTCTCACTCTAGCCCAAGCTGACCTGGAATTCACTATGGAGTCTCAGGGTGGCCTCGAACTCATGGCAATCCTTCTAACTCTGCCTCCCAAGTACTGGGATTAAAGGCGTGCACCACCAGGCCCGGCTTCAGTAACATGTTTAATTGCATTATAATAAAATGCAATTTCAAGAACCTAACACCTACCGTGGTAGTTTGAATACATGCTTCCAGTATTTTCAGGAGTTTATTACAACTGCTTGGATTTCCAGTCACGTGGCTGGAGGAGGAGTCACTGGGCAGTGCAGCCCTAAGGTGTGGTGGTGGATTTGACATTCCAACCTAAAGACATGCAAAGCGCCTGAGTTCCTCCTAGAGCTCCTGAAGTGCGTGCTGTGGTGAAGCTTTGGGCTTTTGGCTTTTTGTCTCTCTGCCTGGTCCTTTAAGAGGGGTCAACTTCTTCCGCCGTTATGGAACTTCCCCTGGATCTGTAAGCTTCGATAAATATCCCTTCCTCCATAACTGTGCCTGGTCTGGAAGTTCCTCTCAGCGACCCGAAGCTGTCTGCTACACCTACCGTGAGCTGGGAGTTTCACACACAGGTTTCAACTTGAGAGGCACACACACACACACACACACACAGTGTGCGAATTCTATACATCTACCTTATGTTCATTTGCATGGGTTCCAGCTATGCACAGACTATCACAGGCATGGGCCTCGTGCTAAGTCATGAGTCTCAGTGGTGGGATGAGACGTCACGGAGCCTGGGGAGCCGGTCTACAGAGGACAGCCGCATAACTGGTCACACCCAGCCTGCTTCACAGCACCACGTGAAATCAGAATCAGAAAGATGCCATTTCTTTTTTTTTTGCTTTGACAATGCTTAAAACAGGTCATGGGAAAAGGATCTACCCTAACTACAACCCAAAACACAAAGTAAAGACCAAGGGAAGTGGCAAGGGGTGAGCACTCATTTGGACGACCTGAGTTTTGTCTGCTCTGTGGGCCACTTGCTTGCTTGTCTTGTAGGCTGTACAAGGACAGACTGTGCACTGGCAACTTGGCTTCTATGTACACCAGGCCAACTGTGATGAACCAGAATCAGCTTGTAAACTGTTGCCAGAAAGGCTTCCTCTTAGAGAAGGCTCCAACCAAAAGGCAGTGTAAATTCCAAGTCATTATGAGTCATTTAAAAAAAAAATTAAAAGATGCTCTGATGTCTACCAGAACATAACCACAGGTAGTTAGCAGTGGTCACTCAGTGTATGTGGGAGAGGAAAACTTAAAGCTGGTGGACAGGAGGAGGGAATTGGGCCTAAGATAGGGTTTGTCACAGGCCTCTGAGTGGTTTTTGGCAGAACGTCTTCAGAGCCACAGCAGGTAAGCACAAGTACATTCACACATTCCCTGGGAGTCTGCCAGGATGTCCCTTTGAGTATGTCAGTGGTACAACAGTTTTTAGCTTTTCCTGAATCCTTAGTCCCAATATGCCCTGAAGCCATCACTGGGCCCATGCCCTGTGACCCAGAAATCTTATTTGTTGGGAATCATCAGAAGAATGAATACCATTGCTCAGTGGGGGAATCACACACCCAGAGATGCCTAAGGCGGCTGCAAGGAGGGGATGGTTGGCCATGGGGGCTCATCCAGTCACAGGAATCTAAAATGTTATTTCTTATGATTTCAGGAGGAAATGACTGGTTTTGCTAACTAACAAAGCTGAGAAGTGGTTGCATATCAT